>JAWWEE010000074.1:49245734-49364625 GCA_035221455.1 Xenops minutus
TCTGTGTGTGTGTGTGTGTGTGTCTGTGTGTGTGTGTGTCTGTGTGTGTGTGTGTGTCTGTGTGTGTGTGTGTGTGTGTGTGTGTGTGTGTGTCTGTGTGTGTGTGTCTGTGTGTGTGTCTGTGTGTCTGTGCAAAGGGAGCTCGAGGAATGCCACAGCTGTGTGGGAGCTGCACTCCCTCCTGTAGAGCTCAGTCTCTGCACTGAGGGTAGCTGGCTGGACATGACTTGTTTCACACACAGTGCTGCGTTTGGGGTTTGTGGCTCAAACTCTACTGAGGACACCCCGGTGCTTTGGCTGCCACAGAGCAGTGCCTGTGCCAGGGGGGCAACCAGCTGGGAGAGGACCATGTCTCTGCAAAGCGTCTCTGGAGAGGGACTGTTTACTGAGAGAACAAGGGGAAATGACTTCAAAGGGAAAGAGAGGCTTAGATCAGATAGTAGGAAAAAATTCTCTAATGCCAGGGTGGAACAGGTTGCCCAGAGAAGGGGATGGCCCATCCCTGGAAATGTTTAAGCACAGGTTGGATGGAGGTTACCAGGAGTAACCTGGTCGAGATGATCTCTGACATCCCCTGAAACCCAAACCCTTTTATGATTCTATGGCACTGCCAGGGTGTCTGCCCCCAGCTGATGAAAGGGATATTCCATGCAGGTGATGTAGTGTTCAGCACCAAAATCCGGGGCAAAGAAGGAGGAAGTGGGGATGTTTGTAGTTATGGTGTTTGTCTTCCCATGTAGCTGTTCTGCATACTGAGGCCCCACTGCCCTGGAATTGGCTGAATATCTGCTTGTCAATGGGAAGCAATGCTAAAAATTCCTTATTTTGTCTTGCTTGCATCTATGCTTCTCTTATCAAACTGTCTTTATATTGATCCACAAGCCATCTCTCCCTGTTTTTTCCTCATCCCGTGGAAGAGGGAGTGAGTGAGCAGTTGTGTGGGTGCCTGGCTGCTGGCCATGCTCAACTCACCAGAACAGTGCAAATCTTCAAGAGGGAGCAACTGCTGTGACCACAAGCAGGAATAAATGTGTTGGAGGGAAATCTCAGTAGGTTAAAAGAACCTCCAGCCAGCCAGCCCTAAGAGCCTCACAACCATCTATTGGGACTTTAAGGATTGTTGTTTTGATCATCACATTGATAACTGCTTGGAAAGGGAATAGTGCTGGGAAGAAGTAACATGGATAGGGACTGCTGGCAGCAGGCAGGAGCTCTGCTCCATTCCTGCTTTACAGTGTCTTATTTTCCTGCCTTCCTTCCTTGGAATGAAGATGTGCTTTCCTAATTCTTCTTGAGCTCCTCAGGCTGGCAGTATGGAGGGCACACACTGTACCAGTGTGAGTAGCAGCAGAGCAAGGGGAACACATCTTTTGCTCCCAGAAAACCCTTTGAAGTTGTCCCAGCGTTGGGTTTGCCAGGTACAATCCAGACCTGCAACCCCTCTGTGAAGTGCCACCAGGTTAAGAAATGGGACATGGATTTTCCTTGATGTAAGGAATGAATTGGTTAAGTATGCACAGATTGATTGTTTGCTCAACACATGAGAAAATGGATGTCTGTGGGTCTTGAAAGCAGGTAAATCATTAAAGGAGTAGGTTAACAAAAGGAATAAATGGAAGCAATTGGATAAAATTATTAATGGACCACATAAATACATTGTCCTAGCAGTAAATATATTTTGGGAGTATTGTTTGAGGAAAGTTAGTTTTTGTGAAACTGTAAGTTAGATATCAGCAAACCTTAGAAAGGCACAGAACAAGAAAGAGTTCAGTAGGGCTCTGTGGGATAGGGTAGATCACTTTGCACATTTTCACAGGAAGGGTGAAAAGTCAAAATAAACACCTTTGTGAGCTGGTTAAACAGTCTGGAGGGACTCAGTGGCTTGGCCAGCAATGCACAGAAGCCTCCAAACCCTCCTGTTATAACCACCTGGAGGCAAACAGCTTGTCCCACAATGGAAAGGCTGTTTTTGTCAGCAGAGGACCAAAAGGAGGGGTGAAGGTGGGTGAAATGCTGTGTGATTTCACAGCTGCACTCACAGACTCAGGCTTGCTGCAGGAAACCCCAGTGGCTCCGGGCTTTGCATACGCAAACTGTGAATATGGGTAGTTTCTATGTTCAGAAAACTAGTGATAAATATGGAGAGAGGAATTAACTTTCCTCAAAGTAAATACAAAAGATGCTATTTTCAAATATATAGATGCCAAACAAACAATTTCCATTTGGACTGACACATGAAAATAACTTATAATTAGCAAATAATGTGAGATTGTGATTGAAACTCAAATTCTGCATTTCATTGCTTTATTTTTATATTTTCAATCACTCTGAAGTTATTAATGCCTTTTTAATATTCATTTTTTTGGATGCTAATGTTACCAAACCCAGATTTTGTAATGGTATGCATATTTGTGCAAGGATTATGCATACAAAAAAAAATATCTGAAATTTATGCCATGTCTCTAAATAATATTAATAAACTTGAAAGGAACTTTTGTCAAAAACTACATTTATTAGTTGTTTTTAAAACATAACATAAAGTTTGTAATAGGTTAAAAAATAATTTGAGCCCAATAATATGATGAGATAGTTTATGTTGAGCTATGTTTTTTTGAAACAGCTAAACTACACTTCGGGTTACCCAATTGACATTTTGTTATTGATTTCAGTGACAAGAAGATCAGAGCCCTTGCACAGATCTCAGTGACTTTTCTTGAGGAGAACTGAGTGTGTGTTTGCCCCTGCTGAAGTCAGTGGCAGCAATCCAAATAACTTCACTGGGGAGGAATCAGGACTGCAAAAAACTTTTTTATGCATGGAACATGTACACCCATATATGTGCATACATTAGATATGTATGTGATAAACAACAGCAGTATCTTTGGAAATACTTCTCTCCTGTTGAAGCAGAAGGGAATGAACTCACGTGGGATGGTGCTCCCTGAGCAGGGCAGGGATGGTCACCCTGCCAGGGTGAGGCAGTGCTGCTGCTTGGCATAAGCAACAAAGTGCTGCTGTAGTGGCATGCTTTGTTTTACTCACTGATCTGATTTAATTCCTTAAAGTATTGTCTGTTATGAAGGATTTTCCTTATTGCCAGATCCCAGAATATCAGAATATTCCGAGTTGGAAGGGACCCACAAGGACTGAGTCCAGTTCTCAAGTGAATGTCCCACACAGGGATCAAACCCATGACCTTGGTGTTATCAGTACCCTGCTCCAACCCACTGAGCTAATGGCAAATTGTTTTGTTAAAAAAATGAACAATCCCCTCCAAAAATCCCACAGCCAAACATTATCTAATAAAACCCAGAGTTGTTCACGTGGGAAAATACGAGCAGATCTCAGAAATGCTTCACTTCTTGTTTATTGGTAATCCAGTAACTGTAATTGCTACCAAAGTGATTGGTAAATGTTCTGCTGTTTTCCTGTGGTAAGGCATTAAACAGAGAAGCTGCTTTGTAGTGAAGTGACCCTCCTATAGGTACAACACATAATGCTGCTCCTGGGTGTGGTGTGTGGCACCTCCTACCATGGCACAATGAAGGAAACAGTATGGATTTATAAACATAGCTGCAACCTCCAGCAGAGGAGGGCCATTCCCAAACAGCCAAAGCATCCTTTGGGCTTCGTGTTTTTAAACAAAACCAAGTCTTTAAGCAGACTGCATTAGGAGTATGAAGCTGTGTGATAGTTAAAGACATGTTGAATTTGGAATACATTTAATTAGAAATTAACACCTTGTGATCTATGGTGTGAAAAGAAAGATGTGGTACTCAGGTGTTGATGAAGACCTGGTGTGGAGAAAAGTAACCCTGGAGATCCTTTGTAATGATTAAAAAAACAATTGCACTCATTCATCAATGAGAAAGGCTTGGGAAATACAAAAAGCATTGCATTATTGATCTGCAGTATTTGTGGCATTATTAAGTATGTTTAGCAGTTACAGCAGCAGGTTCTGCTGCCAGATGATCTCAGCACAGGAGAATGATAGGAAAACTATTTGGGATCCTTACTCCTAACCTGGAAGCTGCACATCGTACGGCAGTGCAGCTTCTAGTGTCTGCAGGAAGAAAACATTTTAGCCTGTGAGGCTCAGATCAGGTGAAGCTTTCAGGTTTGCCAATAGGTGGGCATTATTGCCTTTTAATTCTATGTATAGAGTAGATAAAAGGAAATCTGAGGGTCCACCCCTAGAAGGTATGGCATTAGAAATGCCAGGAGATTGGTCCTTTCCCATACTTTTCACCTGAATTCAAGTACACCCTATCATGGGAAGCACCAGAAGAGCTGACTAACTTTTTAGCTACATAGGATATAAAATCAAGGTTGAGCTGTCCTAAGTTTGGATTCAGATTTGGGAAACCTTCAGCATTGTTTAGGAAGAGGAATTCAAGGCAGACTTTCTCAGTTGCTTCAAGCTGAAAAAGGACAATTTTGTGTTGAAGATTTTTCAACAATTTTTGGTTGTGATATTCTGGTGAAATCGTGACTTGCCCAGTGGATTTGTTTAAGTGTTATACCCTTATTTATAAAGGTTTTTAAAATATTCACAAAAAATGGCCACTGAATTTCTGAACTGGTCTAGGTTTTGACTGTGTGTTTCATTATAGATTATAATTGTTTTTAAAAGTGGCATTCAAAGAGTTGGATGAAACTGGAAGTAGACTGGTATTACTTTAAAAATATTCAGGCAAAATTTTTCACTAGTGAAGGTTACTTCATTGCACTATGAAGGTTTTGTCCCTGTTTCAACACATTTTCATTTGAAAGTGTTCCATGGCGTGTCTTTGCTGGAATTTCTGGTGGGAGCTGGGGAAGACCCATCCTGGTACAGAGAGTGGCTTTCCTGAGATGGCTGAGTCCATGGTTAGCTACAGATGGGTCTTGGTTTGGGTTTTCCTAGGCCACGTGCAGTACTGAGTTAACTGCTGGGCTAGGTCACTCTTTAACCCGTGCTCTAATTGTCAAAAATTCCAGTTAATGCTTTCTGTGTTTTACATCGTGCAAGTCCTGACATGTTATGTAAAATCAAGGTTTGGTTTAACTAAGAGGGGAGCTTCTTTCAATTGCTCAGAGTTCCTTCTATGCAGCCTGGTCAAGTTTCTCTCTCATACCTGATCTACATTCAAAATTTATTGTAAGTTTGGGGTTGGTGTGGTTCTGGATGAGCTGGTTTCTAAAATAAAGCAATTCTAGCTGAATTCTGGCTTTGCTGTTCTTTCTCCCAAAGTAATTTCTAGTGTATGCATGGTTGACAAAGCCTGACAAATGAAAATATAGAGGAAGTTCATATAACACCGTATTTAAATTCTGAGTAGGTCAAATTATTATCATTTGAACGCTTTGTGCTGAAAATCCTGATAAACAGTCTTTCCCCTAGGAAAGACTAACTCAGAGTATCCAATGGAGTATTTTATTGTATTTGTTAGATCCAAAGAGGCTGCTTGTGGCCTCTTCTTCTCACAGAGAGAAGAAGGATTATGCTGATAAGGGGTTACTATAGGTTCTAGAAGGATCTTTTAACATATGTGGCAAAATCATCTGGAAAGACAGGCCGTGTGGTTAAGGGCCCTTCAAAATAGAAATTGTGCAAACATTAAATAAGTAAAAAGACAAGTTATGAAACTGGCAGGCTTGTGAAAGAGCACTCATGATGATTTGGTAAATGGGATCACGTCTCCTTTCAGTGCCTCATGTGGAGACTAAAACAACCCCATGTGAAACAATTTTCAGGGTGAGCAAGAAGGGTTTGAGTTTTTTTAACAGCAAGGATCCTTTAGACAGCTAATGTATTACATTAGGGTAGAATGGTAGTTTCTTCTGTAAGAATGATGAATACCTTTATAGAATGCTTTCCTCTTCATAATGGAAGACAGTGCTTTCCTCTTCATAATGGAATTTTTTTCAAGTCTTCTGGTAAGCTGGCCCCACAGTACAAAAATTTTAGTTATTCTTACAGGCTTAAAATTTTCTGGATGTTTTCTCACATTTGACATGGCTCCTTGCAGAATAGAACTGAGAGAGCATTGGGACTCATCCATTACTGCTATGAAGAAAATGTGTCAAAGTCTTACTTCTGATAAGGAACAGCTTCTAATTTCAGATTTAATTGTTCTCCTACATCACCTCCTTCTTTAGGCAAAACAGATGGCAGAAGAGTAGGAAATCTCTTGATTTGATGATCTTAAGGGTCTTTTCCAACCCAAATGATTATATGAAATAACTGAGAAGGTCTATTGAAGTCTTATTCAACCATGTTGGCCCCAATCAAAAATGCCTGTTCTGTCTTTGTCCTATCCTGATGTGTAAGGCCAGATGAACTTTCTCAAAAATGGGTCAGGTTTTGTGTGACTCCAAGAATCTCTAACTAGGAGAAGGCTGCTTTCTCTCACCACTCTCAAGAGCAGGCAGAAATAGAAGGAGCATGTGAACTTCCCAAAATAGTAGCTTCTCTGGCTCTTGACCTGCGTATCCACACAACCTTCTGCTCCATGTGCACATAAACCACCTCCTTCCCAGTAAGGCAGCATGCAGTTTAAATGGGGGATCATTATAGCTGAGCCAAGGCCAAAATTAGAACTCTTGTTATCTAATTAATAAAGTTTTGAATAGTTTCATTCTGTACATGGTACAAAACTCTAAGGATGAAATGATCTGCAACAAGAAGAGCAACATGATTCTTTAATCAGATTAATAACTGTATTAGAAGCATTAAAGTAAACTCTCAGACTTGAAAGCCACATTTGGAGTAAAGCTTCTCTGCTGTATGTACGCTGGCATTAGTGCCATGTGGGTCAGGAAGAACACAACATGTGGATTCATACATGCAAGCATTTCTTTCCCAGCAGGATCCAGAAAAGGCTTTTCTGGACCAGAGATGCAGTAGTCCCCTACAATGAATTATTGTTCCTCATTTTTCTAAGGGGGAAAAAAGCATCCTTTGCCTTTTTTTCCCTGTTTGAGGACTGCAGCATGACTGCTGAGGTACATTTAGAGCACTAAAGCCAAACTGATTATAAAACAAATGGTGACTTAGCTATTGACTAACGTGCCTGTTCCCATCCTGCAGCCTCTAGCTAGCCTGACCAGCAAATTCACTAGAACTTCTCTTGTGAGCCTTTCAGGTGTAAGAAATAGATGCAACAATTTCATCAGGGAAAATAGTTAAATAGGGCAAAAAAAAATAAGTGTAGTGAGGGACATTTTTCTATGATTTGAAAACATATTGTAGTGCCTCAGTCTCAGGACACAGAAAATTCAATGGACATTGTCACTTAAAATTTAGTTTAACAAAGAAATGAAATTAATTCAATTATAAGATTTCTAAAGCAATAATTAAAAGCTCCATGAGTTTCTGAAAATCCTTTTTCCTCACATCAGAATCTATGTTATACTAACTAGCACTAACCATTTCAATTTCCAGGGAACTTAAAATTAAGTAAATAATTGAAGGAGACCATCCTAACATTACTGCTTAACCTGAGAAGAATATTTGAGTCAAAGAAACACTGTGGACAGTGATAGTTTCTCTAACTTTCCAAATTAAATTGTTAATTATAGTTCAGTACTATTAATTATTTATTATTTGTTAAGCACTGGTTAGTTATGAGCTATGCCATTTCTAACTAGAAATTGCTCCTTTTGAACTGCAACCTGGACAATACATGTAAAGATGTGTATCACTGGAAAAAATAAAATGTCCAAAATCACACCATTATTGAGAAAGGGGGGAAGAAAAGAACTTTCTTTTTCTGTTACAGAGAATTTAATGAGGAGAACAAATACCATTCAGAAACCATAAATTCAAATACCATCCAGATTTTTCTCTGTAGCTCTTCCAGGCAAGGGCCAGCCAGAAGATAACAATGGTCAGAGCCCAGAACCAGACTATGGATAGAATGGAGTGGAAATACCACACATTAGTGACAGCAGATAAAACAATGCTTAATGAAGAAGGAATCAAAGAAGGTTGTCTGTGAGAAACTCTTCTTTATGGGGGGGAAAAAAATAGCTCTAGAAGCAATAGAATGAAGAAAGATTTTTTTTCCCTAAGAGGACCAAGGGAGAAGATAATCCTAAATTATGCTGGCATTTGACAAAAAAATTAAATTCGGTCCTTTCCCACTAGTCTTTTTAATGAATTCCTCACTCAAAAATTGAGCTAAATTACATCTTAGAATAGCTTTATCCGAGTTTGTGATTGTGCTCTATCTTGATAAAAAAAATTTTAAAAGCTATAATTTGAATATTTTTTTGCTGTAGTCATTAGAATAAGTCATTAAAACAGTGTAAATTTTATGTTTATCAGTAGAATTTTTGTGTTTGCTGTCAAAAACATCCATTGTGTATGTCCCAAACAAGTCTGCACCAGATCAGGATGAGGGCAGGGGAGGGAAGGGAGACACATGGTGGGGAGGGAACAGGATTTATTTCATATTTGGAACAAAATCAGAGCACTGATTTCAAATACTTCTAAGCTAGGGGGCAAAAAAGTCTGCACAAAGTAACTTCAAACTAAGGGCAAAATGAAGAGGAAAACAGAGGATCTTACTTTTTCTCTGAACTGAAATTTGAAAAGAAATTAGGTTTGGAGAAACAATATTTATGGTGCAGTAAGCACAAAAGTTAGAGCAGCAGCCAAATCAGCACGTGAAGCCTTTAGAAAGCTTTATCATCACCCAAGTCCTGCATTAAGGAAAAAAGTAAATCATTCTCTCTTTTTTAGGCTTCTGCCTAGGGCATGTTTGCCACAAACCCCGTACAGTTTCCTTTAAATACTCTGATTACTAAACAGTTTTGCTTAGAAACTGCACCTTTCCCCTTGAGTGCGAAGGCAAAGCTTGTAACGTGGGGATAAATGTTCCCCTGTACCTCCTACACTGCTGCAGATCAGAAAACAGTGACAGGTTTGGCCCCTAAAGGAGGGTGTGTTGCCAGGGGTGCAGTTTGCATTTGCAGATCCATGTGGTTTTCCCTCTCCCAATGACTCCAGGAGCCGGGCCGAGGCGCGAGGCAGTGGCGGGGCTGGACAGCGGTGCAGCAGGTGCTGCAATGGGGCTGCACAAGGTGCAGCCACCCTGCAGGGACACAGACACCAGGCAGCACCACTCGCAGCTCTGAGCTGCCAGGGGTCTCACAGCAAACAGGCAGGGCTGCAAACACCAGTGCTGGCCGGACACGAAAGGGGTGACGAGTTCTAGGAGTGTCTGCGAGAGGGACGTGTCAGATCTGTCACTCCGTGTGTGGTGTGTGCAGGGGTGTCTTGAACAAGGGGAGTGTAGTTCCTTAGCTCTCTCAGAACCAGAACTTGGGGATGCCAAAGCATTCTATCCCTGTTGTGCACACTTGCCTCTTACTGAAAGCATATAAACCCTTTACAAAAAGTTCACCTTGCTGGTTTTATGCCGCCTTAGACTTTTCAGTTTTGCATGTGAAAAGCTGAAACTTGTGTGTGGCTGTCAGGAGGTGGCAGAGCCTGTGTTACCATGCAAGGTGCAACCTGACCCCCACCACCTCCCAAAAACCAGATGCTGAGCCCCAAGCCCACCAGGAGAACAGATCCTGCAGCCTTGCCCACAAAGGATGTGCAGGCAGGTCCTTGCCTCAGTGCACCCTCCCCAGTGCCCTGGGTCCTCTCTGGGATGGGCTTCCAGGTGGGCAGGGAAGGAGGACAGGGATGCTGGGCCTGTGGCTGTCAGTTTTTGACCATTCCAGAATTTTCTGGGGGGAGGCCACTGGGAAATACAGGAACAGCCCCTGCCATCACCAAGGCATTTTGCAGCCTAGGCCACGTGCTCATGCTGGATTTAGGATTCTGTAAAAACAACAGGTTTTAATAATGCATAATTCACTGCAGAACAGACATGTTCTTAGGCACAGAAAGCAACTGAAGGGCTGGAGGTAACCTGAAGTTTTAAAATGTGCATTTTGCAATAAGTTTTTCAAGGAAACAAGCCTTCCTTTAACTCATCATTGAAGTGATTTATTTATTTAGTCTTCCTGTAGACTAGGAATTTGGACAGTGTCTAACCCATCTGCTTATGGAGAAGGTTGTCACTCACCTCCCAGCTGACAAGGAGAGCTGTCCTGGGGGTTAACTACAGGTTCTGGTACAGTCCGAGGGAGGTGGCAGCACCTTCTCTTATTTCAGTTTTTACACTCCTTCCTCTGTGCTTGCAAAGCTGTTTTAAATTCACTGCTAAGAGAGTGCCCAGCCATGCCACCGGCTATGCTGATGGTCAGTGCCCTGGGGCTCTCAGGGATACCTTGCAGCAGTGAGCTCCACAGCTTTGCCACCTCTTACTGCTTCCAAAAGTGTCATTTATTACTATTAGATTTATGGCTTTTTCCCATCTCAGTGGAGATGCTTTTTCTCCTCAGATGAGGGAGGGTGAATGGTTCCTAATCTACATTTTCTCCCTGCCATTTATTATCTTATATCCTTTGATCATGCCTGTTCTTAGTCCCACTTTTCTGTAAACACTTCCAATGCTTTCCATCAGTTTATCAATCTTGCTGCACCTTTTTCTGATGTGCCTTTCTTAGATGGGTGCACCAGAAATGAACAAAGTACTCCAGACGCCTCCAAACTCTTGATGTACATAACAGGGAAAACCTTGGCCCCGCTGAAGTTGCTGTGATCTCTGAGGGCTGAGGTTTTTCCCAGTGCTGTCACAGTTCCCACGTTATTCTTCCTCCCATTTTTCATATATTCCACTTCAAAATGTGGCAATCTAGAATGCTACTGATTCAGCATGCTCCATTAAGTTGCTGGTGGTCCTCAGATTAGGAGCGTGGCTCTGTGGATGGGATAGTTCCCTCCCCAAACCACTCGGAGGAAAAGGGTAAAATCTGGTCTTGATTCCCATTTGTTATGGATGTTAGTAACAAATCTTGATGTTAGTTCCCAATAGCTGAAACTGAGAGCAGCAGCACAGACTTTGGAACAATGCTGCTTGTGTTCACAATGACCTTTAGCTGCAAAATCTGCTAAAATACATTATTTAGTATATGAAAGCAAACAAACAAACGTTTTTGCCTCAGTAAATGATTGTCCACAGTGCACTATGAGCATGAGACAAAACCAGTCAGGGTTTTTTTTACAGTGTCTGCTGCAGAAATCTGTTGACTTGTGTTTCCTCTCCAGAAATATCTAAGAAACGTTCAGATTGTTGCTGCTAATAAATACAGTAAATGAAGTGTTAATAAATCACCGGCAATTTAGCCTGACAATAACATGGATTGACCACATTGATTAAATTGATTATGTTTCATATATTTACAATATGTAGACACAAACCTAATTTATTTTCTGAAGGGTTCAAGGAAGGTATCACTGGCTTAAAAAAAAAAAAAGCAAAACAAAACAATGGAGTAATGTTTGTGGTTGCTATCTGCAATAATCTAATGCTGACAGAGAGCAGTATTTTATTTAGTAATTAACAGTGTAAAGGGGAGAGAAGCTGTCATGTTGGTTCTTAAGCTGGGGAATGTGATGAAAGATGATATCTGCGATCTCATCCTTTCCACTTGTTTAGGATTGTCAGAATGAGAAATGTCAGCATTATGAAAGCTCAGCTCTGCTCTTGATATGATAAAACCCTTCAAAAGCCAGTCTTTCTCTCCGTCTCCCCCTCCTTTCTCCCTCTCCCGCTCGCACTTGCTTTTTTTATTTATCCTGTTTTGTTAGATGGCAGAAATATAATTCTTTTCTTTCTTCCTATTATAAGCCACCATTTTTGTTTTATTATATGTTTCACAACCCCTAATGCCCCACTGAAAATTACCTTGTTAAATGACAGTGTTTCAAAGCCATGAATCCTTTCCACCATTCCCTCAGAGGTTTGAAACAGTCAACAGACTGTAAAGAATAAATAATAAAAAAGTATTGATTATTTTGATGACTGTGAGATTCAATTAAGTATTAATTTTGCCCTCCAGTGGACCTATCAAGGTATTCAAAAGGGAGGATTCGGCTCAACTAAATGTGTGCTGAGTGCTTCAGCCTTAAATAGGGAGAAAATGTGTTTACCTACAGTATTTGAAGAAGAGTGCATTGATGCAGAGTCCAATATTTAAGTGCTGTGCAAATTAAGCCCTGGTGACAGTGACATTGTTTTCGGCAATATGAGTATTGACTAAAGAAGTGCATTTGATGACAGCTTAAACTATTTGTATTGATTAACATTTTCATAGATTATCATGTGTCATATCAAATTCACTTTTCAGACATGAATACATTAAAAAACCCATAGGCAAGCATCGACCAATGTGAGGACGGGACAGAGGGAACATGCTAGCCAACCTACTTGCTCGCTGGTCACCTGTTCTCTGCATAAGAACCATTTAGGCATGAACTTTGCAATAAAAAGCTGCCAGAGAGAGCAACAAGGTCACTTGTTCTTTTCCTTTTGTTTTTTTTTTCCTTTTTCTTTTCTTACTCTGCTTCCTGTGCTGTCATGATATTATGCTTATTAGTTTGCAAACGGAATAATTTGGTGTGCTTGGAAGTAATGCCTGACCCCCAAATGTCCTCAATGAGCAGAAGATAAAACAGATTCAAATCATCAAGAAAAAAATTGAAATGTGTGTATATATATGTAATGTCTTATGGGGTATATAATGTCGCAAACACAAGAATAATTGCAAACTGTATGTGTAAGTACCTTCCCTAATTTTATCTTTCAGAAAATGTTTTCTGTGTTTTTTTATTTTCAAAGGAAAAATACCAGTTTGTGTGTTTATGGACTTTTGGAGTGTAGCATCCCAGAGACAGGAGTAGTTAGAAATCTGTGTCTCTGTTGAAAGTGTGTGATGCAATGGCTATTTGATGCTGTGTGTTTTCATGGAAATGCTGGAATGCTAGAAACTGTATTTGGTTTTGTTAATGTGGTGCAGCTGAGAATGCCTCTTTAAATCACTATGGAGCGCTCGCAGGGTGCTCCCCTTCCGTAGCATTGGAGCATATAGGAATTGCTTTTCTTGCTGTGTTAAGGACAGGGTGAGGTGTAAAAACATACACACACAGAAAGCACATCCCACAATTAAAGCTGTGTTGGTTATGTGGCTTTCATAGAAGTTTTTCTCCAAAGCATCCTGAATCTCTCACATGCTAGTTGAGCTTTAATAGGGTGGGGAGTAATGGAAAACTCATTGGATCTGTAATAGCTCTTCACTTGACTGCAGCCAGCAATAACAGCAGGAGCAGCCAGAGATAAGAGAGAGAGAGAGAGAGAGAGAGTGTGTGTATGTGTGTGTGTGAGAGAGGGAGTGGAAGAGACAGTATACGCACACCAAAGCTGCCACTTTTTTCCCCCCTCACTGTTTTTTCCCCCCATCCTAGGATCCAATGATAGCTGGACAAGTCAGTAAGCCCTTGCTGTCACTGCGGAGTGAAATGAATGCAGAGTTGAGAGGTGAGGACAAGGCAGCTACTTCAGACAACGAGCTGAATGAGCCCTTGCTTGCGCCTGTGGAATCAAATGACAGCGAGGACACTCCCAGCAAGCTCTTCGGTAAGTCTGGCGAGCTATTCCATTTCACTGCTACCATGTTGTCCGGAACAGCAATCTCCCCCTGCTCTTTTTTATTTCTTTTTATTTATTTCTTTTTTTTTTCCTCCTTTTCGCTCAGTTTTCTCGTAAGTAGGAAGGAGTAGCTTGGAGCAGAATGGCAGCGTCAGTCCCGAAAACTTTGGTTAACAAGGAACATATTTCGTGCGAGTTGCAGATGTTTTAGGGTTTGTTTTTTTTGCAGATCCATGGACTCCAATGTAAAATAATAGAGAGGGGGTTCGTTTGGTTGAAGTACTTCATTAACAGTTATTGCATGAGGTGCTGCTGTGTCTCACGTGCTACCAGCTTTCTTGAGGCTGGATTAAACTGGAAAGTTATGATTTTAAATGGTAAAAATAAAGCTGGCTGAAGAGAACCAAGACATTCCCATAGGAAACACTTTGCACTGAGTAAACAAAGACTAGTGATGGTATTGCACGTGGAGCTAATGTTTTTGGAATTTCAGCCAGAAATTAAATATTTCTCCTCAACTGGGGGGGGAGAGGAATTACCTCTTGAATTGTTATTTGTTTCGGAACAGTGTACACGGTGCCGGCTCAGCACAACCTTTGCAATCAAAACAAAAGCGGCCAGAGTGGCACTCGGACACAGACATCTGTCATTCAAACAGATGACACCCTGTAAGCCAACTCGAGCAACTCTGATCTCTAATCAGAAAAGGGAGCAGGGCTGTTGAGGCTCGGGCTTGAGTGAGAGATGCTGAGAGATGTCTGAGCTGGGGCTGCGCCGTGTGCTGCACAGTGACATTTGGGGTTTACAGGGACTGCACTCCTCTAGGAGTCCCTTCGAGTTATTCCCGTCTGTGACCTGAGACAAACCTTCATGGAAATGGAGCCAGTCCTTATTTTTCATTATCCCAGAGGTGGAAGTTGAAGGGAAACAGATCTTGTTTAAAGGGAATGCAGCTTTAAGGGAGTGAGAGGGAGAGCCCATTTTCTGAGATTCAAGTTTTGATTTCATAATCTGTAAGGGAATCTGTAGCAATGTTCAGATTCCAGTATTCCAGCTACAGTAACAGCTGCAAGATTACTTTTTTAAAACAAAGGAATACATGTAATTTTGTATTAAAATGTTCTTTACCCATTACTGAAAGATACAGCTTGAAATGTTTTACCAAATAACTTCACTACAGGTATGGGAAAATAACAGTAATTAAAAAAATCCTAAAATTTAATTTCTCAATTGCAGTAATGACCATTTCTGAATATCACATCCATTTTTAAGCACCCTCTTAGTAATCATTGTTTCCATGGAAAGCATAATTTCCATTAGCAGTTTGAATGTTCAAAAAGCATACAATAATTGTTTTAGCCCATTTCATCCAGGAAAGAATTGTAATGTCTAAAATTCAGAGGGCTGTTAGTTGTCTAGAGTAGTATAAATATCTTCAGCTATGTTTATATATTTTATGTGCTCAAATGTTTAGGGTGCATCTACTAAATATAGCAAGGCATATACAAAGCAAAAAATGGGCTTATAATTTTAGAATAGTGAAAATGTCTGTTTGTTTTTAGATCAGGCAAGTGTTCTAATAAAGAGGAGGATATTTTTTGAGCCATTGTCATTTGGATGTTCCACAGGGGTAGTGAAATACACACAGATACTTTCATTACAGTTACTGTGTGATACAGAAATTATCTTGTCTCCTTCTGGGCTGAAAATAGAATCTATGCCCCTAAAAGCACTAATGAAATAGCTACAAATTAATATACTGTGCTGTTTCTATGGGCGAGTGTAAATGTTTGCTAGCCTGGTTCTTATTCTGCTAAAAAGATGTTCCCAAGTAAAAGAAGTAGGTGAAATAGTTCAACTGCCTCAGTATGAACTTCTGTACCATTTACTGAGATTTTCTTACAATTATGACAAGATGCTACAGATCTGTT
The DNA here is from genome assembly GCA_035221455.1 of Xenops minutus. Lineage (NCBI taxonomy): Eukaryota > Metazoa > Chordata > Aves > Passeriformes > Furnariidae > Xenops > Xenops minutus. Next base: position 49,261,195 of record JAWWEE010000074.1, read on the forward strand.
AGCAGCAGCCCTTGTCAATTAATTTTAGTAACTTTGAGAACATAAAGGGCTATTTTGGTACATCTGAGCATCAAATTGAGCAACTGTAAAGTAGAGGTGATTAGCCATTATGTCACAGATGCATCTCTCGAGACAGATTTGCAGTAAACACCAAAAATAAATAAGTGTAGTTTTGTTTAAAGCTCTGTTGCATAAATATAGACCATCACTCTGTAGTTGTTTCTCTTTGTTTAATGTTATGAATAGCATGTTAGGAGTGCATGCCTTGGACTTTTCTTTGTGGTCCCTGAAATTAAATTTTTGTGAACTTTCTGACTAGTGCTGGCACAGAGAAAGACAATTTTCTCCTCCAACTTTCTTTCATGTAGTCAGAGATAATAATTTTCTCTCTACAATACATTTAATACATGCTGTGTGAAAATTTCCCCCAAATCTGTTAAGCAGGAGAGGGAGGAGCATTTTAGGAAGTCAAGGGGAGGAGACAGGTCCATGGGGAACCAAGTTTTTCTACATTGCTACTTTCATGTTTTTTGAAAAACTTGTGAAAATCGTGTACTGATTTAGTTGGAATGAATGGCCAAATGAATGTCTTGTTGATGTTAGCAATATTTCATGGGTCTTATTTTCATATAGATGAACAGAGTTGAATGATGAGATGTGAAGAGCTTTCTTCTCTTTTACTGGACACATTTTGCTTAGCTTCTTTTGATGGATGAGTTTATTGCCATGAAGACCTGCATTGCTTACCTGTACCTTTTCCTAAAATCCACCTCCTTATTCTCAAACTTCCTTGTTTTGCTATTTCACTGCATGCCATAGAAACAGTGGCTATATAGTTTTTGTTTTGGTAGCAAAGAGCACAGTTTGTTGTAAAAGTGGCCCCTCCTGTCTCCCTGCTGCTGGTGAGGAAAGGGCAGGAGTACAGTTAATTATACTTATTGTTGAAAAGATGCGGTAAACTTTTGTTTCTCTTACGGGTGCTTTTTGCTGTCAGTGGCAGAGCAGAAGAATGCTGCAGCGTTCTGGGTCTCATGAACAGCAGCATCAGGAGCTCCTGGTGGTCTGAAAGGGCTCCCCCCTGGAACTGGTGTCCGGGAGCCTGGCAGGGTGCTCTGTGTCACTGCGGTGCAGTGGTTACCTGAGAGGGAGGACGCGCTGTGAAGAGAGGGCTTGTGCTTGCTCCTTCTTTGCCAGCTTGCTCTCTTCTGGTGGTGCTGATTTTGCTTTGTTCTGCTTTCTTTTATTTGTTTCTTTTTGAGAGGGAACGCTGTCCTGTAGTCTGGGAGTCTAATTCTTCACTTCTGCCTTTATACCAGCGGACTTTTTTGGAATCTGCACATCTGCATGCAAAAGGCTTTTGATACTGAAGCCACATGAAACAAGAAAAGAGCAGAAAAAGTGGTCAGTAATACTCTCTGAGGTGCAAAATGTTGGTGGAGGGCTCTGTCCTGAAACACCTTAGCTCAATATTGCAGTTTTGAAATGTGGAGTTAGCACAGCTACAGTGCTTTGGTTGCAGAAATCCCAGCCCTGCTGTACAGTGTGAGGCGAAGTCGCTTCGCCAGAGCTCTCGTGCTGTGTTATTCACTCTTTGAAATACTTGTGAAGGGATATCTCCTCTTTCAACTGCGGGATGTAATTAAGGAACACAGAAACTGAGCCTGGCTCTTGGCATTTCAGGGGGTGTCATTTTTGGATCCACTTGTCTTACTCTGCAATATGCCTCCAAACAGCAGCCTGGGCCAGATGCCACAGCTCTGTTAGTGCTGACTAGTAGTTCCACTTGAGCAAGAACATTGGGATTTGATCCTAAATTAATTAATCCTAGTCACCATTTCATACTATATTTTCAAACGAGTTTAGTGTAAGTTATGAAGTATTGCTCCGAAAAACTCTTAGAAGAAGAACACCCTTCATGTTTATCTGTACAATAAACTGTTGAGATTGAAAAGTTGGCACAGACACCAGCAGTGAGGCGTATATAAAATTCCCTGAACAGTAAAAATCCCAAGAACGAAGAAGCAGCCGGTCCAAGCATCAAAAGCCCCTGTGGACTGAGGCTGGCTTTCCTGGAGTTACAGCCAGTCCTTAATTAATCCTTAACTGAAGGTAATTTGTGACATAATTAGGTGACAGTAAAAAAAGGCTGGGAGTGCATTTGCATGTTAATTTTGCTGTATTCTAAAAAGTTGCTCTTTGAGGTTGAGTCTGTAGTTCTATGCATCAAACTTATCAAAATAAATAAAGCTGAAGTATATAGTGAGAGCAATACCAAGCCTGTAATTGTGAGGCACAAGTGTTTTCTATTTAATTATTGCTGCACAGCAAAAAAATTGACTGCTAGCCTCTATTTTTATTTATTTATTTTCTTTTTTGTTTTTCTTTGGTGGCAAGGTTCTGTTCCAGTGAAATGAAATCTTAGATTTCCCGGGCAGGATCCGAACACTGTGGTTTTCTTTGGTTCATTAGCAGGCTTTTGATCTTTTCATATTGCTGTGTATGCCTGAAATATGGAGCAGGAAAATGGGAGTTAAATGAGTCTGCGCCCATTTACATGAACAAGGGTTTATTTCCAAAGCCCTGTGTTGGCTTTGGGGTTTTATTTTCCTTTCCCATTTTGTTGCCCATGTTTCTGAACTGTGTGTGTGCATCTTTCTGCATAGCCATACACGGATGTGCTGCAGAGGGATGGGGTAGAAGTTGTTTCCAGCTGATTATGTTTTGCTGGTAGATCCCTTGTATTACTCTTTAAAGAAACATGTTATCATCTTTTTTGTTGTTGTTTTGTTTGTTAGTTAGTTAGTTAGTTTGTTTGTTTAAATTGGACTCTCCCTGATTAGAATTTATGGCTCTGGAATAATTTCGGTTACAAAGGATAATGGAATAAATTGTCTTCTACCTCTTGAGACATTGGTGTCTGCAGGTCAGAGCAGAGGTCAGTGCCAGGTTGCTGTGAGGAAGCTCAAATTATCATCCTTAACAGTGTATCTGGCCTGTGGGGGCCTCCAGACTACGAGCTTTCCTTTCATCACTGTATTTAAGGATGATTCTTAGTGGTTTGGTCATGTCCTCAGATTTTAAAGGCCTGTAAGATCTCCATCCATCAGGAACACTTTGATGAGGTTTGGTAATTTTGGTGGAAGAAAGCAGCGTGTGTTTGTTGCTCTTCGTGCATTTTAAAGCTCTGGTGAGTATTTCTGTTCTGCTAGCAAAGTTCATGGCCCAAATGGTCTCTCTATTAAAATCAGAACCTCCTTTTAGATGCAGCAAACTCTTGAAATGTGTCCAATCTGCAGAGAAAGAAAGATGCTTGTCCCTTCACGTAATTTTATTTGGTAATTTCCACATTGCAGGTGCTTTGTTGTGAGACACTGTAGGTTATCTGTGCCATAGGACTGGTCCTGCCAGGGCTTGAATGGGTGATACTTTTATTAAAGCAAGTAATCTGTGGATTAGGAATACTATTTCATTACAAAGACTGTGTCAATGAGAAATATTACCAGGCGGCATGTTTACAGAACTGGGTCATCATAAGGCTTTTAAATCCCTTTTCTAAAATGTGGTAGTGTCTTGTTCAAACAATGGAAAAGTTCTCAAAGAACCTGGAGATCTGGCTATGCGATTAATTGTTATTTCTGAAGGATGTATTTGACATCGACATTTTTAAATCCCTATTTGCAAACAGTCAGGCACTGGACTAACTACTCTGAGTGATGTTGTCCGATTCCCTGGCAGAGTTCTTGCTCTGTCAGCGGGACCTGCACTTGTGAATGGGGAGTAAATGCCCACCAAAGCTTAAAAAGATGTTATGACTATTTTAGCACAAAGCAGGATGCAAGGGTAAGGCAGAAGACACCTCCTGAGCTCAGCACTGCTGCTGGGCTTGGGCACTGCAGGGGTCTTGGGCAGGGGGTGCTGCTGCTGGACACTCATTCCAGCTCTGAGGACACCAGAGCTCAGCCCCTTCGGGCTTGATGGAAGCAATACTGGGCTGAGGAAGGGCAGATGTTGCAGCCCCACGTGGAAATTCCCTTGCTGGTATGGAAATAAAGAAGCCTCTTGTTGCTGTCCCTGAATTGTGACAGACAGCCTATTTTTAAAAAAGCAAACAAACAACAAAAGCTTTTTTGAGTACAGAGAAAGCTAATTGTGCTTCTTTTTTTAAAAAAATAATTCTGTTTGTTCTGAATTTCAAATGACTGCTTTGCTAAATGTTTTTGAGCAAAGTGTATGTTATGTGTTTCTTAAATGAGGCTTGAAGTCTGATTTTCTGTATTTATACACAGAATAACATTAGAGAGGGAAGGGAACAAAAAAGGAATTAAATCCCAGTATGTAATCGGTATGACTGAATGACAAATGGTTCATTTTTAATTAGTTAATCTTTCTTCTCCCTGTCTTTGAAGTTATAAAAATAACAACAAACTTGTTTAAAAGCAACATAAATGGCTGGCTGTTTCAAAGGGGACTTGCTGGCTACCAGACAGTAAGCAGGTAATTTGTGAAGGAACTGTTACATTCTTTGATTGAGATCCTTGCCAGTTTGTGTTTTGAGATTAATAATAGATCAGACACTTGCACATTAAAAAGGAAGCAAAGACAGAACAGAGCAGGAAGGAGAAAGGGATGTTCCTCTTGGACTTTGTGTGCTAAGGGAGCTCTCCACGGAGAAGTGCAGGTGGGGCAGATGGAGGGGACGTTCCCTTTGCCCAAATGTGCACATGGCACCACTTAACACCTCCCCTGATTTCCTTATGCTAAACAAAGAGGCAGCAAGGGCTCCTACCAAACCAGCACCCTGTCAGGGGGCAATCTGTATAAAATGTCCTGCTGTCAGGTTAATAAATTTTTTAAAAATATCCAAGGGCAGAGGTAGCTGCAGGAAGCTCACAGTAACAGTTGCCACTCTCCTGTGCATCATTTTGCTCTTTAATATCCTATGTAGCACTTGGTTTGCCTTGTTGCCTTGTCTTCCTAGGTTTGGTTCCTTCTGTCATTTGTAGGTTCTTTCTTTTACTTCTTTTTCCTTGTGAAACTCTTTCTTCTGTTGCATCCATCACCTGTGGTCCCTGTTTTTAGGTAGAGACGGTCAAAGATCAGCTTTATGTTTTTTCCATACTTTGATTGACTTGCATGTTCAAAATATTAATGTTTCTTCCACTAATGATTTATTTTTTTGACTTTTTATGTGACTACCACTAGCCCTACCATCAGTGTTATGAAAATAACATTATTGTGCTAGTTGCAAAATAATTTCTGACAAGCTCAGAGGTAGAAGTTACATTCAAATGACGAAATGAGAAAATTAATGCCAAACAGGGACAAAACCAGAATAAAATGAAATGTGTCACAGTTTGCAGGAGCATTATTTTGTCATGTAAATGGTATGATATTTTTTAACATAAAGTCTTTTCTCTTTTTCCACCATATAAAAATCAAAATCAATATCAGTGTGAAACAAGGGAAGATTTGTATTGTGACACATCCTGCTTTATGTTGTGATACTGCTTTGATGCTCTTGGAAGCAGGACTGAGCCCTTTTATTTTGAAAGCAGAGGTCATCTAGAGAAGAATAGTGCCTCATCCTGCCTGGCTAAGTAGAGCCTGCTGTTTTCAGAGAGACTGAAATTGGGTTTGTTCTCTGGAGTTCAGGGATATCTGTATCTACCAAATCAATGGACAACACACACCCCTGTCGCTCTAAAATGGGGGTTTTAACACTAAACTACTGCTTGTCTATGCTTAGAAGTAGGTTGGGTTTCTGGTTTTATTTTAGAATATACAAGAAGAGTTGTTGGGTGAGTGGGAGTTTTGTTTTTCCTCTCAGATGTTCTGGGGTTTTTTTTCAGAAAGGTAAACCATCATTTTAATTTCTGAGCAGTTTGAAGTTTTCTTGAGGAAAATGTTACAGTACTTGAAAGTGATTACATATATATATATATATATATATATTTAAAATAACTAAATTGTCAGCCAGTGTGACCGAAACATGCCATACATTATCTTATGCAATAAAAATATTCAGTCCTAAAGCAATTCCATGTTGCACTGAAGACTCAAATGTTACACAAATAACAAATAAAGACTTTTTTTTTTACTGTCTTATATTAAGAACAGCATTTGCTACAGCAATCTATAATTAGACCACTCCTTTAAAAACTAGCATGGAGTTTATAGAACTGTACTAATACTAGCTTTTATAATACCAGCTTTTAAAAGCCTCTCTGTGCTTTTCAGTTCAGAAGGTGGGCGTATGGTTTGATGACCATTAGAGATTCTATTAAGTCACTTTCATTTTCTATCTCAGTCTCCTATCTGACATAGTCTCACAGTTAAAAATCTTGATCTTAAGTTGTCAAATAAAGAATTAGTAGCAGTCAGTTGCCTTCCAGCAGAAGATAAAGGAAGTCTTCTCCCAGAGTGTGCTGGACACACAGCCTGTTATTCTCACTGCAAACACCAAGGCTTGTAAAGTAAAAAAAGCAAAAAAGGTGCCCCCTTTTCTCTGTGCCCTTCTTCTTCCTCACAGCCAGGTTTGGAGCTGTTCCCCCCTCCTTGGTGGGTGCACATAGCTGGAAACCCCCCTGTTGTTGCCCAGGTCGATTTTAAACACGTTTTAGTCTGTCAAGGTCTTCTTTAGGTTTCCACGCTTTGTTTGAAGCTTAGTGTTTGGAGGAGTTTGTTCCTTGAGAGGATGATCTAAAACCTGTGTTTAATCAAGAAGCCAGAATTGGTTTTCATTTAATATACCTTAAGGCATACTCTAATATATTGTAGTATTAAGTATGTGTAATTATTTCTTGAGATAACACAGTATTAACTGGAAAGGAAGAAAAATCATTTGAATTCAGTCTAATCTCTTGAGCAAATACTATATGGGGCAGTTTTTGCATTTGCTTTTGCATACAATTAGGATTTATTCACACGGTGCAGAGATGTCATGTTTGCTCAGTGTTTTGAATAAACATGAGGCCGGGTTGTGGCAGGTCTCAGGTGACCACCCATCACATATGCAGGAAGACTGGGGGTTCCAGCAGGGCTTTCCTCCTGTCACTACCTGCAAGCCAGTTCGTGGCCTCCACCTCCCTCACACAGTCCCTGCTGCACAGCTCCTCGTGTTCTGGAGCTCACACCAGCCGAGCAAACATACTGATGGGAAGGAGCAACCACTCTGTAATGATGCTGCCTCCATATTTAGCCAACTATGAATTATTGAACCAGTCCTGGGGTTCCTGTGGGTTTCTGTTTCGCCGTGCAGGTTCCCGTGTGTGTTGCAGGGGCTGTCGTGGGGAGGTCAGTGCTGGAACGCAAGGGAAGCTTCCATAAAGGTGGAGAAGCTTTTGGGTAGAGTGGATTAACATAATTAAAAAAAAAAAAAAATTATTAAGGAGCATAAATGGTAGTTATTGCTAAAATAAAAACATAACTGGAGAAATCAGCAGTGATTGAAAGGGGGGAAGGAAATTAGATAGATATATATGAGCTTAAGGGTGATTGTAAATGTACAGGCTTGATATTTCTCCTCCTTTCTTGTGCTTCCTTGCCTGAAATCATAAATATTTGGGACTGCAAGTCACAAATCTCTCTGAAGGAGAAATGGAATTTACACCTGAAAGAAAACAAAATGAAAATAATCCTATAGTATTTCTTTCTACTAATTGAGCATACTTTACTCTCATCAGCACAGTAAATGTAGTGATAATACCCAGCACGAAGAACATCTGCATAAGTCGTTGGAGTTGACGTGAATGTTTTTCCCCTGGTACGAGGAGTGTGAAGGAAACTCTTGTGTGGCTGTGCTGCTGGGATTTGATGCATTGCTTTCGGAGTCTCCTCATTTCAGCAGTGTGGATACAGCACAGTGAACCTTCTCATAACACTTGCTGACAAGAAAAAAAATCTTTCAATCAGCTGGCCGTGCTCAGTGCCCCCTCCCCAGCCCCCACAGCTCCTGGCTTTTATGAGGCCATGAATAAGGGAGGGAGCAGATGCTGCAGAGCTGTCCCCAGCTGGGCTGTGCTGGTCAGTGAGCAGCCCTGGCTTTGCAGGACTCTGCCGTGGTGACCAGGGGGCTCAGAGGGCTGGGCTGGGGTCAAGCCTGTCCCCAGTGCCACTCTCTGGTCCCTGCAGAACGCTGCTGTGTGTGTGGAGCAGCACCCTGCAGATGGCTGGCAGGGCACAGGCTGGGGTGTTGGGGGGTATTGGAGCACAGGGCATTCCCCCAGCAGTGGGGCTCTCTGGGGCTCTGCCACAAGGGAGAGGGAGGGGCACAGGGAGAGATCTGTTTTATGCTCTCTCTGAAAACTCAGGTGGGAAACATTCATCCTAAGGAGAAAAATCAGGCCTTGTCTTGCAGTGATTTTTAAAAAAAAAAAAAATAAACCCTCTAGGCTCTGGTCAGGTTTTTGGTTATTTATTTTTAATAACACATTCCTCTGGTTTTGTTATTCTCTTTTCTGTGGGTTCATATAAGTGCTGTATTTCAAACCAGCTTAAAACAGTTTAAAAAAAAATAAAAATGGGTTCCCTAAAAGACAGCTTACTGCTGACTGGTTTATTTTGTTTATATCTGATATTTCTTCTGGTATTCAGATGGTCGTAATAGACTAGCACAAGAGCTGCATGTCTTGTCATCTGTACTATATCAATACGTTTTTATAATGATACAATAACCTGAACCCTGTAACAGTTTATGATCCATTTGAGGATTCTTATGGATTCTCAGAGTGACGGAGGCCTGAAAAAAGAACTTGACTGCTTTTGCAAAACTGGTGCTGTGACAGGAAAAACTAGTGTGCCTGTGATTTAGTTGCTAAGGAATCATATTGATCTGATTCGGCATTAAACTTTTAAGTTTGAAAAAAAAAAAAAGGGGAAAAAAGTCGAGCTGGTTGGAGGTGGAAAAAGAGTGGTGTGATTGTGAGGGTCTGCAATACAGGTAAGCTGTGTCATACTACTGCTGCTATCGATTTGTTATGATTAATAAATATGATTTTATGCATTGCCCGTGTACTGTATCTATAATAGTGCTTTTCTTAGAGCAGGAGAAAATTGCTTCTTGCTCTTTATTTTTCATTGACTATTTTTAGTCAATGATAAATAAAGAACTTTAACAGCAGTCTGTACAAGGAAAGACAGGACTTTAAAACAGAAATGTAGGGGTAATGAATAACCACAGAGCCAACCACACAGACACAGCCATCTTAACATTTGTAATGGTGCTAATTTCCTAGAGCTTTTTAAAATATGCTTCCACATGAGCTCTCAAAAGCCATAAAAGCTTGGCATGTAAAGTAAATTGTTTGTCACTTGCTGACGACCTGCCATATTTATTGTCAGGAGAAATGGACATTAGTTGGAAAAGCAGTTGTTAAAGGCCAAACAATTTTTAAAGATGGCAAAGATGTGCAAGGGCTTTCCTTTTTCTAACAATGAGCCACCCCTTCAGACATCAAAAGACAAGATAATAAGACACTTCAAGCACAATTCAAGATTATATTCAACATCTAAAGGCTCATCTCCTGTCAGTTTGCATTTACTCTCCCAGGGATGTGATGCTTCTATCATCATTCTGTCAAGAGGAGTCTGGCAGAAACGATGAGGGCCCCTCATTTCACACACTTAGTGTTTTTTATCAAATAGCCCATGCTCATTCTGATTCAGCCAAAATGGAGGGATAATTTGAAGAAGGTCATGCACAAGTACAAAAATCTTGTGCTGATTTGTGTGATTAGAAGGCATTAAAATTGCATGTTTATGTTAGTTCTGAGGTGTTTTGTCAGTTTATTTAGTAATACAGTGTCGAAACATTAAAAATATTTTTTAAAGAAGAAAAGAAATTTACTTAAAACAACACACACGCTGTTATTTAGCAAATATTTTGAACAGTGAGCTATATTCAATGGCATTGTTTTAATATAACCTTAAAATGCATTTGCCTCCCCTTCCCTCTTTGAGAGTGGAATATTCAAGAGCTCCGGGGGTAAAACCCAGGCTCGCTCAGACTCATTAGGATTTCACTCACTGGTCATTTCATTCTTGGAAGTTTTATTTGGACAGAGATTTAGGGTGCTAAATTCAGCATGTCAAGGGAGCAATTTGAACACCTGAATCTTGCCACCTCTTGTCTTGGCCTTGCACACTTCTTTTTGCTAACAAGGAATGGGAGGATCTAACAGGAAGGGTAAGATGAAGTCAAACTGCTTTCCTCTTTCTTTGATTTAAGCAAGAAGAATAAAAAGACTGTATGGTGCTGTCAGTGTATCTTGTATATGAAACTGGCTCCAATTTACAGACCATGGGCCACGTAAGTGTGGAGGATCCAGGCACCTTCATCTCCCATTGAAAGCAAGGGGATGTGGGGCTCTTTAACCCCTCTTAAAAAGGACCCACTGCTGAGGGACTCAGCTGGAGCTGCTCTGCATTTTAGATTTGGGTATTTATCAGCTGTGATAAGAAGGACCTGTGAAGGAATATGCCTTTGGCCTCGTGGAAAAACACCCTGCTCCATGGCTTGCCTTTGCCCAGCACTGGAGAAAAAGGTAACCTGCAATCATGGTGCATTCCGAGGGGTTTCACTGGACAAGAAAGCACAAGGGAATTGGGAAGCTGTGAACAAATTGTCAAAAAGACAGATGGAATTGCTGACTGACCTGCTGGTGGGGAACACTAACAACTTCCACCTCAGTGGTGTGGTGTTTATGCTGCAGCACAGAGTGACTTCTCTAAGGAATTTTCTCTCCTACACATGTAAATGCCTTTGTGTATATAATATTTCACTGTAGTGTGCAGTGTTTTTAGGGAAATTATAAGGTGCATTTAAACAGCTGCAGATGTTTAAACTGCCTGTTATGCCCAGAATAAATATTATTTTCTTCCTCTCACTGAAAATGCTTTCCTGCTTTATTCATAAGGCCCATCTATATTCAGAAATTTGTATCCTTTCTGCTGAATTGTTCTGGAGGAGAACTTATGGCTGTCTTCTCATCAGTGGCATTCTCTGTGCTTCCACTTCTGCCCTGCTCCACTATGTCCACTGGAAAACCAGTATCTTCTCAGACTGAGCTGGGAGACAAGGAGATTCCTTTGCAGGATGCTCATTTTCAAAAAATTAAGGAGTGGCTAAGATTGAAGTGCGAATATGACCAAAAGGCAGCATGAATGTAGCAGTGCAAGATGCATAGTACCACCAGAGAGAGCACGAAAACGCTCTAAAAGGCTTGTGTTCTGAACAGAGCTTGGTTTCCAATAGGACAGGAGTGTTTTGATAAGTTTTCACCAGGTCTGTGGGCCAGCTCAGGCCTGTTTAATTCATCCCTTTTCAAGAGGAGCATGTGAGCTTATATCAGCACTGCTTGATACTATATGAGTGTATCACTATCTTAGTGAAGTTGCTCTCTGGTATTTATTTTCATTAAAGATCAGATGTTGAAATGCTGTAGTAAATGGGGAGCAAAGAGAAGAGTGACTACAAAGTTACAGGACCCTTAATCCAAATTCAGCTATGCTTGCATCTGCCCTAGCTTGCTTGTCTATCTTCCTTAGTTCCTTCCCTGGTGCTGGAGGAGGTTTCCTTCCCTGTGCCTGGGGATGCTTTCCTGGAAGCCCTCTTCCCAAGCACCAATGTGCAGAAAACAAACACTAATAACAAGTGCTGTTAAAGTCTGTAAATTGTTTTCCATGTGCTCTCAGCTTCGGGACTGTGGAAGGTGTAGGGGTACATGCTGGGAAGGTAATGCAGATGCTCGGTGCAGGGGAATAAACCAAGTGTCCCCACACTGAACAAAAACTCTTCCTTTAAAAAGTGCTTAAACTGTAGCTATTGTGCAGACCATTGGTCACATTCACAGTAGGATCCAGGAAATGAAAATGAATTCCCATAAATGAAGATAGAGGAGCCACTATATTTAAGGCATTATGATTGTGTTTTATCTTTCTCCCTATCCTCCTATAAGTAACAGGGCTAGGTGGTAGCTTCTGCTAAAGTAATTATATTGATTTGCTCTGTGCTGTGCACCCAGCTGCTTTCTAAGCTGTTGTGGCAAGAATTACCTGGTGCTTTAGAGAAAGGATCCTTGCGACAGAAAGTTCACCTGTAAAGTTGGGAGAAGGAGGACTGAGGTCGCTGTGCTAAGTGTGGTTCTGAAGTGTGTTCCAAACTAAAGTTTTGGTAATTACAAAACCAAACTGAAAAATTCTGGAGTGGAAAATCTTCCATTAAGCTGTGCCTTTTCGTGTCCCGGAAAGCTCTTTCCCCAAAGCCTGCACTAATATGCAAAGGGCCTGGGAGGAGCGTGCACTTATGTAAAGCAAGTGCCTATTTCAGCTCCTGCACAATGACACTCCGGGTAATTCTCCATGCTTCGGGGTTCGTGCTCACACGAGTTGGCTGTGCATTGTTTTCATGGCTAAGTGGAAGTGAATAAGCATGCACAAATGTGTTCCTGAAGATACAATTCAACCTTTTTGTGTTACCATTCAACTGTTCTTGCTTTTTAAACTGTGTCTTTGACTGTGGCACTTTCTCTCAGAAAATTCCTGCCCAACAAACAGCTCATTAAAGCATTGATAAGGTTCTGTTAAACAAACACTGGATAACACAAGATAGCAGTCCCCGACAAGCACACGCACAAAATGTTGCATTTACCCAGTTTTCTGAATGCTTTTGTGGATTTTCTTTTGAAGTGGAGCAGTTGTTCAGGGCTAGAAGAATTACAAGAATTATTGAATGGGCTACTAGGTAAATAATGAAACCTGCAGCCTTGCAATAAAACTTTTGCATTTTTAAAAATCGTTGCTGTATTTCTTAAGTGGCAGGAACACACAGTAGCAAGCTAAAAACCAAATGGGAGTTATTTTTGTGAATCCTTCTGTCATGGCATCTTTGGTTGCTAAAAGCCAGGCTTTGGCACCCGAATTTAAGGCATAAAGCCCTGAAAAATACAGGTGTTGAACTGTTGAGTTTTGCTGACAAAGCTTAACAGCTCCATGTGCTGATACTGGTCGGGTTGAGTAGCAGATTCAAGGTTTGTTCTCTCACTTGTACTTTGCAAGTTGTGAATAATTTCAGTGAATGCTGGAACTGCTTACCAATATTGCATTTCTGCTATACTCTTTTGTGTGTAGGAAGATATATCACAATTTGTAGAAGATGGGAGAGGTGCTTTTGTGGTGGTGGCGAGTCCATGTTGAATGTGCTTGGTGTGATAGAGCAGGTGGGTTTGAAGTAGACTTCAGAGAGCATCCTACCCCCTTAAATTTTTAAGAACATGTTAAAATAAAGGCAGTTAAAATTCAGTAAAAAACAAGTGACACAATGTAGAGCTTTAAAAAGATCAGTCTCTAACAAGTAAAGGCTGAAGAGGTAGCTGGAATTGGTCAGACAAAACAAACTTCTTTAACATGGTTACAGATATTTCTCTGACTGTTTTTGAATAGAGAGGCTTTTTGGTTCCAGCATGAAGCAGGATGAGACACATGCAGACCTAGAGACTGGCCATCTTTCACCTTCAGTGAAGCTCAGGTGCTGGTATAAAATAATGGGAGGATGGAATCTGTGGCATTTTGAATGTAGGTATTTTTCAAGTGAGCTGTAGGGAGGAGGGGGGTTTAGTACTGGTCTGTCTTATTCCTTTAATTGCAAAGCAAATTGTGTATAAAGGCAGAAGCAGCAAAGACTAACTATTTGTCAGTTGTCCAGAAAGACAAATTGGTTCAACTACTTGGCATGTCACAAAATACATAGGGAGATCTGTTGCAACACTGGAAACATGTTCAGTAGTCTTTCTTATTCACAGGCTGTGATATTGTTTCTAAAATAACTTTGCAATCTTTCCAGTCAAACCTGCCTTTTCTTAGAGAGAATTGTCATGTAAGTCCAGATAAGCGCCAAACCTGCTTGTTTAATGAGAGGTGACAAATGACAGTGGATTCAGATGGAATATATATAAATGTGTTTTCCTGATGGAAAATATAACTTACAAATGTGGTGCTTCTAAAACAATCAATAGTTATTTAGAAATGATTTTTTGTAGGTCATTTTGCTGTAATGGTACTGTCCAAAGAGGGGACTTCTGTGATGCATATCAGCTGCTGCCAGTGTGGCATATTTTGACCACAAGAAGTGTGATGGTTTGCATGAGCTGTCCTTGTTTACTATCCTTTATTTTTCTAGAATGTAATTGTAGTTAGAATAATGTTCATGCATTTTTAGACAAAGCAGAGGCCAAAACCCACTATGAAAATATCTCAACTTTATTGCCATACCATGCTGCATTAGTTAAATTTTTTTAATAGAATCTTAAGCAATAAAATCAGACCTAAGTCATGTGAAATGCTAAAACACTTGCATCTCAGTTTGCTTAGTTACAGTCCATGGAAAAATCCTACTCCAGGCTGTGTGATGGGGACACAATGCCTGTAAGTTGATAGAGAGGAGTTTTGCTGTAAGGATATGATGAACTGTCAAGGGAAATTAAGGGAGACTTGCCTAGCACTGTGGCAATATGTAATGACTCCATGAGAAGGCTGTGATAATCCTTCCAGGCCCTGATCTGGGCACCAAGCAACACCTTCAGATAGGCTGGGATGACAGAGCAAGATGTGCAAGGTAGCTGAATGAAACCCACACAAGGCTTGGGCATCTCTGGAGACTGAGAGTCTAGTAAAGCACAGTGGCTGGACAGCTGAGAAAGTATTTACGACTTTTAAAGCTGTGCTGTTCTTTGGGGTGTGAACCTGCTCTCCTGGGGCAGGACTGGGATGGAGAGGATGCCAGTGGAAGCCTGTGGGGTGATATTCCTCTCTGCTCGTCACTCATTTACCTGTATAGCTAATTAGCTCCTATTGCTGGAAGGAATATTTATATGTATTAATTTAATAAGGATCATCTGTATCTGGCCTGTATTCCTATGACACAAAGGCTGATTTCTACCTAACCTAATTAAGATCATTTACACCCAAGGTCAGTACATGTAAAATGCTATCTCTGCAGGATGGGAATGTTATACCTACTTAACAGAGATCTACCCGTGGTGCAATGCAGGGAAGACTTTTCTACTTTGGGATTATGTTTTTATCTCAAATGCACCACAGCCATATAAAACCCATAAACCCATCTATATTTTATAATCGTGCATTTCTGTAAGTCACAGTTTTAGCTGACAATCCCTACTCTTTATTGACCTGTTCTGTGAGATTTTTGTAAACTAGCTAATAAACCTTTGCTCTTGCTACTGTTAAGTTTAAAACAGTTCATTACATTCACAGCTGAAATAAAAATTATGGTTTAGTTAATTAAAAATTGTCTAAAATGTCCTAACAATAAATACTTCGATAATTGTTCACAAATATACTTTCATGTTACATCCTACTCAACAGAGAACACTTTCTCTGATTCATCCTCAGAATCACCTTTTAAAGCAAGCATTTTTGAATTTAGATTTAATTTGCATGCTTGAAGAAGTGGCAATTGCATGTTCCCATAAGTAAGAGGTGAAAGGCGTGTGCTGTGACAGTAGCTTGGTCTGAAGGAGCTGTGTTGGAAGTGCAGGGCAGTGGGGGCTGCTTGGGGAAGTACTGAGTGCAGGTGATGCTCTTACCCTACTTGTTTGTTGTCTCTGGAGCCTAAGATGGCAATTTAGTTGCTGGGTGTTGGACTTGATGAACATAATAAGTTCTTTTGTTAGCCCAGACAATGGTGTGACTCTGCTGGTGATGGGCAGTCCAGTGAGGATATCAGGGAAAGGTTCTCTTTGGTGAGCTGTTGGGTACCTGTTGGCTGAGAAGAGCCTCTACTGTGACTGGATGGTGTCATGCTTGGAGTAATGGTCTGTGATATCTGTGATGGGGAGAATGTTGGCTGGAGTGCAACAGTGGGGTACAGCTGTTAGCTCAGTGTTGAGAGGAGTGGTAGGGTTCTGCTGGAGTCTTCTGCTGCAGACAGGGCACTAAGGACAATTTGTGAGGACCAGAGATCTGTGTCAGGATTGCACTCGGTGTCCATCCATCCTCCTGTCAGGGAGCAATGAGGCTTGCTGTTCCCAAAGAGAAGGTGAGTCAGAAGTAGAGGATGACTCCCACTCATGGGGAGGGGGTACAGTGGGGTTTGAAACTGATTCCAAAGCTTATCCAGGGAGCTCAGATGGAAAAAGGATCAAAGACAGGGCTAGAGACAAACATACAACATGTACAGAGTTTTGGCTCAGGAGATGAGCCACCTACAGTGTAAATCCAGGGCTCACCCAGGCAAGAGGCAGGGCTGGAGGCTGCTGAGACTGAAATGGAACTTCAGCAAGGGTTGAATGCCAAGGACTCCCTGTCCAGGGGACAGTGCATGTAGGAGGAGGCTCCAGATCACCAGATTTGGGATGTTGAGACCTGTGGATGCCCTCATGACCTTAACAGCACCGTTTTCTTATTGGCAGCTGGAGCTGAATTTTGAAGTGTCTTTGTAACTCAGCAAAGAGCAACTTAAGAGGAGCCCTGTAGAGAAGTGTGTGTGGTATAGGCAGGTAAGACACCAGCGTGGCAGGAGTTATTGCTCTGCTCAGGCCAGCGGTGCTCAGCAGTGTAAAGTTTATTCCAGCCAGGGGTGATGCTGTTTTCATAATTTGTGTGACCAAGATTTAAGGGCAGATGCTCTGTGAACTTCTCTGTGGTTGATTCTATGAAGTTTGATGTGGCAAAGGGCTTTCCCCCCCACCCCTGCAACCTCAAGCAATGTGGAAAGCCATCTTCTGAAAGCCTTCTTCCTCAGCTTTATGAGCCTGGGAAGACTGGTTGTACTATCTGTACTGGAACCTTTTATAAAAAGTAGATCTTACAGATGTAAATTAAGTCTTTCTAGCTTCTGCAATTATCAGGTTTTTATCCTGGCAAAACTTTCTAATGTTTGCTTTCAGTTAAATAAGAATGAACTGTGGGCAGGAAAAACACTTTTGCTCCGCAAATTTAATGATGATCTTCATACTCTGAGTTCTCTTCGGAGTTTTCTGGAAGGCCCTTCAAGCTTATCTCAGTGGAAAATTTTCCATATACAGCTTTCAAAGGCAGGACCAACTCTCCAAGGATCTCTGCTGGTGGTGGCTGTGGAACACCACACTGCTACTTTTGATTATCTCCTCTGTGCATTAAACCCTCTTATAGCTATTGTCCTTTTAACTAAAGTAGTTAGGAAAACATGTTCCATTTGTAGCATGCAGGGCTTGATAGCACTCTGGTGATAACTGGCTATAGTGAGCTGGTGGTGACTGTCAAAGGGATGAATTTTATGCCTGAGGAATATTAATGTGAGGTGCTCATGCATAAAAAAAGAAGTTAGGTGAAATTTGCATAACACTTCCTGCACCTGCTTGAGTGAACTGTTAGATTATTGTATCAGCCTGCCTCAGTTCAAACACTTCAGCTTCTGCCATTCTCAATGGATTAGTAAAAATAATTGTGTGGTTTGACAGAGGAATTTATATTGTGTTTGAGAGTCTTTGAGCAAACACTAGAGAGTGAAAAATACATTATAGACCTGGTGAGCCGTGCTGTGGGAAATGTAAACTAAAGCAGTGATATATCTTTAGGAGTTGTTTCCCTTTTGCGACTTGTGAAACACCTCCATTTTAATCAATTGTGAATGAATAAGATCTGTAGTATAAACTGATGAGTGAAATTTATTAAACTGTAACTATCATACAATATTTACAGAAGAATAAGGGAAATGATTACATTTTCCAGGGGTGAAGTTAAACTTGATCTCTGAGGACTCGCTCAAAAGCCAGCTTCTGACTCAAACATGTTTTAAAGAAGAGTGCACTGTTTTCCTTGTGCATGTCTTCACATGGCTCCTCTCACTTTGTGATGAGAGAGAAAAGTTGCCTTTATTTATTAAGATGGAGATAGTAAAGTATTCTAACCTCCTCAAGTACTTATCTCCTTGGGCTCCTTCCTCTGGATTAAGAATGCAGTAGGTATTGATATTGTAGGAGTTGAAACAGACTTATTATAACGTACACCCAAGGGTCATAGGGAGGAGAGAACAAAATGAAATTGTAAGAGCAAAGCACTTAGTGTACTCTAGGCTTTCTGTATTTAAGAAAAGAAGCAAAAAAGGTGTCACACAGCTTAGAGGCCAAATCCAGGTTCTCAGAAGACAATAACAGAACAAGCAGATTTGTGGTTGGAAGTGCAGCCATAAAATTACTAGCTGAGGTTATCACAGAATGGGTAGAGTTGGAAGGGACCACAGTGAGTCTTCTGGTCCGACCTCTCTGCTCAAGGAGGATCATCCTAGAGCACGTGGCACAGGATTGTGTCCAGATGGTTCATGAATATCTCCAGTGAGGGAGACTCCACAACTTCTCTGGGCAGTCTCTTCCAGTGCTCAGTCACCCTCACAGTAAAGAAGTTCTTCAGGTGGAAGAACTTCAGATGGAAGTTCTTTTGGCACCTTCTTGCATCAGTCTCTGAGTGCTGCTTCTTCTCCTGTTGCTTGGCACCATCAAGACGAGCCTGGCTCTAACCTCATTTGTTCCCTGGGTCCTCCTTCTTGCCAGTTTTGAAGACTGAGCTGACATTTCCTTTCTTTCAGTGCCCAGGCACCTCTCCAGATCTCCACAACCTTTCCAAGAGGATCCTGAGCAGCCTCGCTATGGTGGGTCTCCCCTCCATTTAGGAACAGGCCCACACTATTCTTTATTTTCCTTTTTGTTATTGATGTATTTGAGGAAGACCTTCTTGTTGTCCTTGACATTCCTGGCCAGATTTAATTCCAGAAGGGCTTTGACCTTCTTTGTATCATTTCTACTTACTCTGACAACCTCTCTATATTCATTCCAAGTGACCTGACCCTGCTTCCATCTCCTGTGTGTTTTCTGCTTGTGCTTGAGTAATGACAGGAATTCCTTATTCATACACACAGATCTCTTGCCCCCTTTGCCCAATTTCTTGCTCACTGGGATGTATCATCCTTGACCCTCAAGGAAGTGATCCTTGAATATCAACCAGCTCTTGGACTCTTCTTCCCTCAGGACGTGTTCCCATGGGATTCTTCCAAGAAGATCCCTAAAGAGACTAAAATTAGCTCTCCTGAAGTCCATTGCACTTGTTGCTTTTGGAATATGAACCAGGACCAGTCATGGATTTACCAAACAGCTGTGGTTTTCATTCTGGTTCCTGTGTCCACACGTGAACATCAGTTAAAGGCAACTCTATCATTAACGTAGTTGCTAATTTTTTGTGTACTACATTAGAAACATGATTTGGCCCATATTTCAAATAAGGTATTAACTTTTGATACTGAGGTTTAAGCAGTGCAGTTGTATGGTTTAAATCTGTCTCAAAACCTTCAAAAAACCGACCAAACAAAACCACTACAAACAAACAAACCAACCAACCCAAACACAGAAACATTGCCTACAGCCCTCTCCTTTCCAAACCAGCATTGTTTTTCAATATGCAAGATAACTCGCTCAGGAAATGTGGTCCTTGTTGAAGAAGTGGTACCAGGAGTTAGAAATTTGGGGTTGTTACCCCTGGAGACATGCAGTATTCAAGGCAGCAAGAGAAGGAGAATTGTATGAACAGTGCAGCCCACAGTCCCCGTCCTGCTGAAAAGACAGGCTTATGAACTGAGAGCTTCTGGAGTGAGGGTAGAGTTTGTTCAGGAGTGCTTTGTGTGGGATGGCTCCCCCATGTCTGAGGGACATCCCTTGAACCTTGTGTCCTTGTTGGTCCAGGAACCATCTGCAGCTCTGAGCCTTGAGGGCTGAATGCAGTATTGGGCCAGAGCAGCACAGCTCGTGAGCTGTACCCAAAGCTTGGTAAATATCCATCGAGCAACTGCACTATCTGCACTTTTCTGAGCCTCTTAAGAGGCAGTGGCAGTGGTGCAAGGTGGGGCATTTTTATTTTTTCAGAGTAGGGTAGACCGTGCTCATACATGGCTCTTGGTGCCAGCAAATTCAGTGGCAGCATCTGGCCTTTGTCTAGACCTCAGCTAGCAGAGGGAGCCAGCAGCTAACCATTTTACCTGGATCTTGTGCCTCTGAGAGGCTTTTGGCTCCCAGGTGCCCACTGAGCATGAATGCAGTCGAACTGGACCCTGTTCTGGAGGGTTCTGTACCCTATGCACTGGTAACCCCTATGGCAAGGTTACAGTGCACTAAGCATTAGTCTCTGGGCTCCCTTCACGTTCAAATGAAGTTCCTGGTGTTGTGAGGACTCTCAGCTCGTGGAGCTCAAGTCCCTGGGCTGGATCCTGGGTCAGAATTCTCACTGGTCTTCTGTGATAGCTGCAGGGTGTGTGGCAGAGAGCCCCCGAGAGCACAGCCCCTCCTCCCCCTGTCAGACAAAGACAGGAGGGAGGCAGAATGGAGAGTGAGAGGGGAGAAAGGCTATTCAGCCCCTTGCTGCTGGGGCCAAGCCCTGGCACAACATTCTACAGAACTGCTGGCTTGGGCTGAGCTTAAGGAAATCAGCTGTGTTTAGCCTTCCATGGGTCTCCAAAAACCTCTTGTTGCAATGCTTGCACAGTTACTGTTTTAATAAATTCTTTCCTGGTTTAAGATTAGTGGTTTGGCGCTTTGTAAATTAATTTTTAGATGATGTTACCTTCTTAAAAGACCAGATGCTTTAATAAAAGTCTGCTCTCCAGTAGGCTTTGCAGCATCTGAAATTTCCCTTCTCAGGAGAATGGTGTTATAAATATGTACAGTGAGACAGAGAGAGAGTGAGATGCTATAGCAGTTTTATGGCTATGTAAACAAACTTCCTTTGTCAGAATTCAGTCATCTTTAACAGCTGGGAGGTGATGCTTCTCGTGATGGTGATCACCTTCCAGATGATAGTACCTACTTATCCATCTCACAGTAATTTAAAGAGGAGTCACAGCTCATCCATCTTTTTCTAAGAGTTACAATGAATATTTGTCTGTTAAGAATTTAGCATTTACCCTTCATGGGTCAGTGGATGGGTTAGTCTTAAAGCATCTTTAGAGAGAGATTATTCTAATAAAGCCTCTGTACACACAATACACTGTACTAGTATTTCATGCTTCTTTTTACAAACATAAACCAAGCAGCAGGCTAAGTTTCCTAATAAGCCATGTTTTAGATATAACATCCCCATAAGTTGGGGATGATGTGGACTTTCAGAGAGAATAGGTTAGTGGCAATATTTCAGCTGAATTTTTTGGTGAAGTAGACATCCTTAACAAGGTAACAGGGAGGCACTTTGATTATTGTTTTGAGACAGTGTTCTAGGAACATCTTAAAGGCAACCTTTTTTATGGTCGTTTTGTTGTTGCCTCCCCATTGAATCTCAACTTCATCAATTCACGGTTTGCAGAATGTTTTACCTTAAAATTTGCAAGCTGTGCACACATAAAGTGAGATCTTAATTTAGTGTTTCCTTGGAAAATGTGTCAGTCATATTTAACAGACATTGAAATTTTTTATGACAAAATGGCATTATTACACATTTCCATGTGTAACAATGCTTTTCTTGCCTGATTTGCATCTGCAACATTCACTGTGCTCAGTAGCTCACAATTTTAGAAAGTAGTTCAGGACAGGGACTAAAGAACATCAAGTTTGGTTGTTTTAATTGACAGTGTAAATAGGGGGACAACGTTTGCTTATCATATTTCCTTGCTCTCTCTTTAGAAATAAAAGCATCTTTTCTCCCCTATGTTAGAAATTAATGGGAAATCTACATGGTAAAATGCTGTGCTTTTACATCTAAAAATATTGTGGTAAGCACTGAGAAAGGTGTTTTGCTTGACTTTTAGTACTTACTTCTGAAACTGCTGTGTTGTTGGGAGGGTTTGCCCTCCTATTAGTGTTTTTCCCAGTGAATAACAGGTCTGAGCTTCTATAAAATATTACAAAGTGAAAGATCTTAACCCATCCTGGCCACAAAACAAACCTTTAATGTGAACAGAGGGTAGGCAATGCACTGGTATGTCCCTTGGGGTCTGTGGATCTGCACAGCCTCAGCTGGGGCGTGTGGAATGGGCTCACTTGGAGATAATCTCTGAATCTTGATGATGACACTGGGAATTACAACAGAACCAGCAAGTGTGTTTTGGGGAGGTTTGGCACTTCCTTGGGAATACAGCAGAGTTCAGACTCCTCCACAGAGCTTGGCCCAAGCAGGCTCAGCCAGGGAGGAAGCTGTATTAGATAAGGTAAAACAGGAGGCTCTTCATATAGGCAAGAGGTAAGCTAGTAATTAGCATACATCCTCTAATTTTTAATGTGTGAAAAGTCATTATTTCACTTGAATGCAGAGGGAAGTTTCAGGGACAGAAGCAGTTGGCTAGCCAGAAATTAGCACAAAGAGTAATTTTGGCAGGGGAATGAATGCATGAGCTCACAGGTTTGAATGGTTGCTTCGGTGAAAAGAATTAATTAGTGACAGGTTACAGAAAAGGTGGTGCCTCAAGCAATGTCTTTCTGAAGGGTTCAAGAATCGAGGGTTCAAGCTGCAGTTTCTTCTCACCTTTCATAGTTCTTATGACACCAGTGGACACAACCCAAATTTTACTGGGTTTAAAACATTGCCTTTGTGGGCATGGCAAGATCTCAGCTGGGTTTTTTGGGGAGTGACTTAGGTCTGTGTTGTTCAAGTGTGAGAGCTGCGTATTTAAACATCTTTAAAAATCTGGTCCATGGGATTGTAAAGGTTATCTTTCATTCATTTCCACTGAGTTATAGGAACTGTCTATGGCAATCACTTTTGAAAATGGCTACAGAGCAAGGGACCCTCGAAAGAGTTGAGGAGGATCAAATAAAGGAAGAAAAGAGAGGGACATAAATTAAGGCAGTTCAGTGTGTTTATATGGACTTTCTCCTAAGAGTGTCCAAGCACCTTCATTTAATGCTAGAGTCTGAGCACCTAAAAACGTGCCTTGCCTTTGCTTCACGCAGGTTCCCTGTGTATAAAGTAGGGATAATAGCTTGGCCCTGTCTCCTGGTGATAAAAACATTAAAAGATTGTGAGATTTTTTTCCAATACCGTGGTGATGGGGGTTACATAAACACCTTAGATAGTGGAAAGGTATGTTGAACTGGCAAGGCAGAGGTCACAGGCAACTAGAGATGAGATATAGAAAGGGGCAAAGTTGCACAAGGCCTGGAAGGCCTGGTAATAACTTTATATACTGTGTTATGTCTAGGAGGGAGAATTTCAGCTCTCACTGACCTTTATTTTGAGCTTTTTTCTTCTCTGTTTTATTTCCAGTTACATGTACTGACATTTGTATGATTTCACTTTTGTCAAAGCCAGAAATCTGGCAATTTTCTCTTTCAGAGTTTGTTTTAAATTGGGAGTGTGTGTGTGCATGTGTGAAATTAGCCTCATGTACTGTGGCATGCAATTAGAACTTGCAGCACTGGTGCAAACCCACTCGTGTCACAGGGATGGGTGTAGGGGCACCCTCATGTTTGAGCTCTGTAGCAAATTTAGCTAAGATATGGCCTGAACCTTTTTTATTTAATGTCCTAAGAACTGGAGGAAACTCCTATTATTTTCCAGGGTGCTTTCATAAATGTATGAATTTGTTAAGCTCCAGTCTGAAGTTTTTAAACTTCAAACTAAAACTTTGTGTGTCATGTGGTTCCTGAGGGTGACTCAACCATTTCCTGAGCAGCAGGGAAATATTGTCCAGCATTGTTGCTTTATTAATTGCTTTGTCTTGCATATATTGGAAGAAGATTTGGCAGGGTGATGTTCTCTCAGAGCCTGTAAATTTGGCTCTTCTATCATCTTTTTCACACTCAGCCTTCTTAGGCACTGGGAGCTGAATTACTGGAGAAGTCCAGCTTGTACACACTCATGAGGTTCATTGTGATGGTTCTGAAGCTGGACAGGATGATTGCCAGTGCCCATCCGTGCTCCTGTGGTGGCTCTGGCTGAAGGTGTATGTCTAGAGAGCTATGAGGGACAGGATGGGGGAGATAAAAACACAGAAAACAGCTACTGAGGCCAGTCCAGAGCAACTGAAGGAAACCACTTCTTCCTACAGTTCAGAAACTACACTGGGGAATAAATAATTTCAAAATCCCCTAGAAAAATGCATCTTCCCCACGTGGTAGAGTCTGGGCTGCTCAGAGGGCCCCTGCTGCCTTCTCACTTGACCTGCACATGGAAGAAATCCCAGTGCCCCTGCAAGCCCTCCTGGGAGCCATGGATGTGCTGGGCTGTGTGATTCCACCTCCACTGCCTTACTTTGTTGGCTGGGGGCTTTTTGTGTTAGGACATTAAAATCCCAGCTTCAATCAGCTCAAGGTTATGAGATGGCACCCCTAAGGCCCAGATAAACTTAATATTAGTGAGTCCTTATTTCTATATGCTTGATTACAATCTCATTTTTCTTTTGACTTAGTGATCTGAGTGAGATTGTGGCTCTTCACTTTGCTTGAGCACATGAAACACTAAGCATGTTTTCATGAGATGTATGAAGAAGGAAAATCACCTTAGCCCCAGGGTTGTCTGGAAATTTCATCTCCTGTAGTCAGTGGTCACCTTTAGGAAAGCTTATACAGTGGGTAAACAGATGGCCTGATCCTGCTCCTGATGGGAGTGGGATGTTCCATTACTGACATATATCCAGGGATCAGGCCTGGAAGCTTCTGAATGAAGAAGCTGGAGAAAATGATCTTTCAGCCCCTTTCAGAATTTGAAAGGTGCTCACTGAGTGATTCGCTCCTTCCTTGGCTCATTTTGACCCTGAGTTACCTGGTGTAGTGGTACCACACCTGGCTAAAAGCCAGTCTTGGGAAAGCCCCTTCCAAAGGTGATCCTGCCAGAGGGTGTCTCCTTCCCGAGCACCCAGAGCCTCTGCCCAGCAGGGAGAAGGGCTGTGCACTGAGGATATCTGCAGCATTTCCCTAATGTGCCTCATCTCACAAGGGTGGCACATCTGGCACTGTCGGGAGCCACCTCTGCAGGCTGAGGCACAACTGCTGCACTTTGAAAGCAGTTCTCTAGCAAGGGCAATGAATTTTGCATGTATTTGTAGGTGTGTATATATGTATTTATATATGTATACTCACACGTGTCTTTTCATGTATACACATGTAATATGTACATATGTAATATATGTGTAGGTGTATAGATGCAATATATACATATATACACACCAACTAGGCATGTATAGGCTGACTGCCATCTATTTTATATCAGAAAGCAACACAATTTATTGTTTTCCTCTTAACCTGGAACTTTCATAGAATGTATATGGACTATAAATATACATGCATTCATGTATACATACATACAGATGCAGGAGCACAAATATTTCCATCATCTAGAGTGCATTAAAAAGCAAGACATTTTAGTTTGTTTTCCTGATGGAACTTGTTAAAAATGTGTGTCACTGTATTAGTTCCTGTATTTCAGAAGAGAGCAATGCAGAGACATTCAATCCAAAGTTGCTTGGTATTTTTAAGCTGAAATTAGATTCATTGCTTTGATTATTCCATTGTGGGCCCCAAGTTATATTTTAGTGTCCTTCACCTTTTTCTCCTTTATTATTTATAACCCACACTCTTTGAGCAATGACCAGGACTAATCTGTAACCTTCTGTCCTTCTGCCTGATTCGTTCTCTTTTGAAACACAGAGATTGAAGCAAATATTCTCAGACTCTCTGTTAAAATATAGATAGATAGATATTTCTCCCTTATGTCTTACACTGAAGTAAGACTTAATGGAGGTTTTGCTTTTCTAATTCAGTCTCAGTGGACCTACTTCAAAAGAAAATAGCAAAGGACTGGGAAATACATATTTGGTATTCATTGTATTATAATGTATCTCCCACATACACATCCACATAGGTGCTTTAAAGGCCTCCACCAAATGGCTCATGTGGCCATCTCAATTGTTAGATTAATGCATCCATGTTTTGGGGGGGGGTTCTCCCCCCCCTCAATGTTTTTTTGTTTCCCCTGCAATGTTAGCTGCACCTAAATAAATAAATTAAATAGTAATTCATTTGTGCTCACTCTGCATCACAAAGAAGTGGGGCATAAAACAGCATTAGCAGAGAATCCCCTGAGGACCAAAGAACCTCACAGGGGGCTGGTCCTCTGAATGGTCTCTGTCACTCCCTAGCAGCTAATGACTGAAACAGGATCCATTGCCACTGGGAGCTTTTAATTTCCTTACATTGTACAGATTGCCCTGATCCGATGCAAAGTGACAGCTCCCATTTCAGTGCAGCTCATTAACAGCTTGTGCAAGAGCCATGTGTGCCGTGCCTCCACGGCTGCTCCACTGCCCTCTTCTCTGCTCAGGCAAGCCAGCATCCAGCCTTTGGAGCAGCTCTAAAACAACAGAGGTGCAGGCATAATAAATGCAGCGTCTCAGATACCTGCGGAGAGCAGGCAGTGTGTTTAAACTTACCTTGGGGCACAGAGATTCATGTCCGTACTTCAGAAAAAAACTTGAGAAAACTCGGGGATTTATTTGCTTGGTGGAAACCCAGCAATAATGGATTGAAGAGCAGGGAGCACGTAACAAAGGAAGTTTTCCAGGAAATTTAGGAAATGGCAGGGTTGTTAACCAGGGGCAAAATAAAAAGGTGACAATTCAAGAAAATAATTGGAAAATTAAGGGAAAGTTCTCAAATTCTCTAAGGCATGTGGAACAACAGAGCAGCTATGTCTGTCAAGCACAGGCAACAAAACTGGAATAAGTTCTGTTGTGTTAAGTTGGTTTTATGTTTGTGTATTTTTGTAAGCACTAGGAAATTGTAGCCAGCTGTGGTATCTCCAAACTCAGTGGAAAAGTCTTGCTTTAATTTGTACAGGGGTGTTTATTTTTTCCAGCATATGTGTATATAGGGAAAATTGTATTAGCTGCTTTAGGAGTCCAGAAAACAATTTTTTTTTCTCTTTTAAATAGTTTCTGTTAGAAAAACAAATCCACTGAAAAAGAAAGAAAAACTTGGATTTTTCCATTTTCAGAGGGAGCATTTGTTTTGAGTAGGAGAATAATGGAGTAGGTCCAGAGCGTACTGGTGTTCCCCATCATTCAAACCCTGGAGAGGGACAAGAACTGTCCAGCTGCGGTCTAGTCCCTCTAACATAATTGATGAAGCTGGGAGGGTGTCCCAAATCAGAAGCAATGTCAATGTCTGTGCTGTGGTGAGTTTGTGGGGACTTGTCTGTGGTGCTTCCATATCACCATCTTTGATCTGAGCATATCAGAGGAGGCTCAAAGTCTGTAATGAAATACCATTCCAGTAGACTCAGAGGCCACCCTGAGTAATTTGTACAGGTTTTTATCAGCCCTTCTTCAGCTCAGTGAAACTGAAACTGTTCAACACCTCCAAGGGTTGTAAAGGAAAGACTTTCTTGGAATTTGGAGTATAAAATATTCTGTGGGTACTTGCTGAAGGTATTATTTACAATCACAGAATTAAAAGGCTGGAAAGTGCAATGGATAACAGGTCACCCTTAAGTATAAAGTCCTGATTTTGAAAGATGCAAAATCAGAGAGATGGAGTGTTAAGTGAGCCTTGCTTAGTAAAAGTAGCCAAGTTGTAAGGAGTAGTCATTTAAATTCCCTAGTTTTGCTTCTGACTGTGAGACTGACTGGAGTCTAATTGCCATGGGAAGTTTTTATGAGTTCATGAAACAAATATCACCAGATATGGGTAACATAATGGAAAAAACTCTTATGTTTAGGGCTTGCATTTAGTCTAAATTTAGTCTAAATGCATGAGTTAGTGCAAAGCTCTAAGATGTGACAGAATTATTTTAAGGCAGAAGTTTCCATTTTGATGAAGTTTATTGTTTGGGGTTTTTTTCTATTTTAATGCAGAAATTGAGACGAGTGCAAACCCTGAGTTCATGAAGTAGACGAGTTGAAACAATGTCATTGACAGCAGGACAGAGCTGGGTCACTTGTAGTGACAAGAAGTAATGAAGCTCTCTAATATCCTCCAGGACAGAGAGACAAACCCAGAATCTTGTGTTTTAAGGGCAGTACAGAATGAGATCAACCGAGGGAGTATTGAAATATGTGGGGGTTCACCTATTCAGGTAGAAAATATATAGTTTAGTGTTCACTGAAAAGAACCAATTTATTGTCAATATAGCAATGTATTTTAGAAGTCAAATTACTTTGAAAACATGTAAAACACGTTGCTCATAACCCATTGTTTCTATCTGCAGTGTTTCTTTGACACCTCTTGTTCCACACTCATTTTTCTATCAGTATAAAATGTGTCAACATGCAAAAAGAATACACATATACACATTTAATAAATAATGAAAGCACAGCTTAGTTTATGAAACAAAAGTGGATATAGGTCCATGATAATATGCTTGGGGAAACACATGTATAACTATTAATAAGTTCACATGGTGTACATGAAAAGGTGATTGACTATATATAGAGTATCAGTAACAGTGTGTTTTTAAAAGAATTTTGCATCAAATGTGTGTATCATGTTGCATTAAATGTGTATGTATCAGAAAGGTGTTAAGATGGAAGAATAGTAAGCAAATATTGACATATTCAATGGACAGAGGATATGATGGATCCTCATTAATCCAAACTGTATCTTAGAAAAAGCTGGTGTTCCTAAAGGGGACAAGCTGAAGTGTGAGTTCTTTGACTTGAATGAGGTTTTGCCACAAAGAATTAGTATTTATATAAATGTCACACTAAACATCCCAACCTCTCTGAGAACAGCAATGAGAGGAGGAGGAGGAGGAGAGTGGCTCAGCATTGGCTGAGGTGGCTGTTTCCCAGAGCTCCAGAGTAGCCAGTGTCTTCTCTAGATAACAACTCCACAGCGATGGCTTGGCAGGACTCCCTGCTTGGAGAAGGTGTCCTTATTGCAGCCTTGGACCTCTTGGCAGGGAGCTGCTGCTGCCTGCTGATCTCAGGGCTTGCCTGAGGGCGAGGCTGTGCTTGTCCCACTTCTAGCACAGCTTTTTGAAAAGTCTCTGTAGCAGAACTAGTGCAGAGGGCCAAATTAACCCTCTGGGTGGAGATTATTCAGCCTTATGCAGCCATATTCACCCACCAACAAGGGAGAAAAATTTAAACTAAATTGAAGCAAGCCAGTTAAATGAGTTATGAGTAGAGAAGCTAGAATTACATAGGCATGCAGAATGCTTTTGTATGTATTTGAAAATGCAGTTAGTATCACATGTACTCCCAACCCATCATGTGTTGGTTCGATCAGGCACATCTCTTGTAGCAGGAGTAGCACACCAGCTTGTAATTGGGGATGTATCTTGTGGTAGATCTCAAATCAACCACTCTTTTGTTGGAAAAACTCAGTTTTACCCAACTGCATGGTGTTTACACAGTATGTTGTGCTCAAGGGTAAGGCAAGAAGGCACCCAGCCACAAGTCTTGCATCTCTGATTGAATGCCTAGGCAGCCTGAGTACTTAAGCTCTAAACAGCATGTTATGTTGCCTGTCTGTGACCCTCAGAAGAAGGCTACAAAGCAGATGTCTCAAAATTAATTAAAATTATGGATTGATATTACTTAATGATGCTTAGAAAATTTTACTTTCACCCCTGACTTCTCTTTAAAGTGGACACATTAGCTAACAGTTAAGGACCTACCAAAAATCCTGTCCCATGGCCTTTTATGCACGTTGTTCCCCCAAAGTGCAATGGTAGTTTTTCAAGTGGAAAGGTTACATGTGTGAGTTGAATTGCAGGGTCAGATGCTGCTCTTGGATGTGCATGAAGAATCCAGTTGATGATGATAGATGAATCAGGCCTTAGGTGGTCAAACTGGGGTATTTTACTCTTTAAGTTGAAGGAGAAAATGTGTGGCCACATTTCAGAAATGCATAGTGACTGTGTGCCTTTAAGGAAATATTCCTAAAATGACTATATTGGTTCTCATGAGCAGGATGTGTTTATAGCTGAATCGCCTTAGCAACATCAACTCCCAAAATCATGAATATAAAAATCATAGGTTTTTGAGTTTTCCTAAACAGTAATTCCCCACTTCTTCAGTTTTGAGGTTTCACAGTCCTTGTATTCATGTTTCTGTTCTCCAAAAGCCTGAAAAGATGAGATTTTTTTTTTTCTTGGAGAGGGGGAAGAACGGTGAAGAGAGTATTCAGTCTGTATTCCCTTGACTCCCACAACAGGACCTCTAGAAAAGCAGTAAGTACTGTAAGTCTCAGTCAAGCAAGGTGAGTGTTCAGGCTGTGTGTGGTCATGAGACAGAGGAACTGGTGAAAAATTAGCAGATGTTTTGTTTCCTCTTTTGTTAGTGGGGCTATCACTTCTAGGATTAAAAAAGAAGCAAGCAGGCTTTGTCACTCTTCAAAAGGTGTAAGTCTTGGGATGGAAGAGGTATCCTGGAATGGGACATAGTGATATATTTCCATTTAGAGTTGAGTTCTTAGCTGGCCCGTGTCAGGAGACACTACAGATCCAAGGAGAGCTCGGCACCAGGACCTGCAGGAGGATGGCTGTGGTGAGCCCGTGCAGTGAGTGTGCTTCTGCTGGGCTGAACTCCCAGAAAATAGTCATTGGGGATGATGGTTAACCTTGCAAAGAAAGGAGGTGCTGCTGTGTGGGGCCATCCCACTTGCATTCCTCTTCCAAACAGCACAAGGGAAGGGAAATGGGGGTAAATAACCTTTTTGACTGAGAGGAAATAAACCAGGGAAACTTTTAACTCTGGGGAAAAAAAACAACCAAACAAAAAAACCACCACTAACAAAGAAAACAAACAAACAAAAAAGCCCCAATAAAACAAAACAAAAAAAAAGGAAAAAAAATCCCCAAAAAGGATGATTTCTGTATTAGGAAGCAGATTTAGCACCTTTTTATTAGTCTGTTTTTCAGAGACTGAACTTAGTTGGTCTTACAGGTCTAAATGTCTATCTCAGCTGGTGTTCCTCCCACCCCCCATTCGAAGGGCTTGGGGGTAGGCAAAGGAGAAAGCGTGTCTGGGAACTGCGAGAAGGAGGAAATGGTATTTAAAAAACCCATTTAATTAAATGACAACACTTGGGATTTCATTTAATTCACATTACAGGAGGAATTTAGACTTTCAGTGCTACCACCTGCTGCCAGGCTGAGCTGCGAGCGGTGTCGCCACGTCTCACCCATGCAGGTGAGCCGACTGCCGAACCACTTTCACAGTCCAGAAAGCATGACATTCCTTGTTACCAGTGGGAGGAAAGGCTAATTGAGAAGTGTGTATAAAAGCTGTAATGAGTAGCATTTACATGTATTGATTAGAAGAAGGGCCACAGTCTCTCATTTATCACCACCAGCAGCTGTGAAATTTTCCCCACGTCGATTGGCACGGCTCCTATTCCTGCTCCTCTGGTTCTTTATTGCTATTTTCTCCCCCCACCTGCCCCGAACCAGAGTGCTGATCCACCAGCTGGAATGGCTTGGTAATTACTGCGGCTTCTCCACCAGCTGCCACAATTGCCAAACCGCTGGAGTGAAAAATTCCATCCTGCATTTCCGATTTTTTACATTACCACTGCATAATCATATTTGACGAATAATTAACCCGGGTTAATACTTCAGGGAGCCATTTGCAAGTAAATTGATAAGCTGAGTGCTGTAAAGGCGCACGAGAGCTAAAGGCTTTAGGAAGCTGCACAAAACAGCCCACTGACTGTGCTATTTGAATACACACACACTTCTTGACCATCTCAATTAAGAGTGGACAGTGAGTGCTGTCCCCAGCCTCCTCAAACAGAGTGTGGCTCAGGGGGAGGGAGAGGATGGGAAACACACTCAAATTAAACTCTCCGCTCTATCTGCCTCGTGGCAGTGGTGCAATGGATGAGAATAAGTGCACTTCTCCTCCCTTTTAGATTTAGAAACGAACATTGTTAGATCAGAATCTTGTTAAACAGGGTTGAAATCAATGGAAACCTTTCCTGCCAACTCAGTGGAGAATATGGTTGGAGTGCTGTTTTCCCTACCTTTAATAATAGCAGGCAGGTCACTGAGAAAGCAGAATTGAGTCCTTTTGGAAATGTGTATATTTGTATTTTTTTTCAATTAAGGCGGCTGTGCTGTGTTTCAAATACATACCTTTGCTTTGGGATTGATCCCGGACTTCTGAGATAAGTGAAAAACCTCTGTGTGACTTGTGTGGTTTATAAATCCACTCTTTCTTCAGCTTTTAAAGTGTTTGACATATATCTTATTTCGAGCAGGATTGCACTAAATAGTGGCTGATTGGAAAAAATATTTTTGGATTCTTCTGTACTTCTAAAAAGTGAAAAGAAAACGCACAAAGAATTTCTGTCATGCTGATATTTCTGGTGCAGTCACTGTTATTCAGGCAAATACTTCTTCAAGGGGGCCAGTAAATGCCATATAAATGTTCTGTAGCACAGTTTTGGGCATAGCAAAAGACATGAATTTGAATTAAATGAGTCACATTATTGCAGATCTTATCTGAGTTGCTTTCATTTGGCTTTTGGTACGTAGCAACATTCCTTAGATTCAGAATAAAATCTTATAAGAAATATTACAATATATTTCTATTTCTGGGAGAACATGCCAGAAAACAGTGCCTGAACGATCCAAAAAAGAAAAGAATTAGTCACTTAGTATTTTCATATAAACTGTGACATTTGTTGTCTCCTCAAGACTTCCAGCCTAACTCCTGATTTTTGGGAACATCTGTTTTGGCAGTCTTGGTGGCAGCCCTGATGTGCCATACAACTGCAAAGCTATACGTTGAGAGGACAATTAGTGGATTTGTGTGTCACACACTTGCCAAGATACCCCAAGTGGAGTAATTTGTTTGCAGTGGAGTTGTGTAGCAGCCCCCAGCCCAGCACCCTGCCTGGCTGAGCTCCCTGGGAGCTCCTCACAAGGTGCCAGCACATCCCAGCCCTTGTGCCCCAGGAATACCTCTGGAGATAGAGAATGGCCATGGGGAAGTTACAAGAGCCATTTGAGTTATTTTATCTCTACATGAAAGAAGAAATATAGTTAAATAGAAATGTATGAGGGTTTAAGAGGTCAAAACAGTTTCTGTTATTCACTGATAACTCAGAGAAAGATGCAGATGGGATTATTTAGAATGAAACAGTGTCACTGTGGCCCTATGATGAGTGAGGCTTTCTTTAGTACAGCTCCCTCTTGCAGGTGTGCTGATCACGGGAGCAGCTTTGGATGGGCTGCCATGAAATTGTAAGCTGGGTACCTGAAGGAAACATCTGGGGTTTTTTGGGAGGCACAGTATTTCTTTAAGATGCATAAACCTTAATCATGTGGAATGCTATTTTTCTATTATGTCATTTGCTTTAAATAATAGGCGTTTATCAAAGCAGCTTAAGAATTGTCTTATAGGAAGTGATTTACCCTATTGCTAGTGAGAACTTAAGGATTTCTGGGTTATTCTGTGTAATTTGAAATCTATGTAGTTTCAGAGAATTCCCAGAGGATGAATAACACTTCAGAGTATGGGAGGATGGTATGATTTCCAGTTATTTTATTGTTTTTTTGCAAATGAACTCAGTTTAATAAGTGTTTTATAAATAACTTATTTGTTGTCAGGAGAAAGGCTAACCAAATCCTGAATTTCTTCTTTAAGCCACAGGCTGACAGCTGTACGTATTGTGGCAGTTGTGTGAACGCTGTATAAATCAAAGCCCTGCTAGAAATTTGGTGCAGAGGGGTTTCATTACAATCATGATACAATAAAGACCACTGTTGGTGGATCATTGCTGTTCAAAACCCACATGTGGGATGTGGCATCATTTGCATTGGCAAATGTTTCTAGAAACTGAGGCAGGAGCTTCAGGGTGTGGCCCAGACACAATAAATAGAAAATAGGAAATAATAAATAGGAAAGGAATTAGCCTTTTCAGCTTCCCAGATCTTCCTTATCATTTTCCTGTGGACAAATTGTCGTCTGTCTTAGTGTCTCTTTTGCTGTTTCTGTAAACAACCTTTTTCACGCCTAACTAGAATTGCATGGCATGGCCTGGCAATTCAGAAAATAAATAAAGAATAGCACTCATATGACTATCCTGCTGTATTTCCCCAGCATTTAAGTGGTCAGAGCTCCTGTGCATGCCAGAATGGAAGTCTGTGCTGGGCATTTGTCACCGTGTGTGGTAATGCAGGGGAAAGCAGTTCCTTTCAGGGCTCAACTGTAGCACTAAGTGAAATCAATGGCCAAACAATCTAACACAATTGGTCACATATTGATAGAATTAAACACCGCTGTTAACGTGACTTGTCATTGATCTGACAAAAACAGAGTCCAGGGTAAAAGTCGCCTGGAGCCTTTAGACTCTGCGTTTACGTAGCAAAGGTTGGGAAATTATTCGCTCCATCTGCTTCCAACATTTATTTTTTTATTTTTACTGACAATACTCCTCACTCCAGAAAACACTTGCAGAGCTTTAACCTCTTCCTTGTCGGAAACCTCACATGTGCACACACACACACACACACACACCTCCCGCCCACCGTGCCAGTTCTCTCTTGGATCAGGCCATTGGGTCTCTTTCCCCAGTGCGTGCACAAGGGGATGCTCCCAAAAGCTGCTCCAAGCCCTGGGAACCTCCCCCATGCCAGGGCCAGCGGTGGGCAGCTCTGCAGCAGGCAGACACGGACGGTGGGGTGCAGAGCATTGCTGCCTTTGCAACGGGACATGGCAGGAAAGAAGGCTCAAACCTCCTGGTGCACAACATATCAGGCTTGTGCATGCTATAGCCTCTTTTCTGGTAGTGGTTCAGAGGGCAAAAATACCAATAAAGACAGCAATTAAGAGGTCCTCTGCTAGTATCACTTGAAAATAGTTGCATTTCAGGAATCAGTTTTATTGAGCTCCAGCCTTGCATCTGCCATTTAGCTGTTGGCCTTTCCTTGGTGTGTCAGAATCCAAAAGATTTTGCATTAGGAAATCCTCAGCTGGCTGGAATAATTGCCATACACACTGGAAACCAATTCCTAATGAGGGCCTGAAAGATGTGAGCACATCATTCCGGAGTGTTTGCAGGGGAAACTTGTTCTTGATGCTCCGACCTGACCTGCGAGTCGTGCTTTGCTTTTAGGCTGATTGCAAACCTGATAATGTTTCTAAAGTCCCATAAGGGGAAGGAGCCTGGGTTTGTACGAAGCACATCTTAGTGGTAACTCGTAGTCACAACATGTCAGCCCTGCATTTCTGCTCCATTTGCAGTGTCAGGGAAGGCATTCTCACCTGCTCCACTCTCGCAATCACTCCTCTCCTCCTCTCCTACAGCTCTTTGCCTCTTAGACATCTATTTGGTTTGCTGTAATCTTTGTGTTATGTTAGAGGTTATAGATCCTTGACACTTTGATAGTGGGTATTGCTGCTTTGTTTGTCTGCAGGCTGCTGAGTGATGGTGCCCCTGCCCGTGCTGCTCCTGGACAGCCCCAGCACCCCGGGTGACCCGCACCAAAGGGCTGCCTCACTCCTCAATTTCGGGGGAGACAAAGCTGTGTTTGCAGCTCCTGTTTGCTTTTTTCCCCCTGTTGTTAGTGTTTTATAATAAAAGCTTTCCGACCACGTCGGGCGCAGATATTGCTGGTGGATTGTTGTTGCCTGTGGCAGCCGTGATGGCGAGATTTGCTGTGCTGTATGCAGCCCAGGGACTCTGAGGGAAGTTATCACACCTCCACGGCTCCTTCCTTTAATTCACAAGCCTTGCAAAGATGTAGGGAGTGAGGGAGAGAGGAAAAACTTTAATGTACATAGTAACATAGTCACAGTGGGGGGAGAGCCAGAAAAAAAACTTATCCTGCTTACTTGCACTTCTTGCAGCATTTCAGAAGCAGACAGGTTTCTTCTGAGTGGAATATGAGCTTTTCCGAGATTATTAGCAGAAAGACATCCCCCCAGCAGGAAAGGAGCAAGGATACCTGTGCACAGTAATTGCATTCTCACAGCCTTGAAGCTCTGTGGAACACAGTGGTGGTGCTAATCGACCTGCTCCACATCCTTGTCATGAAACACCAGTGCATCAGTGGCACGAGCATCTGAACTGGGAACGTGAAATCCTTGGAAAATATTACCCTATACTGAAGTTGGAAGCTAATTGCCCATCATGACAATTCCCAGCAGACTCATACATTTGAAGTCTCAGAATGAACACGAAAAGCTCATTCCAGGGGTTGAAGAACCATACTGACAGATGAGATGTCTGGAGGGAGACATAATTGCACTACAGAAGTGGTAACCTGTACATCTTGGGAACAGAATAGGACAGAGCTCCTGCATCTTCAAAGCAATAGCTGTGGCCAGGTCTTTGAACTCTATCAGGGAAGATCACACCACCAAGAAGGCAGCAGTGTGATATGGCCTTCCTTCATCCTAATGCTGTCTTCATCCTCCCCTCTCAGTTTTCCTACAGTAATCTAACAGGCCTACAGCTTGGTGATGGTTTCATGAGCTGCCCTGGTGGAGGGTGCAAAGAGGCTGTGAATGCCAAACATCACACTGCCTCTGATGGCATCATAAAGAGGGGGCACACACAAAGCCTTTCTTCCTCTCACCTTTCTACGCAGTGGTTCGAGGAACTTGGAGGAAAGTTCTCCAGCAGTGTTGCTTGGTTGGTTTGGATGCTTGTAGAGCCTTCAAAAGGTGGGGGTACAAGAACAAATTAGGTGAGATGAACTGGACCCACATCTGAATAGTGCCTGTAATTTTAGAGGCGCTGCATTGATTTACAGTGGGGAATTTGAGGCATTTTTATAAGACATACAGTTGTGTTTCTTTCTGTAAGAAGCCTTACCTCTTAGAACATTTTTTTACCAAAAGAAATCAAAAACGATTGAAGGTGAGTGGACTACACGGATTTATCTCAGTATAATTTTCATAATTCATTATTAGAGAAAACTCAGAAATACTTATCTTATTTCATCACTCACTGTAAATAAAGTGGATAAAGAAGTAAAAAGCTCATCATATTTACTTGACAGTCCTTTGGTGTTTAGAAGATAAAGTTTAAGGACTTTGGTTACCTTTTAGCTTCTAAATTCTAAAGGACCAGAGATTTTTGTCAGAATTCCCAACTCTAGTCCTTAGAGCTGCAAGTGTGTGTTTGCAGTGCTTTCCTTTGAATTTTTAATCATCAGGAAATAGCAGTTTTGTCTAACAGTTGCTCAAAATTTGTGTCAATTAGCTGGGTTTAGGCTTCATAGGGTGCAGGAACAATGGCAAGCTATATCCTGAATGTCTTTTGATATCCTAGAATACAGCACTTATTTTTAAATGAGGAGCTAGTTAAATAACTAAGTGTAACCTTCACATTAAGGTTCTTTCATCTTCATTATTGTGTAACACTCTAACAGAGCGTCAAAACTAAATATCCTTGATGGACTTGTATTGTGGTCACTGGAGACATTTTAAACAGTGCAGCCTGCTGAGGGAGGTTTCTGTGCTGTCTGTATCTCTTTGTGTCCATGAAGTGTTTACTTCTTATTACAGCTTACTTATGCAGCCTAAGATTGCATTTTTCCCCCCTTAACTTAGACAATTGGCTGATCAAGGACAGCTCTTTAAACAGGTTTGAGAGATCTGCAATAAATTATCAGAGACCTGTGAAGCCAGCTTCATAATAAATTATCCCAAGTCCCATGCAATCCCTAGCATTGCAATTGGAATTCATGGGAGCCTGGCCTGACATGTCTCAGGAGAAAGTCTTAATCCTTCAAGTGAAAGTCTGAGAAACTTGGCATGACAGACTGTATAAGATAGAGCCATGATGATCTGCCAAGACTATTTTAGAAATTTGGTGCTTAATGGCCTCAGCTGTGTTGCTCACTTGTGTTCTTCTTCCTCCAGTGGGTCTTTGTCTGTTGACATGGTAAAATATGGACAGTCCAATTGAACTGGTGAGCTTTTAATTGTCTGTGTGCCACACTTTTTGTGCAGTGAATACCACGGTTTGTTGGCTTCAGAAATATTTCTCTGTGCCCATAACCTTAACCAATGTGAGTAATTTCACTACTGGGAGCAGAACTCCCCCCGCCTGGTTCCCAGAGCACAGGGAAAGACCAGGCAGGGAAGTGAGGATTTGCTGGCATTGGGATCATGTGAGGTGTGAGCAATACCTAATGGGGTCACTGTCTCCATCCAGTGTATCAGCTCCAGGATAACAGAACGCACATGCAAACATACCTGCAGAACCAGAGCTGGCAGCCACTCAGCATTTGTTTTGCTGCAGTTGTTTTTTTGACTCTCAGGTGTATTTGGATCAAGCTGAACTGAGCAAGGCTTAGAGGGATCCATAAAATCTTCTGGAAAAAAAATAAGAAAGCCACTTAAAATATCTTTTCACTACATAAAATTGTAATGACATTGAAGTGTTTTCAGTGGAGACTTTCTAGTGTAGAAAATGTGTTGCTTTGGGAAGCCAGGACTTTTCCTTTTAGGGTAACATTCTGTAATTTTTTATATAAGACTGTGGTGAAAGGCTCTCACCTTAAGCCTATCATTAAGTCAAGATACTCTTTTTCTATATCCTGACCTAATTTAACTTTTGATTGTAGTTTCATGTTTTTGGAGATTGACAAAAGAGAACATCTTGCTGTTGCAGAGAGACTGGAATCAAATAATTACCCATTGAATCAGTCAGCTAATCAGGGGAATAAAGGTTAAAAAAATCCATGTGAGATGCATTAAGAAATGTAAATGTATGTGACAGGACAAGGTCTGAATTAGAGCTGCACATCATGCCGTGCAATACCATATGGATAAAGCACCCACCTAGATTTCATAGTGCTGTATTATTTGTATTGCAGTATTTTCTAAAAGACACAAGAAGGATTGCATATTATTTTACAGTGTGTTTATAAACATCACAAACTCTGGTCAGAAAGTGAAGAAAGTGTGTATCATGATGACTATAATAAATGCCAGGAAAGAACAATGTAAGCAAACTTAGGGAAATGTCTGTTGGCAGATGGTATTGTGTGCTCTGTCCATGGGACAGGTGTGACACTTCATATAGGAATGGCAGCAGCTGTGTCTGCACATGCAGCACGAGACAGAATTCATGTTCTGCATGAAGAGCCTTTGGTGTGTGCCCAGGAACCAGCCTGGCCATCATTAATATTAGTGCTCTCCTTCCCTTTTGATTGAAATCCATCTGTAGGGGAAGGCTCTGCAGCTTCAGTGCTGGATTGTCAGGGTTTAACATGCAGGGGAACTCTGACTGAAGGTGCAAGGTTTAACCAAAGGGGTAACCCCACCATACTGTTCCTATGCAAGGATGATCCCAACCCCACCAAGCGTTGGTGCCTGGCTTTGTTCCAGTTGTGGAAAAGAAATGGAGCTCTTTCACTAAGAGAGGTTGGAGAGGAAGATGCATCTTAGAGGAAATGAGGGTCTGGTGTCGTGGGGAGAGACGTGGATTTGTGTCCTGAATCAGATCTTAGTGCTCCCAGACCCACTCAGGTGTGCAAGGCACTGAAGCACTTTCTGTTCTTTGGAAACCTGGTCTGGTTCTCTCCCCCTCCAGTTCTAGTTGTGGTCTGAAATGGTATTCTGGATGTTAGTAATGGGTGTTCTGCTATAAAATTGAGTGCACCCTTCCTCTTCTGAAAACGGAGTTTTGGAGAAATTCACTTAACTGGTTTTAACTATTTTGGTGTTTTCCAATAAAAATAAAATAACATGGAATCAGATATTTTCCACTTGGGTCTACAGATGAAATTTTTCCCATGTTGAGACATAGACTTTACAGGAGTCTCTATTGCCAAGCAGGGAAAACTCAATAAGCAAAAAATTTGTGTCTTAAAAAAATAAAGAAATTTGGAAATTTCTTTTTCACTAGTTTGAAGAATATTGGAATTAAAGGACATGAGGATGACTTTTGGGGTTTTTTAATAAGTCATTGTTAGCTCATTCCTCTTGGTCAAATTCAGGAAAGTTGGCTCTTGTATTATCTCTTGACAATCCCACTATTTGTTCAAAGGATTTCATGGCACTCAGTGTTGTATAAATACAGGATAAAAGGATGGAGCTATCCCCAGAAGTTACAGAATTTTTGGAAAATATGGAAAACGTAGGGATTCTGAGAATATTAGATAGTGGAAATGAAAGGTAAAGAAATTTGGGCACTGTTTCTACTAGGCACAAATTACTTCCAAGATATGCCAAGATGTTCCCAGTTTTCATAAACTACAATATGTCTCAGTGTTTGGTGGGACTGAACCCTATAATGCTGAAGGAACCCTGATACAGATGAGCAGAGGTTTTGTGAAAGCCTTTTCTTCATTTTACTTATTCTTACAGAAATAAAAAGATCAGAGTATACAGCAGCAAGAAACAGAGCATGTGTTTTGCATACATAGAAAAGCAAACAAAATAGAAATAGCAAGGCACTGATACACATGAGAAAAATTGCATCAATACTTTAGTGATACATCAGCTTATGAATACTGTATTGATCTGTTTTTCTTCCAGCATCAAGATAAGATTAGTGTTACATGCATGGAGCTTCCTTAGCTATTGGAAGCAGGGATTAGCAAAGGGAGCATAGAGACTGGCAGTCAAGAAATCCTGATTCAAAAGATGGACAAAGCACTCCTGACTTTCTTTTCTTGCTTCCCCTATCTGTTACTGTGACCAGAGAGACCCTTCATACTTGCCTGTATTGCAGGTCTGATGTCATGTATCTACTGAACAATTTAAGGGATCTTAAAATGTTGTATGTGCAGAAAAGCTGCTGCCTGTTGTTCTGGTCCAT
Source organism: Xenops minutus (assembly GCA_035221455.1). Classification (NCBI taxonomy): domain Eukaryota; kingdom Metazoa; phylum Chordata; class Aves; order Passeriformes; family Furnariidae; genus Xenops; species Xenops minutus. The sequence continues at coordinate 49,301,886 of JAWWEE010000074.1, forward strand.
GAGTGTCCCTTTCACACTGTGGCATTTTTTTGCTTTATGGTATTTGCACCATGGTGCAAATTTGCTGTGTCTCTGCATCTCAGAGATTTGAGGGAGCCTTCTGGTGATGTATCTTACTGAAGGTAGTAATGGAAACAATAATAAAAGTTCCTCAGGAAAATGAAGTTTTCCCGAGCATCAAGTCCTGATCCAAGTTGCCTTCCTCCTTCCCTGTGTTTTTTGTGGGAGAGAGGGTAAATAGGAAAACAAGTCACGTAGCTGCACATCATGACAATAGACAATAGTAAGAAGTCTTAGTGCTGCTTCTCTCTTAGTGCTGCGACTCTCCCTGACAATTTGGCCTGCTAACTAAGAAGGGTAGAAAGGAGAACTGAGACTGGGCAAATAAAATACAGAGTGTACCATACTTACAGAAATTTAGATTATTGTCTTCTGGAGGAAAATGGTGCTATGAGTCAGCTTTGCTTTCCAGCTCTAAAAAGGTGTGGTTTTCCTTGTCATCTCTGGACTTCATTAGTGTCAAGAAAGTGCTTCTCAAAACAAGTATGATTTTGTGTTTATAAGATGTGGGGCTTGATATGGTTCCTAGTGATGTCTGTTGGAGCTTCTCTCACTGGCCTTGCTGGCAACGAGTTCAAGCATGGGAAGGACCTGTTTGCTTTTATATTCTCACTTAAAATCTTCTTAGGATCTTATGAAGAATAAGAACCTTCTTTCCCTGCTAGTTACCATTGTTAAGTACAAATCCATCCCTAAAGACCCAGTTCTGTGCTAGCATGGGGCTGTTAGAAAGTTACCATACTGCAGTCCAGAGAAAGAGCCACAGACTTCTCGCATGTTTCATAAGCCCTTAGAGTCTGGCAGAGTCTCAGGTTTCCCTTCTACCTTTTAATCTACTTTTTTTTTTATTTGGGAGGTGGGGAGGGAAGAACGAAACATGAAGAAATCAGACAGGTAAATGGGCTTTGCACAGGGATTTTTAACACACCACTGCTTTTATTTAAAGTATGTGTTGGTTCTATTTAGCAGCTCTGCTGCCAAGCTCCAAACCCAATCTAGTTCAAGCTTCCCTTGGGAGTCCCATTTACTGAATCTGCAGTGAGTCAGAAAGCATTTCTACCTGCCTCACTGTGCTCCTGGGACATGAGGAGCTGAAGAGGAGAAGCTCTTTTGCCTCTTTGTATTGGGTTCTGATTTGATTTGCTCCCATCAGATGGACATTTACTCCTTTGGGGGTGACTTACCCCTGTGGCTGCCTCCATGGCAAGCTGGTAGTCCTCAAAAAGAGTTATCTTACAGTCAGGGCCAATTGCCTGTTTGTTTCATAGCAGAAAGGTCAAAGACCTTCCCTCCCAGGCTCAGGTTTCTGTGCTCCCAGCCTGCAGGTGAAGACACAATTCATCATGCCCCTAAACCAGGGCTGTGTGTCTCCTTGCTGGCCCCTTCCCCGAGCTCTGGGTCCATGCTGGCTAGCAGGGGGTGCTGCTGACACGCAGAAACCCATTACAGATGCTCTCCCAAAAGCTGCATGTAACACCAAATGCTGATTTTTCAATGACAAATATCCACTGGAGAATGCAGTGCTCTTTGATAGGGATTTCATTTTTGTGCAGGCTTTCCATGCTGTGGCGAGATTAACCCGTGAGCATTTCACCTCTTTATGTTAGTGATGGATGTGATCCCCCTGGTCCTAAATACTCTTTCTCTGCATCTCATCCATCCAGAACATGTATATTGAAAATGTAATTGATTTGTGGTGCAATTCTGAAAATCTTTTCTCTTACCATCCCAGACACAGAGATATTTTAGTGTTAGATTTTAAGAGATGGGGTGGAAAATGCTGGATACACTGAAGGAAAAGGAGAGAGAGTTGTTGCTCAGGCCTATTCCTGATTTGTCATGTGGTAGGAAAAAAGCCTTCAAGTAATATAACTGCAATTCCCTCTTCAATTAATTTCTGCAACCTGCTTTGATCCTGCAAATGTTTCATGCTCTAGAGGTGAATGATTTACAGAATGTAAATATGTATATAAAAACAAACTCTTGGTGTAGTTTGAGTACTTTAACTTACCTTTACTACTAGGTACCTGTAACTACTGCAAACTGCAGACGCAAAATTTTGCTTAAAGGTGAGGCAGAGGAGGGGACTGACTTTTAGAGGAATATTGCCATTGTAATTCTTTATCATTCAGAATGATGCTGAAGCATAACCTAACACTAAGGGAGGGAAATTATATTTCTACTTGTGTAGGCATCAGCCTGCTTGCATTTGTGTGAGGTGATCTGGGGATAATTTTACTCAAACTGAAGAGGAGGGGGTAAATATATATACACAAACACTCACATGTGTAGTACAGTAAGTTATTTCCAAAAAATTATTGAATAAATAAAACATCTATTGAATAAAATAAAACTTGTTAAAAGCATCCAACCTACTTCCAGTGGTTTGAGCTATATTCAGGAAAGCCAGTATTGAGTAACAAAATGAATTGCATTCCTTTTGCATTAATGTTATTGTTCTGCTTTTGATATTTTGATTGTCACATCCATTTTGCTTTGCTTCTTTCCCAGACTGTTTTGAGAGGGCTTTCAGCTGGTGCAAGTGTGCAGTGCTTCACATTTTAGCTGAGGATGGACCTGCTGAGGAGAAAGTGTAGTTAAATGTGGTCGACTGCATTTCCCCCTTATCTTCCCCTTTCTAATTCTGGTTTAGCACAGTAGTGTTTTAAAGGTGGCAGGTAAATCTTGTTATGAACCAGTACTTCATGTATAGTCAAATGGTCCTTGTCCAGCAGTCATCTTCCACGTCGATGGGAGTCTTTCTGTTCTCCGTGCCAGGCTCTCCTGTCTTTGGAAGGCTTATGTGTTCCAGGGGCTTTGCCAGACTGAGGTTTAAGCAATGCAAGTAGCACCCCATGGGCAGGACATTGTGCTGTCTCTCGCCCTCTGCAGTCACTTGTGCTCTTGTGGAGTCTGTTTCCTCCTCTTCCTCCCAAAGTGATAGTGCTATATCTTCTGGCTTGTGTTGGTACCAGAAAGTATTGAGAGATATAGGATTGCCCCCCTCGATTTAGAGTTATCTTCAGCTTATTCTGTCATTGCTGTCCTTAGCACACTAACCAGGCATGTTCTTTGGCTGTGATGTGATGTCCATCCCCATTGGGAGGCTTTGTTCAAGCATGGAGATGGCTCCAGATAGTCTGTTTGATGCCTTGCACAGTTTTGCAAAGCTGTTAGGTTCTTATAAAGTTTAAAATAGTGTCAAAAGATGCTGTGCCGAACTCTGGAGTCCCCAGCCCTGAAGCAGAGCTGGTACTTCTGCTGAGTGGCTGTGGCTGTGAAGTCCCACAGAGGGTTTGACACCCCAGTATTGTGAACCATCTGTGTTGACTCTAGGGGAAGGGACAGGAGAACTGAACCGTCCCAGTATCTAGTAGCCCTAATCTTAGTTTTCTTTTCAGTGTCTTATAAAACTTTGTGAGGATGAGGTGACTGAGAGTGGCGTTTGAAGACGTTCACGTGACATTTGTTGGCACACGTTGATAGAGCTATAGAGAAGAAACTTTCTCCACTCCTTTTTTGATATTAGACTTTATTTCAGGATGTTCTTCTGTTTCTATTTTATTTTTTTTTGTTATTTGTTGGAAATATTAGTGGGACCAGCTTTAATTGAAGTATTGAACTGTTTGGTGAGGGCTTTTCTATATATGCTGTTAGAAGCCCCTGAGAAAAGATCTTAACAAAACCCACAAAATAGAGGGTTTCCCCACAAAAAAACCCTTTTCCTGATTTTTAAAGATGACAAAAAACTTTGAAATACTATTAGTAACAATAAAATAATAAAAAAACCTCAGCATTTGTTTTATTATTACTATTTGCTGTTGAAAATGAAAGCAGATCAAGGTACAGCTTTTTCCTTAGCTTTGAGTTCTTTCTGTTGCTGTAATGTTGACTGGAGAAAGTGCAGGTGGACATTTCTTAGTCTTATTGTTACTTGCTATCATGTCAATCCTGCAAACGAAACCATGAACTTTCTTTAGAGCACAATCATTGGTATCTGGGTATACACTTGATTAAAAATGCTTTTGTTTGTATGAATGAACCTACTCACAGGACTAAAGTGCCTTTGCTAAGTAGAAGTTGGATCCGGACTGTGTAGTCTCAGCCTAGTTATTTGCAGAGGCACAGGGACACAGTGGGAAGGAGAAGCAATTTCTTTCATATTGTGCATCAAAATCCATTCAGATTTTCTAGAAGGGTCTGCTTTATTTACACTTTATTAAATGTAGTCTTGCTTATCCTTATACCAATTGCGTGTGTGTATCTGTTTTCTGAAGGTATCTTCCTTTATTTATTGTAATATGGGAATATTGTGTTTTGCAGTCTGTAAATTAGATATTTGATCCACTGCAGAGGCAGAACACAGGAGTGTTGAAAATGTCCAATTGCAGCAGGTGAAGCCAAGGGATGTTTAAAGCTTGGTGCATATAATGTTTATATTACATTAAGTACTGTGTTATTGCACAGGATGCTTATTGTTAGTGTCTGTGGGGAGAATCAGTTCCAAAGATTTCAATTTCAATAAACTGATTATGCAGTTCCACCACATACAATTAGGAAGGTAGTAATGAAATGGTTATGAAGTCCCTTGGCATTCTGTAGTTGTTTTTTTCTTTTTTTTAATTTTGTGAATAGCATCAGGAGCATTCTGGAGGGAAGTGTTTATGTATTTATTTATTATTGATTTAAAAAAATACATTTAACATTACTAGTTATTACAAATCCAGTCTCAGCAACAGGAAGGAGATAAGATGTTTCCACATTATTAAATGCAGGATGCCTAGGGAATTGAGGAGATTTATCCTTTATATAAATACCTTAAATATTAATGAATAGTAATTACAGAAATTAATTTATAGCTGCTTTTAATTTTCTAATAATCTTTCATAGTTTTATTCCTTTGTTGCAAATAATGCATATTTAAATACCTTGGGTGACTTGGATCACTCATCAGAGTGCTTCACGTGCTTCACTGGACAAGAGAGACAGGATAAAGGGAAAGGAATTTGGATCCAGTCAATGCTCTGTGGCTCAAGAAGAGGCATCTCACATTTTCCAAGGGGAAAAACTGGGCCAACACAGAGAGGATTCAAAAACTTACAAGGATTGCTGCATCTCACTGCAGGCTCCACCTGGCCCTTTTGGAATACACTGTTAATATCACCTGTTTTGAAAAGCCTGAAGTCATCTTGTTTGCAGCTTCTCATCAGTTTGTGTGGAATGTTTTGGCTTTCCACAGCTTGGTATTCTTTATGTTTCTTGGGAAGAATGCTTGCATTTATCTCAAGGTGCAACTTTTTGTCCCCACGAGCTAGTTTTCTACTTTTCCAGCTGCCAATAACACTTATTGTTGGTTTGTGGGTTGATTTTGGCTTTCATTTGAGCTCAGGTCTGGGCACAAAACAGCTCGAGAGGAAAGATCAGTTCCAATTCTGACATGGATTTGTTGCATCATCTTGGACAGGTCAATCTTGGGCAAGATCACGGTCAATCTACTCCCTGCGCCTGAGTCTCTCCATCAGAGAAATAGGTGGGGGACATCCTATTTCTTCTCCTTTTTTACTGGCCTAAACAATTAGATGCAGGAGAGAGACGACCTTTTCTTTTGTTTCAGGTTTCTAAACTAAGTCCTGAGACAGTAAGTTGGCTTTGAACCATATCTTACTGTGTTTGACTGCACAGCTTCCAGAATTCCCAAATTTTTATGAACTCTTTTCTTTTCTTTTTGTTGTTTGATTTGATTTGGTGTGGGTTTTGTTTTTGTTTTTTATTTGTTTGTTTGTTTTTAATGTAGATTACAGGTGGAAGAAACATCTCTCTGAAGGGTAAGAGAAAAGAAAGAAAATAGGTCTGCTGTGTGTGCTTATTTTTTCTCCCTTCAAGTTTTGTCTGGCTCCTTTTGGGAATAAGACAAATGGATGAGTCTTAATATGAGGGCCACCAGAGATCTATGAGGAATTTACATAGTTCTTAAATTGTCAGAGAAAACTCAGGGCTTTTGTCCTTTTCTTTCCCTGAGCATGGTTAGAATTGGCTCATTAATATCCAACAGAAGGACTTTTGACTTTCAGGAAATGGGATTTCAATGATAGACTAGATTTGCAAAATTAAGTGTCCCTGAAATCTTCACAAACAATAAATGCATCTTCCTGTTAGCAAGACAAGGAGGTAGTTGAGGGAGATTTGGGGAAGAAGACAGAGGAGAGGGGAAAGATAACCATGGATTCTTGCCTTCAGAGGACATGGGTACCAATTCCCACCAGCTCAGCCATGTGACAGAAGATCACACCAAAAGTTCTGAACAGAATGGCACAGAGCAGGGTTGTCCCTATACCACAGTGGCCCAAGGGACCTGCACACAGTTTAATAATGCCAGTCACTGGAGTTGCTTTGCTGAGTTACTGGCAGTGATGGGGAAGTACATTCCTTATCTTGTTCGTGTTAGGCTGATTGTAAACAGTGGTGGTTTCTGTCTCGTTTGAATTGTCTGCCAGTCCCTGGTACAGATCTGAAAACCAAGGCACTTTTAAATGCATGATCAATTTATTATTAGAGGGAATTGCCAGATTGCAAGGATGATGAGAGCAGGTCTAAAGCAATATTTAAGCCAGAAGTGGGGCTCATAGCCCTCCTATGGGACACAGGGAGAGTGGTTCAGCATTTTCTGGGACCTTGGCAAGTAGCACTGTTTCCATATGTTCCTCCTGGTCTTTATTAGATGTCATGATGTTGACATGCTGTGCCAAACCTATGGAAATCAATTAATATTTTTTAATTGAAATCAATTTCCCTTTGTGAATCAGATGTAATTCAGAATCTGAACTGCAATTTGACCAAAAGACATGTTAAATAATCTAGATCCTCTTGTATTTACTTATTTTTTTCAATCAACAGAGGAGAGCTTGAAAAGCCTAAAAATTGTTTAGTGCTCAGTCTCAGGGAAACTTCCCTGGGAATCCCCAGGGATTCCCTCTGAGAATGGTGAATGTGTTGGCCAACATGGAGTTGAGCAACATGTCAACAAACTTTGTTCCAGGGAGGACTGCAGGGAGTGTGTTGGTGTGAGCATCGATTCAGACACGTGTACTGGAATACAGAGAGCTCCTCTGGATCTTATCTCCTGGCCTGCTGCCAGGTTCATTTCCAAGCTCAGTGTTTCACACTGCCAGCCTAAGTAATCCATGCTTTTTTATGTGTCTGGACATACCAGCTCTGCTTGCGGTTGGTGCCATGCATGCTCTCCTTGCACTGCTCTGCTGTGCTATTTGGAAGCGAGCAATGTTCCAGGAGAGGAGGAATTTTTGTGTAAAAATTACATTGTCAGCCTTTCCTACCTCTGGAGTGAATTTATGTAAATACAAAGGTGTTTCTACTGTATTATGCTGTCCCTGCCCAAAACTTTGAAAACAAGGTCTTAAAGTATGGTTTGCTGCTTGAAGTCATGTCCAGTTCTGTCTGCCAGATCACAACCTCTTAGGATTGAGTTTTGGGGTCAGGATCATAAAAACAACTGGTCCAATATACAGTAAGTGTAAGTCACTGTATGTGTTTGAAGCATTCACATCAGCAGACACCCAAAGCTGAATGGTTTCTGCAGAAGGAGCCATTAACACCTTTAGTAGTACTGCTGTTTGAGGTTCCTCACTCCACAGTGACCTGCTCTGCCCTGTGCACTGAACCCATGTGGTGATCCAGATCAGGGAGCCCATCCTGCTCCTAAGAATATATACCCCATCTGAGGCACAGCACAGGTACCATGAAAGGCTTGCCAGCACCTCATGTTGTAGCAGATGCATGAACACATGGACTAGGTGCAGAAATAAAGGCTGTGGCACCTTCACGCCCTTTGCAGAGGCCATGATGCTTAAGCACAAAAACATGGGTGCAGAAGGGGTTTTGTTTAGCTGTCACTTAATCTCCATGCCTGTAGGTGTTGGCACTGTGACTAGTTATACTGAAACTAAGCAGAAATGTATAGGCTTCAAATTGAACACTAGAAGATGTTGACTCATGCCTACATAATATAATGTGTGTCAGGACCAGATCTATAAACCCCCAGCAGAGCTGGAGGACAGTCAGACCTTCACAGGATTCATCTTTTTGGGGGATCCATTGGAACTCTCCTGTTGAACTGCATGAATGTCACAGAGCAGAATTTGGCCAACTGGATGTAAACTTGGGAAGAAATCTACCACTCCTGGGCTTGACCTTTTAGAAAACAAAAACACCCCAAAAATCAATGAAATATTTGCTGGGAACTTTGATGAGAGGCAAAATAGTTGCAGGGGGGGTTTGCCTATTCACACCTGAAACAGCTACACAAAGTCCTTCAAGAATTTAAACTATAGTAAGTAAAAGACTGGAAAGGCTTCACTGAGCACCATCATTGCTGCTGAAATGAGTGACAGCCATAAAAATTAATACTTTGCTAATCATATTAGTTCTAATAGATGTTTGGTTTTGTTATTTTTATCCATGGCTTACTGGGCAGAAAATGGTTGAAACCAATGACTCTGAAGGTAGCCAGGCCATGTGTTCCCACACAGACTGTCTTGGGTCCTCTGTACAAATGCACTCTTATAGCTTGACAGAGTGATGGTCCTTCTGCTGAAGGTAGGTGGTTACCTGGTGGCACAGGGGGCCTGGCTGGAATAGCTGTGACTCTATAAATGGTAGGGAATGCCAAAGAAATGGACTTGGGGAAAACAGCATGCAAAGTAGTTTTGTGGAAGCTTTCAAGCCTAGGGGACGGTAATGATGCCTCAGCATTTTGCACTGTTGAGGTGTATTTACCATGATGACAATGAGAGCTAAAAACCTACACCATCCCCCTGGGAGCATTGCTGCAGTCCTGCCAGATGAGGGAGTGGGCTGAGGACAATCCTTGCCAGAGGGGTTGCTTTGGTGCATCCCCCTATTCAGTGTTCACTGCCCTTGTCTAAGGTGTAGGGGATAGGAGTTTGACACAAAATTGACTGTAGAGCTGGGCTGTTTAAAACAGTCCTGGTTAGCTGGAAAGATGAGAGCTGCCACTTCTGGTGTGTTCCCAGGTGTTTGCCTCTGTGGTAGCACATGGAAAGGAGGAGACTGTACAGGTCTGTCTGATAAATGGGTCATTCTCAAAAATCCCGACTGTGGGTCGTGTTTGACTGGTCAGTTTGGGATGTGAATTCATTCCTGGAAAGGAATTCATTCATTACCTCAGGGAAAACTGTCCCCTAAGGTAAACGGGGCAGAAAAATATTCATGCTAATAATGCTGTCAGCTGCTATTACCACATCATTAGTATTTTTATCATTTATTAAAGGTGAGTGATAATTCTTTAATGTTCATTGGCGCTGTAGTTTAGTGTTGCATCATCAGTAAAAACTACCAAATGTGTTCAGGAAAAGAATGGCCCCTGAAGCTATGAATTTCCTAGAGGAGGGAGGAGAGGAGTTTTAGCCTCCAGTTTGTGCACTTGGGGACCCGTAAAAGCCGAGCTATTATACTTAGGCTGAGATTGTATAATTGACTCTACATCTGCTCCAGAAAAGTTTGGGGATTCAGAAACCAAAACCCCTGTGGTACATGAGGACTGAGAGCTGACTAAGCTTGGCTCTGACATATGTTTTGGGATGTGGCGTTCCTGTCGTGACCCTTTGCAACTTCCCAGCACACCGCTTGAGAATAACACCAAACTGGTGCAGAGTAAAGAAATGGAGAGTTATTTGGATTCAAATATTGGTTTGGAATCAAGTTGGCTTTCAAAGTGCAGGGTAGAAATGTGGCAAAAAAAACTCCTTGGTTCTTGGTGGAGGGCAATTCAGTGAGATTTGGCCTCCAAATATAAAAATTCAGTTTTGGCTCTTCTGTTTCATTGACATTCTTAAAGTATACTAAAAGAGGACAATTATGACAATGGCACCTTTAACTGCCTGCATTATTCCCATCAATTGTATGAAATTTAAATGGCAAAAGGATTTAAAACAAAAAGCCTTTTCTTTTAAAGTACAAATTATTTATGTATTGTTTTGTCCCAGAGTCTGCTTTTAATCCCCAAACACCGTAAAAAACAGGATTTGTTATGATTGTAATTGCACTCAATGTGTTACAACTGAAATCTGTTAGCCCATTGAGAATTATTAATAAAATCAAGAATTTCAGGAATGGGGGCAGGGAGAGAAAGCTGCCTTTGCATTTTTATTTTTTTTTCAGCATGACTTTCAGCCTTGCTCAGGGGGAATAAAATGAGATGACATTGGGAAGAAAAGTATCTCAGCAGAGCTTGTAGCTATTGCTGTCTTGAATGCTTATGCAGCTGCTCCACTGGAGCCAGATTGATCCATTCACAGGCAATGATCATTATATATCGTTTCATACAGAAAATGCAATGTTTTTCTTTTAAGTTGTCCTTTCTGATGGATGTTATTATGCTGAATCTTACTGCATTATATTATAGTTCTGAAATATTTAGGTATTTATGTCTTTGGTAAGTAGAAGAGTAGAGTGTGAATATGATACTGTGTTTGAAAATATTTGTCTTTGTGCAGTAGGAAAGTACTCTTGGAAGATGAGTTGCTCCTAGCAGGGAAATTGTCCTTTCTGTTCCAGCATGAGAGGGTGAAGTGTAAAGGGCCTCCAGGATTCCCTGATGTGCTTTAAACCCTTGTGTTAGTAGCAGGATCTGTCACAACCTACTGTGATTTCCTCCACTCTTCCCATTTTAATGCAAAATATTTTTTTAATCCAAACACAAAGTTATTCTCAGAAAAAAATAGTGTGTTTAAAATTGCCTTATATTCTGCCTTTGAGTTGGTTGTTTGGTCTTTTTTCCCAAGAATCACCCTGCCTTTAAAAACTTAAGCAATTAGTCTCACATATTTTTAATACTCTTGAAGTCACTGTTTCAGGGGTTTTGTCCAAGGATCCTCATAAAAGAGGAGGAAAACAGCACAGAAAAAGGAGAAGCTGAGCAGGAAAGAGGAGCCAACCCTCTAGAACTCTGTGCTTCAAAAAGAAATGAATGAAGGTTAAAACCTGGAGATGAGACATGAATGTTGTCACTTTTCTTTGCAGTGACCAAACCACCTTTTTTTTTCCTGCTCCCCGAGCTGTGTCTCCCATCGTGGGTCATCCTGAAGTTGTGATATGAAGTTATTTCAGTGCCCAGAGGCACACTGGTCCTGCTGCCTGATGCTGTAGGTACTAGTGTTCCTATATGACCTGAAATGAAACTTGTGGGAAAGAAAGTAACTTCCACAGAAGGACTTTCCGTGCTGTTCCCAGTAGGTATCACTCGGTATTAACTGAGTTCTTGCATCTGTGCAGCTGCCAGAGCCTGGTTTTTCCATCTCAAACAAAATTTTATAAACTTAAAGAAAATATTTAAATTCTTTTGAAGCCTTGGGAAGCCTTGTAGCCTCTTCTGGACCTGAGGGCAGTGCCATATGCTCACTATGCCCAGGGGTGTCTTCCCAGGAGCATAAAGTGTCACCAGAGCTCCATGCAGAAAGTCCTTCATCCAGTGCTCCATGGGGCTCTCATCCAGAAGCCAAAGGCAGGTTTAGGACATATTTCAGCAGTGAACATCAGAACAGGAAAATTTTTGTCGATAACAGATCATGTGCTCGGCTAGCTAAGGAGAAAGGAAGAAAAAGACATTGTATCTATAAGTCTAAGTAAGCCTGTGGGTGTGCATTAAGGACTTAACTCAATTTGAAAAATGCTGCCCAAATTTGTTTCTACGGTGCGTAAAGTGTTTCTAGGCCCCCGATGAGCCATTATATTTATCCAGCATGACATCTGTTAAAATATTTTTGAATAAGGAGCCTGTATGGGGCATACATAATAGGATAGCTTTGGTGAGCGTGTTTGTATTCCTGATAGATGAGAATGGCTCATTTGGAGCCTGCCCAATTTTATGTTGTTTAGGAGGTGTGCTAGATCCCAGATGAAAACCCACAAGAAAATGTAATTAGTGGAACAAAATTTAGTGCATATGCCCCATGGCTAGTTTTTACATTGCAGCAGCTTTGCTGTTAATTTTAATTCTTTTTCTTCGAAGTACTGAAAAGAAGAGGTTATTGAGTTAGGGACCTAATCACATCACAAAATCAAGTCTTATTTTCCAGTCCTTCCATACATTTTTTTTCTTTAAAGAATATTTTTAAAGGGACACGATCCTCTATTCATTAAGAATATAAAGCAACAAGGCTCACAAACTTTGACCTTTAATTGTAATCTGACAGAACCCAGAACAAAGCTGAAACAGAGCAGCCAACTTTCTTGAGTAAAGGTTTGTAGAATCTTCCTTCTCATTCACCAAGTTTCAGGCCAAAGCACATTTTACAGCCAAGCTATAAATATTTGAAAAATGTGAAGCATAATGGCAGTGCTGACACAACCTTAACCACAGAATCATAAGCAGCTCCATGTTTAATCTGGCTGTGCTGTTTTGACAATGGTTATATGACAGTGCAGTTCAGGCCTGGAGAACTTGTAGCTAAATATATCAATATGAACCTAATTTACGTAGACCTTGATATAATCATTCACATTAAAAAATCTATAGCACTCTGATGTATAGATCAAGACATTTTCTTTCCCCTTGATTTATAGCAGGCAGGTATATGTTAAAGTCCACAATAAGTAGGCAGAGTATTAAATTGCTGAGGTGGTGCTTCTTCAGACTTCTCTTCCGATCACTATTTACTGAACAATATCATAAGAGCTATATATCCTTCAGGGTGTTAATGTGTAACCAGAACAAACAGAGAACATAGGAAAGGTGGAGAAAAGTTAGATATATAAGCAAGAAAAAGTGAGATATTGATTTTATTGACTGGTTTGTTAACTTCTGACATTGCAATAAAGCCTTATTTATTTGTATACAGAAGACTCAATTATATAGATACATATTATTTAAACAGCTGGATTATTTACAGTGGAATTGCGGTTTCATAAATAATATAGAGCTGCACTTCTCAAGCTGATGTTTATTCATTGTTACCGTTTAGAGAGTTGTGGTATCTCCAAATGCTCTTTGGAGGAGAGTCATTAGAACAGCATTAAGCAAAACCCACGCTATTATAACAAAGTGTCCAAAGCACCCTGGCACATACAAGCTGTTCTCCACAATGACTGAAAGGAAAACTATCCCATCCTGTGTTCTGTGACTGGGAGAAGCACATGCTGGCAATGCCTGTCAAGGAGACCACTCTAATTGACATGTTCAGGACTTCCCTGTGCTCTGATGGCCCAAGAACACTTTGTGTGAGATGACAAGACCTGGGGAAGGTCTCAGAGGAGTGGTTGGGCATTAAAACTGGATCTTCCTTTTGCCAGATTAGCACCCAATCTTTCTTTCATTTGTGGCAGCCACAAGGAACAGCTGGTGGAAGTGCTGGCTGTTTCAAACCAGCCCTGGCTCCCTTCTGAGTATCCTCAAAGCTGGGAGCACTAAAAGGAGATATTAGGAAGGCAGCAGCAATCCAATTCCATAAGGTACATTGGCTCTGATAAACCATCTTCTGGCTGCCAAAGGATCTGACTTGCAGTAAAGGTGGCCCCAGGGTCCTCTTTGCCCCAGGTTCTCTGTGCTCCATTGTGGCAGACACAGGGCAGCTTCTCTGGGCAGAGAAGCAGCATAGCTGTGCCAGAGACACACAGTGTGTGTCTGTAGAGCACCCTGAGCACCCTGTGGCTTCCACACCACCACGGGCTCCTGTCAGCTCAGCTGGGAGCACAGACAAAGAAGTTCAAATCTGTTTGCTTATATATACCTTTAAATGTTATCTTATTTTTTTTTAAATTCAGCTAGGATCTTCTAAAGGGTTGCGTGGGTCAAAGTCAGATGCCAGAGCTCCTACAGAATAGTTTAAAAATGTTTTCTTTAAAAGCTTTTTTAGAAGGAATCAGTGATTACTTTTTGCCCAACTCCAAATTATGTTTAGTAGGCACGTACACATAGTCTGAGATCTGACATAATCCTCAAAGTAAATAATATGACAAATGGAAGCTGATGCTGGTTTTGTGTTGTTGTGTAATGGAGTTAGAATAATGACAGGACAATAATATAATAGAATTCCACAAAGCCCTCACTCAACTTGACTTTAAGTGGAAGTAAAATCTTAGAAATGAGAGGACAATAAAATAATGCTTTGTAAAAAGGATAAAGGAATAGCGTTACCCAAGTCTATTAGTGACATAACGCTCTATGAATTCACTTAAATTAATAGCATCTTTTACCAGTAGTTATTTTTCAATTACCATAATGCTGAAAAAATAAACAGAAAAATATAATATAAAAATAGAAGTGATGTAGAAACTGATTTGTTTAAAAAGATGTGTCTATATGGAAAGAGGCATACATACATATATATGAAGATGAGCATTGGCACGGATTAGAAGCAGTTTGTATATTCCATATAATTTAATCCTGTTAGGATGTGTCACAGTGCCCTATTTGAAGCACGTTGCCTGCCACTTGCTATTTTGGCAAAGCTAAGTTCTGTGGCTTCTCTCTGCTTTTTTCCCTTCCTTCTCAGCGTGTTGTTACAAAGAGGTCTTGCCATGACAAGGCGTTACTAACCGGGAGGTCTTTCATGCACTCCAGCTGTCCTGGGATATATCCCTTGTACATGTAAAGCTTTTTTAACCTCTGCTGTATTCTTAAACCTTTCCTAGAGAACTAATCCAACACTGTTATAATCCAGTGGGAGCTTCACTCACGTAAAGGCAAGATCAACATAGTACAGGAACAGTATCCAAATGTTTGTAAAGCACTCTGTTATTTCTCTGCAGATATTCCAGGGTATTTTCAGTGTGCAAAAGCCCACCTGAGTGGCTGCTGTAGTGTGTTTTACTGTCATTGACTGGCAAATAGCTGCTCAAATCCAGACACGATGATAATGTTGGCTAGTGGTTTTTTAGCTATTTTTTTTGTATTTTTAGCTTTTGATCTATGAAGGAGGGAAGGAATGGGGAGGGGGAGTGGGGGTGAACCAAAAGCCCTTGCTGTGTGTTTTAAACTTGGTTTAGCAATGGTAAGGCTTGGCATAGTTTGCAAGACCCGGTTGGCAGCCTGAATGCTCTTTAAAAACAGATAAAGTGTTTGGGAACTCCTGGCAAAACTAATTGTGACTAGCCACTGCAATTGATTTCAGACAATAATGACGAGTCAGAAGTTAATGCAGTTCGGGATTTACAAGATCTGCAGGTGTGCATGCCATGAGTTTCTGCAATTCCCAGCCAACACTTTAATTTGAAATAATGTCTCACCCTGCTGAGCCACATCATGAGAACTTGCTGCAGGTATCAAATGGCACAGGCTCCTTCCGAAAGGTTGCTGTATTTTTGTAGCTAGGAATTGCTGAAGGTACAAGAGCAGCTGAAGAGGTTTGTAATGAACACTTGCTAGTTTCCTTATGTAGGCTGATCTAGGAGTGTGGCCTCCTGCATACAGAGTTGCTGCCACTGTTAGGGTTTCCTCCTGGATCTCAACTGGGCTCCTACAGGACACCGCTCCATGGGATGGCTCTTTCAAGAGTCTCAATAAAGTCCAAAGAGCTCAACAACCTGTAATGAGTCACTTGATGGAGCTGCCCCACAGGGCTGTGTAAAGACCACAGCAGAGAGTGTAAAATTGCTAAGGACCCCACAGGGATGAAACCAGGCAGTGAACTCCACAGTAATACTGATAAACCACCATTGTTCTACCATACTTGCTGCTCAGGATGCTCCAGCAGGAGTTTACATATATTGTGGGGTCCATTTACTAGGTTTAATTGAATGCTTCCTTCCTTAACTGGGTATTTTCCTCTCAACAAAATCCAATAGGAGACTAAGTTCACCTGCTTCCCATCTTGAGGCTTTTCCTTTCCAATCCCTTGTCAAAGCTATGAGTTGAATTTCTGTCCCCAGCCACCTACCTCTGCCCTCTCTGAAATTAGTCTATTGTTATAACTTGGAAAAAGCAAAGCACAGCAGACATACTACACTTTTCTTCCACCCAGAAGCTCTGTGCACCAGAGCTCATCCACATGTACTGCCTGTGGTACCAGCAGCAAAACACATATTAAGTAAATTGTGCAAGGTTCCTCAGGCAAATAGCAATGTATATAATTTTAAGAAGTCTCCATATTCTACCTTATTTGGGGGAAGGGTACAGGAGTCAGGTGGGGACAGTGAGTGGCAGGAAGTTGGGCTTTTGGTGCAAAGCTTGCCCTCTTGCCTATTAGGAAAAAGGACTCATGCATAGATAAATGCTGTAAAAAAATCATAAAGAAATCTTAGATAGCTATAAAGATGGCAAAGTGTAACAGTTGTCCCTACATAGATGTTCTTTGATGTGCTCACTCTTTGGCATTTAGTAAGCTTCCAGAGGTGGAAAGAAAGGAAAGTTTAATTTAGGGAAGCCTTCTGCCCTTCTTAGCTAGGGATCAGCTGCCCAACGTGCAATAATAATGCATTCGACTGTCCATCTTCTGGTAAGTAACCTTTATCATCATTGCATTCACCAGCACTAACAGCAAACAGTGAGTATGAAATGTTGTATGAATTCAGGGAAAACTGATAGGGTGTTTGTGACCTTAATGTGATTATATTTGTGCTAATGCATGCGGTGTAAAAGAAACTAGACCTCTCAATATCAAGGGTCCAATTCATAAAAAATGTATGTACCATTAACAAGGGATTTTTATGCACTGTACTTAGGGGGTGAAGTAAAGTAGAATGAGTCTATTTTGAATAAAGAACACACTTTTGCAATTATATCCCTTCACCTTTCCTGCAGTAGCGACACTTCTGTTCTCACATGAAGTATCTGAAGTGGAAGAATATTCATATAGGCACCAATAAGAAAAAAGAAAAATCATTTAGGGGAAAGAAAAAGAGGAAAAGATGAGACAATTGAAGAGGAGCAAAAATAAAGATGGGAAAGAAGAAAATTTAAGGCCTTGGGAGAACTGGGGCTTTGAGTTATCTGTGATTTTTGTGCCTTGCTATGGTAGTTTTTTTGTTAGGTGGTAAATATAACTGGTGGTTACCCAGGAGAAGTTCTCTGTAACATGAATCACTTTAATAGTCTGATTTTCATTATAAAGGGTCGTGTAGTTTTAATGTTATCAGTCCTAATCCAGCAAGATGCAGGTATGTAAATACAAAGCCAGCTCTGCACGTGGGGGATATGAGGACAGAGGTTTCAGCTGCCTCGTGTGCCTTGTGGGGGAAGATCCTTTAGGAGATGGTGTCCCCAGGGACCAGGCAAAGATGGCATTTTGTGCTCTGCTGGCAGAAGGATTTTGAGCTCCCCAGATGATTTTAGTAGCTTTGCAGTAGCAAATGTGTGGCAGTTTCAGATAAGTATAAAACTCTGGTTTTCACTTACTTAAGGACTGATTGATATGCTCAGTAGAGGAAGTCTGCTCTGTTCATTCTACTGTCTAATTCAGTCCATTTTGCATGCAGGATTTTTAGCATTTCTGTACAGAATATTACACTGACATATATGTCAATATGGTAATCAATACATCATTTCCTTATCACACCACAAACATTTCCAAAGGTAAACTAGAATGTTTTTATACATTGGTAGGGGGAAATGAAGAATGACAGATAAGTTATGTAAGTTGACACAGTCTGACATTATGGGAGGTATGCCCAGTATTTGTATGTTGTGCTAAAATGATTGAACAGTGACATAATAACATCAACCATTGCAATTCTCTTAAGATTCAGAATTAAGAGGTGCTGGTAGTAATCCAACAAACAGCCAGATCTCTACTTGCTTGTGTTTCTTTGTGAGGGTGAAGTTACTAAAAGCTTAGAATCTGAGGGAAACCTGAGACTTAGAGAAGTTCTATACAATCCAAAAGAGTGAATTGTGTGCCACATCTTGGCCATGGACTGGAAGGAGACAACTATCCAACTACTTCAGGTACATATGAAAAGTCTAAGCTGAGGTTCATGCCTTTCAGTGGGTGCATCATTATTCTAATATAATTTATGAGATTGATTTTCTTTGCTGAGCTAACAGGAATATATCCTCTGATAACTGTTGGATAATACCAATGTAAAATGGATTCAGCATAAAATCCCAATTTCCTCTCCTCCAAGTATTGTAAAATTTAGATGTGTTTGTGAAATTTTGTGTAGCAATTTGATTACTAAGGTTTTACAAAGAGGTGGTTTGTGAAGGCTTCCTCCCTACACATCCAGACTCTGAAGCAGCAGGAAAACGAAAATAGTGAAATTCAGAGCCATAATATGGTGTTTGTGGCAGAATGGAGATTGTTTGGGAGGGATATTATTTTTTTTCATTATCAGTTGCATCTTTTTCTTTCAGCTATTAAATTTTGTTCAACACAATTGCACTTGGTATAATTGTTGACAGTTAAGGGCTCATTTAATGAAGAGATGAGTTACTTTAATCAGAGATGGTGGGATTTCACACATCATACATGGCAATTTGAATATTATCAGTCAGTCTGGTTAATTTCTTTTAAAAAGTTAAATTTTTTCTCCTGATAATATGGCTTTCAGTCTAAATACAGCTATATTACATTCTCAGACTATGAGTTTATTAGTTTTAAAAATGTAAGACTATTTTTTCTCACAGACAGTATTTTTACTTTAATGATTTCACTCTCAAAGCTGTATCTTTAATGTGAGTTGTCTCAGTGAGTAAGAAAAAAAGTCTGCTCTTGATTTCTTGTTGTTAAGGTAACTGAGAGATAAATACAAGTAATTTAATGTCACATTGTGGAACTGTATCTAAAGATTTTAATATGAACCGTTCTTTGAAACGCTGTGTTCTTTTATTAATGTTGCTTCATTTAAAATATTTGCTTAAATCTCAGAGAGATTTATATATTCTTTTGATTACTGAAAATCTAGTCTTATTAAATTTGATCCTGCTTATTTTGCAAAGCACTGAGCACTAAAGAGAGGTGGCCCAGCATCTCCCTGGTTCTGCTACAAGTGTCAGACACACTGAATTCATTCTTGAAGGCCATATCCAGATCCTCTGCTGGGGCCAGTGCTGTGGTCCTTGGCTTTGGGAGAGCTTTGGTGCCGCTGGGGAAGAGCTGCCAGTGTGGCACACAGCCAGGGAAGGGCCAGGGCAGAGCTGCATGTGCACCTTTGATGCACCCCATCATCTCTCCCGTGTTGCTCTTCAGTGTAGTTCCCTCCCAGCATCGGACACCAGTGAGGGACTTTGGTTGTAAAGTGGGGATTAGACTATTCTCTCCCTCCTGGGGCACTGGGAGATAGACACTTAGAACTGAATTACCTGTTGTGTTGCTGAAAACGTGTAAGAAACAAAAGGGAAGCAAACTGTGGAAAGCCTGTTAATAACTAGCACGTTTATAGTCGTAATTTTGTATGAGGCTCAGAGGCCTTGGGATGTGGAATTTCTTTTTTTGCTTCTGAGGTTTCTCTTGTTGTTTTTCTTTTTTAAACTACATACCGTGCAACATGAGTTTTCACTTGATTTGGGGAAATTTTTTTTTGCTTTTTCTGATAAGGGGAGAAGAAGGTTACCTTTGTTTTACTTGGCTTTGTTTTAAATAATATTTTATTTTAAGAGGGTTATTTTGCAGTGTTTACAGTGCACTTCAATTTTTTATCATGTCATGCCCTTCCAGCCCCTTGGTGGGATGAGAGGTGAACGTATGTATTATATAATTCATAATTAATTTATGATGAATCACATATGATGAATACTGCTTATTAAATATTAAAGCCCTGTCCACAGTCATGGCAGTGTGTCTGTTCCTGTGGTACCACTGAGCAAGCTCATTGACTTGGGCTGTGTTGTCAATGCTCAGCTACAAGAGAAGTCTTGGCCACCTGCCTGGGCAAAGGGTGTTAAGGAGAACTGGCTCTCCTACCCAGAGCAGGTGCCTGCTCTGCCTCCTCCCTGCCCCTTGTGCACCAGCAGTTGGAGGTGCAATGAGGGTGCAATCTCTGCAAAGAGGTGAGAACAGGGAAGGTGCTGCAGGTGGCTCCCCAACTCCATAGGGGCTGTTGTGAGTCCTGGTTCCCTGCTGGCAGAGCCTGGACAGAGCTGCAGAACAGCCTAGGAGGAGGGAATGGCCTGGGTCTGGACAAGGGGCAATCTGGGCTGCATTTTGACAGTCCATTTTTATTAGTGAGGACTGGAATTCAGACAGGGGAGTAATTTACCTGCAGAGGTCATTCCAACATCTGGAAGGGATCAACTTCCAAATAAAGGCAGTAAAACAGAGGGGAGAGGCAATGTAGGGGGCTGAATGCTACCAGTTTAGGGCAGTTGGTCTTAATGAAGGTATTTTTCCAAGTTCCTAGTAGCGAATCTGTTAGTCAGAAATAGCAGAGAAATCAGAAATAGACAAAGCTCTCCTGACTCCTCTGAAATCAGGGGAATCCACCCAGTCAACATTATGAGGCAGAAAAGGCAAAGTATCCTTCTGCCGGTGTTCTGTGCTCTGCTTTGCCTTCGTGGGAGCAGTGACCTGTGTGTCTGACCGAATAGAGCAAGGGGAAAACGCTGTCACTGTGTGTGATGCAACAGAGCTTAACCCTGCAGTCCTCGCTTCTCTGCATGGACTGCCAGCCCAGCAGGCAGGCTTCCCTGGGCATTTTCTTGGCTCTTGGCTGGCTGTTGTAGCAGGTGGATTAGAAGGGGCAGGAGAGATGTGAGGGTTTCAGTCTGAGAATACGGCATGGATAATGTTGTGTGGGATGCCATCTAAGCCTCCATGCATACACGTGAAAGTGTGTGCTGCTCTCCTCAGGTGCCTGCATCCTATGGAAAGGAAATCAGAAGCAGCAGGCAGAGAATTTGAGCACTGGAATAAAAAAAAAAAATAAAAAAAAATAAAATAATTAAAAAATAAACTGTGTTGAGTAACTGCGTGAAAGGAACACAATCCTAAGTGATTCCAATTAGTACAATGCAAGAGGAAAAGAGTGTAATTAACTTTGGCTTGATGGTTCTGTATAACCAACTTGTGCTACCTAAAGATTGTGAGGTCAAATATTGAAAAATCCTTAGGGTACAGATAGCAGAAATCAGTTGTTCTTTGGATAGCTGTACCATGGGAAAAAAAATACTAAAGCAGGAATTCTTCAGAATTTATTATTTATTTTCTGAGAGCTCAAGCTATAGAAATTGCAATAAAATCTAATCCTAGTGAATGTTTGACTTTGGTTTTGTTCTTTTCACAAAGCTTTCATAGGACAATTTAATGATTTGACAGATTATCAGGAGCTTGTTTTAATGTTAGTTAAATCACACACAAAGACAGAATTCTCAGCCCTTAAAATTACATAAACAAAATTGACTTACAAGATTTGATCATAATGGGGAGTGATATGTTCATTGGTATTGAGCCTTTGATCTAATATCACTTTATACACAGAGCTGTGATGAGAAGATTAAAAGACAGGACCATAATGGTATGTGGAAATTACCAAAGGAAAAATAATGTTTAGTAACCTAATGCTCTGCTTTGTATAGAAGGAAACCCTGTCCTTGGTCTGAGGGGTGGCAGCAGCACTAGAATTGTTATGCATTTGAAAGAAACAGTTTTCACTGAGTCTTGCATCTCCCTCTCTATTTGTATAACTTGAATTAGTAAATTGCAGATAAAAAATTTAGTTACTGCGTCCCCTTTTGCATGTTATAAGGCCATTGTTGGAATCCTCATTGATTATTGCAGGCCAGGTTATCCTCATTGTTAAATGGCAGCACTCATTAAAATGCCAAGTATATTTTTATAGAATTCACTTTATAAAATCTCAGCAAGTTTGTATGCTTTTATTGGTTCCAAATCAGATATTTCAATAGAGCATTTGTAAATACTCCCAGAACAACATCCATTTCTGAGTTTCTGAGACCACACAAAAATATTACAAATTAATCAGATTTTCTGATTTCTGCATAATGTCTCTGCACATTTATTGTTTAATCCAATTCTAAAATGCTGTTATGATTGACACCTTGCTGTAGAGATAAAGTCAATTGAATAATATGTAGCAGTCAATTTTATTTGTACCTTAATGTGGTGAAGGTGGTTTGGTTTTTGGTGTTGGGTTTTTTTTCACATTTCCATTATTTATAAGTTGTTCCCCTTGGAGAATATATAAAAGAATTTGTTTTAAATGAGCTGATAATACCCTCTTTAAAATTTATAAGTATGACAGAACTGTATCCGTTTTCCTTACCACACAAGGGTGTGCCAGGAAACCGGTTCTGAATTATCTTGCTATTCATAGGACAAACACTGGAAAAGAGCATCTTGTTAAGGTTTACTTAGGACAGAATTTCAACCACTCATCAGAAGGAAAACCAGCAGAATAGGAGATATTGCACCAAGCAGGAGCCCTGGTGGTATTGCCAGGACTTTCTTTATACGAGACCACAGCTCTCTTGCAGCTGCGTTTGATACTTGATGTCATTTTTACAACTTCAAAGTGAGGGCCTGGTCACGACATCAGAGCTGGAAAACTGGGAACCAGTGCAAGCCCTTCACCCAGTGGCAGCAGAGGACTGGGCAGGAGTTTTGAAAACATCTTGGCACTTTCTTACAACCCAGACGATGTTTTTATTTCTCTTCCTCCCTTTCAAACCTGTATTGCAGACTTCAGCAAAATCCAGTAGGGCTGGGCTGTGTTCTGTGCTTAGCAAGTCATTAGTGCCCAGCGTACAGTTCGATTGTTGGATATTGATCATCTCAATAAATGCTGGAAATCCTTGGTTTCAGTGAATTTTGCTCATTCTCCACATGCAATTTAAAAAACAAGCTGTCGTTTGGAAGCGTAGCAGTTTTCAGTTTTCATAGTGCTTTTTTATTCTGCACAGTAGAGCCTCTGCTGCCTCAGTAACTGGCAAAATAAAACACTTTATTAAAATAGAAAGTAGATAGGACTTGATTGTTTTTCAGATAATTTTTGCTCTCAGAAATCACAGTGGCTGGTGCTCACCTGAGCGTGGAGAAATGCAGTTCCCACACGCGCCGAGCGCTCAAGTGCTCTATGTAAATTGATGTATAATGCAACCCACATTAGCTGGCTTGATGATAGCTTCAGTTTCACTGCTGTCAAACTGCTGCAACTCCTTCAATGAGTTGGCTGCTCTGAATGAATGTTAGCATAATTTATGCAGCTGATAAGTGATTTGAGCGCTTGAGTTATTGATAAAGCACTTTAACATATCATTGTCGCTCTATGTTATGTGACATCAGAGTGGAAGGTAATGTGGCAGACCCCAGGCTTGGTATTAAAGTCACTCTGCTCTTTGGATTTCAGAGGCCAGAGGAAACACAGTGCTGCCTGACACAAGCCCAGCAGACCAGCACCAACCCAGTCAGTCCCATCCTGCATTCCCTGTTGGGCCTCAGGTCAGTACCTTTCTTTTCAACTAATTAAAACATGCAATTTGATGAAAAATAAATAACCATGATTGATCATTTTTGGTCTGTGCAATGTAGAAAACGTGATTGTCTTTGGCTGCATTCAGTGTTACAAAAAGGGAGCATGTATGTATTGTGTATGTTTAAAAAGTCATGTTTGGCAAGACTGGCTTTTTGTGTGTTTTTCTAAAATAAAACCTAAGCAGTTTTGCATATTTAGGAGGTTAAATTATTTGAATTACATTCAAATTACATTTGAATTATGTAAGTTACTTTTGAAACAAGTGTAATAATTTAATATTTAAAATCTTATGCAGTTGTAATACAGCACTCTTGGCTCTGGCAGTTCTGCCTGTCACACACAGCTCCTGCATTAGTAAAGGCATTTCATTATCTTTTATGCCACATATTTATTTTCTTTAGAGCGGAGTGTAGGCAGTTTACGAGATTTTAAAATATTTGCCATCTCCACTTCATAATTTTATCCAGGTCCAGCCATACCCAAAGAAGATACTCAATATTCTTCAGCTTCCCAGGGCAGCCTTGGTCCACAAAGCTTCTGGCAGTTGTCACTGTAGTGTTTTTGCCATTGCCAACCAGTGTACAGCTGGGAAGGTTTGGGAAATATTGGCATTTAGGTACTTGTGGGCTGACCTGAATTAGGCCTTCTTTTGCTCGTAAATTGTCTTGGGTGCATATGAAATAAAATTTTCCAGTTGAAATTCAGCTGGGATCACTACCATGCCACACGATTGAGGCTTACAGCTTCAGACTGCCGTGGTTGCCTCAGCTTTCTGTGTCGCTGAAAATGTATGCTTTGAGATGTTGGAAGCAGTGCATGTCTGTAATGGCCCAGGAAAGGATCCCAAGGCAGAAGAGTTGTGAGTGTGTGACGCTGAGCTATACACAGTACAATAGTCTTGTGCCTGTGGTTTCTTACAGCCGCTACTGACAGCCCAACAGTTGGCCTCAGCAGTAGCGGGGGTGATGCCAGGAGGCACTCCAGCCCTGAATCAGCCAATCCTTATTCCTTTCAACATGGCTGGGCAGCTGGGGGGCCAACAAGGACTCGTCCTAACTCTACCTACAGCTAATCTCACCAACATCCAAGGACTGGTAGCAGCAGCTGCAGCAGGAGGCATCATGACTTTGCCATTGCAAAATCTACAAGGTAAGTCATGCTGATCACTTTTCTAATAGGTTCTTTCACCTGTTTGTTTCACATCGCCTCTTCTCTTTAGAAATGAGTGATCTCTTTTCCAAATTAAATGTTGCAGTCCTTGCATATTGAAAATTAGCAGCTGGATTGGTTTTGAATGCTTGGGAAATACTTTAGGGGTATTTGCATTTTTATAAAAACATTTTGCAGATCGGGTCTTACATTCTATGGGTCAGTGATGTAAATCATTTGAATGATTCATTAGGCTTTTCTGTCATCAGTGATCAATGTTCTCTACTCACCGCTCACTTTCAAATTTCAAATCATAGAATGATAAAATCACAGATTGCTAAGGGGTTGGAATGGACCCTAAAGATCATCTAGTCCCAACCCCACTGGCCATGGACAGAGACACTCCCACTAGACCAGGTTGCTCAAGGCTTTGTCCAACCTGGCTTTGAACACTTCCAGGGATGTGGCACTCACAGCCTCCCTGGGCAACCTGTTTCAGAGTCTCACCACCCTTACAGTGAAAATTTCGTCCTAAAGCCCAACCTAAATTTCCCCTCTTTCAATCTGTACCCATTATGCCTTGTCCTAGCACTGCAGTTCCTGACAAGGAGTCCCTCTCCAGCTTTCCCACAGGTCCCTTTCAGATACTGGAAGGTTGCCATGAGGTCTCCACGCAACCCTCTCTTCTCCAGGCTGAACAGCCCCAGCATTCCCAGCCTGTCCTCACAGAGCAGAAGCTCCAGCCCTTTTATCAACTTCATGGCCTTCCTCTGGACTTGCTCAACAGTTCCATGTCATTCTTGTGTTGGGGCACAGAGCTGTACACAGTGCTCCAGGTGGGGTCTCACACGAGTGGAGTGCAGGGGGAGAATCATCTCTGACCTGCTGGCCACGTTGCTGTTGATGCAGCCCAGGATCCCCTTGGCTTTCTGGGCTGAGAGCACTCACTGCCAGCTCAGGTGGAGTTCTTCATCACCCATCACCCCAGGTCATTCTCCGCAGAGCTGCTCTCAGTCACTTCTCCACCCAACCTGTGGGTGTGCCTGTGGTTGCTGTGAAAGGTGTGGGACCTTGCACTGTGCTTTCCTGAACTCCCTGAGGTTTGCATCAGCCCACCTCTCAAACCTGTCAAGGTCCCTCTGGGTGGCATCCCTTCCACACAGCTTGTTTCACCACTGCTGATTAGATCATCTGAGTGGAGGCACCTAAAAACACAGTATTGTATGAGAATAACTAAAAAAAAGGCGCAAAGCAAAAAACCACCCCTTTATAGTAAAATCAGAGGTTTTTCAGCTGTCATCTTTGCCCCAGATACATTTTTTCCTTCCTGCTGTGGGAGGTCTGCTTTATCGACAAGGTTCTGCCATCCTCTTTCAAGCTGTTGAGGAAGTTGCATGACTCAAAAGTAACAGGCAAAAAGTTAATTTCTGTATGTATCCTCCCCATTGTCTGAGGCGTGCCATGTTTGCAACTGTTCGATCCTGAGAAATCTGCTGTATTCTCTCTGTGGTCTAAAATTGGACTCAAAGCAATTCTACAGGATCTCTTTTCTTCTCCAGTATTCTCTGCTGTTAAATTGATGCATCTAATGTTGTTAGGAATGGTACTCAATCCAAACACATATGATATAACATGCAGATGTATTTATTTGCTATTCCTAACCATGTTGATGCTTCTCAGAAAGCAGCTGCTGCTGTGCAGAACTGAACAAAACTTAGCAAGTTAACCAGTGTCTTACAATAGAAGTGTATTTAATGGAAGAGGGTAGTAAAGGGAGTGATTGCCCAGTGTGAAAGTGCTAAAGGTGTGAGCAGGAGATGTCAAAGCTTTACTTCTTTACATTTATTTATTGCTATTTCTTTCTGATTTAAATGGTAGGGAAAGTTTTTTTCAAATAAAATGGTATTTTTTTAAAATGAATCCTCTGCACAGTGCCCAAAATACTTTTCAGTTATCAAACTCTGGTGGCTTCTGATTACCAGGTGCATTGTTTGAGGCACCAGAGCCTACAGGTTGTGAAACAGAGAAAGCGAAGAGACAGCTCATGTGTTAAACAAACTCCCTTACAAAGCACATGCATAATATTCTCACCTGTTGGAGCAGCTACTTGCCTTTACCTTGTGCATGTTTTAAAGTTTAATGTCAACAGACCTCTCTTATCATAGTTGTAAATGGTTTTCACTTTAATGTTTAAAATAATGTCTCTCTCATACCATTAAGCTGCACCAAAGAACCTGTCATTCATAAATCATAGATGAAAAGGACACACTAATGCACAAATTTTGCTTGTTTAAAATTTGAGAGTGCATGTAAAGTAGGGAACTGGAGATTAAAAAAATAATGCAGGAACAGGAGCGGGTAAAAGCAGATATAACAAAGTGGAGGGGAAGTAGCTTTTTAGTGTAGGTGGATGATGAAATCTTAATGAAGAAACAGGCATTATAAAAATGTATCCTTCCACTCTGAAGTGCTCCAGGTTATAGTTGCTGGGTAGGTAGTATTATAAATAAACATAAGCTTGTGCAGTTCTTACGTCATTTATTCACCCCGTGCTGCAAAGCTGGAGAGTAGGGATTAAGCCAGGCAACCTTTGCTCTTTGGTTTAGCCATGGATGTCTAATTGCTACCTAAAAGGTGTAACTCTGCTGCCAAATAAATTTTGCAAGCAATGACCTTATAGCAGATGAAAAGGTTCCCTTTATAAACTTTGCTGGTAGATAGGAGCATGGGATCAAATAGGGACTGGCTGAAGTACAGTTCCCTGTTTGTGAACACGATCATACCTTCCGTAAAGTATCTGAAAGGAACAGAACTCATGAATTTATTTAGCTGTGTTGCTGTTTGTTGCCTTCTCTACCCTTCCTTCCCTGTGTTCTAAGCAAGAGCTACTGCCTGCCCTCGGTGCCTGGAACTGGAACTGATACACAAGACAGAGAAATAGCTTGGTCGAGATGGTTCTTAAGTGCCCTGAGTCAGAGCTGGAACCTGCTGCTGCTTCCTCTAGAGCCCATGCCTCCTGCATGCAGGAGTGAGGGCAGGAGGCAGCTCAGACACACCTGTGGGATCACCAGTCCCTCCAACCTCAGTGACTTCTGCTCCCTGGGTTTTGGGCTTGGTTGAAAGACAATCACAGAACGTGTGCTCTGTTTTGCAGCGAGCACTTTTATAGATACACTCCTAAAAGCCCAGCCTTCGACAGAGTTTTGGTAATTCCTGCCCTTTGGGTGAAATCAGATCATAATCATCAGCTTCCAGCTCTTCAGCCTCACTGTGGTGAGGTCAGCTAGGATCACTGGGGATGTTTTCATGCTGTTCTCCAGCCTGTCTTGTTACTCCTCCTGTCACCCCTGCTGTCCCTGAATTTTCAGTGAAGCCAAACATAGATGTCCACAGCTCCTGCGAGCTGGGTCTTCTCCTGTCCTTCTTTCCTCACAAGTAAACTTCTAAAGCTCTTCATCACAAGCTACCCCAGTCAGGTAACTCAAAAGGTACCCTGAAAACTCTTTGAATAATGTATGAATTCAGAAAACTTCCATCTAACACGGTGCTTGAATTCAGACTGAATGTTGAGCGGGGGAGTAGTTCCACCACATTTTGTGTGATCCACGTACATGTTTCACTGATTTTCTTCTCGGGAACTTTCAGGTCTGCTTCAGGGTGAATAGGTGTGGGACCTCGGGGTGATGGGTAAAACAATGAAAATCCTTGCTTGTGGAAAGGGAAACAAGCACTCAGTGGTAGGAACAGTAGAGGAGATATGTGAAGTATTTAAAATGAGAAAACAAGAATTTCTTTTGAAAGTCAAGACATTGGTAAAATGGAGCAATTAATGATATGGAAATTACTCACACAGTATAACTTAGTGAAATTGCCTATTCTTCACTTGTCAGTTACCTATAAATAAGATTTTTTTCTTTCCCCCAAAGGTATTTGTGTTAAATTGTTCACTTGTTATAGGTTCCTGATCCACCACTAAGTTGATAGGATTTCGTTGCTGTAAGTGAAAAAAGGTTTAGACCAAACTGAGCCTCTTTCAAAACTTCTTTTCTTCCTACATACTTGATTATTTTCTGTTCATTACACTATGTCATTTGCCATACACACTGCTGTACCATATCTGTTCCCTGAGCAAACACATCACATGTGTATGAACAGAATGAAGGTAAATTTGCAAATTCTTCCTGTGAAACTTAGAAAAATAGGCTCTGCCTGGCTTCAATAATCAAATTTCATATGCACAATGAATATGCAGAGTATAATTTCCTGAGATGAAAGAGGGTTGGTGGGGAGTAGAACTATCTGCCTTAGTGAAAACAGAAACCCCTGAACATGACACAGATTCACCTATGGAATTTTGGCTTTCCACCAACAGTTCTTTGAAGAAAACCAGTAAAATCAGCAGCCATAACTTTTTACTGAAATCCACTAAAAGCGCTGAAGATAAAAGTTTAAAAACCACCCATGAAAGCTGTTGTCCCAAGAAATTTACACTCCTGTTTCCCCCTCAGCATTTCTTAGAATTACAGCTGGAGCACAGCCGTGCTCACCTAAAATTTTGGAGGCATCACAGTAAAAACAGTGAGGCTGGGAGAAGGAAAAAAGTGAAGGAAGTAGCCCACAAGACTGTGTGTTTTCTGCCCTTTGCTGCTTGGCCTGTCTTTATTAAGGTGATGCAGAAACTATTCTGCTGGCTTTCTTCTTAATCATCCAGACTGGTGGGTTTTAAATACCCTTCTTGCTGTTTTCAGGAAACTTTCCTATGGGCTGAACAGTTTCACTTTCTGCAACTCTTTTGCCAAGTCAGATTTCTCTGAGTTTTTGGGAGCAGCGTGTTCTATTTTTCAATTTTAGTTATCCTTCTTGTGAGTCTCTCCAAGGGTTGCTTAATCTCAGAGTATTCAGTAGTGCCTGGGAGCTGATATTCATGAAAAGACATTCTCTCCTTAAGCCCATCTGATTTTTATGTCTCGATGTAATATTTCTGTGTAGCTGAACAGAAGGATACCTTTATTTGGGGCTGGTGGGGAGCTGAATTTGTTCTGTCTTGTTTTCTTAATATAATCTTTAACCCTGTGGATTTCCTATTGAAATACCTGAGAAGTGGGAAGGTATTCCAGTGCCAGCTGTCCTCTCATTTAGTTCACTTTTACATGACAACCAAAGCAGTTTTAGGTAAAAAATGAAGGGCATTTGAGCTACTTTTTTAGTAAGGTATGCATGTTTGAAATTAGAAAACAGCAGTGTTGTCTGTCAGCTCACTGCTGGCCATTCAGGCACCCTGGACCACAATTTGGGAGTCTCTCTGCAAAGGGTTGGCCAAATACATCACAGAGCAATGCACAACAGTGTGTTAGGTATGTGCACTGATACAGAGCTACAATGACATTTGAACCTTGAAAGAGGTCAACAAGCTGGGGGTCGTAGCCTCGTGGCACAGAAACTTTGTGTATTTTATTTCTACTACCCATTGTACTGTTCCTAAAGTGGATGTCAATAATTTATTTACAAGTCAGAATTTCTCAGTCTTGAGTTGTGAAAGAAATGAGAACAAACTATCTCTCTAAATCATTAGTGAAAGGCTTCAGTGCTGAAAGGAAGCCTTGCATGGCTGAAAATGAGAAATCATTAAATTACATTATTTAAACAGCAGCAGGTCATATTTTAGCAGCAACACAATGGAAGGGGAATGTATTAAACATCTTGAGAGGTAGGAGGCAGCCATTAAAATGCAATGATATGGGTTACAATTGACATAGAAAATGGTAAAAAAAAAATTAAAAGGGCTTTTTTATGTGGAGAGCAGTCAAAAAGAATGTTAGGTAAAGACAATAGTAACAAAAAGGAAAAAAAACCCTTTTGTTTACATTTATTAGATCTTGTTTCATCTGAACAGAGATTTGTATCACTAATTGTGTAACAGATAAAGTAAACATGCTCTATCTCCATTTCTCCATGTACACACACCTTAAAAATCAGAAATCAGAGAGAGATGAAAAACAAAAAAGAGACAGAAAAGAAGTAAACTACAAACCTCAATTGCTTACTGATCTAGAGTCCAAATTCCGGTTTCTTAGAACATTTTTCCCTTTTAACTAAAGTGATGCAGTCCCTATTCATTTGTATTCCCCTTCAAGTAACATGAAATAGCTTTCAGAGTCTACAGAAAGGCAGTGTTTCACTTATGTATTTTAATGAGCACCAATGTCAGTAATAATCAAAATGATGTTTCACTTAGAGCAATAGTTTATTCCCAGGTACTTTTGCAGTGTACTAACATAAGCAGAACAAGAATGACAAGAACCAAGCAAAAGAGCTGCACTCACAGCAATTTCTGCAAAGCCCTCAAACCAAATATACCTCTCCTCTTGCTGTATAAATGCTGCACAAGAGGCAGTCACTGTGCAGGGCTCCCTTACACAGAGGGGTCAGCCAACCCCTGAGACAAACCTGCTGAGCTTAATGCATGGAGGACCTGGGAGACATGTGGGGTGCAGGGAGCACCTCTGCATTGGCAGCCACTGCAGCAGGTGTGCCAGGCCAGCAGCTGGATCCCACCCAAAATGTGCTCTAGGCTAAGTGAAGGAATATACAGACATCCCTGGAGGTGGGCTGGGGGGTCTCTGTCTGCTCTCCCAGGAAATGCACTTTTTGGGAGGCCTGACTTGTGCTTTTGGATAAAAAGGGCAAAAGTTGCTCTTCTGGAGGTAGTACAAGAAGAGCCTTACTTGGCTCTTTGTTTATTTGTTCACTTTTTTCCTCTGCTGTGAGAGTGTGTTGGCCCCATGTTAATTGCTCATCTTGTTCAGTGGCAAATTGCTGCCTTCACAGAGGGAATGTGAAAGGTTCAGGTCTTTATTTAGTCACTGGTTGTTTATTGATCACTCCCAGCTGGTTTAGCTATTTGTTGTTTGGATTCTCTGCCCCATAAGTTAAAGGCTTACCATCAGAGGCATTAAAATGCAGTAATCCTAATGTTGGTGTGTGCTGTTGTTGACTTCCACCCAAAACAGACCTCAAACACACCTATTGTTTTTGCTATTGATGGTTATGGAACAACATCAGTGAGGAGGAATGATGTGAAATTAATTCTGAACTCCCCGAACATCTCAGGCCAAGATTTGACAGAGTCTGAATTCCCAGATTTGCATGCCAGGAAGCAGATGGGAAAGAGAGAAGTAAGACCACTCCAACCTCCCCAAACTTTCCCCAAAACCCTGTTGTTTAACCATCCTCTGGCAGGCATGACCACAAAGCGAGGAGTTGTGGCATGACTGGTATGCAAGACCAGGTTGTTTTAGGGAATGTGCACCTTTATTGAGCCCTGGCTCAGGCTGATACTTCTCCTGGCAGGAATATGCTGTGTGCAGGATTAGAAATGAAATTTCTGTCAACCAGAACATGGATGCATTTTAATGCCACTTTTAAAGTGTATCTTTGCACCTGTTTCCAGGAGCCTTTAATCTTCTTCTCTGAAGTTACACTGTGACAATTTAAATTAATGTAGAGAAAACTCATTCCAATAATGTGAAGCACTTAACTTACTGTAATCTTACAAAAGCCAAGAAATTTCAAATGCAAGGGGAAAACCTTTGTCACTCTGTTCCTCCCCTCTGCATCATGGCACTTGTGCTACACACAGGCCTGGATGATGTGCAAATAGGTGGGTACACCTGTATGGTGTATGCACATGTGATTCTCATGCTGATCCAAGACTGCTGCAATACAGGGAGTTGTAGAAGGATTACCAGGATGGATTTGCAGCCTTCACTCTTAATTTCCTTGCCTTAGTGGGTTTAAGTCAGACATTTATAGTATTTGTAGTTTAATTTCCTTTGTTTTGCCATGGTCTTTGTATTAATAAAATCCCTATGATTCATGTTTTAAAAACTCCCTGGATACAAACTTGTGTTCCTGGTCCACCAGTGAGATTCTAATCAAGCACATATATATTTAGAGACTCATAAAACCAGCGAAGTCTTTATTGACCAGCTGGGTTTAAGGACATTTTTAATAGTGTAAGTTTTGAATGCATGGAACATACAAGGTAGCCACCAAAGAGCCAATTTTTTTCATGAAATTTCTTTAATGTCTGTGTAGTTCTGTACCACAGAACCATATCCCTTCTCTTCATGGAGACCTCCTAATCTATCTCTTTTAAATATCATGGAAAGTTCTGAAGGTATCTTATGACTCTTATTAAAACCTTTACATTTATGCTTCTTAAAACATTTTAAAGCATCCTTTTTTTTTCCTATTTTTTACTTCACTTGAGAAGGCCTCCCTTTCATTTTGCTGCTGCCCCCTGAAGCTGCTTTCATTCCTTGCATGTTTGCTCTTTGCAAGCCTCTTGCTCTGCCGGGTCAGCAGAGAGCACAGAGCTGAGACCTGTACCGTGCCCTGTGCTTTGGCCCAGGTGTCCCGTGGGATGGAGGACAGGTCACAGGGGTCTTGGCGACTCTTCCCACCTGTAAATGAATGTGTGGACAATGACCAGTTGTATTTTCCTATGGAGTGGCTTAAATCATTCCTGTTACACGTCCTGAGCTCCTCAGGCACAGCTGGATCTTTCCTAAATGCTCTAAATTCTGATGTCTTGTTCTGGTCCATAAACATAAAAGAGTCCAGGCTCTTTTGCAGTTGCTGCAATAATAAGGTGAATTTTCTTTCTTTGGGACCCACTGTCCTTTTACAGCTCAAGAAGGACTGGAGGTTTCCACCAAGGTTAATAAGATCCACCACTGTGCAGGCTCTTAGACAATTGCCTGCTATAGCTTTCTTACTTGTTTATTTTAACGTGAATAATGCTTTTCAACTTAATCATCTGTAGACCTGAGGTACCTTACAGACTCTTCTTTCACTTGATTGTGTTTTGCTATGGGAAATTATGCAATGTTAAAAATAAATCTTCAGCATAAAGACAAGGTACTCCTCTCACTTCCAATGATTGATTTTATTCAAGTAAATGCCCATGCTTTGCATTTACAGTATCTTTTCTTTTCTGTTTCTCAAATCCCATTTTAGTTTCTTGTGCCTTTCCTCATCCAGAGCTGGTTCTGTCTATCCTTTTTATTTCAGTTTCAGTTTGGATTTTTTAAGCTCTTCACAATCCAGGTATTCCTGAATGTATTCTGTACGGTGCAACTAATTTCCCATTACGTCAGCAGTAATAACTGAGGAAGAGGTCAATTTCTGGAGGTGATAAAACTGTTGTGATTTTCCCATTATATTTGGCTTCTCTATTTTAGAAGATGCAGTTGTAACAGGACACGATTCCTGTCTAAAAAGCAATGAAATTATAGTAGTACCTTTTGAGGAAATTTGCTTATTGGCAGCCTGAAAGTTGCTTTGTTTATTGTGCTTATTTTAAAAGGATAAAACCTCTCAAGAAAAGATTTTGTTCCTGTTGTCTGAAAACTGTTAAGTCCAACATCTGAACAGAGCAATCACTCTCAGATTCTCCAATCAAGATTTTAGCTTTTCTTTTCCCAAACCAGTGCTTGTGAATTGCAAAAGAAGGTTGTGTTCCCCTCTCAGCACTGTAGCATCTATAAATATATTCAGTCCCAGATTCTGCCCCACCCCAACCTTTCATTTTACTGGGAACAAAATCAGTTCTTTAAATGTTTATTTTACTCTGCTTTAGCAGAATTGGTCATTCAAAGTTATATCCTATAATGTTCCATTTATGTAATGTGAGCACCTTGGCCAGTTGTAACCAAAATGAAAAACATACACTATTTGCCCCATTTCTTAAAAGAATATTATTAGTTCTAAGTGTAAGACTTATCAAGTGTATCTTTATGCATTTATGTTCTCATGAGTGCCATTATTTTAAAATTTCTTCATGGTATTTATATATATTGAATGTTTGACATCAGATAATTTGAGTTTGCTGTGTTTGCGAGATAACTCACAAGGGAGAAAGTTGTATTAAATAAATAATAGAGATAAATTTTATACTTCCATATATTTCAAAGCTAATGCAGCTAACTTGCAGTGCAATGGTAACACGAAGACACAGTGCTATAATATGATTGATTTGTTTTGACAGCAGCCAAATAATTGAGAGTGAAAGGTGTCAGCAGAGATGAAATATTGTATAAGCCACATTCAGAAGGCAACCCCAGCAGCAATAGCAACTGGAGTTTTATTTCCTTTGATATCACACTGTTACTCACTTGCAGTTTATTATAAAACCATGAAAGGTACGCAACTTTCTGTGTGATGGAGGCTTTTATGGAGGGGATGGAAACAGAAGTTTGCCAGGTGCTTGAACAATAGACACTGACAATGGGATTTATGATGAATACAATATACAAGGGTAAATTATCTTAATCTTTCCCCCTGGTTTTCTCTCTATTTTTAAACCCTTTTTGTGAGCTCCTGCTTATCTGGCATCTTAGCTTGGAGGGTAAGTGATTCCCTCCAGAGAGGCCAGTCTGTGGATTGCCTGGCAGGGGACTGATGCAAAAGCAGTGCTGCTATTACCCTCCCCAGCAGTCAGACTCGCTTTTAGTTCACCTTTTCTGCACTGTAAACTGTACAACTACACTCTTTCTGGCTAACTGAGACAAGGTTGTCTATTTGGTTGTAGATTTGCATTGTGGCATCCTACTGCACTGCAGGGAATACAAAGAACTGTATCATCCATGAGCCTAGGAGGCTGCAAGTGTGAGAGTAACCTAGGACAGAAGGTAGTCAGATAGACCAGCTGAAATAATGCCTGAAAGCAACGTGATATGAAAATCACTTTTGGCCTTTCTTAAAAGCACACTGAACAGGAGCTAAGGCATGCCTGGAAAAAGGCAGGCTCTGAAGGTTCCTCTGTTGTGAAGCCCCACTGAGTTCAGGGGAAGCCAGGCTCTAAGGTACAGTTTGAACTGAAGCGTGTATGTCCTGCCATTCATTTCAGGAATGCTACATTAAGAAGACACAATGCAATGTGAATGACAAGGGTTCTCAGTAATGAGCTCTTGCTCATGCAAAAGAAAACAAACTATGACAACCATCATGTTAACAAGATCAGGAAGCCTTGTGGCTTTGTACTGTAGCATCTAATCTATATCTATACCTATACCTATACAAATATAATTATCTTACTTGAAGAAGAGTAAATAACCGAATGGGATGAGATTTCCAATATAGAGCAGTTTATACACAGTCTTATTCTGCTTGCATTCTCTTTGTCTCCTGATCTGATAATTTCACATTTCATATTTCGTTCAAATGGCCTAGTGGAGATTAGAAACCAGGGCTAAAATACCTAAACTTACTGATGTTAACATGGGAAAAGTTTTCACTGAAGTGGTATAGGAAGGCAGGAAGTAAGCCATTGTTCATAAAATGTCTCTTACTGTATAGCGAGCTCCATCTACTGAAGTACTTTGTTTTAGATAGGTAGAGCAGGCTTGAAATTCCTCTGTTTTCACCATGTGCCTTGTGTTAGTTTGACCTGTGCAGTCCAGATTTCTCCTAGAGGAAACTAAACTAGAAACTCCACTACAGGTGCATGCCAGCTACATTCCAGAGCCAAGTGGAGACAAAAGGACCAGACTAACAACTGGCCCTTTGGGCAGCTTTGAGACCCATAGATTCAGCTCAAGAAACCAGAGCAAATACAGTCCAAAGTAAAAACCCTGAACTGCAAGTAAAGGGAGAGAAGGAGACTTGGAACCAACCATCTCCATCTAGTCATCCTCTCACACTGCAGCAAACCACTTCCTAATGTTGAGGTAGATGTGCTTCAGGAAGGAGTTGGTGACTGTTGTCAATGCAATGAAAACAAATCCTCACTGCTTATGATTCAGAGCAATTTAATTTAGGGAGAGGCTTCTGTTAGGGCACTGAGTGCCCAGGTTGCAGCACTGTGTGGCTCGGGCAGTAAATAGCTTTCTGCCATCAGCACCTGCAGTTAAATTTAGCTTGGCAGGTCTGGCTTTAGCCACCAGCAGCTGTAAAGTTCTGTTTAGTAATTGAAGACAAAATGCTGAACGTGGAATGCCTGTGTGTTGTGTGTGTGTAAATCTATGGATAGGCATTGAAATGGGCGTGCAGGCTTCTAAATCTGAGGTTCTGATCTGTATTTGCTGGTGTTTTATTCACAGTGGAAGCACAGGCTTCCCAAGTGTCATATTTTCTGAACAGGTGTTAGTCTCCTTGTCAAGAAATACTCAGAACATGAAAACATGGGTGGTTAAACACTCTCAGGAGAGTGCATGGGTTTTTGTGAGAAGTCTCTGCTTTCCTTTTCTTTCTTACATGCCTTCAGATATTTTCTTTTCCCCATCCTGGCTGGCACCTTTGAGCATGTACATGTGCTTCTACTGCTCCTTTAAAGCTTCAGCTAGCTCCTTCATCCAGGAGACTGTCCAGTAGGCTGGGGAATAGAAACCATCCCTGAGAAGTAACAAATAGAGGGTCTAATTAGTGGAAAGATGTTCAAGTGTCTAGCATGCTTTTTGGCCACTGTAATGGGGATTCCTCTGTGGTTGTTCATCTCTTGATTATTAGAGGCATTTGTCCATCTGTTGCTGATGGAGCAAAAAGCCACTGAAAGAAACATGAATGGGAAAATAAAGAGATATATAAGGTAAAACCCAAAAAAAGCCCTTAGCTGTCCAGACAAATGGAAAGGGAGAAAAACTTTAGCTAGTCACTCAAATGAACCAACTCACAGGCATCTCCCACACTGAATAGTTCAGTGGGCCTCTTAGGGATTGGTCACACAACCCAACCAAGTACTAGTTTATTTAGTTGAAGATAGAGGAGTTAACTTTAGAAGCCTTGTTAGAGGACCAAACAGGTGGTCTTCATAGCAATCCCTACTCCTGCTCCATGGAGATTTCTGTGACTACAAATAGACGGGATTTTGGAGGCTCGAGTGTTGTGAAAAGCTTCCTTCTTAGGTGGAGGGGGTTCTCTGATCAAGAAGCAAAGCAAGCATTTTTCCACACACCTCTTCTGAAGTGATTCCACACCATTGTTGCAAGTAAGTGGTCAGCTCTGGGTGCTGCTTGTGAAATGCCAGCACAGAGCCAAATCCAGCAGCCCTCAACTCTCAGTTTTAGTGAGGCAGATTCACATGAGATGTGATGCTTGAGGTCCTGTTGACATTTGTGAGTTCGGGTTTTAACAAACCCTATGTGAAACCCCTCCAGGTCTGGCTGACTATAACCTGCAAATGGTTTGACAGGACCCTGTTTACAGAGACTGCTCAGGAGCCTCTCCCTCCCCCATCTGAGTGGTCAGCACTGACACAGTGCATCATGAGAAAGAGCCCCACTTAATGCAGAACTACTTTCAATTGTCACGAGCGCTCAGCCTTATTTAAACTGACACCCTCTCCATCACCCCCAAGCTAGAATCCCAATGTCAGAGTGCTTCAAGAACTTCGGATTCAAAGCCATGCTGCCTGGCGAAGTCCTGTGATGGAGTGGTGCAAAACAGCACAGGAGGGAACTTCTGAGATGGAAGGACAACCCCAAAGGTGGAGGGAGATGTGGTAAATGTGGATATGGTAGGAGAGCAGGGGAGGAGGCAGACAAGGGAAGGCTTGCATTTGGGTTCAGATCAGGAAAGAGACTCACAGGACCCATGCCTCCTTCTTCCCTCGCTCCTAATCAGTTCATTAAACCTCAGTGATCTGGGGTCGTGCCATTGGAAAGGGTGACAATTCCTTTGTGTTCCAAGAGCTGATAAAACCCTTCCTTCTCCCACCACACCAGGCTGCTCAAGTACCAAGAACATGTGAAAACAGTCTGAGATTAAACAGCATGGAAATATCCATGCTCTGTTCCTACAGACCAAACTTAGTCTATCCATAAAAAAGGAGTTAAATAATCACTAGAACACTCTTGTCTCTTAATGATTTAACAAATGCTTCTGATGTGCCAGCTCATTTAAGGAGTCATGTTTAATATGGAAAAAGGTCTTTCTAATGATCCCCTGTTTGCTAATGGAGAAACTAAGGCACAGAGTAATGAAGTGACTGCCCTATGTTTCTCAGCAGAACAATTGCAAAACTAGCCATAAAAAAACATGTTTCCAAAGGCCAGTCTGCCAAATGCATATTTACAAATTTGTAGAGTGAGAACATTACATTTAAATTGGCATAAGAAAAGAATGTTTCAGAGAATACTGCTTCAAGATATTTTCAAGGCATTCCTATGAAGCATTCCTTACATTGTTTTAAAGGCTCAATCCAGGTTTCTCACAGGTATATCCATTTGGCTTTAGGGTGGCTGCTTTCGTAAGTAAAATTGGCAATATTTTTTTGTATATTTTAGCCCAAACAAAGGTTCTGTTAGGAATGAGAAAAAAGAGTTGTTCAAATAAAACACGGCCAATGTCTGAATGGTGAATGGTTTCCTCCTTTCCTTCTTTTCCTCTCTTCTTTCCCCCAGAGAAGCACACCATTGCACTAAGGGTTTGGGATTAAGCAATCATCTCTGCTTTCTGCATATCTAAAGCAGTTTATGGTTTCATCTGAGTTTTTGTTTTAAGATCAAATGTCATTGTCACGAAAGACTTTCATCCCTGCATACAGTTACATTTCAAAAATATACCTTCATTTTAGAGGCAGGAGGGTGGAGAGGGAAGGGAGGAGTACCACTACATGGGTCTCATGCCAGACCTTAATGTAAAATTAATTCCTTTAAAAAGATTTTTAAAAAACCACAACATTTTTCTAATGTGCATTAAGAATGTCGGAGAGCTCACTGAAGCATATACTTTGAGCTTTCAGGAGCAATCTGTAGTCAGGCATTTTAAATGAAAATTGATTTGTGATTTACATGGTCAGTGGAAAGAAAATTAACTTATGGAAGGTTGTAATGAAATATTAGACAAGTAAAAAAGTAGATGGTGATCTAGTGGAACTAAAAGTCCCATCTGGAAGAATTCTGTGACATTTTTACATTTATCTGTGTTCTGCATGAGTTGTAATGTTAGTGGTAATTTTATGGGACTGAACTGAAATGAAAAGGGTGTTATCACAGATTGCCTACAATATAGGATTGTGTTCAGTGGAGAGTCCTGTATCCTTTTCTCCATTTTCCTATAATATGACTCATTGCACTTTTTTTCAGCTACTGTTGTTGAATTCATTCAGCCTTTTACTTGAGGTTATTAAGGAAGAACATCAAATGCACACAAATACAATCTAGCAGCACATTGAAAATCAACACTGCAGCTTCCACTTACTCTTGCATAGTTGAGGCACTGTCCAGGAGACCCTTTGAAATATATGCTAAAATTGCACATTCCCCGAAACACAGATTATTAACACAGTTTTAAAACAATGTTCTCTTTCAATTTGTGACTCATGAGTAAAGAATTAAAGCTTTTCTAGAAAACATACTGCCATACTTCTGCTCCTCTGTTCCTTTTGATCTCTGATATTCACCGTGTGACATCCCTGATTGCTCTGGCTGTCAGCTTCTTGGAGAATGAAGAAAGAGGGGCATGTCAGAATAACATGATGCCATACTCACTGCATTCCTCTCCTGCTTTTGTACTAGGAAATCTTTCTCCTGTTTCAACAATCCAGACTTTGCTGGCAATGGAAAGAGGAACTCTTATACTACCTTCGAACAGATAATCTTTTTTCTTTTATAGTCTCCATATATGACAACCACTGATTTATTATAGTTTACACAGTTTGAAATGTAGGACTCTGATGTGGCAGAAGATTATTATTTTTTGCAATCAGTAAAGGTCTATTAAAGCATTTGCCAAAATTAATGCCATTGTGGATTTAAAATATCTCAAATTTTCAAAAT
This sequence comes from Xenops minutus, assembly GCA_035221455.1. Taxonomy (NCBI): domain Eukaryota; kingdom Metazoa; phylum Chordata; class Aves; order Passeriformes; family Furnariidae; genus Xenops; species Xenops minutus. The sequence goes on from JAWWEE010000074.1 coordinate 49,342,274, forward strand.
CTAGACAAAAATCTTCCCATCAAAGGCTTGCTTTCTTGTGTTATTAAATGAATTAGTTCTATGTCCTATCCAAGCCTTGTTTGTTGAGGACATCTAATCTCCTGTTGGTAGGAGAGGTGTGCTAAATTCCCTAAGCAGGTCAGAATGTGTCTATGCTCCTTGTTTTATTTTGTTCCTTTAGGAAATGCATGGGTGTTGTTTAAACACATGCTAAGCATCCTGGTTTCTCTGAACTGCACAGATTTTCAACACGGGTCAGCACCACACAGGATTTATCCAGGCTGAAGAAGCAGGTTTGAAATTGTACCATGTGCATAGCACTGTTAGCTGAACTAGTTTTAAACATCAGATTGTACAACTAATGCATTCAGAGTAATAGGTTGAACAAGCGTATTGTGGAAGAATATAATTTGAAACATACCATGCTATTTCTCCAGGAAATGAATTTTATACGTTTGAAAGAGGAGAAATATCACAAATCCTTCACAGGTAGTATATATGATTTCCAATAGAATGATGTGGCTAATCATGGTAGGAGCAGCCTTTCTAATCATAGGATACTGTAAAGGTCAATATTAGGTATTGGCTTTCCATCCTGTCCATCTGAAACAATATACCAGAGTGAATGTAATCAGTAAATGGTGGCAAATGAACCTATTAGAAACATTAGCTTTGCAAAATGACAAGTTTTGAGAAATAGCTGTTAAGTGGATCCTGCAGCTGGTAATTGTCATCCTGGGAATAATTACACTAATTAATAGCTGCTAACCCCAGAGCCTTGTGCCTGTGACTTTGAATGAGTTAATGATTGCTGCTCTTGAGAGTGTATTGCTGGTAGATTTTCACTAAGTGTCAGCGAGTAAAGGCCCCAGGGGAGAGACTGGCTCTGATGATCTTTAGGGTCCCCATTCCTACAAACCACAAGTACATCATTGAATGATCAGATAACGTCTCCCCAGACCACAAAATAGTTGGAGATTTTCTAATGAGGAGATCCATTTCATCGTAAAGTTGCTGATCTGTAATGTTAATATTAAGCTCATGTAACCTCAGATTCATGGCACTTGCAATCAACAGGTTTACTCTTTAAATGAATCCCAAACTCCTTTTTTTTCCTCTGCTGTCTTTCCTCCTGACCTAGTTAAGTGGACTCTATTTCTACTGGGGTTAATTTAAAATGCTACCAAACCTTCATTGGTAAAATTGAATTTCTATAGGTCTTTGAAGACTGGGAAGCTTATTTTGCATTGGTGAGTGGGTCTAAGTCCTTTGACTAATCTGTTCTCTGTCTCTCTTTCATCCCTCCCACCCCCCAGGTAAATAAGTATATGAATCCTGTAATATCCATAAACTCAGGGCATATAATCTAGCTGCCTTCTGAGGGTGAATATTAGGGATAACTTTGCATTGTTAAAATCAAGAGTTGCCTAATGTCAAGATGGTAAGAGAAGAATTCCAGTAAAGCCAAGACTATGTTCATCAAGCACAAGGGGAAATGCAAGGAGAGATATATTTCTCTTGGTCTTGAGGTCTTTGAATGAAAGGATTATAAATATACTTTCAAATATTAGTCCATGGTCTTTGATCAGATGGAATTATAAAAGACACTGAGTGCTGTCCCATGTAAGATCTTCTCTTTACTGCATTTGCTGCTTCTGATGTTTTCCCATGGCCCTCCACACAGACAAGAGAGCTGCCTGAGGTCAGTGTGGGTTGTCCTGCTCTGAGCCTTACTCTGCTCGCTGACAAAGGTCCTAGCCATCTTTTGTTCTATAAAATAGGAGAACTGCTTGTAGAATGTTTCAAGAGATTGGAAAAGTCAGTGCTTCAATGTTCCTTTGGACATGGAACCTGGAATATTACCTAGTGTCTGTACTCACTGAGAAGCAGGAATAAATATGGCATTTGTATGGGCAGCTCATTCATTCCTACAGTCTGCAATATGGAAATTTTGTAAACTTTTTTTTTTTCAGCCCTTACTTCTGTTAGGCTTGTGGCACTTTTGCTTTGCTTTGCTTTGATTTCTGATTGTGCTCAGGAGGCAAGTGTACATAGTGCCAAAGTAAGATTGCTGGTATTTCTAAGGAAGAAAGCAGGTTGAATTTTAGGAGTTGTGTCGGTACTTAGTGGCTCTTTTAGAGACCACAGTGTCACGTAGACTGAAAGTGTCCCCAAGCTTTTGAAATCAGATATAAAAGTTAAATCATTGCTATCGCCCTTCAATAAGATGCTGTGTTTCCCCACATGGCAGTTTATGGAATAGTATGTTTATAATGGTAAGTATACGTGTCTCAGAAGGAACAAATTGTTAGAAAGGTATTGAAGTAGCAGAGCAAAAAGGTACAGAATAGTTAAAGAAACATATTCCTTTGTCAACTACCATCAGTAGTTCTTACAGTTCTCCAAAAGACTTGATCTCTGATTGATTATGTTAAAGAAATGGAAATATTTTAAGTAGCTCATGTTGCATTATGCCACGGCAGCAGTGATGAAGCTCAGTTGTCTTTATCTTCATTCACACCCCTGAGAAGGGTGGCAAAGAGAAAGATGGTATCAGGTGAACTGTAGTTCTGCTTATCCCCTTGTTTTACACAAGAAGAAAATGAGTGAGATCCATATTTTGCTGTGTTTATACAGAATGTTTCAAGGATGCTAATGTCAATGTTATAAGTTAAACAAAAGAATACCAGAATGTTATGGAACAAAAAACAATCCCAAGTAGTAGAAGGCTTTGGAGGAAAGAACAGAAACTGGGTGGAACATAATATTTGTGGAAGCTGCAACTCATCCAACAAGGCAAAGTGAAAGAAAAGGCACTGAAATCTGCCAGCTGTCCAAAAAGGTGGATATTATGTGCAGTAAGGAAGGAATAGAGAAATACTAGTAAAGAAACTACTTTGTGAATAAGTAAGAGGGCTTGGCTTTCAAAAACTACAGAGCAGTGCCTGTATTTTTGAACTCGGTGGCCAAAAGAGCTGGCCCAGGAAATATCAACACACTGAAAATGTTCCCAGAGCCCATGGGGTGTCCCTGTGTCAGTAACGAGAGGGAGCCTGCCCCTGGAAGACACCAGTCATTGCCTAGTGACAAGATTAACCAGGCAGTGCATAAACCCTTGTCATCTGCCACCAACCACGCAGATCGGCTCTGCTGTTCCAGGCACTGCAAAGAACATCAGGGCTGTGCAGGAAGGCAAGGGACACAAACTGGAGGCTTGAAGTGAGTGGTCTCCTTTTCTTCTGAGCTGCAAAGTTAGTCAGTTTTACTTAGGGAGTTGGTCCTCAGACTGCTGTGCCTGAAAGTGGGAATTTGATGCTAAATTTCCAGAGGTCTATGACTAGACTGGGTCTAGCCTTGTATTCTGGAGAGAGCATGGACTTTGTTGAAATCTGTCTCTTTAAAGCACAAAGAGCTCTCATAGCCTTTTTTGTGTACTTTTAGACTTTGATTTACTGTGCTTCAAAAGACAGCAGTCTGTCTAAGCAGAAAAATTTTGATTCTGAGTTAGTATTATAAGGATAAAAGGCTAGAGAAAATCACAAAATGAAAATTAAGTCTGTATTTGAGATGGACAGAGAAACAGTAAATCCAAATAGCCAGTGAGGCACAAAAAATGTTAATCATAAAGCCAAAGAAGATAAATCAGGAAAGCCTGGGATTAAGCAAAAAATTTGAAGAGACATCCTGGCCCTGTTGGATGGAATATCAGAACTTCCCTTGATACTAGTCTGGTCAAAACATTTTGCCATTGTGGGGGGAAACAGAAAGCCTAAACACATGGAGGGAGAAAGGAAGGAGCTGGGTGAGCCAGGCTCCAGGTAAAATCCTTGGTGAAACTGCACCAGCACTGCCCTTAGGAAAAACCAGGGAGTCCAGAGAGGGAAGAGGGTCAGTCCATGTCCTGAAGAGGGGATAACCCTTATTTGTTAAAGCAGTATTGCTCCTTTTTCTGTGTCTCTTGGTGACTCTTTGTCACTACCATCTTTGGAATACTGTCGTGATAATTCAGCCCACGGAAACAAGTTGTCCATCCTGACATACTTGACAAGGAAGAGAACATTTTTAAAATAAATATTTGAGTGTGACCGTAAATGTACTTTACTACTGTGTTGAGCAGAGTGTGGGAGAAGCATTGCTGCTTGGAAGCAAGATAGAGAGAGATATGAGAGGGACACTCTTCTGATTTAAAAAAATACAAGCAACAGAAGGATGTTATGGCCCAGAGGATGTTCTGTTGGTTTTAAAATTATCGTGCACAGTAGAAGTAAATCAGCCAAGTCTCTCCAGAGGCACGTTTAATCCAGTAAGGACATAAGGAAAGAGCAGGATCTGCTACTCAGTTTACAAAATTGCTTCAGCATTTAAATACAGCTGCTGCCACAATACACAGGCACAAGCAATGCCATTATGACAGATTTCTTGCATTATAGCAACTAAATTTCGTGAAATTTGAGAGGCTTCTTTCAGCCAGAATGGCAAGATTTGAGCACATTTTGCAGAGCTCCTCTCCCTTCAGCGGGGCTGTACAGCTGGTGGCCATAAAAACAGATACTCTCAGTGTATTTTTAGCCAGGATTCCACCTACCAACAGAATGCCAAGAACTTTCTCCTTGGTATTTGGTGCACTTTTTTTTTTAACAAGAAAACAGGAGTATTTTATCGTTTATTAGGATTCACTGGTTATATGTCAGAAATTCTTATTATGAAATGCTTTTGTAAACAAACTAAATTCCGCTGGGAAATATACAGGCACCGTTCCTTTTTTTATTTTGCTGGGGTTTTTATTATTATTTTTAATTAGTCCTCTCCACAGAGTGTTGAAAGTTATGATAAACATTTCCTGGAGCGGATTTTCAACCTATGACTCTGGGGAAGAAATATGCATTTAAAGATGTTGGTTTATATTTTGACTCTGAAGGGGATAAAAGAACTATTCTCAGTAGATGCTTTACAATTTCTTTCCTCCCAAGAAGTTATAGGGTATCTAATGAAGGAAGTTCATCCTAGCATTAATACTGCGCTCAGTTTGTGTGCGTGTGTTCATTATTCTCCAAAATGCATGACTCCAAACAGTTAAAGCACCAGGCTCAGCCAATATGGAAATGGAGCTGAATTTGAAATTTACTGTGTGCTGTTGCAGCTTTTCATTTTTTACCATTTCACACCTTGTCCGCATGCCGAGCAAGCTGGCGCGTTTGCAGCGCATACATTTCTTGTGATGATATATTGTCCTGGTGGAAAATTTCATTTACTGGCTGTGCCCTTTGCTGAACCTGTTGCTAGTCAGGGAACATGATAAGCGTATAAGTAGCATGCTACTTCATTTATCATACATCGTTTTAGACACTCAAATATCTCATATACAATTCTGCATTCTGCACCGAGGGAAACTACTAAACTTGCAGGGAAAAAAATCTACAAATAAATCATCAGTTTATAATGTATAAATGTACCATCCTAATAAAAATTAATCATAGTTTATACTAAGACTGGAAGTGCCCTTTATTTTTTTTTATGGCCTCAGTAACCACATGCTATCAAACACTAATAGAAAATACCTGGCTTTTGTGATTTTGTGTATAGCAAAATTGAAAGATATAAAAATACTGTATATTTTTAATAATTGAATTACATTGCAAATAAATCACAGGCTTAAAAGATCCACCATTGCTAAGAACCTTCTCTTCTCCTAATATTTCTGCATGGTTTAAACTTTCACTATATCTTGTATAAAACAAATTTAGATTTAAAAAGCAACCAGAACAGCAACACCAACAAAATCCTTTACCATTTAAGGAATTTAGAGCTCAACAGAAAGAAAACAATAGCAAGAAATTTAAGGTCAAATAAACCCCAGCCTATCTGATGTACTAGCTGTTCCTACAGAGCAGGTCAGGCCTCCCTAATTTCAGTAGCTTGTCATCTATCGATTTCAAGGCTTCTTCAGACCATCATCACAGTATTTTCCTACAAGCTGCTTTTTATTTCCAACATAAAATAATCTACATCTTGTCAAGATGTTGCATTTCAAACATTGAATGCAAAGCTCTGATTTATGTTAAGCCATGCTTACACTAATTACAACCTTTCACTGAGATATTGGACTATGAAAAAGTATATCTTACACTTATATAGCACCATTTATCCTGCATCCTTTAAAAATTGTGCATAAAAGAGTCACTTCAACCATCTCTCATATATATCCATTTCCAGGGAGGACTAGAACCATTTAATGGCTCACCATGACATTGCATTCTAGCTTTGAACTAGAACTGAAGAGGGATTTGTTAAACAGAGTTTAATGACGTGCCCTGTAATTTCAGTAGGTTATACAGATATATCTGGGGAGAGGGAGAGGAGTGAGAAGGGAAAACTAACCGAGGTGTCACCCATCTCACTGGGGAGAGGGAAGAAATCTGAATGCAGGGTAGAGTGTTTTTGTACTTTTTTAAAATGTTGTCTTTAGAAAAGAAGCCAGGTGATGTGATAGAACGGAATCTCCAACACAGGTTTCCTTCAGCTGAGAGGTTTCCACCAGAGTCCCCATCAGAACTGGTCATCATGGCCTAGGAAATGCCAAATGTCCATGTGTAAGTGACCTGAGTAGGAAAAGTGTAGTTGTGTTGCAGTCATAATTCATGCAGATGAAGGGACTGGAAACATGGCAAGCCAGGGAATTTCCTCATGCAATCACCAAATACTGCAAAGGACAGGAAAGAAGAGGAAAGAAATAGAACTGGTGCTGTTAAAATGCCATATCTAGTCTGGTACTTCACACCAAGGAGATTTTGACCATCATTCACATCTATATCTTTTCAAAGGAACAAATAGGTCACAATTTCAGTGAGACTCTGAAATTTGAAACTAATTGCCCTGATTGGCTTATAAGAGAAAGAAGTTTGCAAGGTTTGTTTAAAAACATAACAGTATTTTTTCCCATTTAAAACTCAACGACACAGAGATTGGAGCTCTAGACAGGTTCAGGAGTTACAAATTCTCCTCTGGAATTTTACATGTAGATCCATTTACAGTTGCCAGGAGACTGCAGGGGCAGACACTCAGAAGTTTCTGGTACAGAACTGGATGACTTGTTGACCTTCATCATAATTGCTGAAATCAAGCCTTCTCTGAGGTTTAAGTAGTCTGTGCTTCTCTCTATAAGCAGGAGATTACATATAGTATGTTTGCTGTTGTTTATGATTACATTTTGTTCTTTTAGCATATGGATGAAAAAATTGCTGGATAAATGTGTCATTATATATTTGATGCATGCCTCTAGTGTTTTGTGATGTTCTTCTCTACTGTTTTAATTGTGGAATTTGGAGATATATTCCATTTTATGCAAGAACTTTGCACAAGAACAGATAGTTTCACAACTAAAAAATATCAGTTGGGTTTTTTCATGACCAAGTGCTTCAAGTCAATGCAGGAAAACAAATATTCACTGCATGTAGTTTTCAGAAAGCAGTGTGATGCAAAGTGATTAACAAAAAAGTTCAGGTCATGCCTGAACCAAGTGGGGTGGAGGACATATGTCCTGCTTTAGGATGGTTTGAAATGTAAACCACCACGGCTTTTCCAATATCAAACAGATGAGCTCAGCACAGCCAGGGATCAACACAGAATAGAAAGAACTTCTCTCACATGCCTCACCTTCTTTGCCTTGCCAGCTCTTTTCATATGCTGTTAAAGTGCTAAAAGATGCTCATTCACTTTGCTGTTTCCAAGCTGCTGATAAAACACAGCGTATTTAATATGAGTATAGAAGACAGGAAGAAACTCCTGTGTGTTATGGAAGAAAGATTGTCGAGATACTTTAGTCAATGATGTTCTCATTTGTTCTCCTGAAAGATATCCAAGCCTGGTTAGTAGAACAGTTGATTTTATTGTGGTGGGTTTGTAGATTTAAAGATAGCCCTTGAAGAAAGTCTGTGCATAGCTACATTAAGAAAAAAAAAACAAATAAAAAAAAGGCAGGCAACTGTGGCCTTATTGTGTAGAAACAGTGGTCTGCATGCCTATGATCTGTATCATTTTGCCATCTAAACATGCATTGCCACCAATAATATCACTGTTACATAATACACACATTTCATTGTGGAGGAAATTAAGATGCTGAGAAGTCGAGGAACAACAGAACTCAAGATCTGCCTCCAAACCTTCTCCTCTGAAGTGATCACCTTCCTTTCTACACAGTGTTTTCTTCCCTTCCCTAAAAGCAGATCCACAGAAAGGAAACATCCTGGGAAAGAATTGAGATTGCAGGACCAACAGTTGTTTCTTTTCTTAAAAAAAGAAAAAATCCATTAAAGAAGTCATAGACCTCTCATTCCTTGTTATGTATTCCTTAGCACCACCTTAATTTTAGTTGCTGTCCCCTTGATTTATGTTTCTGGAGACAAGTGTTTTGTGCTGATGACCTAGCTTTGAGGGACTTCAGGTCCAGAAAAAGTTCTGAGCAAGGAGGACAACAGAAAGAACTCTGTTATGCTCTTACTGCAGAGCTCCTTGGCAAAACCAGAGCAATAGAAAGCAGTCCCAGAAGTATTCAGGGGCTGAACCACACTGGGTTACAGACAGCTGGGCTCCCTTTTGCTTTCCTGGGAGGCTGAGGAGACAGAGGGAGAGAAACATGCAGCACCAAAAGTCCTAATTTTATGTGGTTCAATACACTGCATGGCAATTTTTCTCAAGGTTTTGGGTTAGGGTAAAGGTCTCCCTTTGGCTTCTGAAAGTAGCTATTATGCTTAAAAGGTAAGGTATTAAACTTATTAAGCTATTGAAGAGATTTTCAACATCTCTTTGTTATTTATTTCCACAAAGCAGTCAGGCACAGCTTGCCCTCAGCTTGTTCTTGCTCCGTGTAGACCTCCCAGATGGAGGTATCTCTGCAAAAAATTATGGTTATTTTTGTTTAGTTGCTTGTTTGTAATTTGTTTTACGTAGGGGCCTGACGAACACACTGAGATCTCGTTGTGCTGGCCTCTTAAAAATACAGAACTAGAAGGTCCCCAAAGCTACAGGTGACACAGAAGACCACAGATTGACATGGTCAGACAGGGAGTACCAAAACCACTGAAGGGGGTCTGAATAGCCTTAGTATATGTTGTCTGTCATTGAATAATAAATGAGACATAATGGGAGGAGGGGCAAAGGTGGGCAATACACCCACTTGGAAATGAAAACAAGAGGCTTGTAATTGATGGGATTAAAAAAGGGTAAATGAACTCAACAATATGCAGAGACATCTGAAACAGTAGCCTTGGAGAACCAGCAGCACTCTAAAAGAGTAGAAGGAGAATGATTTATTTTCTTGTGAGCAAAAAAAAAATAAAAAATGTGATCATTAGAGTTTGGAGAAGAGCTTTGGTTGTGCCAGTAATTAGGGAGAACCTTAAAACAGGCTATGTGTAAAGAAGCCATATGATTTAGGAATTGCCAAGCAGATTTATTTGCTGTCAACATATAGACAGAATTGAATCTGTGTCCTTGAGATTAATCGGATGAAGTGTTTTGAGGGCCAGGAAGAGGGTCTGAATAAACAGTTCCAGGAGGCTGGAGGAGGGATTGGAAGGATCTTCTGCGAGGCATGGAAGTGAAACCCAGGAATGTGAGACATGAGGGGCTCTAGGGCAGAGCACTGAGTGTGAATGAGTTCCACAGAGTGCAAATGATGGAGACAAGTTGTAAAGGTATGGGGTGAAATCAGTAAGCATCTTTAGGCTGTGATTGTGAGTACAGGTTTAATTATTAATGAACTGAAGAAGACAGATGGAGCAGTAGTTGTGGTGCTGTATGAGGATGAAGATGAAGTAAAGGCTGATATTTTTATATTTATTTTTCTGAAAATAAAGCAAATTAGCATTTTAGAAAGGAACAGCCATCTGGATATGAAAGATGATGAACAAAAGGCAATGAAGGTATCTCCAATGAGGGGAGAGGATCTAGTCAGTGGGACAAGTGGCACAACAAATAAGAAACTGATGGTTGGAAAGAGAGAAAGTTGTAATTACATTGTATGTTGTCAGCTTCTCCTCAGACTATATCACAGCAATATTAGGTGTAAAGAGGAGGGAATATGAAGGGGAAGCTGGTGGTTTCCTCAGGAAAAAGTATTTGGGATAGTGTGATGCATCAACTATAGATGCATCTACTATAGTAGAAGGGAGAGAAGACTTAGATTTGGGGACGTTGAAAAGAAAGCCATGAGGAACAAAAAGATGCTGTGACTTGAAGTAGAAACATCAGAATGGGGGAAGCAGCCTGTGCTGCTCATGAGCTAATTCGGGTCAGGCAGTGCTGCTTTGGGAGGGACTTCCACAGGGCATGCTTTCCAAAGCAGCAGCAGCAGCAGCAGCACAGTGGTACCATCTGCCAACAAATCACACACTTCTGATCACCTCAGAAGTGCCCTGTGTATTCCAGACAGAGTTTAAGGGGGGAAGGCAAAGACAGTAATCACTTTAATTCTCTCCCTGCACTTAAAATGATGCCGCTGAAGAAATGTTCATCTTTAAATTAACGAATTCCTTTATGATTGAATGCAAATCTGAAAGGAAATCTGTAACTTTGGTTTTTTCACTGCCTCCTTCTTGTTTGTAAACATATCTTTAGAAAAAAAACCCCACTTTTGAACTTGTTGAGACATATTGATTTTCAGAAGCAAATGGCTATTCAGGAGTGTCACAGCAGCTCATCTGTGCTGTCACTGTCCCTTTACAGCTACAAAGGAAGTGAAAGTGATGTGGATAATGACTTTCAATTTCTGTTGACTTCTTTAAATTCTTGATTCAACTAATCATTGCACTTTATTTTATAGCCAGCCAACGGACATTAGGTCAACAAACATACACCCCTGTAAATGTATCTATTGTATTTCAGAGTTATGTATTCAGGATGAAAAATGCCATTAGTTTGGTGTACATTCAGCTGTGATTTCAGAGGCATGGGGGCATCAGTCAGAAGGTGATGACCTAAGGTTAGGGGAGGAATCAAGCTTGTCCTCCAGCTGCAAGGTTCTTTTTGTTTATAGCAGTGTGGTTTTCTTGTTCCTTCTGGATTATCTTATGACATATTATATTATTTCACAGGTATTGAGGTGAGGGAGGCTTTTTATGAACTGTGTTGAGTATTCCTGCCCTGGAATACATTGGCTTTACTATATGGAGTTGTATTTTAATGTATAATATTATTATCTCCCAGATTTCTGTGTGGTGCTACTCAGCATAATTAAGCTTGGCAGTTTCAGGTCTTTTGTGTTCTAATGTCCACCTTTTTAGCTTGAAACAAAATGCATTTGAATTCAGATGTTGCTACAGAAAAGCTGAGAAAGCTAAACAATGGTCTATTAGGACTACACACAGGAAATTTTCATGAGCTGGAAGATGTGTTTTCCAGCTGAGTGCTTTGTCAGTGGCTACTGGCAAGTAAATATTTTTTCAGTGAAGTTCTTAAGCAGGAGAACAAGACAAAGTAAACCCATGGTTAAGCTCATGCAAAATAATATGGTGGTTGCATTTGCTCAGTAAAAACAGAATTATAAAATAGGAAGGTAAGTAGGTGAGAAAATTAAAGGAGCCCTCTCTCACATCTCTGACTTTGTAAGTGTACAAAATACATTTGTACATAGTGACATAGGCTGGTCAACTGTTTCTCACTGAACTTCCTTCAAACCTGATGTTATTAACAATAAATACACTGCTTTTTTCAGGGAAAAATGGCAATACACAAATTGTGCTGCTTTGAGGTGATGAAACTGTTGTTCTTACACAGATAGCATGAAATACTCCTTAATTATTACACTGCATTTTTTTAATTGGATTCAGTTGAAAGCAATGCTGATCTCAACATATCTTCACCCAGAGTCTCCATGGTGTAGACTCACAGGTGTATCCATCTTCTCCTGACTTCCCTAAACCTGTCTTGGATTGTCTTTCTGACATTTTGGTTTTGCAGAGATGTCTCAACTTTCACCACTGTCTGTCACTTCTAACAAGAGCCCCTCATTAGTTTGTCATTTAACCTGTCTTTGACTTCCCTATTTCTTCCCTTGCACATCCAAGCTTTACCCCAAACTTGCATTCTAATGTTTCCAAACAGTTCAAATACTTGCTCTCAACTATTAATAAAACTCTTCTTGCTCTGGTCATTTTCCTTCTCCCTTTCCTCACACCCCTTAAAGCTCCATGTCCTGTCTGTGCTTTTCAGTCTGATCTCTTGAGAAGCCTTGCACTGCTCCCAATCTGTTGTCAATCTTTGTGTTCCATGTCATTAACTTTCTGCTCATTCCCTGTATTTTTGCTCGTGTTTTCTCCCTTCTTTTGGTCAACCTGTTGATGTAGGATAAAAATACCTCTGTAAAAAGTATTGAACATCTTCTTCTGAATTAGCAGTCATTTATCATGGATGTGCTACTCTTGCCTTCACTCTTAGGGCACCCACTTACTCATATCCATCCTAGGGACGTATGAGCAGTGATAATTCATGGGGCAGATATGCATATTCACCTCAGCTACCTGTAAATTCCATGGGTGTACACGCAGGCATTTTAATATATTCCAAAAGTTGTCAGGATTTTTGTTTAACACGCCAAAATACCCCATATATGTAATTTGCTGTTTTCTTCTGCCCTTTCTTCTGGCAACAGTTTTGCACTTTCACAGTTTAAAGGTTTTATTTTTTTTTTCCTTTGTAATTTTACAGAACCTTTCACATCAGGTAACGTTTAGCTTTTCAAGTAGATGTGGTAGTGTTAGGGTTTATTTGTACTCCAGGCAGCACTTAGCAGCATTGATCAAAGCCAGCACATGCTAGAAACTTCACAAATGCACATTAACACAATTATTCTTGTCTTGGGCAGCTCCCAGTTCCAGCTGGGATCAGATGTGCTGCGTGACAGCAGCCACTATGGGAGCAAAGCAAGCTGCTGTGTGTTAAGCCAAGTTCTCAGCTCACCATTTACCTGGCCAAGGTTTGCTAGTCAAACATTATAAATGTGGGACAGTGGAAGAGGTTTGTGGATACTGGCATACAGTTCTTCCATGTCTGGGGGGGAGGAGATGCTTTCTCGATAAAATGTAAGATGCTTGAAGGAAAACCTGTGTGTCTTGTGTTGTATTGGGTACATCAGTGCTCAGCAAATAACCTTCACCTCAGTTGCTGGTACTTTTCAGTATTTGAGTGTTAAAACATTGTTTATAATATGTCTTTAACGTGGTGGTTTTGTAAGTTGATTTGTTCTAGGGAGAGAAAAACTGGGAGAGAGAAGGTCTGGGTTTGAGTAGATAATCATAGCTAAAAGATAATCGTCTGTCTTTCATGGGCATGGTGAATGTCTTTTGGTAGGGGACAAGGGAAGAAATGACCACACTGTTTGTGGAAACAGCAAACCATGTCTTCTCCTCAGTTGCCTTGCACCCAGAAGTCTGGACTCCCTTCAGGGGAACTTTTGGACAGTTTGGTTTTGTCATCCTCCTGAAGTCAAGCCTTGTAAGTTGTTGAGGAAACCACTGGATCCAGAGGAGTTGTTGCTGCAGGAAAGGGTTTGGTCTTGATCACAGCGTCTGTCTGATGGTGGGACACCTTCAACTTAGGAGAAAGTTCTGTCCTTGATGAACATATTAGTTTGTAAATAGGATGGTGTTGATTCTTTCCCACAGCAGTCATCTGTGACCCTGAAATCAATCTTTTCCAGGCCTCCTATCCCTCCACTCAGAGCTAAAATGGCTGTTTTCACTGCTGCTGTGCTGTTTTATTTCTAGTCAAGATTACCTATCCACACTGATAATCATTTAGGCTAAGAAAAAAGAGACATCAAAAGAATCAGTGTATTAGATCATGGAAACTGTCCATAATCCTCCCTCTTTTTGCTTCTTCTTTTAAATTATCTACTGGACAGGTGTTTTATTACTCAGGGAAAAAAAAAATAAAGAGAAAAAAAAAAGAATACACCAACCCAGTTTACTAGAAGACACCCTCAAACTCTTTGTGGGCTTTTTCTGTGTTGTTAGAACTTCCATAGGTAGAAACAATGCCTTGCCCCACACACTTCTCTGTCCTGCCATATGTAAGGGCATAGTCTCTCCCCATGGTGGTGGCAAAAATGGGCAAGCTGTGGATTTCTCTGACAGCATCCATCCTCTAAGGCATGTTGCCAGTGTCTGTGCTCCCTGGAGGGTTTGTTGGGGTTTTGTCCAGCCAGCAGGGAAAAGCTGATTTCAGTGTTTGCTCAGGCACACCGTGGGCTTGACAGACTCCCCCAGAGCTACAGTGTGACTCTACAGAGCCCATTCCCCACCAGGCAGCAATGAGGTATCTGCCTTCAGAGCCAGCAGGTGCCTTCCTCCCTCCTTCCTGCACCTGCAACAGCCAGAGGGAAATTTATCCTCTCACCCAAAAGAAGCCGCTGGGTCTCCTTCCCACTGCCCATGTGGGTCTGACACAGTTACAGGATCGACCCACGGTGTCCCCTGTGCCCAGATCAGTGCAGTCATCCCACAGACAAACTGTCCACTCGTTTTGGGTAGGGGGTTGGCGAGACAAGAACACAGAGTGTGGCACCTTGAGCCGAGGAAGGTTGGCCAGCCCAGCATCGTTCATGAGGTCTCTGCAAGCAGATGGACCCATGGTTTGGAAGTGGTGCCTGAAGGACACGTGTGGAATGGGCTTCAGGACTGCTTTGTGGCTGTGCCAGCCCAGCTCCCGGGGGTGGCAGTGGTTTCTTGGGGCTTTCTGAATCTGAAAGGGTCTTGCACCCCCAGGACACACCCACACAAAAATAAAGACACTTGATGGCAAGTTTGGTCTAAATTCACAAACTGGTAGTGAAAAGTTTTCTTTTAGAAAAGGGTTAAAATATCTAATCAGGAGACATATGTTCCAGCTGGCACTATTTGTCTGTTAGACCCAACTTTGTGAAATCTTTTTTTGTTGGGGGGGAAATAACCTGTATTTAGCTGCTTGTAGGTGGCTTTGGCTCTGCTATAGGAGTTCCAGAGGTAGTAACTTCTAATGTGTGAGAATTCAACTAGGTAGATTTAACTATATTTCTATAGCCTACAAACATCAGTGCTTTGTAAGGCATTTTTTGTGGTTTTTTTTTCATCAGTTTTTCTTTTGTTTATGGTTAGAAATGAGTATAACATTTTCCACCTTGGTGCATAGGTGCCAAAAAGCTAAATATGGGAGTGAAGCATATTTGTGATAATATAATAACTATTGCTGTGGAGTTCAGGGATTTGTAAACTAACTAGCAATGCATTTCTTAATCCTTTCTTATAATCCATATTAAAAATTTTGCTCTTTATTTATGAGTTATACTGAAAGTGGAGGACAATGGTGAACAGCTTGTAATGCCATCCACTAAAATATTTCTGTGTATTTACAGTGACAAAAATGCAGTGCAAATGCATTTCTGTTCTGACCAGAGGTATTTTTTGATGGAGAGAATAGATGTAATTTTCTTAAAGTAGATAACCAGAGTTTGTTTCCTATTTCAAACATTCATTTCCCTTGTCCACATCCTGATGTGCTCCTCTAGGTCTAACAGAGAAGTGTTCCTTGAGTATTTAAACATTATTGCAGGATGTTCACCCTGACACTAAGCTACAACTTG
The DNA here is from genome assembly GCA_035221455.1 of Xenops minutus. Lineage (NCBI taxonomy): Eukaryota > Metazoa > Chordata > Aves > Passeriformes > Furnariidae > Xenops > Xenops minutus. The sequence goes on from JAWWEE010000074.1 coordinate 49,357,887, forward strand.
AGACCCCTTTTCTGAAAAACCTGTGAGTGGCTAGATTTCGGTTGTTTCTTTTCCTTTGTTGAACTCCATCTTTGTGGGCATCTGTCCATGTGTAATGAGCAGTATTAACATCTTGAGCCACAGCAGCCTGCACAGTCTGAGCAATATCCCCTGCTTGCGTTGTCCTCCCATATAAAAACAGCTCCCGTGTATGTCTTTTTTAAGACTTACAGCACACATTGCATTTTACTCTTTTTAAAATAACATCTGGGAAACCAAGAAGCTTCTTTTGAAGGATTACATTACAGCCTTGATTTTTATTTATAAAACATAAAGGACTAATATATATCAGTTAGGACATTTTGCTTCCAAAGTGCATTGTAACAAAATAATTGGAAGGCAGTTGTGGTGTGAAATATATGACAGCTTTACAGGACATAAAAAGCAGCTTTTTCTTTGTAATAGTGTAATTGCCTTAAACCCCACAATCATAATTGTTATCAAAAAATAATCCCAAGGAAAGGCTAATATAAGGTGAGCAGACTATTATAAGAGCTCTAATACACTCAATTCCTTGAACGGCAAATGCAGCCCCTCAATCTCCCAGTGCTTTTAGTGTCAGTCAGAGAGCACTCAGTCATTTCTGTGCATCAAGCCAGCAGTATTGATTTTTCCACTGACTGAAACAGCCATATAAGCATAAATTTTGCATGAGGCTTTCACTTTGTAGACTCTCCTTTGGTCAGATGACACATGATGTGAACATGAAGACTGTATAATAACAATGCATGGTCAACCTGCAGGCATTAAAGCGTGGTCTCTCGCAGCTTTGAAGGACAAAAGCTGGAATGGTGCATCTCTGGCGCTGTAGAAAACAAATATCATTTCCATCCTGGCAGCCTGCATTCAATTTTATACTCCCTCTCTTCCTCCCTACACTTTCACTGTTAGAGAGGGAATGCACACGCACACACGAACACGGATGGACATAAAGTATACTTATCACTGATATCCAGGACAGATAAAAATCAGCTCTCTGGGAAAGCAGAGCTGTGATAATAACTGTGCCTCAGACTTGAACCCTTTGCTGTACTTGCCTTCCACGTTTCTTTGGTGGCGGTGTGTTGTTTTGTTTTATAGTTGATGCCATTTCTTTTAAGTCAGCCCTTGAGACTAAATATTGTACAACAGCATTTGATAACATCTTGTATCATGCTGGAAAACCCTTATCTAAAGATTCGGCCTTGTGATAGACAGGCAGCAGTGAAAACATTCCTTAATAGCAACGTTGCTTTCATCTCATTGCTGTCCTCTTCAAGTTCCCCTGCTCATTAATATTCCCACAGCCACTCTTGCTCTCTCTCTCCTCTTTTATTGTTTAAATGTTTAGTGTAAAATGCATTCATCCTGTTATGGGATCATGTCAATGGAAGGAGACAGAGGAGTAATCCTAACCAGTGTGAGTCTGAAATAACAGTGCAAGGAGTAATTTGTCACTAAGAACTGCTGCACTACATTAACTGTTCCTTAAAGTGCATTAAACTGCAGGCAGTTGATGTAATTAATTTATAATATAATGCAATGCAACCTCTTAAAATTAAGTTGAACTGACCCAGAGGAAAATTTGTCTCTAAGCAAAAAGCTCACTGATAAGCCAGTTTTACTCAGTGAAAACAAGAGAGCTGTTTCATCTTAAATGACAATCACAGGAGGAGAGCAGGCCCTACTGTAATGAATAATTGTGAATGAAAGCTGTTTTCATTTTGTAAAAGGATCCCAACACAATAATTGCACAGCAGCAAGATTGTTCCAGCAATGACAGATGTTAGAAACACTGCTTCTGTGTCTATTTATGCAGGATACAAATAAATCTTTAATGTTTATACAGAAGGAGTTAGTCAGTAACATAGGCAGATTGTAGTTCAGTGCATTAAGAGGAGACACTCATATTTTTTCATTTGAAAATGCTCTGCTGGGGATAAAAGAGCTCTGACCTCCCTGGTCAAGGGAGTATTTTAGATTTGTTTTCTTCTTCCTCACCCAAATCTGCCTGTCCCCTCCCTCGAGGTTACAATACCATGCTGGTCTGAATGCAGTGGCTGTGGAAGGACTACCTTTGCCTCATGGGTAGAGTCGTGAAATTACTTTTATTTCAAGTTGAGCATATCTTGGAAGAAGTGTTGGGATGTGCTTTTGTCCTGGCTGGGATTTGTTTGACGAGTGGGTGGGTTGGGTGGTAGGTTTGCTTTACTTTGTTTGGTTGTTTTTAATAAAAAGAATTACAGTTTTACAGTGATTTTTTTTTTTTCTCTCTGAAATGAGCTTTAGGACAATGAGAGCATGCCATTTGTAATACATGAGCTTCACTACAGACAGTGAGATGAGCTCAGCTGACCAGAACATGGTGCTAATAGCACCAAGGCTGTGGGTTTGATCCTGTTATGGGCCAGTCATTTAAGGGTTGGACTTGATGATCTTTGTGGGTCCCTTCCAACTCAGGGTATTCTGTGAAATCTGTTCATAGGACTGTGATCTGTGATGACAAGGAATCAGACTGGATGACAAACCCAGGAAAGAGGGTTTGGGAGATTTTTAGTAGTTAGAGGCAGGTTCACAAGTGCCCTCAGACACAAACATGTTATAGTTCACACTGCAAAAATCTGGTTAGATGAGAAAAGCATTAGAAGTTGCACCAAAAAATCCCCACAAGCTGCCAGTTTTGAGAATTGCAGGATGATAATAGAGATAGAAATTATTTTCAAATGTGATTGTTGTTTGACTTTTTAATAAATTTTCCAGCATCTGAATTCATTGGCAGTTTTTAAAAAGTATTTATAAGATATTTGTATTTTCATGATGGAAACTATGGCCCTGAGCATTTTGGAAGGCCAGCTTTTAAAAACAAATATACAGATTTAGAAAAGGGGATGGGCATTTTTTAACCATCTTGGCTGATTGGCTGAGCAAAAAGCTAAGAAGAATTAAGTTGTGTCCCTATGTTTGCTGTAAAAGGCTCATAAAAGAGAAAATGTAAAGGTAAAACTCTCCCGGTGTGGGGTGAGTTTTGTTTTCTCCCACACAGAGTCCCAGTGCACATCAGGGTAGGCAATGGTGCTGTTGTTAGAGAAGGGTGTGGGGGCACATCCAGAAGGGTTAACTGGCCCCTGACAGGCATTTGTCAGGTGAGCTCCTGGACACGGACTCTCCATGGCTCTGGCCAGCTGTGGTTCTGAAGGTGGAACATCTGGATCCTTCCACTAGCAGTGGATTCCCAGGAGCCAAGGGCAGGCTTCTTTGTGCTGCCCTGCACTGCTGCTCCTGGAGAGAGCAAGAGCTGCCCACGGGCCGGGTGTCTGTGGAAGTGGGAGAGGCAGAGCAGGGGAGGTGTGTGCAGGGGGTGCTTGTTGTCAGGGTGCTTTGGAATCAGGAAGGTGTGGGCGTGCTGTGGCCCCTGTACCACCGAGCACAGCTCGGGTGAAAACAAAGGAGGTATGGATGCATGAGCAAACCCCAGATAAGGTTTGGATCCTGGCTGAATCCAGCTGACATCCTGCGACCCAGCTGGCTCTTTCTTAAGACCCCATTTAGATAAGCATATATTCTGCCTTTCTATGTTGTTGCATTTCCCCTCCAGTTGTCCTCATTTGGATGTGGTGTTTTATGTTGTGTTACTCTGCTGAAGACAGAGCTGAGCTTCTTCAGGGTATTGCAGAATAAGTGTGATTTCCAGCAGGGAGGAACTTATCAATGAGTTAAGTGAACTTTAAGTAGTCTAATTATTAAATTGCCTCTTGTTTGTGTGAGTGAAAGCTGACTTTCGAGAGTCTGGTGCTATTCTTTATACCAGCAGGAGTTTCTCTCAGATTTATTGGTGTTTGGGAAATGTGTAAAAACAATAACTCATCTGTTGAAAAATAGTGAACAATTGCATAAATATTTTTAAATTTGTGACATTAATCTCTAGCTAAAATAGATAAGTGGAAGAGCTACATCCTAGGTTCCTTTTACACAAATATTTGAATGATTTAATAATATCTATAGCTATATCTATTCCTACTTCTGTACCTAGATGTGTCTCTCTGTCTAGATGTACTCACACACTCTTAATCATGCAAACACACAAGTATTTAACAGGAAGGACAGAGGCTTTTCTATTGAGTCATCCTGAGAAAATATATTTACAGGTTCTGGGGTGAAATTGTCAAGTCAATGGTTTTCTGAATTACCTAAATACAGTTAAGTAGCAATGGAGGGATGGGAGAATTACATTTCAGTGTTTGACATAAAAATAAAAAAACCCAAGCCTATTGTTGGACTTTTGCAGAAACAAAGGGTCATTGTTGAAGTATTCTTTTTTCCTGGTTTTCTCCTAGCTGACATGAAATTAGTAATGAATTTGTAGAAATTTCTCTGTGCAGCATGTTCCTGGGCACTATTAATTTTCATAAACTTTTCATTTTGGTGTACTGGAAGTCGAGTGCAGCCTTCAAAGGAGGTGATTCTTCAAATGTTGGCCAGACTGCTTTCAAAATAAAAAAAAATTAAAATAAAATAAATAAATAATAATTTAAAAAAAAGAATACGTAAAACGGTCCTGCTGAGGAGGAAGGAAAAGTGACGTGGGTTCTCTGAAAATGTAGCTGTTAGGATCTGTGGGAAGAATCAAACAATTTTCAATAATGAATTTTCTCAAGGACTAATTCTGTATGAGATGAAAAGCTTCTTGGGAAATGCAGGCAAAATGTATAGGGGTGAGATGGCAATGAAGAGAGGAGATGGCTGTTACCTGCTTTAGAAATGCAGCCTGGAGTAGAAAAACTAAAGAAAGAGATTTTTTCTTGAAAGGTTTTTACCATCTTGCTCCACAGAGGTGCTGGCTGACCTGGCAAAGTGCTTTGGGATAATTTATACATATAATGTTTGAACACATGAACAATTCCTGCTTCTGCTCAACTGTTTGCAGTTTACACAGGAAATTAGGATACCTACTTTATTTTCTGTTATCTTGCCAGAGGTTAAGAAAGGCTCTTTTAGCATTTGGCTGCTTCTCTTTGAGTAGCTGGCTTGAAGATGATCCTTAGCCACAGTGGTGAACACAGAAATCACCAAATCTTTGAACCAAGACTTGAGGGAACAGGTTTCAGAAAAGATAGGTTAGAGGAACGTGGTAAGGCTGAATCAAAACCTATTGAATCAAAGAGAAATGAAATCAGATTTGTAATTTGGAGTGTAGAACCTCATCAGATAGAAATTGGTTCTTTGCAACAACTGAGAGCCTGGTATGCAGAATTGCAGTGCCAAGAATAATCTCAGACCTCCAAAATACAGGTGAATTATTATATGGTGAAATTCATAGTTTGATCCAAGCAGCAACAATATCTCCAAGAATGCCTGTGAACAGACACAGGCGAGACTGTGCTCACGAGTGTAAATCCTCCACAGCTCCATTGATTTCAGCAGCACTCCCATGCCTTGGAGTCATGGCAGCGAGGAGAAGCTATAGCCAATACCTGAGCAAATAAGCAGAGAGGTCATAGCATTCATCTCCTACCTATAGTAAATGTTATAAAGTTCAAAAATAGTCAAAAATTTATGTCAAAGGCATAATTTTACTGAAACAGGAATCAGGACATTGCAGGTACACAGGTACCTGAGAGGACTGATGAATGACCAACCTCAAAACCCAAATGTACTGTCCAAACAGAATAAACAGTGCTATATATCTTACTATGTGCTGCTAGATAAGGACCTCTAAAAAATTATATTTTTATGAAGCTCCATGAAGGTAAAAAAGAGGGAAAAGTAATAGAGAGAGGTGCAATTAAATTAAAAGTCCAGAATTATAGAATTCCTCATCAAATCTTCTTCTGACTCTAATGAATCATTCAATTCCTTTTCATTCGTCTTTTCTAGTTCTCTCCTCCGGGCATTTAAAATTGCTTTGCATCGTTGTAGTCATAAAAAAAGAAATTTATGCCCCTCCAAAAGGATATGCAGTTTTGCAGGAAGTAATATAGACATGTCCAATTTAAGATCAGCATAGTCCTCCTTCAAAGAAATAAGTCTTTTCCAGGAAGCATGAGTGGCTCTAGCAATATCTGGGTGAGTAGTTATATGCTCAGACAGAGCCTCTTTCCCTTTTGCCTGGTTTCAAATTCATTTTCCCACCTCACGTGAGAGGGAAGGTGCAAGAGCGAATACTTGAGGTGCTTTTCTTATTTGCCAGGAGTGCTCAGAAAGACAAGGTGGTGCTGGCACTGAAATAGGAGGTGAATGTCCCGTTTAGCCCCTAGTGAAACCTTGACTGAGGATGCCTGGAGGTGACTCCTCCAGAAAGGCTCATAATCCCAGAGCTGGAAGGAGTAGCAGCCTTGCATTGCCTGTGGGCAGAGCTGGAATGTCCAAGTCAGGACCCTGACAAACACCTCAGCTCTTCCCACCTGGTGTCACCTGGACATGTGCCTTGGGAATACGATTGCCCGAGTGCCCCCTGGAGTTAATGGACACTTAGAGGCACCCCCAGCCCCTGCACAGGTGACTGAGGTGGGAGTCCCTTGTGAGAAATCCTCTTGTTCTCCACTGGCTGCCACTGGTGTCGCAGATGAACTGAGGTGTACAGATTTAGGTGGATGAATTTGGCCTCAAGTGGCAACACCTATTTTAGAAATGCTGTTACTCAGGACTGATGCCTTAAAGAGTGAGGAAAAAACTCCAGGCACATTTAGTAGGAGATGAGATAAGAGAGCAGAAGCTTTAATGA
>JAWWEE010000074.1:49364725-49374929 GCA_035221455.1 Xenops minutus
AAAGAGCTACTGGAGTTTTGAGGGATTGATATAGGAAGGGGTTGGGATGCATAAACATTAAGCTACTGAAGTTATTTGACTGGTACATCATTAAATATACAATAACTTCTAAAATCTATAAAATTAAAAAATCAAAACTCAAAGAAACCCTTAGGCATCAGCACAAAGGTAGCCATTCCTTTCATGCCAAAGACTTTCTTCCTAAAACTCTCAGAGCTCTTTGGACATAGAAAAATTAGGACACAAGTGAAAGCTGCTGGTTCCAAAAGCATCAGTTTCCAGGTGTCCAGCCTGAGATACGCCTCAGCTTGCAAGCACATCTCAAATGTCTGTGGTCATAGGTGTGCTAGTAACCAAGTTCAGAGGATAACCTCAGGTCCAAATTTTGTGCTCTAATCTGGAGCACTGGTGCTTCTTCCAACGGGTTATTTTTCTGTTCTAAGGAATCAGCAGGGAGAGCTATACAAGTAAACCATGTCTGTATTTCCAGAAGTATCATTCTGAGTGCTTGGAAGTCTGGTAGAATAGTCATCCCATAAGAAGCAATGTGATTGGGTTAATTTCCCCCTGACATCTGATTTTTCAAAGAATTGGAGCTTGTTGTACATGGTCCTGTATCACCACAGGTGCTGAGTCTGTGTCTAGGTGGCTTCACAGATTTTAACTAAGGCTTGATTTCCATGAGTGTCACTTTGGCAGACTACACAGAGGGTTGTCTGTATTTTCTGCTGATATTGGGGTTTGTCTCCTGCTTCTGCTTACCTCACCCACCTGTGCTTCCCAGCAGTTCCCATTAGTTAACTTTGTCTGACATGTCTTCTTAGAGAGGGAAAACTTCCTTGTTTCACACACTGCAGAAATAAGATACCCCTAAGCAGGGAAGGAGTGATAGAGTTCTGCCTTAATGTGCATAGACCAGTATGTACAAGTAGGATATAATAATCTGCCTGAGTGCTTTTACTCTTTTAATTTCCCCAACTTGATTTGATCACCAGTCAGCCTGTAAATAATGCAGAAAATTGTACACAGTCCAAGAACCTGTTGCTTTGGGTTTGTTTGACTCTTTGGCAGAGTCGTAGTGTAATTCAGATCTGATCATCTGATTGAAACACACTGAGTCACATACACATGAAACAAGGTCCAATCTCACATCCTTCTGGATGCCTCAAAAAGTCCAGTGAATACCATTTTAATGAAAGATTTATTTGGTTTTCAGGAAGGGGGAAAGCTGATTTTCAAGAACATGAAATAATAGTTACTCTTTATTCAAAAGTATATTTAATCTTTAACATTTATTTTCACTTGAGCAGGTTGCTAATGACCACTCATTTCTCCATAAAAAATGAGTCCACTACATCTTACAGAATCTGTATTTAAAAAGGCATTGATAAATTGAAGGGCGTGCAAGGAAGAGAATTAAAAATGATTAAGTGCTGAGAGTATTGACTTAGGACTGAAGATTAAAATAATTGAATGTGTGTGGGCTTGCTAAATATTTCTTACAACTTTGTTCTCAAAAAGGTAGGTGTTTGATTCTCTTTAATTCAATTTTGAAAACTGAGAAAAATTCTCAGGAAGAATGATCTAATTGTAAAGTGGATACACTTTTCAACTTAAAGACTCAAAGTTTGTTTCTGCCATAGCTATCTTGCAAAATTCCTCACTTCTTACATATTCTCATTCCTATCAATGAAGTTTTTTGCAGCAGAAAGAACTACATAACCTTAGTAAGCATGACAGAACTTAATATATTAAAAGCAAGCTTTGGAGGAATTTATTACTTGAATACAGTTCCGAATTTCCCGATTTTTGTGTGTGAAAATAAAGATTCAGCCCACCAGATGAAGACAGTGGTCCTTCATCTCACCATATCCCAGCATATCTGGAAATCAAATAAGTAGAAGAGATTTGTGATGGCCACGATGAGTTTTGCAGTGAGGTGGGACATCAGAATCAGTTTATCAGGAATGGCCACTAAAGTGTTAGCAACTATTAGAAGGAGATAGAGAGATCAAAAGCAAAACCCATCATGTTGTTACTTTTCAGACACACAGTTTGCTCACATTCTGGGTATCCCACCCAGTTCTGGTTACTAATGCCAGACACAGGATGTAATAAAACCAGAAGACCCAGAGAAGCATGGCCATGTCATTCAGAAGGGAATGCCAGGCTTTAGACTAGGGCAAATGAAACAGATTAGTCTTCTTTGGTTTTAAAAGAACAAAGTGAGAGTTGGGTGTAAAAGTTTGTAAGTCACGAATTGCACAAAGAAACAAAAGGGGCTGCCCCTTGGAATTATCAGAGAGTAGCTTCAAAACAAGCAAAAGGACATACTTTTTCACACAGTGTGTAATTTAATTGTGGAACTTGGAGCCACAGGGGAGCTGTGGAAGCAAAAAGCATAAATGAGTTCAAAACGGGACTAGATAAATTAATTTAAGGATTGGCTTAGTGTTTTTTCATAGTAATTAAATCCAGTGGTTCAGATGTGAGCTCAGGCTGAGGAAGTCCCCGGACTGCTGCTTTCTGGACCTTGGGAGGATGGGGAGGGATCACTCTCCCAGTGCCCTCAGACACTGTAAAATGTGCCAATGGCTATGGCTGCAGGCTGTGTGGCATGTTAAATGGCTCTGATGCCATACAATAGAACTTAGGCTTTTGTGGAAAAAGGACCCCAGCTCCTTTTCCCTGACTCCCATCCACACATGGTTCATTCCACATGAATGTCCTCAGGGACCCAGATTCAGTGCCACACCTTAGAGAGGGCCTTTTGTATCAGCACGAGTGATATAAATATGTGCCTTTGCTCCTTATATCTCACTTGGATTTCTAAGATATAGCTTTGTGTTTTTCCTTCCTATTGTTAACATTTACTACAGCATTCAGGGATCCCACTCAAGAATAACAGCATTGTGAAAACACTCAGTGAGAGAGTTCCCTTGCCCTGGCAAAGAAATTGCAAAAATATTCAAGTGCAATGTTTTGAGGACCACATGGTTTTCAAGTGTGGGGTTTTTTTATTTTCTTTTCTTCTGAATTTAATAGGAAAGAATAGTTTGCTTCTGGTTCTGAAATGGTGGTATTTCTCCCAAAGTGGAAGAGGTTTGAAAATGGTTCCATCTGTCTGTAAGAAAATAGAAACTAGGGAGTCTTTCCATGTGCTGCTGTGTCAGTGAGGGACAAGGCAAGTCATTGTGGGGGTTTCCTTCCCTTAGCTTTCTTCCTATCATGATTCAGCTGAGAGGACCTGGCACAGAGCACAAAATGGGCAAGAAGGCTTCCCTTATTGTGTTGGGTCTTAATAAACTGTGGGATTTTTCATTTTTCAAACATTGCCTCTCATTCCTGTTCTTTAAGTGTATTTTTTTAAATACAATCATGTGAATCATAAATCAAAGAAGTGAAGAAAACAGACACAGTGGGACCCATTAGCAATGTGAGGCAGCGTGTATTGTTCTTTCCCTGTTGTGATACTCTTAATCCACACCTCTTTTTGCTGTTTATTGTCATCTTTCTCTGTGTACATCTAATTTAGCCTGTAAGCACCTCAGGGAAGGGTCTTGTCATTGTAGTTCTCTGTAAAGCATCAAGTCCACCCGTGGTGATGTATAAATAATAATAATAATAATAATAATAATAATAATAATAATAATAATAATAATAATAATAATAATGTTGAGCCACATCACTCAAATGGGAAAGGTGTCAAAATGGGTCTAAGAAAGGATTTTTTTATTAATAAACTACAACCCTTATTTGCATTCATGGTAACTTTGTGGGAAATAAGATGCATACCTAAATAAACAGAAGTATTTTGTTAGGGTTTGGGCTTTTTTTTAATTTGTTTGGATTTTAAGACATAATAATTTACGTGCTTGGAAAAACTTCAGAGCCTGAGGAGGACTAAATTGGAGGACTAAATTGTCCTATTTATCCATCCAGATGGCATCATGGATAAAATAATAGAAAGCCAATACTGCAAACAACTAAAGCGTGGGAACTATTTTTTTCTCAACTGGCACTTTTTTTGGTGGGAAACATCTCTCTGCTACTTTTATGAACTTTAGTCAACAGAAAGAATAAGACAATAGGATAGGTGTGGGTTTGATGCCCTGCTGGAAAAGGTGCATTTTCTTCAGTGAGGCCACAAAGGTGCAGTGGCTGCTGCTCTGTGATGTCCTGGTGGACCAAAGACTCTGGGTGTTGTGTCACCTCCCTAGGCCATGTCACACGTGGCTGGGGAGCCCTGGGTTGAAACACCATCAGTGTAGTCTTCCCATGGCTGCACAAAATCACACCCCCACAAAAACAAACCCAAAAAACCACAGCCAGGAACAAACCCACCGTCTCTCGTTTGTGTTGAGACATTTGAATTTGCATTGTGCAACATTATTGTTCAAATGATTAATAATGCCCAAGGTCAAGGCTGGTTATATGTTTGTATTGAATTGTGAAATGGGAACTAAAAGCTTTTTGGGAACTCCTCAATTAGTGTAAACTGCTTTGACTGCCTTAAAACTGATGAGTGGAACCAGTTGTACGTGAAGACAGAAGAAGGGAGTTTGTCTCACTGTTTATTGCACATTTCTGATGGGGATCCATAAGAAATGGTCTCATTGGCAAAGATGCAGGAAAGAGGTTGAAAAATGGTCAGAGGGCTGAAACTTTTACTTACATCTGGAAACTTGAAAAGTCTGATGGTCTCTTTCTGTAAAAGGAGAAAGTTAACCCCGGCCTACAAGTGCCTAAATGAGGAAGGCTGTGCTTACAGTAAATCAGCCTAGCAGACAGAGCTGGAGCTTTGGATGGCAGGCAGCCCAGGTTACATGGTGAAAAAATGCATTGTGATAAAGACCATGGCAATTAACCATTGAATAATCAGGGCTGTGGTAAAATTCTCTGTTCTTGAACTCTTTAAAAAAATACTCTGATAGCTAAAGGGTTTTCTCATGCCTGTGGAAGCTGGGCTGCTCACGGGTAACAAGATGCTGTTGTGCACATATGGGTAGTGCCTTTGTGCTCAGAAGGGTTTTTTTAAGATCTTTAAATTAAAGACATGCCAAAATCTTTGCTGGGTCAATACAAAGAGCTGTGTGTCTCCTCCTCCCTGCCCCAGTTATCTTTTGTGAGTGTTTTGCAAGTTGAAGCCCCACCTCACACAGTACAAGTTTGATTAGCTTCTTCAGCACTCCCTCTTGTCTCCAGCAGAGCTGAATGTCTCTTGTTATTTATTTCATGCATTAAATGCTTACAGTGTGCTTGGGGCTGTACAAGACATAAATATAAAGAGAGTCCATGCCCTGTAGGACTTAACTGCGTGGAAGGCAGAGAGGAGTAATAGCTTGGGTGTTGGTACTGGTTGTTGTTCAGAAATAAGGCATTATTATTTCAAGAAGAGGTTGATGCTTGAGTCCAAGAGCACTGGGGAATGGGCTGGAATGGAGAGGAGGTAACTGAGGCTTCAACAGCAGCTGGTGTGTTGGGGACAGGACTCAGGAAGGAACTGAGCAGAAGTCAGAGGATGAAAGGGACATGAAGTGCCACAGAGGGACAAAAATTAAGTTGTGAATTGCCGTCAAGGACACAGTTATACAGATGCTGGAAGTGAAGAAGGAGTTGTTTAAACTTGAAACAAGCATGAGGAAACCACAAATTACTAAAATCAGCAGAGAGAAGAAGGCAAGTGTCTCCTGTTAGAAGATTACCAATCGTTAGTCTTTCTCAGAGGAAGATGTACCAAAAGATCTTAAATAGCCTGTATATGAACACCATCAATAGGTAGTTGGAGGTGGAATAGCCATCAAATATTTATATTTATTATTTCCTTGATGACCTGAAATCTCTGTTGTTTAATTTTAAGTTCTTCCTCTCTTCAGGATGATCATGTTTGTAATACAGTAAATCTCTTGCCATCCATTTATGAATGAACATCATAAACACCACCATCAATTTATTTGGTGGTCATTTCAGCTGTTGGAAGTATTTCATATCACAGGTCACTCTGATTCCCCATATAATCTGAATCAGTAGTACTCTAACTGATTGTTAATTCTTTCATCTCAACCTCAGGATTACATGGAGGCTCTGAGTTCAAATTATGTTTAACAGCTTTTGACATTTTGGATGTAAAAGTCATGAATAGCTGTAAATTGTTTTCTGGAGGATTTGTGTGTCTGTACTTTGAGAAGAGAGGAGGAAATCTTTAATGTCATAAAATAGCCCAGGTGTGCAGAAAGCCACCGTGACAGGTGTAACAACCTCACTACAAATCCCACAGGCAGAGTAAAACAACCAGAGAAACACCAAAGAAAGAGAGCTGAAAAGCACTTCTCCTACTTAAAGTAATGGCATTATCCATAGGAAAATAGTTTGCAGTATTTGTAGCTATTTAGAAAATACAAACTTGCTTCTTCTTGTCCTAACTCCAACACACTGTTCAAACAATTTGTTTTATATATTTTCCTTATGCAGCTGAAGGAGAAACTCATTCCTCACATGAAATGCTCAGCGCTTCAAGACTCATGTACCTTGTTTAATCGTGATAGTTATCTGATACCATTATCTAGTAATCACTTTATCAAACTCTGATGATCACCCAGAAGCAGCTTTGGGCAGGATTGTTGAGAACAATAGGGATTGATGAAGACAGAACTATTTGATATTGCTCACTGAGCTCTCTGGCTTGCAGGCAGTAAATGCCACTGCTTTTCACATTCGAAACCTAAAAGATATATTCAGCTCACTATAACACTGTGTTACATCCTCTGAAAAGGGAAACACTCTTGCACTCCATAACTCCTCTTGTTCTCCTCTGAAGTGAAAAGTGAAGATATTCTGCACTTATTTCAGTGATATGATGGTCCCTCCGTAGTTGTAACTGGAACTTGCATTGCATCACAAACCTCTCACACTGGGAAAAGCAGTACATTTTCTATTAGGAATCAGTGACTTTCACTCTCATGCAAAAAATGTCATCTTATTTCACATGAACATCAGCTCCGTGAGTGAGTTTGAATATAAACTAACATCTTCAGCACAAGTATAGGTACAGAAATAGAGTGGGAGTGGGATACAGTACAATTCAGAAAAGAGTCCCTAAGAGAAATGCAGATTAATTCACTGAAGTTAGCAGCTTATCTATGCTCTTCAAGAGTCCTGAGGATCACAAGCAGGGATTTCACTTAGCTCTCAAGGTGCTTGCTGCTGCCAGACCAGACATTCAGGGTTCTCAGAATGTAGAAGCAAACTTCCAGTCTAGGTGCAAACTGGACACACTTGGGTAACACTAGAGGTGCTGCTCTTGTATGCAGAGAAGTAGATTTTTGATCCTTAACATGGATGTTTGCAGCTGAAATGCTTCCATTAAGAGTCCTCTGAGGGAAGCACGTATGCAGCAACTGAAAATAGCAACATATTGTTTACCAATGGCCTGAAAGGTTTGGAAACAATTCAGTTTCAGCCAGCTCTTTGGTGCAGCCTGCCAGTAAATGTTCATGACCCTCAGAGCTGATCAATGGCCAGGTGAGTGTGGAGCCCTTGGAGTGCTTCATAAAGTGATGTCAGTGCTCCCCTGCAAGAGGGACTCAGGTCCATGTGCCCTCTGCTGACCCTGAAAGCCCCTTCCTTGGGGGGCTTGGATTTCCCAGCATCCTGCATCCTGCCCTGGTCCAGGTGGGAACCAGACTGGCACTGCTCACAGTATGGAAGAACTGAGGACAGGGAACAAGCACAGGGAAACTGCACCCATCATCTGGCTGCCTAATGGAAAGAGGGGCCACTGAAACTCTCTCTCTGTTTCTCTGTTTGGAAAGCAAATTGGTTTTGATATTCCAAGTATTCTGGCACTCTTAAAATCATTGCACACCAACGAAAGAGTCTGCTTGTGACAGTCAGGTCCCAAACAGAGGGGATGCAAATCGTGTGATCTCCAGGGTTGCCAGCAGTGCACAGGGAGTAATTGCAACAAATTCAACAAAAGCAGAGGGAAGTATCATTAAACAACTGTTCAGACACCTGTTTGACCTTTTGAGGAACTTTCATTTCGTGTCAGTAGGTGAAAAAGATGGATTGTGATAAAGTCCCTGGTATGAATGTTAGATACTTGTTTTCTCTTTTCTGGCGTGTCACAGACATACTGCACAACATTGAACCAGCCAGAGACCCACCCTGTGCATCAGTTTCCATGTTGTCAGCTCCTGCTTGTTAGCAGAATTAGCTAATTAACAGCTCTGTGATGCTGAGATGATATGATGGCATATCCTACAAAATTAAAAAAGGTAAATACAGAAAGTGCAAGTGACCTCCTTATATTTTGCAACTTCTTGCTTGTAGATTCTTTCCTGTCTTGGGGAACCAAACAGCTTTGTTGAGGGGTTTTTTTGTGTATTATAAGCTGCAGTGAATAACATATACTTAACAAAATTACACACTGCATTTGTTGTGAGCAGCACCCCAGTTCCTTTTCACTGCAGACAAGAAGAACACCATCACCAAGAAAATCACCGACCTCCATTTCCACCTCACTTTTATTTGGCAGCAAACAGTCAAGTTTGTCATCGCCTTCCTCTGGTATTGTTCGGCTCATGCAGTATGAGATCACATTAAAGAAGATTGTTGCAATTTGTCTCATCTTGTGGTGAAAACACATTCTGTCCCCATGCACTCAAGCCATACTTTAAGTGTGAGTGATTGAGTGGACCTAAGGAATGCTGAGTAAATATGTTGCTGCAATGAGGGCTTGAGGAAAACAAACAAACAAAACAACAGCAAAAAATAAAAAGGTGTATCCAGTATTTTCCATTCCTTTATCATTTGTGTATAAAAGGTATATGAGATCTTTCCCCTATACTCACAATATTTAGCAGATAAAATAGCCTGGAAAATGTTACCGTATTGAGAGCCACTTTCTGAACTGGTTTACCTGCTGCCTGTAAAACAAAAGAGAATTTGGCCCTGTAAATATTAAGAGTGTCATTTTTAAAGTAAACCACTAAAACTCATTTTTCTTTGTATTTTGTGCTCAACACAGAGATGTCTGAAACGTATTATTCTAGAAAAGGGTGCTGCAAGATAGGAATCTCTTCTCTATGTCATACAGTGGTTTGATTTTGCATTTAAATAACATCTTTCACCCAAGATCTTGCAAGTTTTAAAAGCTATTAATTTAGCCCCACAACAGACCTGTAAAGAAGTTACAAATGAACAGTAGATAACAGTAGATGTAATAGTAGATAACTTAATAATAGGTTTATCTTTCTTCTATGGTCACGGAGACCAACACAAAGCCCTGTTTTATTTTCTGTATGAATATTAGTTTGTGATGCTTGTGATTTTTGAATGGCAAACTAAAAGACCTTGGGTTTCATTTTCAGAGAAAGTGTATATCTGAAATTGTTCTTCATTTCAGCTAAAATTCTCAGTGCTTAGAAAGAAAATCAAGTGTGTGTAGCCTCAAATTAGTTTCCCATAAACAGGGACTCTGTGGTCAATGAGCTACTTCAGAAAACATTACCCGAGGTATTTTGTCTCATGTTGCACAGTTTGTGTCTAGCCACATAGATATGGATAGACCCAAGCTCCTCTGTCTTTGCTTTCAGATGACCAGGTATGAGGTAGCCCAAGTGTGGAGGCAGAATGCATAAAGTTAATGGCCCGCAGAGGATTGGTTGAATTTCCAGTCTTCTGATGGAAATATAATAAAGGGCACTCTTTCCTCTTATATGGCTTCAAAGGTGACTCCAAGCTGTATATTTTTGACCAGACTCTATACTTAGACTTTCTGATTTAAATGCCATTAATGTAACTACCTGTTGGTGTGCAGAAAACAGACATTAAAATCAAGCTATTTCAGCAGCTGTAACACCAGTAACTGATGCTTTAATTGCTGAACAGCAACAGAAGAATGCAGTCCTTGTCTTGTTCCTCCAGGGCTTTGGGAAGAGCTTTTTGCAAACGTGTTGCTCTGTGACAATGAGAAGCACAGCCAGTGTGCTGGATGCATTGACATTGTAATGGTGGAGAGTGTTGCTCTTTACATTCACCCTTGTTTGCTTTGCATTGAACTCAACAGGAGTAACCCACCTGGAAGATCAAGGGAAGCCAGTTGATGTGATCTTCTTGGACTTGATTAAAGCTTTTGATCCTGCCTCTCCCAGGATCCTTGTGGACAAACTGCCCAGCCCACAGCTGGATAAACACACCCTGT
>JAWWEE010000074.1:49375029-49388591 GCA_035221455.1 Xenops minutus
CCAGGGCAGTGGGCACAGCCCCGAGGCTGCCAGAGCTGCAGGAGGGTTTGGGTGATGCTCTGGGGCACAGGGGGGGACTCTTGGGGATAGTCCTGGGCAGGGCCAGGAGTTGGACTCGATGATCTCTGTGAGTCCCTTCCAACTCAGTATATTCTGTGATTCTGTGATTTGTTGACTGGGTTCAGGATCAAGTCCTAATACGTAACAAATATGTATGTTATTGCACAGTGAAATCTACTTTAGATTCATTTCCAGGGTACCAGCAGTCAGTAGGACCAAAAACTATTTTAAAAATGCCAAGAGTGTGTTGGTGATTAATGAGGAATTTATTTTATTTTGCAGTGTCTCTTATTTAACTGGATGCCTCTGGAGACATGCCTTAAACAGCAAGGCACTGCCTTAGACTAGTATGGTAGATTTTCATCTCACGTTGACTCCATTAAAGTAAGCTTCTATAAACAGACATCAATTACAACCAGTTTAAAGGGTTTTAAAATGTAATCCAGCAGTGCTGCTTAACTAAATGAGTCCTGAGAACTGATCTCCAGTGAATTAATAGAGCAGTGTGTGGAGAGCTCACTATGAATCTGAGTTAATGACTGGAGAAGATCAAATTAATTACAACTGTCTCTGAGGACCTGCAGGGAAGAAGTCCCTCACATCAGCTAAGGTTTGATTAACTCTTCGGGTACCAAAGAGAGATTTTCTACAAATCTTTTTTTAAATAATTGGTGGTAAGACAGTGGAGTGTGTCAGCCTGGCATTTCTCAGGTGACATGAGACCACTGTCAGAAGTGATAGTGCTCAGTTTTACTGCAAATTACACATTTGCTTTTGTCTCTCTGTTTAATTGAGGAATTTAAATCAAATATGAATGCCAATATCATACTAAGATAATAACAAAGTCACCACATGGCATTTTCTCTGCATGCTAGTAATAAGGTCATCAGAATGGTAGGTTCCCATTCTGAATAAACATACAAGACCATGCCACTCAGTCTCCTCTGAGTTTTTGCACTATTATTTATTGTTATTATTATTGGGACAATTTTGTTTGATCTCATAGTGTCAAAGAAGGTGTGATTACTGAATTAATTAATTAGCAAAATAAGAAGATACAACTGCTGGTTTAAAGCAAGGCTGTGTTAATGCCCTTGTGAGGCCAGGAAGGCACACAGGTCCAAGTCATAACTTGTAGCAATTGCTCATCTCAGAAGAAATGTGTATGGGCATTGATTTACACTTTCATCCTCCCAGAGACCAACTCCTTCTTGGACTTTCACTTCTTATCCCTTGCCCCCATTGAGGACAGCAAACATTTAATTTTACAGAACTGTGTGAGGGGCAGACCAACACAAAGTGTCACCAGAGCTGACCAGAACACACTGATATGGGATGTCCTCTAGAATCATAGACTCACAGAATGGGTAATGTTGGAAGGGACCATAGTGGGTCACCTGGTCCAAGCCCCCTGCTCAACCAGGGGCAGGTTTGTATCCAGATGGTTCTTGAGAGTCTCCAGTGAGGAAGACTCCACAACCTCTCTGGGCAATCTGTTCCAGTGCACTCTTCCCTGCACAGTAAAGAAGTTCTCCTTCATATTCAGGTGGAATTTCCTGTGCATCATTTTCTGCTCTTTGCCTCTTGTCTTATTGTTGAGCATCACCAAGAAGAGCCTGGTCTATCCTGTTGTCTCCCCTAGTTCAGATACTTACAGACGTTTATAGGGTCCCTTCTCAGTTGTCTCTTCTCAAAACTGAATAAGCCCAACTCTCTCAGCCTATCCTCGTAAGAGAGATGCTCCAGTCCCCTAATTATCTTTCTTGCCCTCTGCTGAATCCAACCTTGTGGCAAACTTCTCTTAGGTTTCTCTGCAGAGGCTGAGTAGGTATGTACAACTGGAAAAATATGTCTTTCCCCCCAGAAATACACACATATTTGCACCAGGAAGCATAAAGACATGCCTCCAGCCTACGAAGCACATTAGCTGCAACTGGCTGCTGCAGATTTGAATTCATTCTCTCTCCATGCTTTTGAATTACTCAAAGCTTTAAAGAGTACACTCCTTGCTTTTATATTCAGCAAGTGTTCAGTTCTTGGGGTTTTTTTCCTTACAAAACTGCAACAATAAAATCCTGCAATGCGTTTCCCTTTACAGTACATTAGGAGGGTAATGGGGGTGCTGTCAAGCAGGAGAGCAAGGAAGGCTAAAGAACAGATAATTATCAGGAACCCATAGTGAAGAAGATATCTTCACTAAGAAGGGAAGGTGCTAAACTGCTCTGAAACTGTTAAGCAGCATTTATAGTAGGAATAAGTGATACAGGCAGTTCTTTCTGCCTCATCCAATAAGTGAAGCTGCAAAAGGAGTTTAGAGAAAAAGAAGTGATGTGCTGGGCTTTAGCAGTTTCCAAAGCCCTTTGTAAGCACAGCAAATTAGGTATATGATAACACGATGGTTACTCTGAAATCAATGGGGAAACCTCCTTCCTATGAAGTGAGTACAGTGATTCAGCAAAGAGAACTGAAAAATAGCCTCACCACCCTGATTTTCACAGACTGACATCAATATTCTTCCCTCTCTACTCAAGCCCTTCCACAAAATCTATATAGCAAATAGAAAACCCCTAACGTTAGGTTTTGGAGATGTTTGTTTTTCTGCTCTAACATGTTCCTTGTATTGCATTTAGTCATTGTATACAAATACCATGTACTTTCTTATCCAGAAAATACACTTTACACTCTGGTTTGTTTTATAATTTTGTATGTTTGGAACTATAGAGCCAATTGTTTGTCCAAAATGTTATTTTTCATCCAGCAGACTCTGGAGTTAAGCTGCCATATTTCTTCCAGAAAAATGAAAAATCATGAACATGAATTCAGAAAAATGGAAAAAAACACTGTTTTCCAGAGATTTTTTTTTTTTTTTGTAATAGCCTTTATTACTCACAAGCTGCTTTATTTCTTGTTTGTATATACATAGAATTCAGCTTACCTCATGGAATCTTTTAGTGAAGTCAAAAGACCTCACTCACTATTTGCTTGGGGTTTGTTTCAAATTAAAGCTCTTTCCCTGCATCTTTTCTCATTTTTAAACACTTCTTAAGAACTCCTTTTGTTTGGTTCCTGGAACTCAATACATTGCTCCAGTACCCGTCTCATCAGTGGCCTCAATGCAGCAATAACGCCATTCTTGTCCTCCTGCACAAGGTTTTTCAGCTTCCAGCACTTCTTTGGGAAGCAGCTGTGCCCTGGAAGTTCAGTAATGCATCAAAATAAGCAGCTTTAGCCTGCAAGAGGCAGTTCTTCTTTTGGAGATATATCCTCTTACCTTGTCCACTGGTGTATCATTGCACATTTTGTACTCTGTTAAAATGGATTTAAACCCAGCTTACCAGGTGAGTCAGGTTACCTGTTATGACTGCCCAGTTCCTCCCAGTATTTGCCATTTTGCTGTCGTGATTTCCTGTGTTCTTGTTGGATAACAGTATTAATTAGGAGAGGAAATGTGAACCCTTTTGGGCATGGCAGTGGTCGTGCTGTCCCTGTGTCTGTGCTTGATCCATGCAGACTGTTAAAAACGCCCCTATCAGAGGATTATGCCCAAGTGTCAAGCTGTCAGTTAGCTGCTTCTTAATCCATTTGACATGTACTATATTGTTATGGTATATGCCTGATTTTCTAAAAAGGAAGTCTCAGGAGTTCATGTCATCACAATTTCTTTGTACAACGAACCTGTAGCTCTCTTGGACACTGGAGTCAGGCTTGTCCATCTCAGCCTGTTTTTCATAAAGCCACATTGATTGCTGCTATTTGTTTTCCTGTTTCTTAATTAAGAGAAGCCAATACCATCTTTTTCATTGGTTTTCTTGGGATTGAACTCTGTTTAGCATCTTATTTACAGAGCAATTCTGTCTTTTCTGCTTAATTTATGGAATTTTAACCACATTTATCTAATAATGGGCCTGGCACATTACTGGATTTTATCTTACTCCTACCATACCTTTAAAATAATGCTATTATTTCTGCTCTTGGGCCTGTCATAAATTTTCCTGGATGTTTTCATTTATGACATTAATTCTTTACAAAATAAGCCTTTACTCTAGACCAATTATTTTCTTTTACTTTTTCTGAATTCATAGTTTCTGTTTTTTTTCTTGTTCCTCTCTTTGATTTTCTATTAAACAAGGGCAATATTTTAGTCAGAACTATCTTGTTTTCTTAATTATGCCTCTTTGCTTTCAAATGGTGGTTTTCCTCATATTTTTCCTTCATACTTCTTTCTCTTAGTCAGGTTTTGTTCAAATTGTTTGATTTCAAAAATTTTTCTCTTGAATCCTCACGTGTAGATGTTCAGTTCTTTATATGCCATCAGGAACCTGATGATCTAAACTGGTGGATAATCTCTGGTCCCTGATCACTCACCAGATGTTTAGATGTTAGTTCTTCTTCACCTGTTATTAGGAGGTCCCAACTACAGTTGCTGCTTTCTGTATGCAACACATTTTTCATTTTAAAGAATAGTTTGCATTTTTTAGAAACTGTGCTTGGTTGTTTGTTGGGGTTTTCTTTCACTAATTAACTACAGGAATTTATCACATACCTTGTCCCTTCTGCCATCTATCCCCTCCCTCCCTTTGTATGTTGAATGACAAAATGACTGGTTGGTTTATAGTAGACTCCTGCCAGGGCTCTTATAATGAGCAAATAATCCACACTGCATGGAAATTAAGGATAAAGGGAAATTGCAACTGAAGCTAACCACTTTCTGATGCATTTTGATGTTTATATTGCATCAGTTGATGTAATTCAGTACTTCCTGATGTTTGTTTGTGGTTCAGGCTCCAGTACCCCTTAACTATGGATTCAATTATGTTTCTCTAATGACATCACAGTAAAATGGGAAGCTTCCACAGTGTATTTTGCCCAAGTGCAAGTACATTCTCTATTGCTTACCTCTTGCTTGTCATTATTAGTTGTGTTGCACTGCACTGTCTGGTAAAATGCTTTACAAGCTTTAACACTGCACCAAACAAAGAGCAGGGATTGAGATTCCATAAATTTAAAGGATGAAGCATCCTAACTCTTTTGAAACCGTAGCAACTTCAGCAGCTTTGGAAGAAAACACAAAAAAATCAAGTACAGTTCATATGGTACTTGCAGTAAGTGACTGATCTTTGCAGAGGATTAAAGAAGGAATGACCCTGAGTGCCACATGGACCATCTGAGTTGGAGCTTCATGGAGGGAGGAGTATTTAGGAGTTCCAGACCGAGAGCAGGAAACTTGATGGACAGCAACCACAATACCCAGACAGAAGGTGAGAAGCCAGAATTAGGATGGGAGAAGGGCTAAAAAGAAAAGATTTCTGGATGGCAAGAGTTGGATAGAGGATATTTGAGAAAAATAATTTTAACATTATAGTCAAGCACGAGGAGGTTTTAAAAATAGTGAGAGACATGAGGTTGGTGTGGAAGTAAAGAGGCAAAGTGAAATGGTTTCTATGAGGGGAGAGTAAGAGTAACTAATTTCTGAGCATCTTTCTGCACTGCAGGGAGGAGAAAGAGGAGGAAGCAGCCCAGCAAACAGCTATGAATAGTCAGAAAGGCAGAGATGGGATAGGTGGTCTTGCCCAGTGAGGAACAAAGCAAATTATGAAGGTCAGTCCCAAACAAAGTCTTCTTGCCAGAGAGAAATATCAATTAGAGATCGCATTGGAGGCCTGAGGAGAAGGGATAGAGGTAATGTTGTCAGTCTTGACAGAAAAAGAGGAGAATTAGGGAAGAGAACGAAGTAATTTTTACAATGTAAATTCCTTACGGCAGAAATCTGTCTATTCCATTTCTCTGCAAAACATCATGCAAGGCTCTGACTCTGAATCAATCATATGTTCTGTGGACAGAGAGCCTGTAACAGCTAACACAGTCCAAAAAAGGGAGAAGATGAGGCAGATTGAATGGGACAGCAGAGTGGGAAAAACCCTCTGGGAACCACAAACTTAGGGGCTGTGGCTGAAGGTGTAACAGCAAATGCAAACAAACCTCAAAAAGCTTGGTAAAAAAAACAAGAAGAAATGTTAGGAGCAAGAAATAAAAACAATTAGAATGTATGGAAATCAGCAGAATTCAGGTTTCTCATGCTTGTTAATTATCACTGGTCCCCAACCACGACACTGACTTCTGCCTAGGTAGGAGACTGGAAACAGAAAGTGATGGAAACACAAGGAACATTCTGTAGAAAATTATCAGCTCTGTCAAGCAGGTGCAGGAGCTCAGGATCTCTGAGTTTGTGCTTTAATACCAGGCTGAGCCCCAGCACAGCAGCAATCAGGCATCCAGTGTGTGTTACCACACAAAAACATGATTAATGGAGCAGGTGCTACGACAAGTCACCACTTCAGTGCTGGGTTGGGTTGTTAACTGAAAGAACAAATAGTCTCAGGCTTTGAAGGGTCAATTCCAAGGTGCCATGCAAAACAGCATGCCATCCTCACCTGCCAAGCACCTGAAGTGTCTCAGCACCAGCCAAGTGATGGAGCATTTGGGCTGGTCTGTACAGACAGGGAGGAGGGAATTCGCCTGCTGGATTGAAGAGCTGGGATCATGTGCTTTGTGTTCAGCTGGTGCCATGAATATTTTCCTATACCCAGGGAATGATTTCATAGCCATGGGGTTATATGAAGAGCACTGGTTCTTAATATTTTGCCAGCAGAGTGAATGTTGGTGCACCTCTGTAGGTGACTGAATTATCACAGCTTCATGATCACTGTGCTCTTTTCTTGCTGCAAAAACATTCCTGCCAGTATAATGTCCATGTTCTCAGAGAGAACAATCCTGCACTGGGAAGTGTTCACATTGGGAATAATTTTCCCATGGAATAATTTTCAGTAGTAATGGGAGGAAGGTAATAATGGAAGGAAGATAACTACTCACTGTATGTTACTGGCCTATTCTTGGAATATAACTGTTCTCCAATGTGCTAGAAATGTATTGTTGTTACTTTTAAGCTGTAAGAGGGTGACTGGACTGATCACTCCTTAACCTGAAGTTGTTCTGTACCTGAAAAGAGAGTCATAAATGGTTATGCAGCTGACCAAGTCAAGGTACTGTAACTATGCCTACACATGATCACTATAATTCCTATTCCTTGAATTGTCAGAACCAAAGGGTATATCCTGGGAGAAAAGAGAAAGAAACCCCAGGTTTCCATCCTTTACATGAGCAACCAAGGGCTGATGAGGCAGGGAGCAGGCCTACCATAATTCTCCAGTTAAGTACACACCAAACAGAGCAAGGCATGTGGCACACTGAAGCAGCTCCAGTCACATGCAAAAAGACAACTTCCATAAGTTCAGCCTGGCAGTAAAGCACCATTCCAGCTGAAAAGGGAGTCATTTTGTGAGTCTAAGGACACAGAAATTGCCATATTGCGTTGGAGCAGGAATCCATCTACCTTAATGTCCTCTCTCCAGCATTGCCCTCCTTCACAAAATGATGTCTGCCAGTAATCTCACTGATAAATTTTTCATGCAAGAACTGACTGCTGGATAAGGCCCTAAACACAGGATGTACAAATGGATGAAGCTGTGCAGGTGGCTATAACAGAGAAGAATAGTGGAGCTGCTTAAGGATGTCCTGTCATCATGAGTGGACAGCTTTAACTTGGAGATGTATCTTTATTAGTCAGTTCTTTGTGTTTGTGGCGTACAATGACAATGCAGAATATTCAGTAAGGGAGGAGCACTGCAGGGGCAGAATCAGGGATGGGTTTCATAGCAGGTCCAGATGTTCAGTTGAGGATATAGAGGAGAGACCAAGGAAAAATCAAACAAGTTAGTAAGTGCTACAGGGAGAACAGAAGGAAGGCAAAACATAAGCATCTGAGACACACAAGTCTGTTGCTTCCATGTGCAGACAGCAATATCAGATCATGCAGGTGGGCCCTAGGTTGGTGTTTAAACAGAAGCATCTGTTGCTTTGTAGAAATCTGCAACATCTGTTTGAACTGTTTTGTAGGCTGGAACCCTCTCCCCAGCACAAGCTGGAACAGACAGTCCTTTTCATTAAGCCTAGACAAGGGAGCTTTCCATTTAATCTGTCCCAATGGTGCACCAAGAAAACAAACTATTCAAAAGCAATAGGCAACAACTGTTTTCTGAAGGCTTGATTCAGTGTAGAGTAGCAGCAGTGGGGTCAATGAGTGTATGGTTTGGACAGCACAGGACAAATGCAATACAGTGAACAGCATATCATGCAAGGCCAGAAAGCTCATCAATACCAACTGTCCTGCAGCCTCCCAGAATAATTATTAACAAGGTTCTCTTCCCCCACTTTGTCCTTATTATAGGGGAACTATTGATACTTCTTTTTTAATTATGGAAACATTTTATTCCACTATGTCTTGCTATAGCCTGTCCATTATTGTTCTGATAACTATCTTGTGTACATGGATATCATTCTGATCAACAGGTACATGCTGTACAGAAATCTGAGTGCCAACAATACCCAGTTGGAGAGCATCCTTAATTAAAAGTTTTATATTGAATTAGTTCAGTAGTCTAAAGAACAAACCTAACCTAAACTTGAATATTAAAAGTTGTGTAGACTATTGTATTCAAACTTGCCGTTTTTTTGGTAATGTTTAATCAACTGCTTTTCTCCTACCTCTTACTGAACATCCTAAGGAACTTACATTTGCATAATTGTGCAAATGATAATAACAGTTACATTCCAGAGGTTTGCATTTAGAGTACACTCAAAGCTGGTCATTGTTCCAAGAGATTCTTTTTCCTACTCCTTGCCCCATCCCTGCCCAGAACTGCATAACTGAGCAGGACATCAGAGGATAAAATTCATTATAGCTAAATACAAGATAATAAACTTAAGATATAAAATTCTAAACTATATACAAAAGGTAAAGCATTCTAAATTGAATGTAACATGAAAATCATTAGAAATCTCTCCAGATAACTTAAACAATATGTACTTAGTGCAAGGGGGGAAAAAAGGAATAAAAGAAGGGCCATTTAACGAAGGGGATTTTATATATAATGTGTTGAGAATCAAGTTTGGCTTCAGTAGAAATAAAGATCTTTTTTTTCATAATTGGAGTCTTAAAGCATCCATTTAGAATGTTACTTAACATCTAAATAAATTTAGAAGTAGTGTGTCTAAACTCGGTGGAGATGTGTTATGACTTTGTGTTCTTCTATGCAGGATATGTCTTAATCACTTTCCCAATAACCTCAATAAATTAGAGGCAGAGTTGCCTTCCTGTACGTGGCAATGTGGATGGAGCAGCTGGTGTCCTGAGCAAACACGGGTCTCAGTTCTGGAGGCATTAACTATGGGGCTGCAACCAAGAACAGTCTTTGTATTCCCATATTGTAAACTTCCATTAGGGGTTAGACAGAAATACCCTCACCTTAATGTGGCTTTGTATAGCTGTCCCTGCACATTTAGGTGGCATTCTAGCAGTCTTCAAAGGGTCTCCAGCAGCTATTTCAGGTTGGATTTGTTGGGGATTTTTATAGCAAGGCATAGAAAGGAAAACATTCAGCCTGAACATTCTAAATGCTCAGTTTAAATACTTGTTCACTGTTGCAGAGGGTCACTGCACAGGCAAAAGCAAGTTTACCTCATTTTTGCTGAGAAGGAAGCCTGTCCCATTTAGTTTGGTGGTATGAGCAAAGCTGCTCCTTAGCAGGGGTTCTGGTGTCTCCTTCCTTGGGCTCGCCCTGACCACAGTGTGAGCACTGCCTTCTGCAAGCAGGCATCAGCAGCCCTGCTGGGGGACTGCTTAATCCACCTTGTGTAGCCATCTGAGCAAGCAGAGGCAGTTCATCCTCCCAGAGGTAAACCCAGCTCTCAGGCAGCGTGCCTGTGTGTCAGAGAGGTGCTCTCCCCTATGCCATCTCACTGAAGGTGTATTCAAAACCAAGTGCTTGCACTCCCCTTTTCTGTGTCCTCAAGCCAGTGGGAGGGGAAGCAAGATGTTTTGCCAGCTCTGTTTTAGGGAGTGAGCTCTACTCTTTAGCCTGTTCTGCCCTCGCCCGTGCTGTGGCCCCCGAGGAGGGACAAGTGGCATCAGGAGTGGCTGGATGATAAATAATCTAGGTGGCATCGTGCAAGGACTCAGGCCTGAAAACCACGCTGCTTGCTGAGGTTAAACAGAGAGAACACCGTGGGGAGCCTGGTCCTATGAGAGTATTTGCTGTGCAGTGAAGGGAGAGCAGCTCTGGGCAGGAAGAGAACATGAGGGTCTGCAAATCCTGAGGAAGCTGTAGCTGGCAAGACAACACACTGACTGGCAGGTTGCTGAATCTTGCCCCACAAAGTGTTTAGACAGCCTCTCACTTTCTGAATTCTACAGAGTTTAGATAACACGTGGTAACTCATAAGTCAAATATGGGTAGGTGTTTATCTCTCTTAGGGAAACATCTAGGGGCAAGAGTGAGCAATTCCCTAGTCAATGACTGTATGTTAAAAGTGGTATTTGGTGAATTCGGGAAATTAAAAAAAAAAATAAATTAAAAAATCCTCAAATCCTGTCAGGTGAAAATGAAATTATCTTTTGGAGGGGTTGGCTGTACCACTCCACAGGAGAAACTGTTCTGCTAGTGCATGAGTTGCTGAACTTGCAAACATTTTTTCCTATGAATGTGCTGCAGGAAATTTTTACTGACAGGTTATTATGACTACTTTAATGCACATATGACCCACTGTCTGGAAGACAGTTAAAATTATAAACTGCTCATGAATTTACTGACACTGTTGGCAATGCTGTTACTGCAGTAAACATTTAATTTGATCCTCATTTCTTAAAATAGTGGTATTGCTACGCCTGCAAGAATGCAAAGCTTCCCGTTGAAGAAATCTATTTCAGGTCTCTGCTTATGAGTCCTTCAGCCTTGCTTGTGTGCACTTGTGACAAATGAAAGTAGTCGTATTAAATCTCCATTTAATGTTAAAATGAAAGCGACAAATTCATACAATTCACAGCTTCCTGATTAAAGTTCTTATAAAGCCCTACATCCCAATTGGAAGAAATCATGTCTGCCCATGGTCTTTCCCTAAATGATTTTTTATGTAGTTGTCTGCCCCAGCTGCTCATGACACATGTGAGGCAGAAAGAATAATCTTGTAACAAGGGAAGCTTGTAAGTTCTTACAGTCCCTACTCAGGCAAATTTCTTTCAGTGAATAGGAATTATGCTCAAGTGATAATTGCATCATCTGGCTTATGGTTTGAGTATTTAGACACCCCTCAATTCAGTGCTACGAACTGATGTCAGGATGCAATGGAGCGATTACCATAGTCCTCTGCCCTCATTTCCTCACATTCTGCTTTTTCTTCCACACATAGGTAGAAGTCACTTACTGGCAGAAAAATATCTTAGGGACAGCTATAAGTTGAATGGAAGGAAGCCTTGTTTGTGTTTTTGGTCTTCTCCCTTTTGTGTGCTGATTCTTGCTGTGAAGCAGTGGAAGAGCTCTGAGTTTACCAGCTATATGTACAGAGCTTTTGCCAAAGTCAAGCTTAGAGAGAATCTGCTAAATGCCTCATTTTCAGGGACGGTATTGCTCTCAAAGCTCATTTTGTGGGGTTCCCATAACTCAGGCCTCTTTGGTGCCAAACAAGCCCTACATTGGTTGCTGCTGACAGCACGTGTTTATTTTCCTGGCTCTCACTACAGCCTCCTAGAGCCTGCCCTTCTGTCTTGCAAAGTCCGTGCTTGTTGGTTCCTTGAATTTTTTTGCAGAAAAATCCAGTTTGGTATTAATTTGCATAATTCATGATGTAGGATTTTAGGACTGGCTTGGGAACTCCTAAAGCACAGCCACAGAAGGAAGTGAGGTACT
This sequence comes from Xenops minutus, assembly GCA_035221455.1. Taxonomy (NCBI): domain Eukaryota; kingdom Metazoa; phylum Chordata; class Aves; order Passeriformes; family Furnariidae; genus Xenops; species Xenops minutus. The sequence continues at coordinate 49,386,888 of JAWWEE010000074.1, forward strand.
GGAAGAGATAAAACAGCACGATCAGAACATGTATGTCATTTTCTGCTGTTTCACCATAAAGTTGGGGTTCATCATGGGACATTAGACAGGGGACATAAAGGCAGCATCAGGGTCAGCTGTAAAAATTCTGGAGTGGCAGGTTAATGTAAGTTTCATGAAGAAAATATAAGCCCCAAAGAACTGAGCACAGAGCCAGGAAATAATAGAAATGTCAATACACTGAGGCTCAAAACCTCAAAAAATTCTGAAAGCAGAAAACCACATCACAGGTGAGTCAGGAAGCGGGGTTGGATATGAGACAGGATGCCATATGCAGGTGGGGTGAGAAGATGCTCAACACTTAGGAAACAGGCTAGGCATAGGACTCTGATGACAGGGCAAAGAGATGGTATTTTGTATTGTGTGGCTCTGCAAACTGTAGAACTGACACACAGCCAGAGAAGTGTTCCTACCACAACAGCAAAGCTACTTGCAGCTGATCATAATACTGCAGAAAATAGAAAAAGGAAGAAAGTGGAGGTGAGAGGCCAAATTTCTGTGAGGAAAAGGCTGCTTAGAAATGTTTTTAAGTTACATGGACATCAGTGTTAAAAATAACACGTAAGAACCAGTCAGGTAGGGAAGCCTGGAGTAGAAACATCACTGGTGCCTGATGAAAGCAATAGTGAGAACAAAGTGCTTCTAATACCCTATTTGTGAATAGAGCAGCTTACTACTATTTTCTCCTTCTGTATATAATTAAACAACAACTGGAAGATCAAAACCCATAGAAGAGTCCCCAGACAGGTGAGAGTGAAATTGAGCTCATTGTCTCCCTGTAAAAGTGCAGCCCTCAGTAACACGGAAAAGAGCATGGAATTTTTAAAAAAATCAACTCAGTGGACAGATTTCAAATTGCTGTTGCCAAAATTGAGAGGAATTCAACTGCTTTTCACTTACATGGCTCAATTTCATGCCATGAGAACTGTAAAGATGCTGTCTGATGGTCAGCAGCAAATCCATACACGGAGCCCTGAAGGAGTCACAGAATAAGAGGAAACAGAGGGAAAACATAAACAAAAGCAAATGGAAAAGGTGATTTTTTGAGAAAGGAGAGAGCAAAGGGGCTGGGTCAGTGCATGAAGAAAGAAGCAAAGTGTCCTCCAGGTGAACTAGCTGACTCCCAGCAGCTGTGAGGGCTCACCTGCCCTCTTGTCTTCTGCACTGGAAATTTATTATTGGGTTCTGTGCAATTAACAAATACTCCTCAGCTTCCCTGAGGGGAACCAGGCGCTTATGGAGCTGGAACTGTGTTTGACCACACCTGGATGTAGTGCTTGGCAATCTGTGCTGCTTCCAGATCATTAAAGGAGGAAGCTGCCTGTTTCTATCCACAGGAACTTCACCACACCCTCTCTCCCACCTGAGAGACAGAGTAGGGCTCAATGCCTCCTCAGTTAGTGTCTGTTCTAGATATGGGGAAAGAAAGAAAGAAAAGAAAGAGAGAGAGAGAAAGAGAGGAAGAGAGAAAGGAAGGGAGGAAGGGAGGGAGGGAGGGAGGGAGGAAGGGAGGGAAGGGAAGGGAAGGGAAGGGAAGGGAAGGGAAGGGACGGGAAGGGAAGGGAAGGTAAGGGAAGGGAAGGGACGGGAAGGGACGGGACGGGACGGGACGGGAAGGGACGGGAAGGGAAGGGAAGGGAAGGGACGGGAAGGGACGGGAAGGGA
>JAWWEE010000074.1:49397390-49428475 GCA_035221455.1 Xenops minutus
TTCTCTTCTCTTCTCTTCTCTTCTCTTCTCTTCTCTTCTCTTCTCTTCTCTTCTCTTCTCTTCTCTTCTCTCTGAGCTGTGCATGGAGCTCCTCCTAACACAGGAGCGTGGCTGACTTCAGGAGGGACCATAAAATCTCCTCCCTGAACCTCCCACAAAAATTCTGCACCGATGAGCAGTCTGTGGATAACCGGGTTGTTTATTTCAAGACTGAGCAGGAAATTTGGTGGGTGGGAGCACAGGAGCACCCAAAAAGCATCTAATTCTCTGTTAGATACCAAGCCCAGCCATGCTAGGATTAGTGTCTGAAGCAGCAGCGTTTGGCTGGGGAGCTATAGAGACAGGAAAGAAGTGTGATATTCAGCCACCCTCGTTTTACTGCCAATTAAAACTGAGCAGTCAGTCCTCCCGTAGCAAATGACCAACTGCACAGGCCATTATGCCTGCTTAACTACTACTTAACTTTGTTTTCAACCTCCCTGCCAGTGAAATAAGCTAAAAAAAAATAGAAACAGGCAGATTGCCCCAAATGATCTATAGTCAGCTCAGATATTGCAAAGAGAAAACAGCTGGTTGGTTTGGGGCATGTTTTGAAATGCACAGAACTAAGTACAGTGTTCTGATCTACGCATGGCATATCAGAAAACTCAAGGGAGGTTCTTAAAGACAGCCAAATAGAGCTACAGTGAACCAGCAGCAGCCAAACCTCGTGTACCTTGCTAGTGGTACATGCCTTCAGGAATGGCTTGTGCTATGACAGATTATCAATTAAAGTTCTTCTCCCTGCTCTTCTACAATTTCTCATGTGGAGGGAGATGCACAGTCTAGAGAGACATTGACCCTTTGTCTAAAGGAAGAACACCCCCATCTTTTGCTCCCATCCTGACACCACAGCCTCGCACAGCACCTCCTCACCAACCTGTGGATCTGTGCTCGAGGTGCTTGCTGTGCCACAGCTATTCAACAGTACCTCGAGGCACTCAGAGGAAGTTTTTCAGTCCATTTTTATTCTCTGGTGCCTGATGAGGAATCAACATGGTCCTGCACATGTGTCCCAGCTGCTGAGGAATGGCTTTCAGTCCCTACGCAGGGACTAAGGGTGTTGCAGCCACGTGTTTTATTTTGCTTTTTTCTCTCCCCCACGCTTTTCACCCTGTTGCTACCATTTTCAGTTTTTCATGTCTTGGTAAAAGCAGAAGTTCAAGGCTATACTGAGAAAGCCAGGGCCTCTTAACAAGGTTGAAGCCCAAGTTACTGCTCCACCAGAGAACTTGTGTTCAGCAAGGTAGGACTGCTGCTTTTGCCCCTGGTTCCTGTACTTGCTGTTGTAGTTTTACTGATTGTAAAGAAAAGAAGTGGGCTGAGCTCCATTTGTTTCCCTTTCTCCTTTATAGTGTACTGTTCTCTGAGTCATTCCATGGCCTCTTCTCACTGCTGTGCAGCTAACTTTTGTGGCTGGAATTCATGCACTGGGCACAGAATTTACAGCTGCCTAAACCTTGGAGTTCTTAGTAGAAAACAGTCTCAAGTCTCCCAGCCTTCAGAAAAGACTGGAAGTGAAAAATGATAGAAAGGCAGTTCTAATGAGACTCTGAGAGATGAAAGCAACCAGTCCTACCAAGTCACCTACTGGGCACAGTAGCCTCTGTGGCTTCCTTTGGTTGAGCCTGAGGGGATGTGACATTGTCCTTTGCCATTCTCAGGACACTTTCACAAGCTCAGCATACAGACCAGCCTTTTAAACCACCAACACTTTGATCCACTATTCAATTGCATTGTTCAAAAACAAACAAACAAACAAACAAAACCCACCCAGACATGCATGCACAAAACACGCAATGCATTTCCCTTACAGTAACTTCACTTTTAGTTAAGGAAACATGACTCACTTCAAAGACCCTTTGAAGGGACTTCTTATAATTCCTGATCTTCAAAGAACCATAGCTGAAGCTATACCTGGATAAATATTTCTTTGTCAGAAGAGCCATTTGCCATAACCAATTATCGAAGAAGCAACTGCAGATCTGATTTCTGAAAGAATGCAAAATCACTCTTTGAAGCTACTAGGCAGTTCAACAGAATCCTCTTGACAAGACTTTGCCCCAGAGCCACCTTGCCAGGAGAAATGGCACCTGGTGGGCTGGGGACCTGTGAGTCCCTGAACTGCAGGACAGGATTCTGGACAACCCCTTCTGAGGCTCCTGGGGCTGCATGGTGGTGCACTGCTGCTTTCCACAGGTATTGCTGCTTCGAGGCATGTCAGACACTCAGTCTGTGTAAGTGCCATTGGAGTTATGGCTCCTGTCAATGCTAGAGCACCTGAAAGAGTCAAGGAGAGCAAAAACAAGCTGTCGTTCCTCTCATTAAAAGCTGTAGGTGCAGAGAGTGCCCAGACTTTGTCTGATGTCCAGTATAAGTCATGGTCATTGTTCTCTGAGTCAGCAGACTGTGGTTTCAAACTTAATTTCTTTGTGCCATTCATCTGCTCCCTGTCATATCCCTTTGGCTGTGAGATCTTGTATCGGGTTCTGTTGGGGTTTAGATGATATTTTTTTCCCTGTAAATTAGTTCCTTTCAAAGGAATCCTAAATAATTTTTCCCAAGAAATTGGAGGTTATCTTAAATTCTGGTCCATAGGACATTGTTATGGGCTCTATCTGATCTGGAAATCCATTCTGTAGGAATACCATGCCACTCAAACTGATGTTCTATTCTAAGACTATTCTGTTCTTAGGCAGTCAGAGACCAATTCTGCACTCTGTTATTAGAAACTGCTTTTATCTGACATAAAGACTTCATGTTAAACTCGTACCCCTAATCTCTGAGAGAGTCAGGTTTTCACCAAAAAAATCTGGCTGGTAAAATGAGGGATTTGCCAGATCTAGGTATTGCTTGCTTGACACACAGACTTTGGCATTCAAACACTCACAGTGCTGTCATAGCATGTTTAATTGCCTGTCTTTGCATGAGAGTCCCAAGACAACTCTCTGATTGATCCCCCGTGTCCTGATGATACCCTGACTCCAGTTAATGTTTCAGCCATTTGTACAATATGAAACCTAAGGTCCCATTTGAACTGAGGAAGCAAATGGCTTATTAAAGTCTAATTTCTCCAGCTTGTTCTTGCCTTTGGGCATTTTAAATAGGTTAATGCAATTTTTACAATACACTCAGGGAACTTTACTCACAGAATGTTGTCATAAACTAGAGGAAAATAGCCCCTAGATTATCTTAAAATGGGAATTATTCCAAATATACTTGCCCTGGTACTTAGTCAAGCTCTCTACCTAGAACAACCTTTTCTTCTTTCTTTTTTTTTTTTTTTTCCCTTAAGATTTTAGGGCATTATTGTGCATTTTAAGGTTTGGTAAGGAAAAAAAAGGTGTCAGATTTATTTATTGCAGGGGATCATTTTTCAGGGAAATTCCAGTATTCATCAAAATGTGGAGACACCACAGGCACCATATAAATTATGGTGGTTTTCTTCGTAATACTTCCTTTTTACTGCCTACATTCTTTAAAGTGGATTTAGTGCTCCTGAAAGATGCTGGATAAGACAAAGAAAGTAAAGCCCTCTGTTCCTCTGCAGGACTGGTATGGGGGAGTATTGGCAATGCAGGTTTCTCCCCATGACCCATGTGTGTTCTGCAGCTGTAACCTTGAGGGGTCAGCTTTAGGAACAAGGAGATGACATGGTCTCTTTACTCTGTCTATCCTCTCTGCTGAAAGGCAAATAAAGATGTCAGTTGACGCCATCCAAGGCCAAAGTCCTTATGGTCTTCCTCATTAGATATTGAGAGACCATCAGTTTATTACCTTGACTCGGTGGCAAACTGCTTCTAATACAGGATCTCTGTGGGTATCTGTGTGTGAATGCAACTTCTATATGTTTAATACTTATTTTATAAGGTAGAACACAGGCCAAAGCACCATTATAGTGCAATTCCTTATATTGACCCAGGCTGGGTTTGAACCACTGATTTAGAAATAATTTGCTCTGTATCCCATTACTAATCTCTTCAGCCACAAGTCCAACCCTTCAGGGATTTTTTTTTTTTTTCACAAAGAGGATGTTAACATATTCAAAAAAACTCCTATTTTTTCTCTCAAAAAGAAAATTCAAGCATATGCAAAGACACTTTGGGTATTTGGCTAACCTACCCCTCATTACCCAGGAGGGAGAGAATGTAAACACGGGCTTGCATAAGGTTATTCAGCATGGGTATTCAATCTTTAGAAATCTGTTTCAAAGAAAAGAAAGGCATAAACCTCATTAGGAGAGAAACAACAGGGTGGAAAAAAAAAGCGGGCCGTGTCAGTTCAGACGCAAACCCAGATGCTTAAGTTAGTTACACTTTTCAGGTTAAGGCAATGCAAATCCATTCTCCATTACTGGGGAAGTGGAAAAAGGCATTAAGCCCTTGAAATGGCAAGAGTCAAGTTCTGTGCTCAGTCAAATAGGAAAAGGTTTAATATATGATTTTCTTCTTTTTAGTCCATTGTACATTGTATCAAGGCACTGAAGAACAACTATGCAATTATGTAAATAGGAGGATAGAGGCTGGAGCAGCACAACAGTTTGTAAGCTAAAATTGCTTTTTATTCCTCCTACCCCCTTCTCCCTCTTTACACGGAAACAAACATGCACAAAACATTAATGAAATAAATCAGACATGTGAAGCTTATTCACAAGAGTGGATTCTAGATATGAATCAAATCCCTGAACATTAATTTGATCTTCTGCCAAGCACTGTAGAGGTCTTGAGAATCTGAGTTTATATTGCAAAGGAGAGGTGAAAAAAAGAGTCCTAATTTTAAATTGTTTTCCTTATATGAACATTTGTGGGCCTACTTATGTCCCTTGCTTTTTGGAGAATTGTGATTAAACTGTAGAATGTATGTTTTTATTTAAAATATAACCAGGGATATTCCATACTTGTGTCATAATATGTTAGCCAGAGGCAGCAGGCAATTGCTACTACGTTCAGTTAATACACTCAGGATTGGGAATAGAAGACAGAGCCTTCTCAGTTTTCCCACTAAGACAAAGGCTCAGTCATTCCCTCATTATGGATCAGACTGGTTCTTCTTCATGGTTGCATCAGAGGTGAATTCTTCCCATTGCAACCTTCTACTTGTCAGAGGGCCATTTTAGTTTCATTTAAATTTCCTGTGCAGGTAACAAGCAGAGAAACAAAATATGCAACAGCACATTTGGTGTAAATATTGGAAATGCATGGCACCATTGTGCCTACAGTATCTGCCAAAGGAAGTCAAGGAAGAGCCCAGGCCTTAGGTCATACCTTTCCCTAATTCTTTAAGTAGCCTAGAGCTGTGACAAGTGTAGAAGTGGATGACCTAGATCAGAAAGCTTGCTTTCGCTGCCTCTTGACCATCCATTTGCACCTCTTAACTCCATATCTCTTATTCTAATGTAAATGCTTTGATACTTTGACTAAGCATAATCTGCTTAAAGTAGGATCATAAACCATGGGGTGATCCCGTGGGAAGTTTGCCCTGGCACTGCAGCAACGAAGACATTCTAGTTGAACCCCAGGTTTGAAAACCCCATGTTGTTTCTTTGAAGGTATTGCTTCTTCTTACTGTCTTCTTGGATACCTGGTATACACACCTAGCATATATTCAACATGCATTTCTCTTAAGGAATGTTGAAATGTCACTCAGCTTTTATGGATTTTCCTCATTTTTTCATAGCTTGCCTGTATTTCTAGTTAATTGTTTTCCTTTTAAAGTGTTGTACTTTATGTTGACTTTTTTAATGACTGAAAGAACTTTCTTCAATTCTTTGTGAGCCTTTTTAATTCTTGAATGCAATTCTGAAAGAAAGTAGGCACTTGTCACTTAAATATGTCAAAGTTTTACCCAGCTGTTAGCCAGTAAGTCATAAAAGAGATTCCTGTGAGGTAGGCAGTGCATGTTATCTTTTATACATGCAGACATAGCACTGTTGTACCACCTGAAATTCCATCAGAGTCCAAGCCCTGCTGAAAGTGACAAATGCTAGACAGGTATACGATTTATAATGGATGAGCTATGCAAGCAAGCTCGGGGAGCTGGATTGGATTTGATTGCAAACAATAATATGACACAATCCCTGCTGTGGATAGCACAGGCATTGTGAGAGGCAGTGCAGTCCAGCAGCATGAACACCAGGCTGCTGCCATGGTCCAGAGCCCTAAACCCACCTTTGCAGTGCACCCACTGTGTGGCTTTGAGAACGTCTTTCCTGATCTAGCAGCCCTTCTTCCAGTGCCTTATCTGTTTGTTTAGCAACAGCATGTTAAACAATCACACCTCACTAAACCACTTCAATGCAATTTGAAGATCAGAATGATGAAAGGCTTCTGAGAGGCTTTTTAAAGGAATTAGATGAAAACACAGGAAGTTATTTGAATAATTTTGTGCAGTCGCTGGCAATGAACTTGGAAACTTCTCCATGAAGTAACTTTTCTCCATCAACAAGATTTTCCTTCAGGAAGTACCTTCCACCCCAGCAAGAATGTCTTCATTTCCAGTACAAAAGTGAATAGTAGAGATATCAATATTCCTGCATTCCCCAGCATTTGAGAGTTGAAAGAAAATTTAGAGCTGCTATGAGTATAGGAAAGGATAACCAACAGCTTCTCCTAGCAAGCCTTATGTTTTTCCTTCATACAGCCTTTTCTGGCTTACCCATTCTGCTTCATCCTTCTCCATTTTCTTTTCTTTGTTGCTTATTCCAGTTTATGGCTCACTGATTTCACAAGCTGTACCAAGACCACAGGTTCAACCCCAGGGTACAGACATGTAGAAAGCTGAAATAGGGATGTCGGCATGAAAAGAAAGTGGAGATGACTTGGCTTTATCTGCCAGCCCACAAACAACTTGATGAACAAACTTTCTGGCCATGAAATCTGAATGCTGTTTTAGAAACAACAAATTCGATTCATTCCCAGTTTACTCTGGCTTCTGTGGATGGAAATTTGAATACAGGGTGGTATTGGCAAAGCAGTGTACAGAATAAAAAGGGTGTAGTGACCTTGCAATCTATTCCACTTGGGATCTTACAGCCAACTAACACAACCCCTAAGATGTTGGTTAAAGTGGGGAAGGCTGGAGACCCAGGTGACTTATTCAGGGCATAACCCCAGGAAGCATCAGGCTCCTGTTATTCTCTGGCTGCTGCTTAAAGCTGTTCTTTCTAGGTGATATCCCTATGACACACTTCCTGCCTTCCCAAATTTACTGAATGCCTCAGTCAATTTGAAAGTGTCTCTGGGAAATCAGGTTTGGTCCTCTGTGCCAGCAGGTTGGTGTGAGCCACTCATTTCCAAACCTTGTGTTTGGAGCACACGCTAGCAGAACATGACAGACCTTTACTACCAGGAGTAAGGGAGCAGTGCAAGCCACAAGAAGGACTGTATAGCTTCTAGAAGTGAGCAGTTCTTATTTCAGAGTCACACACATTTCACTGGGTATTTTTGCTACCCGGGCATTGCACGAGAAATTTCACAGCTGAATGTTTTATTTCCTGATACGTGCTCTATAATGACATGACAAAGCTCTTTTCAGGGCATCCTTTATTTTACAACTCTGGCTTTCTCCTCCCTTATGTAACAGCACCAGTTCATCTTATGAGTTCTTACTGTACTGTGTACAGGGAAAACCTGCTCGCCTCTTCTCTGGGCAGGTAATATTCCCACTGGTTTCACTGGTAAGCTTGTCTGAGCAGAGACTGCTGGCCAGCTCTGATCCCCATCCTGTGGGCAGACCCGGAACCCTTTCAAAGGTTTGCTTTCATTGTCACCAGTGAAGTCCAGCTCTTGCCACAGAATTATCCTGGCAGAATTATACAGGCTATTATTGATGGGAACAATTTCCTGCCACGTCCTGTAGTGTGAGGCCAGCTGTCCTCAGTGAGCAGCGTGCCCCCCAGAGTAACAGAACCTGAATTTAAGGCAGAATATCTTTAACACAATAGGTATCACTGAAACGTGCATAACTGCCTTCCCTCTCTTCGATTCACAGCTACCTCATCCCTGAACTCCCAGCTTCAACAGCTTCAGCATCTTCAGCAGCTCCAGCACCAACAGCAGCAGCAGCAGCAGCAGCAAAGCCAGCAGCAGCAGCAGCAGCAGCAAAGCCAGCAGCAGCAGCAGCAAGGTCAGCAGGCACAGACTCCTCAGCCAGCACAGCAGCCCCAGCAGCCCCAGCCACAGCCATCAGCAGCACCGCAGCACAACCAAACGCAGCCCCAGAGCCAGAGCCAGCCACCTGCAGCCCCACAGTCCTCCAGCTCCCCCCAGAAACCCAGCCAGTCGCCAGGGCATGGCCTCCCCTCTCCTCTTACTTCGCCAAATCCATTGCAGGTAGGACGCTACACCAAAATCTCTAATGGTCCAACAGCAAGGGCGTTCTCTTTCACCACAAGGGGAAATCAAGGGAAGGTTATTTGGACCACACAGGCTGAGAAATTCCACCTTGTGTTTCTTAATCCCTACAGGCATTCAGTTTAGAACAGCTCAAAGGCCTGATCAGCCAGAAAAACATACCTATTGATGGTTCTAGGTTGCTGTTTTCTGAAGAGTATATGTGTTTTGCTCTTTAAGGTCCATATGGTAAAACCCATAGAAAACTCTCTAATTTTTTCCACATATTCATCATGTGACATTCACAAATTGCATTTGCCCAGCAGTTGGCCTCGATGATAACTTAAGAGGACAACAATATTAGCTGTTCATTAGCAGATGGTCCTGACTGTCCCTACAAGAAATAGAGCTTCTGCTGGTGGGCATGTGCAAGGGATGGATGGGTTGTCCCTCCTCTTGAAATCACAGTCCTAATTTTTATCCTTCTAAGAATCAAATACTTCTACTAAGATTCTCAGTATAGACTCCAAAGGTAAGAATGCCATTTAGTGCCTTTGGCAGATGCTCATTCCAATGACATGGATATTTTTTAAATAGACCACCAGCTATGGCACCCATACTGATGCTCTGCCCATCCTGGAACTCGTGGGCAGAAACAGGAGTGCCTCTGATCCAGTGGTCCTGTGTTCTTCGAGCTGGGTCATGTCTCATTGTGCAAGAGCAGCTTTGACTGTGCCCATAACCATGATCCTGAACGCCAGGGTAGGGTGTGAAGTGAGTGGAGTCTCATTCACCAGGCAGTGGAACTGCACTTAGAAACCAACAAAGTCTCTATTCATTTTATCCTCTAGGTTTTAAGACACCACTTTAAATGTTTTATCCACACTGATGGATTTGGCTCCATTTCCTGCAGAAATAAAACTGCATTAGCTTAATAATTAAACAATCCTTTTTTAGACAATTAAGGGAATTGGTTTACAAGAAGCTGTGTTTGCTGTGTGGCCAGTGAAACCTGCATTAATTTGAGCTTCAACTAAATTGCATCAAATCTGATTTTTTTTAATGGTTTAGATAATAGACTTAAAAGTCTGCAAGAGATGTGTCCTTGTTTGCTGAGCTTTTCCTTAGAGTAGAGAATTGTGTTTCTAAAGCTTCTCTGTGTATTGTCTTAAGGGCTACTTATGCATCACTTAATGCCCAGTCTATCATGCTAGTGAGTGCTTTGGGACTCCTTTATATGCAGATTATTGACATGCAGAGACACAAATATTTTCAGAGGAGCTTCAGCTACATTTTATTGTGTTGGTACAGCTGTAATGTATGCACACTAACTGTATACACGTATACAAACACATATTTAGTGCCTGCTAAATACTGTGCTTCAAAAGTCATTAAGTTTTACAAACAAAGCAAATGCACACATAAATTACAGTTGGGGTGGGGAGGAAATATGGTTATCTAGACAACATACCTCGAGAGGGTTGTACTAACAGTGACTCTGAAGCCTTAGCTCTGATAGAGCCTCTGGTCCCAGTGTAACTCTCCCCTGAGTCTGAGTGTTCCCACTTGTCATCTGTGACACACCTGTGACAAACAGGTCAGGAAGGGAAAATTTGCACTGTTGGCTTCCCCGGGCCCCCTCTCACTTGCAGAGGTACAAAGGAAGTCAGTAAGACCTTGCATGGTGGGTGCCAGTGCCAATGCTCCTACACAAATATCTTGGCATCTCTCTGTAGTTCACAATTGCCCTCCTAAGGGAAGTCTGGATGTGGCAGACCCAGCAGAAGGGAAAAGGAGGGAACCAAGTATTCTGGGGGAGTTTTAGTTCAAATGCTGTCCCCTGAACTTTTTAGGGGTTAGGATCAGATTTGATGAAGGACACCAGTGTGAGAGGTCTGGTCTTCCCCCTGGGCTCAGCTCAGCCAGCTTCGTGACTGGGACACTTTCAGCACAGCACGAAAGGAATTTGCTGTCAGTTCTGGCTACACATTAAAGACTTACTAATAAATTGTGGGATAAGTATTTTTAATGTTCTTTCCTCTCTGATCCTCATCATTTAAATAGCCATGAAAACCCAAAGTTTGTTCACAAATATGCTGTGCACTGGCACCCAGAAGAGGAGGCAGAATTCAGCACAGTGCCTCAGTCCTCACCCTGGGTGATGTGTGGAGGGTCATTACTTTGGCCATCCAGCCATTCCCACAGCAAGGGCAATACTTTTTGAACTCCTCTAAGAAATAATTAAGAACTTGAAGAATGCTCTGTCATGTTGCCAGGAATGCTGAAACACTTTAATATGCAAACAAGTGACACTCAGAAATTATTTCCATGCTGTTGCACTTTATATATGGTTGTCTGGGTACTTTTCTAAATCAGAGCAGTGGCAAAATCTCCTCCATGAAATTTGTCTTTCCATTCTAAATCCCACAGAGAAAGGCTGTTTTACCCCTGCACATCTATCTTGAGGATTGCATCTGAAATCATTTCCTTCCACACAAACATTAAAAAAGGGAGGACACGTTTGGCAGCCATTCCCCATAACAGCTGCTTAGAATGTGGATTGTTTTTAATGTTCAATGCTCTAACTTAAAAATCAGCCTAGAACAAAATTCAGAGATATTATGGCCTCTAAGGTAATTTTCTTTATGAACTAGAGTGAAATGGGGTTTGTTTGAAGAATATTAAGGGAATAAAGAACAACTAAGTTTGACAGCTAAAATTTCATTTCTGAATTCTTGATTTTTTCGTGGGCTTTATCCTCTTACATTATTCAGGATCTGTCTGAAAGATATTAGTTTAAAAAAATGCAACCTCAAAAAATTGTCATGGAAAGTCAGTAATTCAGGAGGATGATTGTGTTTGTTTCAAAAAACTCTGAAGGATAACAGCAATTACATCTCCAAGTGTACAGATGCTGTCATGTTCTTCAGAAGGCAAATTAAATGAGAGTGACTTGCTTAGGTATACCTGGATGAGGTACTTTGCTATCTGATCAGAAATTAATAATCCAGTGCAGTGTACACCAGCTAAAAGTCTCAGAATTATTCTTGTCAGATTATTCTGTAATGCCCTGCTCTAATTTTATCACTTCTTTACATGGTTCAGTGGGCTGGATTGTAGTTACAAAGGTGGGGTTTTTTAGGGAGTCTTTATGTGATTGCATAGAAAGATGTGAAACCTCACTTTAGGTTCCAGGACCTGAATTCTTTGCTGGCATTAGTGATGGTGTTCCAGGTTTCCACTGGTAAAAGCAAAACACCACAGAACTGGGGTCATCACTTGTTTGCAGAAGACAAAAACCAGAGAAGAATTTCCCAAAGCTGAGCTCTATTTCAGGAAGTGGTGGGTCAGGCAGAGGATGGAAGTGTTTCATCCCATCATTTTAAAATGGGAAAAGGGAGATAATGATAGTCTGACTTCTTCTTTCATTGTGCCAATTGACTAAGATGAAGGAATCCAGAGGTGAAAGACAGCCTATCTCATGTTGTAAAGTTGAGGACTTTACTTGTGGGAAAATACACTTCTCCAAGTATGCTTTGCCTGTGAATGTTTAGTGCTATTACAGGGAAAAAATATGTGAGTTTTTCAGTGGTCAGCCTGTTGTAGCTTCAAAGGATGGTTAGTACTCTTACAGAGTTTCCATTCAATTAAGTCTTTGGATTCATAGCAACTTGACTATATTCTGTATCAAATCAGACGAGCCTAGTACTAAGTAGCCAATTAATTCTTCCTGACTCCCAGAATAAGGCACTTTGTATCAGCATCATGCATTTAACTGGCTGCAAGAAAAGGTTGGCTTCTGGTGCTGGCACTCACGGTGTGGTTCAGAGAGGGGGATAAGAGGAATGCTCACAGTCAGACCTGCAAAGGGAGAGCTACACTATAGGAAAGAGGAATTCTCAATGATTTCCACTGCTCTGTTTGTGTGTGAGTAGGAACAGACAAACAGGAAAACCCCCAGAGATTTTCTTACTGTAAAATTATTCTGACCGTTTTCAGAACTCTTTCCTGCAGAGTCCCTTTTGTCATGGGAGCCTTCCTACAATAACTGTGGCTGATGGAAGATGATGAGTGAGAGGAAAAGTAACAATAAAAAGAGGGAAGAAGGGAAGCGAGGAGATGACAACAGCACAAAAACCTTCCAAGTAACAGCAAACTCTAGGATAGCAAAACCAGAACCTCCTTTAGATTAAATTTTCATACTAATCTTAAATAATGTATTTGGAAACTCAACACTTTTATAACAAAGGAGGAAAGAAAAGCAGAGAGGCTGAAACACTCAGCTGCAAATGAGGGAGAATATGTACACAGATGTCTGAGGCTCCAATAGTCAAAAAACCAAACTGCCCCTTCCTTTTCCCCCCAACATCATTCACTGCTTAGCTTCTCATTAAGGAAAAATCAGCTTGGAAGAAATCTCAGTGTTTATTGAAACCTTGACATATTTCCATGTATTTAAGACACAGAAGTAACAACCAAGTTTCTGATGGTTTGAAGAAGGCTCTTGGGGTACATTTGCAAGGACTGTACTCATGGTCTGTTCACATCCAAGACCTGTAACATTTTTCTCGTGCTTATTGAGTCCTGAGATCAAGAAAACTTGATCAAAATGAAGACACCAGTAATCCCACTGAGTTGGGGTTTTTTTGTTTGTTTGATTTGCTAGAATTGTCTAACCTGCTTCTCCAAATAATACTGTGCAAGGTCTGACTGACTGAATCTGTTCCCCCATTACTTGGTAATCAATCTGACAAAGAAATACTTTATAAATGGGGAGCCAATGCAGTGCTTTGAATCCATTGACCAAAATTTCCTAAGTTTTGGCATCAGTAGGGAGTGAAATAACCCACATCACAAGGCAGCAGGTGATACAGATGGAAGGTTCATGCCCAAGCCCTGCTTAGAGTGAGCCAGTTGAGGTGTTGATCTTAGGTGGATCTCCAGAAGGGGCTGGCCAGACCTTGGTCCCAGCTCTGCATGGAGACTCCCCTGCAGTCAGTTCAACAGAGCTGAGTTTGGTAATATGTGGAGAGCATTTTCCTTATTTCATCCTCTCTTCATTTCAAACAGGGCCAGAAAGATTTAAACATGTTGTTCTAATGACAGTTTGGGATTTCTGTGTATTGTAAAGATTTCTGTGGGTTGATAAAGGTGATTTCATAAGCGGAACAAGCAAGTACTTGTGTAAGAATTTCCACTGCCTGGAAAGTTACGGTACTAATGTACTACATACACACATGTTTATTACCTATTGCAAAGGCTGTTGTGATACAGGTGCTCTCCTTTTGGTTTGGGGCTCTTCTTTCTGTCCCTGCAGTAATTCTGTGGAACACACAGACATTCCCATTCACAGATTTGAACTTTGCCTGAGAAATTGTTGGGTTTGAGAAATTGTTGAGTTTGAGTTTCAGGCCCTCCTTTCTTCTTCTCCTTTCACTTATCCTGGCACTTCCATGACCATACTCATCCTTCCTGGGTCTCTCACCAGCTGGGCTGCTCTACCATGGCAAAATGAGTTTGTCCTGGCTGGACACTCATGTGTCTCTGCCAGCTGCTGTCCTGCTGTGGCCAGCTCCTTTGAGCTCTGCTGTCTCTCCCTGGAGACACATGGATGTCACTTCCACTCGTTTCAGGCTAGTCTCAGCTGTGTGTAAGGCTGAGCAGGATTTCAGATCTTCTCCTCAGCAGTGTTCCTTCTCCCAGTAGCTCACTGCTTTTGGGGGTCTTTGAGGAATTGGAACTCCAGCCTGGAAAGCTGCTGAGTACTGCATTTAGACAGAGCAGAGGTGTTTAGGCGTTCTCAAAGAGACTTTATAAGCAAGTCTTTCCATTCCCCGAGGAAACTTTCTCTCAGTTGGAGCACTGGCTGCCTGGTCCATCCAAATATGCTCTGCAGGTGTTGCTATTTTCAGAAGCACAAGGAGTACTGGTGTCTGACTCACATTTAAAGCAAAGGAAATTAATCTTCCAACAAAACAACTGGCATTATTAGCACCCAAGGGGCAGATGCTGAGGCTAATAAAGGAAACCATTTGCTAGAGAATTCTCTGAAGGTGAGGGAAGTGGAGTTGTTTGCCCAGCAAGATCTGGCTTCTGAAATGGGAGCATTTAATAAACTCCCTAAAGCAACCAAAGTATTTAATAAATGGGAAAATAGATAAATAACATCATCCCAGAACAAATTTGGGAAAGGATCCATATCCCATAAGGTCTTCTATTTCCAAAGCCTCTCTAGACACAAAGTGGGACCCTTGGGGATCTTAAGGACAGAAAAAGTAGACACAGCCCCTCAGATACTCTTATAAATCAGGTGGATCTGTTCTGTTGGCATTCATTTATCTTAATTTCTTTCTTCACTCCTATTTCCAAAACTTTTTAAAGAAAGTAGAGAATATCCGAAAGCATTATTTTCTTTCCCTCTATTTTTCATACCACTCATGTCTTTGTAATAAAGAAAAAAAAATTGCAAGTCATCACAGGTTTCTAGTCCTATAAGAAAAGAATTCTTCTACTTCGAAGCAGGTGGACTGAGTGAACACTGAGAGCCTGGTGGGCTTGGGGCTTGTTGAATCTGAGGAGCAATATCCTGGAAGTGGCAGAGCCCGATGCTTTATCACTAAAAAACACTTACAAGGGGTTGCTCAGCTCCCAGATACTGCCAAAAAAACCCCACAACAAAACACAAACAAACAACAAAAACCCAAAACCAAAAAAAAACAAAACAAACAAAAGAAACAAAGAAACAAACAGAAAAAACAAATTAAAAAAAAAAAAACAAAACAGAAAAATAAAACCCACTCACTCTAAACTGTGTTTTCCATTTTAAAACTCAACCTTTTTTCTCAGCATTGCTGAGATCTCTCAGTGTCTACTTGTGGATTCTGTGGGTGGTTTTAGCAGCTGCAGGTGTTTAAAAAAGTAATACTTTTTCTTTCTTAATGGCAGCCAGAATGTTTAGAGAGAGTAACTAAGCACAGGGCTGGAGATTATGAAATTTGCTTAAGTGTTAATGGGGGATTGGTGAGTTGCAGCCTGCCGTCTCCCCTGGAATTGATTGACTGCTGCTGCAGGTCTTCACACTTGACGCTCGGATTTGACTCGAAAATTCTGCCAAGTCTTTTACTCGGAAATTTATCTTAATTAGATCTGAAAGACCTGCCACAGCAGAATAGTCACACCGATTAAAATGAAAAACAGGAGAAATTACTGATCAAATTAATCATAATGTCGGGTTACAGCTGTAGGTCTGATGTAATTTGCCACTCCAGTGAGTTACATCGGCCCCGGCAGAGGGAAGGGAGCTGCTTTGACGCTGATCCGTAACACCAGGCAGCTCCAGGCAGCCCATCAGCAGGCTCGTTCCATCCATTCTCTTGGCTCAGGCTGACCTTACAGCAGCAACTAGAAACAATTTAGGCAAAAGGGAAAATATCCTTTTATCGAGGAGGTTGCGCTGGAAACGTGAGCTTTCCAAATCCTTCTCGTTCCGTCTCGCGCCTTTCGCCACCAATCTGCTGCCTTTGTCTCGAGTAATCAACAATTAATTATGTGGAGAAGGGAGAATTAAACAGGCAGAGGTTGCCACCTCAGGCACAGCCAGAAAATGGTTCTTTCGAAGAGCTCCTAGTGGGGTAGGATATGAGGAAATTAGGATCATTTAAGCAAGTGGGCATACAGCAGCCCCTGCCCTTTCTAGCAGGCAGGAAATAAAGCATCACACTTGATATTTTATAAGTGTGGTGATTCTAAAATTTATTTTTAAATTACTTATTAGATATTAGATTCTGCTACCTATTATAACCTTTTTTGTTTGTTTGTTTTAAATACTGATTGACTCCCTGTTAGAAGGTGATGCCTTGTGGGTCTTAAGGGGTCCACCCTGATATTTTCATCTGAAAGGGAAGCCTTCTACAACCCTCCAAGTGTTTGCTCCACCAGCAAGGTTTGAAAGATTTTTTAGGGCAACCTGTCTTATAACACCACTGTAGTTTTTGCTGCTGATCCAGGACACAGCCAAGAAATTAAGTTTGCCACCAGCTGAGAAAGGAAATGAAGTAAAGAAAGCAAAATAGTATAGAAGAGCACCATGATTCCCCAGAAAAAAAAGGACTTACCTCTGAAAGACACCCAGTTTTTATTTTGCTACTGTCGTAACTTAGACTACTCTGCAATATTTTGTGTGATTTTTCTTTTCCAGCAATGATGTCATTCTATAAAGTTGGTTTCTCCCCTGGCCAAAATTCCATTTTAATTTTCTGGTTTAGACCTGGGAAATTGAAAGAACTGAGGACAGCCTTTGTTTAGAATCAGCTTTGTATATATATACATGTGTGTGTGTATATTTTTTTATATATATATAAATATATATAAATAAAATTTGTTATATTGAATTGCAAAAAAAAAAAGGTGGTTTAACAAAGGGAATTGAAAGTATTTTAACTCACGGGGATGATTTGAAATCTACTAAGATCCTTGTTCACTTTCAAATGCAAGCTTTTGTTTGCTGAAACATTTCCATATTCCATCTTTCATCTTCATTTGCATCAGAAATTACGTTATAATTTCAGATAATTTCCCACAGGACAGGAACTTGACTTATTTTGGATAGCTTAGCCATGACCCAACCTCCTGTGAGGGTTCCAGCTGGAGAAGCAAGCTGGGTTATGTTTGTGGAGGAGAGTGGGAGGCAGAGCTGAGTTTCCAGAAGAGAAAAAGGGACGTATGGAACCAGCCCATCATATACTGCTAGGATCATCCTTTCACTGCAGGAATTATGAGGGTGCACTTTGGTTCTTCAGGGAGCTGAGGGTCTTTAAGGCAGCAATCACTGCTGCAGTGTCTTTGTGTAGCTGTTAAGAAATACCTGCTTTTCAAAAGCATAGGAACAGCAGTCAGGCCTGGGAGCATCCCAGTCTCTTGGCAAAAATGCTGATGCTCTAAAGAAAATCCCAAAGCATGGGCCCAGTCACCTTACAGAACAGTTCTCTCTGCTACAGATGGCCAGTAACTTGGTATGAGAAGGTGATTGTTAATGAATGTGCTAACAAGTGATATACAAATTGTTAGCACAGTGACCTTATAGGCTTGCTTTCAGGCTGCTGGATAGCCAGACCCAGCTGGAGGGCTGTCCCTGTCTCTTACTGCTCCCCTCCTGGTTTGGGCAGTGCTACCCCTTTGGGCTGGAGGCTAAAGCAGGACAGAAGACAGCTGGGGCAGAGCATGAAGGCTTGGGCTCTACTGGGATCAAGATCCAGGAGAAGCCAGTCTCATTGCCAGGATTCTTATGAGGATGCAGTTTCCATCAGTGTGCAATTCCTCAGGGACAGGACCTGATTGTAGGGAGGAAAAGGAAAATGCTGGGAGAAAAACAAAAATGCCTTTGTCACGGTGCCTTTTCTACTGGGAGAAACAGATAAAAAAACCCAGTATTAGCATTGTGAAAGGCTGGAATTTTATCACTGATCACCACTCTAGAATAAGATGCTGTGTGCATTTCCATCCTACTTCTGCCTGCAAGTTTTCACTTTATAATAAGACCTAACTCCACTTCTAGGGAAGTTGGCAGAGGGTTTCTCAGAGCTCTCAAATGAGACAGGAGCAAGCTCAATATGCCAATATGAAGGTTTCCCCCTCTTCTCCCTCCCCAGCTTAAAGAATTGCAGTTTCCTTGTTTGCTTTATTTTAGCTGTCTTCTGGCTCTGAAACGTGTTCTCCATGCAATCAAAATGTGTCTGACAGAATTTTCAGTTCATGTAAAACAAATATAAAAATAAACAGAACTTGAGAAAACCAAGCCATTCTAAAAATCCTTGATGTTTTCCCCATAGACATTCAAAGAGTATGTCTGGGGGGAAATCACTGGTACTTCAAATGTACAAGCAGGTATAGAGATAACATATGTCAGTCCTGTAGACCCAAATTTGGCAGTCCAAGCTCTCGTGAGTGAAAACTGCAGCAAAAGGAGGGGAGGGAATTCTTCTCCTGCCACATAAAATCTGCATATTTAGCTCTAATCTCATCATCAAGTCATGGCTTTGCTTGCTGAGTTCTCTTTTGACAAATAATTTGCATCAGGAAGCAAAATGCTCTGGTAAATGTGTTGTGGAGTGAGGAGCACCAGCCTGCAGTCCCGGCTTTGTCACTGTCTGGGATGTCACTTTGTCTTTCTCTTCCTTTTGTTGAATCTTCCACCATTGTTTGATCACTTTATACTGCAAACTTTTACAGCTTTTTGGTGTAGTGCAATGAGCCCTTGATCTTGCACTGGGCTTCTTGGTACTGCTGTAACACTAATGCTACACAAGCAGGGAATATTCAAAGGAGGAATCTCATAGCCCCAGTCACTCCTGCTGCATTCAGAGTAGTGTTGCTGTTGACTTCAGAGGACACAGAATTGGTATCTATTTTGTTTTCAAGTATATTGAATATTTTGAAGTTTCTGTCAGCTGTTCACTGTGCTGTCAAATGCACTAATGAAAGGTTTTCCTAAAGTTAATTTTCCTGCTCGTAATACACTAACCAAATTTGCTTTAACACTTGAAAAAATCCATCCATACTAAAGAGAATCAGTTGCTTAATCCTAAAATTAAAGGTTATTGCATGCAAGAGAAAATAATTACATGCTCAAAGTATGGAAAAAAGAAAACTTTTTTAATATGTAGGTATTTGTATAATTAAAGACTAATCAAGCATGAAGGCTGCTGACTAAACCAGAAAATGAGATTGTTGGCAAGCAATATTGTAATGTAAATGCCATTTTTGTTTAAGTACTAAGGAGCTGAAGGAATGATATCCTGAACAGATTAAAAGCAAACAGCATTGATAATAAATATTTATCAGATTTCAAATGCAACACACAGAGATTTTTATATTTTACATGCAAAATATATTGGCATTGAAGTATTCAGTCACTTTTCAAAGGTTTGTTCACATCTTCACTTTAAAATGTTGAAAACAAGCACTCACTAGTGATAGAAACAGCTTTAGAACTCAGCCTTAACCTGTAGCAATGTCAGTAATATGCAGGCAGTGGAAAGCAGGTGAGAGCTACCAACATATTTAACTACCAATGTATAAGAGCAGCTCCTGGGGCTGGAGAGTCGGAATTGGAATGGTCTGTATGTGTGTTACACTTTCTTTTTCTGTTTTCCAAAGTGTTTGCATTAATTTTTCAAGAACAGAGGGAGGCTTCTCAAGCTTAAATCCATGCCATGAAACAAAGGTTTAGTAAAGTATTTATGGATGCTTTATATATACACAGAAATTAACCCCATGTAACCACTGTATTGTTGTAGAGGGTTGGTTTAGTGTCTGTATCATCTTGGGGAAGTGCTTTAAGTGGTAAAATATTGTACTGGTTAAATATGCTCACCACACACCTTTGTGTTACATTATTGTAGCCTAAATCTTCTTCAGGAGTGGATGTTCAGGTATTTGGCTACATCAAGGGCTGAGGAGAATGAGGAAATGCTAGAAATTAAGTATTAAATGTGTTCCCATTCCTATTCCTCTCCTTTTCAGTATGCTGTTCCCAGAGCTGGCACTGCTCAGCCTGCTGGGGTCCAACAGAAACCATCTCTTAATCAAGCCTGATCATACAATAGTTGAAACTAATTCAAAACATCTGTGAAAAGAGGTTTAAACCCAATGGCTGTGACAGAGAGAGACAGTGAATACCTGTGTTTTAGCACATGTGCTGTGGGCCATCACATCCCTTGTGCTGGTGTGGACCTCCTGTTGTGTCCGCGTGCATTTACATTTTGGAGTAATCTTCATCTCACTTGGTTACGACTGAAAGACACAGGGGTGTGGCACTGACAGAGTTATTGGGGGAGAGTAACAATAAGGATTTTTGAATGGAAGGCTGCCTACACCATTATCAAATTTTTCCTGTCCTAGGGTAATTATATTCCATTTGTCTTTGGACTAAAGGACTGTAGACAAGTCAAAATTAAATAATACCCTGCAAAAGTCTTAATGGTAGTCCCTTGAATAAGCATTGATCTAATTTCCAGAAGGTTTGAGTCACTCCCATTGATGTGAACTGTGGAAATTATTACTTAGCTCTCAAAGGAGTAAAGATACAAATTTCAGCCTCTGAATTTCTTAGAAGAGTCTTGCTTGGGTCTGTAGGTTTTACCACAGGAAACTGCCAATTTGCAAATGCCAAAATTCAGAGCAAGCTCAGACCAAGCCAGCCTGTTTCCTCCAACAGCCTGTGTTTATCTGAATTACTAAGCTCTTAAATGTGTAATATAGTGTGTGTATAAATGAGCATATATCAGCATTAAGAACTTTATAATAAGTGCTTTATAAGTCTTCTCAGCAATTCATATTTACATTAATGTAATGACAATAAGAATTACGTTGGTAGAAACACACTAAGGAAAATAGGAGGAAAAATGCAAAACTTTGTGTCTAGACCATCAGTCAGAGGCCCAGGAAGAAGGCAAGTGGAAGAGGCAGTAAAGCACATTGAGATCAAAGCCATGCAACTGATGGTCTGTGAGCCAGGGCTGACCCACAGGAAATTTCTACCCAGCCCCCAAGTGAGCAAATAAAAGAGAAATAAAGGGCTTTGAAGGCAACTGCACGTGTGCTTTGCCCTGGGGTGTGCTATTGCCTTGGGTCACCAGAGCAGCCCAAAACACCTAGCAGAGGTGGGGGGTGAAAAATCTGCCTTTTGATATTTGTTTGTTTGTTTGTTTTTCACACATAACTGGCTGAACCATAGTAAGTTTTTAGGTTTCCTGTTAGCAAAAGGCCCTAATTCTTTACTTCTTCAGAGAGAGCTCTGTCTCCCAAAGAATAGCAATCCTGTCAAGCAGCAAAAATCCTTTTTGGTTTGTTTTTTTTTTTCTACCTGTAGTGTTGTATAAATGGTAAGTTACAAGAAGGGTTCACCTCTTATTTCTGGAAGGGACATTACCACAGTTTTCTGAGCAAAGCACAGTAACATGTAAATTATTTAAAGGCCGAAACAGACACTTGCACAAGTCATTAAACTACCCTGTGTCTTAGAACAGGGAAAGGATATCCCTGGGATATTTATCCGAGGCCTTTGCAGGTTAAAGGGGAAATGGAGTCAGCAGAAAAAGGTGCATATAGAAAAAGCAATTATTCACAAAATAAAAATGAGGAGAGTGGTTAGACGTGTCAGCATATATATCTGAAATGCCTTTGGTGTGGCTATTACTTATGAAAAAAGTCATTACTGCCATTCTACACTAGGTTCCACAGACTTATTTCATAGTAACCATGACTTACTATTCATCTCCATGGAAAACCTCCAAGGAAACCTCAAACCACCTAGTGAAATGTAGAAACATTTCCCAGCTCTCTGGGTTTCATAATTTTTGACAAGCATCAACCTAAACAGGGCTTAGGAATGCTCAGCACTAGTATACATCCTCTCCATTTATCTTTGTGGATCAGTAAGAGCATGCAAGACTCATCGTCAGTGGGTGGCTTTGAAAGTCTTAATCTGATGACGTAGGCTAACAATATCCCCCACTCCAACACAGAAAAAGTAAGACCACAAGTTCACTTGAAAGTCTGAAGGCCAGCCAGGTGCTGCTCTGTTTTCCAGGACTGTCCAAAAAAATGCCTTTTTTATTTCAGACAGGACTTGCCCCTCATCTCAGCAATAGCTGTTGAAATGTGCAGATTTTGTTATTTTTTTTCTGGACATGCTCTATTTGATTTTGTAATTTCTTCACAGGAGAAAGTCTTATTACAAGGATTAGGCAAAAATCAGACCCAAGGATATTCCATCATCTCAACAAATATTTGACTTCAAAGCAGAAAAAGAAAACAACAAAAACAGGGCAACTGACAAAGCTGTGCATGGATGAAATAAAACTGTTAAGTCTGATTCCATCCATTTACTTTACCAAATGCACAGACACCCCACACCACTTGAAAAATTGGATCCAAAATGAAGAGCTTAAAACTGAGAAATTTCAATACTACCAAAACACTTTTTTTGGGAGTTTATGGAGGGAGACACTAAACATGATCCAAATGCCCACCACTTTTAAAAAATTTCAATTCCAGCAGAAAGGATAATAGTACAATAGATTTTTTTTCCATGACATTTTTAAAAGCCTGTTTGAAAAAAAAAATAACTGTAAAAAACATTGTAAATTAATACAGATATAGAATATAAACATCACTGTTTTTAAATTTCTGGTGGGGTGACTCAGCATATCGAGAAATAAGGGTAGTAATCTGAGGAACAGGAAGAAAAGAGTTCACTTCCCACTTCTGAGAGCTGAGAGCTCAGGCTTTGCCCTGTGAAGCAAAGCCAGCCATGCCACTAAGATGGTCCAGCACTGAGCAGAGATTTGCTTCAAGGGCTGAGGTTTGTAACCATCAGGGCAACAACCACCCTCATCTTTCTTCAGCTTGTTCCTTTGCAAAATGCCCAGTGTTCTTTTGCCAGCTGGGCAGCTCAAGACTTCTTTTTCATTATTTTTTTCTCAAGAACTGTAGACTCACTAAAAAGCTAATCTATTCTGGTGAAATCATCTCATAAAATAGTGTCTTAGCCTCAGGTTCGAGCTTTTCACTGCACCTGATTCAGGCATGAGGCTTCAGCCAAGGTCTCCCCACGCTTGTGAGTGCCCTGGTTTGGCAGAATAATATATGCTTGTGGGCTTTCACTTTTCCATCCTGAAACATGAATAGTTCACTGCTCATCAGGCCAGAAAGAGAACTTATCCTCCTACTTGTCCCAGTGTGCATGGGGACTCTGAGTAAGGAAACAACTCTAAACAGCAGCAGAGAAAGGTTGTGAGCCTGTAACTCCCTATGTATAAGCACATCTGCTCTGGTCGAGGATTGTCTGCTGAAAAATCTAATGAACAATTCCTGTAAGTGCTAGGCAAGCCCACAGGGAGCTCTGTAGATATTCCAGCCCTAAGCTAAGCCTGGCTTGTCTTTGTTCTCTCTTAGAAGAGGGGCTGAATGCATATGGTACATGATATTCTATAAGTTGTTTGGATGGGAGAGCTGCCACTTTAGCATAACATGAGCACTGCTTTTCCTGTGGTGGCTGCCTGCTGTTTGGATTGTATCTGGCTGATTTTCATTTTGGAATCATGAAAACTGAAAGGATGTCTCCCAAGCTACTTTGAGGAGGAAAGGTGATTGATACAGAAAAAAAAGTATAAGAGACATAGGGAGCAGAGGTATGATGAAGATTAATCAGAATTATTTTTTTAAAATAACTGGTATCTTCCAAGGATAAAGAATAGTCTTTAATGTAGGTAAGGAGTGAATTCCTATCACTCAACACTAATTCCAATATAAGGAAGTGCTGAAATTCTTTAGAAAGTACAGCTACAGTAAATCCCTAAATATCTAAATGCTAGCTCCAATAGGATTGAAACTTGATGAACAAAATTTGACTTTTGATGGTATTAGGTCAATACAGACTTTAAAATAATAGGAATTACAGGTTCTGAAAATAATTTTTTAGCCTTAGTGCTTTGATAAAGATCTGTGACCACTGGCCCTTTAAAACTTGAACTTAGGCTGTAAAAATATCACTTCTTATTGATCACATGGTTATTAAAGTCAGTCAAATGCTCAATTTATATGTCAAACACTTGTAATATTTCCTGTAAATATTAGAACAGAAAAAGAACGTGATAATATTTTGTTCAGTTGCATTAGATTTCTTCAGCTTTTCACCGCTGAGAAATAATAGAAGTGGCACTAAATAATGCATTAAATATGCCAAGCATTTATCAAGGCTAAATTAATTTACAGCTGCATCTATACAAGGTGTTTGCATGCATTGGTCCATGTATATGGAGGCAGGAACATGCCCCTCCATGTAACAGGAGAGTGGCAGGATGAAAACACCAGGAGTTCTCATTCTCTCAGTCTGCCTTCCTAGTTCCTGCCACGCACTTGCAGCCCTGGCAAGGTATGGCTTTTTTGCTGAACCTCAAAGAGAAGGAGGAAACCTGATAAGTCAACAGATATTAATTAAATGTTAAAGGCAGGTTTTCAAGTTCCTTCAATATATATTGCTCCTAATGCCATTCAAGTGCGCTTACAAGGGAGGTCAGGGGGGAGATCTTTAGATCCCCCAGGCTCCCCCAAGATGCCTTTCCATAACCAAATGCTTTCATATGAGTAATCGAAAGAAACCTTTAGTCAACCACTGGGGAGCCTTTCCAGCCTGGCTTCGATTGGAGGCTGAGTGGAGGCCTGTGAGCAGGAGGTGTTTGTAAGCATTTCTAATGGCATTTTGATGTACATGTACAAAATTGATGTCGGAAGGATCATTGTAAACTCCCAAACAGTGGAATATTGAGGACATTTTCAGGTGGCAGTCAGATTCTGGCTGGGTGAGCCCAGTATATTTTCTCATGTCACAGTTGATTAGGTTCACAGGGAAGTGGAAAGAGTAAAAAATTCTCTTATTACTGCAGCAATGCCATATCAGCCTCTTTTCCCTTTGAATGCAACATTAGTTTTTGTCCAGAACTCTAACTGCTTTCTACAGTTTGGGGAATTGTAAAGCAGAAACAATTTTCCCAGCTAGGCTGACCTTCACAGTAATGAGAAATGACTGGAATTTCTCTCTATTTCTCTCACATTTGGTGAGGGGGGATAGGAGGTATGTGTTTGTTTTACCTGATATTATGTTGTGGGCGTCTATTTGGCACTTTGAGCCTAATTTTTTTCCATTCAGGAGATTACATGGACTGCTGCACCATCTGACCCAGTAGCCAGCCCTCAAGTGTATAGAGAAGAGACAGTAATGTACTTTAAACCTTCTGTTATCACAGCAGTGATGGCATTTTATTTCAGCCATTAAATGATTTTTCTTTCCATTTTTTTTTTTCCATGGGATGGCTATTTTCATTTACTCTTCAGTACTTGCTCAGGTGATGAGCAATGATCTTGAGAAAATTTAAGATTCATTACTGGCCAGGTAGAGGGGGAATTCTCAAGGTGGACATACATCTGCAGAGTGTTTTCCTGGTGAGTCTGGCACTATAATACTACAATGCTGATCATCTCTTGGGGGTGGGATAAGAATATTCTGCAGTTCCATGCAAAGCAAGTGCTGTCTGAAGAGTCTTTAACAGCAGCACATCTGGCTAGAATTCCTAGTTGCGTCCTTGTTCTTTCCAGGTGTTTCAGAAAAAGACTCTTTCCCTGTGGAATCTGAGACCTCTAGCCTGAGATGCAGCCACCTCTGGGACTGCCCTGCCAATGCAGGACTGGCATTGCAGAGGTGTCAGTGTAACTAGGCTGGGTTTCATGGAGCAAGAGGGAAGGGCATGGAGAGCAATATGCAGGATCCAAGGCACAGCCTGAGCTGAAGCCCACAATGCTGCATCCTCCTGGTGGCATCAGCATGAGCTACATGGGCTGGGATAGGAGTCCCCCTGCTCCTGATCACAGTGCACACCCATCTGCCACTCGGTACCCATGCTAGGAAAATATCCACAATTCCTGGAAAGGGGCAGAGGTGAAAGCATTTCAAATAGGAGACAAATTGGATCAAATCTCTGGCTGCAAATCACTCACATATGAAAGTTGAGGGGTAGTTTCAGGGAATTCATACATTTCAAGTGTTTTACTTGAATTTTGGCTTTATTATAGCCAGAACAGGCTATGGGAATGTCAAAATATGGAGAAAGCAGGTTTTCTCCTGGTGTTTCTAGGAGAGGAAGATTGCTTAATACTCTGTAAATTTTCAACAGTCTGACTGTTCTCCTCTGCTCTTACTGTACCTAAAAGGCCTGAAGTACTCAAAATATTCCATTAAGATGAAGTTATATTTTCCTAGTTAATATTTGCATCTTATAGCTGTGATGTCAGCACACTGCTCTAGTTCCATGTTAATTCCCATAATATGGGGTGCAAAATCAAGGAATATTAAATTCCATGATCATGCTCTAACACTTAGTGTGTGACATCTCAATAGATGCAATCAGTGGGCTTGCCAAAGTCTCCACTTGGATTTCTTTAAGGCTTCAGTGTTACTGGCATGTTCCTGATACTAACAGAAGGATTTTTTTCTGTTCTGCTCCATCCCTCAGAAATACCTGCACGTCTGCAGCCCAGGAACAAGATCAACAGGGGAGGAAATACTTGAAATTGCAGGGAATATTTCCTTCCTGTCTTGTTACAGAGCATTACAGGAAGCTTAATTTAGATGCCTCTTTTCTAATTTTATATTAAACTATGTGGTACTCATGCTTGCCCTTCTCTTCTGGTCTTTTAAGGCAGGTATTTCTTGAAGCACTCAACAGACTATTTCTTGGCCAGTGGTGCTTTCTCTCTGTATTCCCTTTTCTCTCCACTTGATTATCATGAGTAAGAAAGAAAGATTGGATTCATGTGGCCCCTAAAATGGACAGAAATAAACTAAAGCAAGGTCTGAGTGCATCAAGACAGATCTGCTGCCTCTTACCTTCTAGGAAAGGAGAACACAGAGGAGGAAGGAGCAAAAAGTCAAGACTCCCTTCACAATTGGATTTAACTTTTTTTCAGGAAGCTCTCAGTCTTCATACAAGATTAGACAAATATGCTATATCCTAGGAAAGCTATGATGTGTGAGAATGAGGTTAGAGAGTGTTATGATAGAGAAAAACAGAGAAGTCAAACAATGGTTGATAAAAGAGAGCTCAGGTAATGCCTTTGCTTGAATTAATTGCAGGAAACAGATCAATAATGCGGAACACTTTTTTCTTTTTGTAATAATCAGTAATACCCTGCTTTGTTCACTCTTTGCAGAGTCCTGATATTTGATCCACACTTGCATCTATATCTAACTTTTATGGAAACCTCACAAAAGGACAGCACATTAATTCAAATATATTCAATATTCATCGATATTTATTGTGTGATCTTCCTTTTTCTATTGACATTAGCCATATTTTTGTCAATCAAACACTAAGTCTAATGCTCACATCATGCTAGTGCAAATCAGATCCCACTCTGTAGAAGGTCAAGTGCAACACCTCGGTATGAAGGCAGTGTAAACGAGACCAATTTCTGTGGCTGTGAGTTTTGGGAAGTTTGTCTTCACAGCACAACTGAAACTTTATGACTGTGACTTGGTTTCATCCCTGAGTTTCTCTTAAATCCTCTGCACATGAGGAACACCACTAGAGCTCTAGGCACAGCACCACAGTCCCTGCCAGACAACATTAAAAAGCCTTTCACAGAGTAAGGCAGGATCTGATCCTGGAAACACAAAAGCATGACTCTGATTCCAGGACTGGTAAGTCAGTGTCTGGTGCTGGCAGCCTGTAGTGAGAGAGGTGCATTTCTTATTTGGCCAGAGTAGGAAAATGTACAGTGCATTAAATTTGGCACACGAGACAAGACACTCTCCAACTGTAAAAATAGCATTGGTGTCTCCACAGCAAGTGCTTTGGGACTTGGATTATGCACTTGGCAGTTTTGTGTTTGTTTTCTCACCTAAGTGTGTCAAATCATTGGGTTAAGAACATACTCAAGTAGGAATGAAAGGTGTTCTGATCTCTCTCCCTGGTTTATTATGAAGCAGTGCTGTTAATTCTGTATGTAACAGGCTAAATGTGTGAAAACTGATCAGTGAGTGTCAAAGCAGTGGGCTGAGATTTAATTGCACTTATTAAGAAAGGGACAAAAGCATCTAAGATGTGCGGAGAGTTGCCCACAGGTACTGGAATACATTAAGTATGGATGTCACAGTCAGCTTGGGACCTTCCTCTTCAAATTGGAACAGCTCATGGATGCGTGGCTGTAAGGAGAGGGGTGTCCCAAAGGATGGGGTGTCCCAAAGGATGGGATGTCCCAAAGGATGGGGGGTCCCAAAGTATGGGTCGGTCCCAAAGTTTGGGGTGTCCCAAAGTATGGGGTGTCCCAAAGGATGGGGTGTCCCAAAGGATGGGGGGTCCCAAAGTATGGGGGGTCCCAAAGTATGGGGGGGTCCCAAAATTTGGGGGTCCCAAATGCACGAATGGCACAAAGGGGCTGTGGCTGCCCTGTCTGGCACTGGCAAGTGGTGGAAGCTAAATCTCACCAGGCTGCCACACTGAGGATGGGGAATATCATATCCTGCATCCTGCCAGACCGCACAGACTGAGTCATCACACTCCCTGTGGCTGTTAGGAGTTCACTCAGATTCTAAAAATTGGCTACAGGAGAAGTCAGTGCAAATGAAAACAGTATCTAAATATAGGAGAAATAAAAGTATTATATAAATATTGAAAATTGGGTTCATTCCTGGCTCTAGCCTGCAGGAAGCAGTTGAGTGCTGCTGAAAACTGTGGAGAGCCAGGACACTCCTGCTCTCTGCTCTACATCTCTACAGGAAACCTCAGCACAACCTTTAGTGTGTGATCTTGTAAATGCAAATGATGTTCATTGCAATTATTTTAAGGTTTTTCTCTCCCTCCCACTGCCAACCAGAACTAATGGCACAGCATCAAAACAAGCAAACGCTGCCCAAGAATGTGTGCCATAAATACATAGTGCCAGCTTGCACCTCACCTTGCCATGATCCCACGAGCAGAATGCCCTTGTAGAGCTAAACTTTTTTGTTAAGATGGTCCTCTTCTCAGTCCATTTTCCCTTCC
Organism: Xenops minutus; assembly: GCA_035221455.1. Taxonomy (NCBI): domain Eukaryota; kingdom Metazoa; phylum Chordata; class Aves; order Passeriformes; family Furnariidae; genus Xenops; species Xenops minutus. The sequence goes on from JAWWEE010000074.1 coordinate 49,426,357, forward strand.
CTGATTTCCTCCACCCACACTGGTGGGAGGTCCACTTCTCCACTCTCTGGGCTCTCATCCTGGGCATAGCTGCTGTACCAGTCTCCTCTTTGTTTTTCCTTCAAGGAGTTCCTCCCCCAGAGCCTCGGAGCATGAAGCCACTGGGGCTGGGCAGCAAGAGGAAAGAAAGTCTGTCCAGGGAACAGCAGTGGGCTCAAGTGAGGGATTAGGGGATCCTTAGGTGTGATGGAAAGGAGGGAAGTGAAACACATGGGGGAGCATCACCCACCTCTACAATATTGCTCTCAGTCCCCCACTCTGCTTGTTGTAGCTTTTAGAGATTTCTGAAGCTCAATTTGCTGGCAGCACTTTCTCCACTTCCAGCTGGCTGGGGGGCATTATCATTTTCTGCCTTTTCCATTCAGCCACTAAAGCAGTACTTTTAATATGCAAGTAGTTCCTTTTTACCAACACAGACAATGCTGAAAACAAAAATACACTAAATAAATCTATTAAGCATAAATTATTGTCCCAACTTGGCTGAGTATGCTTTGAAGTAATGCTGATAAAAAAAGTAAGGAACAGACAGTTTTAAAACCTTCCTTTTGCAGAGATGCTTCCTTTGCCTTAGTCAGTGTGTGTTTTAGAGCACATTAGTTTTGTCTCCCCTGCATGGCACAGTGCCTTACTGGAGTGTCTGAATCAAATCACAGTGATCAGCAGCCAGACTGGCTGTTCACTGCTCCCATCCTAGACCAGGTCACAGCTCCTGCAACACAAAGAGCACATTGGTAAGAGATGTGGAGTAGGAGTGGGGGTTAGGAAAGGCTCTGGAAGGACGGGCTGAGATCACAGGCCAGTGGGCTACATGAAGTATGAGCACAGTCTGGAACATTCCCTGCTCCCAAAGACATTGTCAGACACACGAGACAAAGGAATTACGATTATCTCCACTTTACAGATGGAGAAATGAGCTAGTAAGAGATTGCCTAGGCTTGTCCAAGGTCACTCAGGGAGCCTGACAGGCACAGAACTAACACCTAGATTTTCTGAGTTCCTAGGGAAGGATCAGTCCCTGAGAAACTATGTCCTAGGTGATGTTTCTTCATAGACAAATCTCGTATTAAAACGTTATAAAAGTAAAAATGCAATTTCTTTACCTTTCAGTTTGATTAATGGATTTTTCACAACACTCCAATAAAGGAAAGTCCTCCTATAATACAGAGTATTTGAGACTTTTTTTTGTAAGAAAGTAATGATGGTAGAAAAAACCCCAACTTTTCTTTGATCAATTCCAGGTGGATATTGTTTCCTCTTCTTTTTTGGCCAGTAACTTCTACATACCAAACTGATGTATTCTAAAATGCTAGGATTTGGCACGATGATGAGCTAACTAGGAAGAGACCACCCTTTCTAGATAATATAATGGTAGAACAGATTGAGTTTCCACACCCTAATCCTCTAAAAAAAGCTGAAACCAGAGGGGAAAACTTCCACAGTTGGTTCACCCTGTTTGATTGCTGGTCAGCACATCAACCCTGTTTTAGAGGTGATGTGATTTCTCTCTAAAATAAGCTGTTTACAATGTTCTATGGGCTATTACTGTTTGAATGCTTGTTTCTAAAGTTCTTGAAAGGAGTCTACATTAAAACAGCATTCAAAAGATTGTAGGCTTGGTTTGTACTCTCCCTGAAATGGAATATGATTTGATCTGCATCCGGCTGATTTATATGAAGTAATTTTGTTGGTTTGCTTTTGAGCATTTTATGAACTCCCAGAGAGATTATTGACCCTTCTTAAAAGTTTGTGATGAGAAGATATAGCAATAATCATCCTGTGGTTGGTAATAATGGGTATAAATTCTTTCTAGGAGATGAAATATTTCTCTTTTTTTTGCATATAGACATAAGTAAAGCTTAAAAGCTAGGTAGGGTTAGGTGGTGTGTCAGGACTTTTTGGGAGTTCCCCTCCAGTGCAATATTGCAGAGTACAAGAGCTGCAGAAAGCAGGATGTTGTGGTTTAACTCCAGAGAGCAGCTAAGCCCCACACACAGCCACTCACACACACCCACAGCAGGATGGGGAAAATAAACAAGGAATAAAGAAAAAAAAAAAAAAAAGGACAAAAAAAAAAAGAAGC
>JAWWEE010000074.1:49428726-49455815 GCA_035221455.1 Xenops minutus
AAAGACCTTGAGGCTGTGCAAGCACTGCCCAGCAACAACTAAAACATCCCTGTGTTATCAGCACTGTGTCCAGCACAGATCCAAAGAAGAAAATTAACTCCACCTCAGACAAAACCAGCAGACAGGTTCACAACCAACCAGGGATACTCAGCGAAGAAAAACCACTAAGGAATAATCTAAGGATTATTTTTATTATTATTTTGTCAGAGATTTATGTACTTTTGTTAAAAAACAGGGCTAAAATTACTAACACTTTCCTTATAACATGGATTACTTTCAGGATCTCACCTTTATTGTCCATGAGAAATGAGTGTATGCTCGAAGGGAAACATAATTTGAGCAGAACAGGGTATTTTCTGTACCTTGACCTAAGGCTCTTGGGCTTGCTGGAACTGTCTGTCTTCCCCACTGCTGTTCTCAGGATAACTAGAGTGAATTAAAAACAGGCAGAAGGGGATTACTACGTTAGCACAGCCAGTAGTTTTTGTGGTCTGGACAAGCATTTCTGCATTGTTGCTCTTCATGGTTTGCTTTCAGTATAAGAAGTCAGGATACTTGCTCAGAGCATGGCCACAGGTTCCCGAAGATGAGAGATGAAGGGTCCTAAATCTATCATTCTGCTTTAGATGCAGAGATAGCCGTGGTGTCATTTAACTTAATGATCATTTGATTTAAGCATGTCCTTTGGGAGTCAGATTGTATGGTCCTGTACGGTCCTGTACAGTCAGCGCTCAGAGGTGTGTGCTTGATGAGGTTTCTTACCTTTCTCTGCTCAAATCTAAATGGCTAAGTAATGCACAGACATACCCAAAGACAGGCAGTGGGATTTGGAGGGCAGTGTGGCCAAAAAACTAGGAAAAGTGCCAAAGTCCACTTGCAATGGGTCCTGGTACAAGCTGCCCTTGGTATGTGCCACCCAACGGAGCCACTGAAACGTGTGCTCAGCTGTCTCCATGGTCAGTGGGGACAGAGTCCTCACTGCAAGAGAGCTCAGAAAAGGGTCTTCTCTTGTAAGGTCTGAATTACCCCCAAGAGCACCTATTTCCCCTCACCAGCTATAGAGACTCTGAGGGCTCTGTAACTTCAGTGAAAGTAGGTGTTGGGGGTTTTCTCCAAACAGATAGGAAGAAGACAAAAATGTGGCTGCAGTGTGGGCTAACTGTATTACCACAGAGGCTATTTTTATAGCTTTTTGTCAGGCTATGAGCTTGAGAGGAGCATTATTGCAAGCCTTATTCTTCTACTCTAATGTAAGTTATATCTGAGTGGTTGTGACACTGTTTTGTAAACCTAAAAAGAACACTAGTCAAAAAGACTGCGTATTTCAAAGATCATCCATGTAGATTAAAGGCTCATCTCTCATACAGTGACTTATATATGCCTATCATCTCTTCTCCTGGATCTTCTGCACAGCAGGACTGCTGTATAAGCTTCATGAGATGCAGAAAAGATGACAGAAATACATAAGTGTTTTGATTTACCTATAGTCTTCCCTCTTCTGTTCCTGAGCCAGAATTTAGTGGGTTTATGATATGTTGTATGTCGTGTGTCTGATTTAAAATAATTATTTCAATAGGCATTCTTGTGATTCCACTTTTTTTTTATGTTTCAGCACTCTCGCGTTTATACACTAGAATTAGTTATTTCTTTTATTACCTCAACAGTGCTTTGCTTCTGTAAATAAAACTCAAGACCTTTAATTTTCTTTGTCCTTGGTGAGATTAATCTCTATATACCTTTTTTTTTTCTTTTAGCTTGTGTTCTGCTTGGGTAATGAGAACATTCCAAAACGTATATATTACATATTTCTTCTTTTTTCTTTGATATAGCCTATCACCTATATTGGATGGTATTCCATAGTAGGCTATTATTTGTTCATTAAAGTTTATAGAGCAATCCCACATTTTGTGCATTTTCTCTTGCATATTTCTTTCTTATATTCTTTTTTTCTCAGTTTTCTTTTTATGCCTGTTGTCTGTTGTAATTTGACTTCAAGGAAGTTTTTAATACAGGATTGGCAAACATGTCATGGCACCCCTTTCTTTCTACTGCTGCATTTTTGCTCTATAGTGCTGTCATTTGATTATTTGTCCATCTATTATTGCTTATAAGTCCCTGAATTGATAGTATTCATGCTTGACTTTTACATTCCTTACACTGATGTAAGCAAAGACCAGGTCTCCAGCTTTACTAGGTTTTTCCAAACTTTTACCTCCTTTTTGAGGCAAAGGGTAGGCCAAAAATAATTTAATTATGCACATTTTATTACTACACACCCAATGCAGGGCATTTATAAAGAATAGATAGCACGCCCTAGACATTAATCTCTGCTGTGTGAGAAGATTCTTAACCTGAGTTGCCCTTACAAAGTCATCTATTGAATCACCCTGAGTAAGGCAGCACCTCCAGTTTTAGCTCAGAGTAATATATTTTGAAGATTCAAAGGCATTCTGTACTGAGGCCACTCTTTGGCATGGCATATGGTTTCTATTGACTCTCCAACTTCTTTCCCTGGGCAAAAAGCAAGTAGTGGCAAGGAAGCAAAAGTAGTAAGAATACCCTGAAGGGGGGCAGGATTGCAGGTTGCAGCATCTGCTCAGCAGTCACACAAAACCCCCTAATAAAGCCCAATCCCAAACAAGAAACAAAGTGGGCCACTTGGAGCCATCCTTCCTGGGACAAGATCCATCCCCAAGACACCAGCAGTGATGGCACAACCATCCGTGTCCCAGAAGTGGCAAAGGAGAGGAGCACAAGAGCATCAGCCCTCCTTTTCCTCCTGCACAGATGAGCCCAGGAGACCCTGCATCCAAGGCTGCTCATCTCTGCCCACCAGCCTGGAAGGCCAGTTAGTGCTAACCAGAAATAAAAGCCTGTAGGGCTTTGCAGTACAGCTCTTGTGGTTTGACATGCAGTTTTCTGCCCAGATTTTATTAGCTTTAACAGCTATATGATGAAGGTAATTTATACAAGTGAGTCATCTTTTCTGCTTAATGAGATAGGATGTTAGGGCTAGACCTGAAGCAAGCATTATTTGAGTGACTGCAATTCCTTTTAAAATAGGACTTGGTAATAACAAGGTATCACATGTGATATTTACTACAAGAGTGTGACTAAACAGCAAACCAGAAGGAATGTTTGGATGCGCTAGGGATTTCCCCACAACTGCAGAGGCAAATTGCATAATCGATTTATCTTACCAAAAGCATCCAGAACATTAATGGTGAAACTTTCTATTGTCAGATTGCAATTCAGAGCCACGACAAGGCTTCCATTTATGCAGGGTGCCGTGATACCACGAGCCACCAAAGCTGAAGCAATTAACTTATAAAGAGCAGTAAATCCTGACATATGTCATGTGCTCTCCTGGATTTACTGTTTCCTTGTGTAAAGCCAGTATTCAGTTTGTAGTTATTTTTACTGTTGACGTGCTTCTTAGCAAAAGACCTACATTTTGTGAGCAACTTTGCTGGTGACTTAGATGTTCATTCATCTCTGTACCTCAGAGGAGTTTTTTTTTGGCCTCCATTACTATTACCTGGACATATATTATGGCAGTGGTTAAAATGCTGAACTTACATAAATGCTAGATAAATACCTAAATCACTAGGTAATGATTACTGTGTAGTAAACAAACAGATATAATCTATATGCAGATTTACCCTGAAATAAGAAAATTCGGTTTAGCTTTGGTCTTGCCTTAGTTTGGTGCATGTGCATATGCAATTCAGTATTAATGGCCTTTCAGGGGTATTATCTAATGAGAAAACAAACAAATAAGGTGAAAAAAGGGTGTTTTATTATTTATTTTATTTTTCAGACAGGAAATTAAAGAAATGGAAATACATCGAAGAATTGGACCTCATGTGAGGTTTACAGGTATCTACCCTGTGACTCTAATCACAAGACTTCCTCCCTCCTCAAACATAATTATTACTATTTCCATCACTTATACTTTGGAAAGTTTTTCTTGTTTTCACATGAAATACTAATTTTCTAACCCTGAACTTTCCTTTTAAGCAAAATCAATGAAAAGCTATTGTTGCTTTTACAGATGCCAGAGAGAATTATTACCATCATAGGCAGCAATAAAAGATATATTTTCACCCTTGGTAGATTGAATTACTGAGAAATAACTTTATAATTACTGTATAAAACACCCTGTTTTAACGCTGTTTTTAATATCCATAAAGTTTCTGATTTATTTTTCACAAGGCAGCATCAGTGCACTGAGTTCTGCCTTGCTTGAAGCTGCTGCAATTGCACTGGCCCCTGTGAGACTCCACCCGTGGCACTGAGGGCTCTCAAGGGGCACATTATTTTTGGATGAGTGTTAGGAACAAAGAGAGACACTGGTTTAAGTGAGCAGTGTCATTTTCTTGAAATCGAAGGGAAAATTTGGGGAGTTCTAGCAGTGTCTCTGGTAAATCTGCATTAATCTAGGTGTCTGTCAGACCAGTGGGGACAAGAAGCCTTCTGATATCCCCTGGTGTGGGATTCACCAGTGGGAACACCAGGAAAACCCAGAGTTCCAGTGAACTGGACAAGTGGACCCTCCTCCCTGGAGGTCCTGGGTCAATGTCTCAGCAACCTGCAGTGCTCAGCAGGTTCATGGGCTGCAGGAGAAAGGATGGACAATCCCCTTTGGCACACTAAGGTTTCTTCCTTGCAGCTCCAACCAAAGCACTGGTTGCTCCACTCATGCAAAAATAGCAATTTCTGGTTTAGTTGAGGCTGCTGCCCTTGTTTGGCTCTTCTGGCTGGCTGTGATCAGCAGGGGTTGTGCAGGTCAGGGTCCCTGCCTGTCCCCTGAGGTGACAGCAGGAGGGTTGTTCCCTGCCTGCTGATTGCCCCTGCTGAAAGACAAATCTCAACACAGGGTAACTGCACCCTCACTACGTGTGCACTTAACACGAGCTGAGAACCAAGCCATTCCTTTGCTGCTCATCCTTCTTCTCCTGGAAGGGTTTCCAACATGGGAGTGCCTTCTGAGACACTTCCTTTCCAAGGGCTATACTCAGCTTTAAGTTTGGAAAGCAAACAGCACACACCTCATGTTTTAGAAGGGGTATTTGCTTTGTTGCCTGTGCAAGTATTAAGAGTGTGGTGGGTGTAGTGGAAGAGCCCTGCCCCAATTGCACCTGGGCTGGGCTCATCACAGTTCCTGACATGTTGGAGGGGCAGCAGAGCAGCAGAATTGTCTGACCAGCTTGCCTGAAACAACATTTCTGACCCTTGACTTCCCCCTTTAACTAAAGGGGAATAAAAAAAAAAAAAAAAAAAAAAAAAAAAAAAAAAAAAATTTTAAATAAATATTTTAAATATTTTAAATACTTAAATAAATATTTAAATAACAAATTAAAAAAATATTTTTTTCCATTTGTTTCCACTCCAGGTCTGCCTGAACTGTGTTTTGTTATTGTTTGGGTTTTTGTTTTTTTTCTTTTTCTTAAGGGGTGAGGGGAAGATTTTTCTATCTACAAACAGAAAAATCCATTTGTTTCCCAGTTGTAGGTGTAAATGTTTTGACTTCTGACTTCTCTAGTTTACAAAGGCATAAATGCAAAAAAAAATAAAAATAGAAAAAGGGGAAAACCCCACAGACCTTTCGTGAGACTGCTAGATTTAAATAAAACATAAGAGCAATTAGTTAATTTTAGTACTTCAAATGAGAGAATCATTCCCTCCTTCTCCCCCCTCCCCGTTGCAGATTTGAAGGCCATAAGAAGTTGAAGGGACTAATTCTGACAGTGCTTTCTGTGTTTTAACCAACTGCAACTCTGCTGACTTCATTAAAATTAGATCAGATTTATATTCTGGTGGAGAGAACTCAGAATCAGACCAAGAACTTGGAACTTCAGTTATTTTTAGCACCAAAAAAATAAAACAAAACCAAAACAAAACAAAAAAACTCCCTTGTTTTGTAAAGCACAAGAATTGCTACAGGGCCCATAAATATTTTGTGAATCTGGTCAACAGATAAAAGTAGAAAATACTTAGAACATGAAGAAATTCATCTGTCTGTCTATTGACAGTGCCTTATGGAAGAACAAGAGTCTAGGTACAATAAAGCAATAATGAATTTAATGAAAAAGCTACAGACATTCAGGTTGTAAGCTGAGCTGCTGTCCAAAGATAGTACATATTTTTGCTCAGATGGCAGAATTCCTTGGCTGAATGTCTGTGAGTAGATTTCCATTGATAATAAATATGGAGGAAATTATTTATTGTAAATGGTAATTGGACTTTCCCCAGGCTATGCATTCAGCCAGTAGCAGATATAGAGTAATAACCCAGGCATTATTTCTGACATTCTGCCTCCACACACACCAAAAAAAAAAAAAAAAAAGAAAGAAAGAAAATAAAGAGGATGACAGGAGGTAAACTTTGCCATGTCCTTTGTTTAAAATACAGTAATATCACCATAGGAGAAATTAATATTAGCTTGTGATATTATGTAGTGATGTGTATGATGGTCAGTATAAGGTGACACCCTGTCTTTATGTGTGAAATAGAAAAATCACATTCACAAGAACACACTGACACAAGCTCCCAAATTTATCCAGGACTGCATTAGGATTGCATGCAGGCCAACTAAGCAGTCCTTGCAACATTTCAGCATCAGATTTTTAAAAATTTGGAATTGATCCTTGCAGCAAAAAAAAAAAAAAAAAAAAAAAAAAAAAAAAAAAAAAGAAGAAAATGAAAAAAAAATTATCCAGTTTATACTTGCAGTCATCACTCACGTTCAGCCGAGAGTTCTTCTGTTACCTGAAGCAATATGGAGCTCTGCTTTTGTTATAAGAGGATCTCAGTTTCATATACCCTCTTGCCATCAATTTATAGTGCCTAGCACAGTGACAATTGCAAAGACTTCAGAAACAATACATTCCCAGCCTATATGTTTTTAATTATATTTTCAAGTTGCATTTGCTGTTGGCAACTTGATGTTATTTTGATTTTGCTGAGGTGAAATATATGAGTTTCAAACACAGCTTGGAAATTGATTAGGAATTAATATGGCAACATTACAGGCACGGTAGATTTACTGCCTTTGCAGCTCTCTGTGAACTCCCATATGGAAACCTATTGTGATCGGATTCAGAGTGACATGAGCAAAGTGGCTGAGAGGGGAGATAAGAGATCACAGGGAAGGAGTCAAGTAGGTGAAAGCAGAAGTGGGGTCTATCACTGGGAAAAGAAATTATACCCTTTTTTTGTACCCTTTCTTCCCTTTCATAGACTTTGACTCAACTTGCTTGTTTCTGTGGTTAACACTCACCTCTCACATTTATTTTATTGAAAATATGGCTTTGACTTCAAGGTTTTCAAACTAAATGTTTCTTTCAACTTCATTCGCGCTTCTAGAACCTCACTTCATGTACTGAGATATCAGCCACACTCAAATGTTTAATTAAATCAGGTTCCCAACTGATCTGATGTCCCTGGACAACAAAGAGGACTTCTCAAACACATGGTATCAAATATGGTGTTTGTGTCGTTTCAGCTTTGGGGTGAACTGATGTAACCACAGAGACTAAATCCTTCCAGGTACCTGTATTCAGACCCAGGTTTGGATTTTGGACAGACCTGTAGCTCTGACAGCAATCCTGCCACTGCATTCAGGAGGCATCTGCATGCTTCTTCAACTTCATATCAGAGCAGTGCATCTACTGAGGTCCAGTTTGGAGCTGAGAGAACTGAAAAGAAAAGTATTCCACAAAGTTCCACTGTTAGATCTGGTCTTGTCCACTGAACTCTTATCATTGAAGTCAGTGAGACTTCAGTGTAAACACTCAGCTTACATGAAAGCAGAACTGTTTGGTGATGCTGTTACATTACAAATAAATGGGCCCATCCTGATGTGTTTCCAGCTTCAAAAATTGGGATCTTTGCAGAGCAGTAGACTTAGAATTTTTAAAGAAGCCTTATTTATGTTCTCGGTTAGCAATGTGTCCCTAAGTGTTAAGTAGCATTTATTCTTCAAAGGGCAAAAGAGAAGGTCTGTACTTAAAAGTTTGATTTTTAATATGAATATTTGAATAAACACTTCCAGGCATGTATAGTAAGATTGTGTATTGTACTGTAAAACAAGACTTCCAGAAATATTTCCCCCAAGACTCAACACGAAGCGTCATATTAACACGGTGTGACCTCACTTTGCTTTCTTAACATTTGTATAAGCAAATGGCCATATTTACATGTGCACATGCCATTCACAAATTCAAATTAAAGGCAAATAAATGTTTTAGATTAAGGAGATTAATTTGATGTGTCTCACAGCTGACACACTTTCTACAGAGGCTAGATCACTGAGACCCAAGTGCTGGGCTCTTATCCGAGAAGACAGATGGCAATTTCCTTTTGATAAGAGTTCATTTTTTTAGCAGCAAGGGAGCCCTGAAGTAACCATTTTTCTTGTGGGGAAAGCATCTTTCAGAAGCCAGATAAATCATTCTAAAATAGACAAACACAGGAACCCAGGAACTAATCAAGGTAAAATGAGCTGAGTTGCAGCCCTGTTCAGAAAGTTCAGAAGATGCTCTTTGCTTTCATTCTTGGGAACTACTTCAGAAAGTCAGAGAATTCAGACCATTTTTTTCAGAGCTCTTTTTTATGCGTACCAGTACAATTTGTGATTATTAGAGATGCAAAATTTCATGAAGTCAGTTGTTTGATCATTGCATATTTACATCATGTATGAAATAAACAGTTTCAACTATTTTAAAGGCTACATAAACACAAAGGTAACTAATCAGACAAAATCAGGATGCCTCTTTTTAACAAAAATTTGGTTCAGTGCGTGTCTGCTTAAACAGATCTGGAACATTTCGAACTTGTGAGTTATAGATGTGGACAGCCAGGAACCTTCAGGACAAGAGCCTGTGGGCAGTCTATAAGTACTGACCAGCTGCTAAAGGAGTCAGACACCTACATTTTGTAATTATTTATATTTAAATATATTAAACATATTTAACAGATTCACTCTTCTGTTTGGTAAACATGTAAGACAGCCTCGGACAGGCTGACACCTCCAATTTTGTTTATCTTGTAGGACTAGAGCCAAGGAGGAGCCCTTTCTTCTGGTTTCCTTTGCTCTCTTTTCTCTCTGCCACTAGTAGAGCAGAGATGAAATGGCTGGGGTGGCTTGCACTCACTCTTTGCATGTGCCCTAACGTGTTCTTCATTCTTCAGGTCTGCAGCAGTTTGCTCCAAGGAACCTGCCAGTGATGCCTGCCCTTTATTTGCTTTGCCATGGCTCTATTATTTTCATCTTGTAGCTTGCCCTTGTAGCTTTTCAGACTGGTTCCAGTTTGAGCAGCAGCACCTTGTTTCCAAGGATGCTGGGAGAGATCCTGTGCATCCTCCTGTGCCCGTGTCACCTCCAGGCCCCCCCGAGCCCCTCGTGCTCCCAGTCACCCCCAGCCACGTCACTTCGCATCCACTCCAGTCACGTCGCATCAGTGACACCCCTCTCAGCACTTCCTTCTGAGAGCAAATGCTGCAGAGGTTTAGACAGCAAGGAGCTCAAGCACAATAAATGTATATAATGAGCAGAATGAGTATCTGTGAGAACCAGATATTTTAAGTGTCTCTGTCAAGTCGGTGCTCTCTGATACTCTGGTATCCTTGTCTCCCTGCTGTATTCTGCACATAAATTTCTGATGGATGTGCATATACTAAAATGTCTGTCGAAGCAGCCTGTTTGGAACTCTTACCTTCTACAACCATTTGCAAATATAGACCTGTGCAGTTCTGAAATAACAAGATATTGTTGAATGGGTCTGGATGTCTAATCACGTTGTGTAGTTTGTAGGTTGATCATATCACAGCAGTGCACAAAACCCAAGTGTTGACAGATTTCATTTGGGATTCGCCTGCTGGGCATGTTTTCAAAGAGTTATGCATGATTAGGCTCCATGACAGCCATTTTATTAGACATTTTACCCTGATGTTCATTTATAAAAGTTAAATGTTGTAATTATCCTGTTACATAAACAAAAAAGGAGGGTGGGGAAGGTCAACACTAAAAAAAAAAAATAAAAATATTCTAACTGATAAGTGACACACAGGGCTTCCAAAAAGGCATCTCTTTGTCTGAAATGGGCTTCTTTTGGTTTATGTTGCCCATGTATTCTCTCTTGGCTTCGTTGGGATCTGCAAGTTCACAAGGTTTTTGAAAATCTGACTTATTTTTATGTAAGGACCTAAAAGTAAATTAAATTGAAAGCTCTCAGTACCCACAACTGAAGTATTTGGCTGCAAAATTTTACATAAATGCTAAGTGGTGATCTTCTCGTTGGTTATTACAGACATTAATTGGGTACTCATTGCTGTGATATCTGGGTGCTTTCATAGGGTTAAGTTGAAGCTGTCTTTCCAGTGTCTGTCTTTAAATTCCCTCAGGGACTGTGGGATTTAATGTAGGTTGGGGGAGCTATCAACTAGTACCAGATATACATGCAAATTGAAAATAATTAAGAATATAAGTATTAATAGTGCTTAAAGAATTTGCCAGAAGAGTTACTGGGGACTTCCAGGGAAACTGCACTTCCACCTCCATTCATTCTCCTTTAGAAACCAAGCACAGCATTATCTGGGTGGGAATGCTCTGCTTCTGGGCCACAAGTCTGGAAGACCCTTGAGTGTAGTTGGTGGATACAGTCTCCACTGCCCAGAATGTGTCTCAGGAGCCAATGAAAAGAAAAGGGATCAAACTCCACCATATTTTAATCTGTAATTCTCTCATAATCTAAACACAGGTAAATTTCATATAGACTGTTGGTTAAAAATTCCATTTCTCTGATCAATTTTCACTTATTATGGATAGAAAAGAAAAATGTCTAGTGTTTCTGACTGAGAGCCATTGCTGAATTCTTCCCAACTTTTAGAGATATTTCTGTTTTCCCTTGAAAAGCATTGGTTTAGGCAAACAATCTCAGTATTTTACCTGGTAGGGTGATTCTCCCTACAGAAAGGACTGCCAGAGAACATGAGACACTCAGTCCCTAATCAAATATACTACTTTTCTATGCTAATCTGATCTCTAAAAACTACCCAGAAATATGATTTTTTTAACATTCTTCCTGAAAAACACCAATACTCTTCTGTAAAATGATGTTGTGCTTGCTGTTACTCCCCATATGTCCTTTCATTGTCTGCTGCTGCATTCAGACAATGTCTTCCCTCCTCCCCAAGCCCTCCAGAAAACACACAAGATCTCTATACTGGCACTACATAATGTGGCTTCACCTTTCAGGCTACAGGCCCATTTTTCATATGACTCTCTGGCATCCTGAAATGTCTTGGCTTTTCATCAGTAAATCTGTTTAGCTTTTTCTTTATATTTGCTGAATGAGTGTTATTGTAATGAGTAAAACTGGCTCTTTGATTTCCAGACCAGGGGAGTGAAAGTTCAGTAGGATATGCCCTTTACAGAGAAAAGTTAAATGACTGTGTAGGTTATCAAATGGTGCCACATGGCACAGCTTTAGGACCTTGTGAGCAGTGCCTCTTTCATCCCCCATCATTTCCCAGGTCAGTTTTATTTGTGTGAGTTCTATTTCCTGCACTGGAATGTCTTCTGCTTCTACTGAGTCACTGCAGAGCAATTTTAATATGCTTTACCTTTAAAAGTTCAGCTTGAGAGTTCAGAGAAATGTACTCAGTTATTAGAAGATTCTTTCTTCTAAAGTTTGCTTCCTCATATAATCTTGTCATTAGCAGAGGCATCCCTAGGAGGGCTGGCCTCTCACTTGAAACTAAGATCACTATTACTACAGTTATGGCTGGGGTTGAGTGGGAGCAGAAATTTGGGCACTGGAGTTGACAGCTCCCAACGCTTCAGCCTTCAAAATTAAATCATTTTTAGAATACAGGAACAGAATGGGAAGAGCCCTTTGTGGGATTTTTCATAATAGATTTCTAATATTTCCAATAAGTGCTCTTAGGGATCCATCCTGTACCGAGAAACAGCATAAACCTCTCAAGGCAGAGATGTTATTTCTAAAATAAAGAGAAGATTCGATGTGTTACCTTGTTGTCCAGACATAATGAAATGAGATGTATTTCTCCATGCCCACTTTTCACACAGTATAAAAGGGGTCAATTTAACAGAGCACAACTTGCAGTCAACAGCTTCCCAAAGCAGTCAAAGAAAAAAGCACCTTCTCCTTTTTAATCAGACTTATGAATAGATAGGGATGGTTTTATATGTGCTTGAAAGTCTCTCACCCTGTGACTTGGCCCATTCACTGTGCTTTTTCCTGGAACATGGTGCTGTGCAGGGTACCTATGCATATCACAGCCTCTGCCATCATTTTTAATAAGTAGCTTATCTCTGTGATGCAACTAAAAGCAATCCTGAGTGTCTCCAGGGTTTGTTGTAATTAAATTTTATTGTTGTATTTTAAAATGTACATTTTTTTGAAAACCGGAGCGAGAAAAATGGAAAAGAGATTCTAGAAGATGATAGTCTGATTTTGAGAAGGTTTTAACCCTTTGCAGTTTCCAGCTTCACAAGGTTATTTGTGTTCCCCAAGTATGCCACTGGAGCCCTGAATACAGCAGTGTTGGTTGTTAGCTGATGTCAGGTAACTGTCCAAGGATTGCCATTTACACCTGCAGAAGGAGGCTCTGCCAGAATTTGTGGGTTACTCATAAGACTGTGGAAGGTCTTTTCTGAAAGTCTTACACTTTTGCTGCTGCCCCTTTCTTCTCCAAGTGCTTACAGCTCTAAGGGAATTACTTCAAGTGCCAGCACTGCCCACGAAGTGTTGTGTTAAAAGGCAGGGTTTAGCATCTTCTGCTCTGGACACTAAAGAAATGTCAGTGTTTTGAGCAGAAACCCACCAAGTTTCTCTCTGTTACGTGGCATTCCACTGCTGTGCTCAGGCACCACCACCCAAATCACTGGGGAGGGCCTGGGGCTGTGTCTGGGCTCACAGCCTGTGTGCTCAGTGGGTTGTTTGCAGTGTGCCTTTGGGGACTGAGCCTCCCCTGGGTCATTGTGCTGGCCCTGGCTCTCCTCACAGCCCATCAGGGCTGCTGTCGAGCCCTCATTGCAGTTTCTCCCCCTCCCTTGTGTTTCATTCCTGCTTGTTTTTCTTGCCATGGGATACTGCAGACTCCTTTTAGAGATTCATGTCACAATTTTTTTCCAAAATCAAAATATTTCCTCCAAACAATGTCATCTTTTCTGTCTGGCATTGCTACTAATCTTTATTTGCTTTACAATTTCTAGAGGGATTGGATGTGCTCAAGGCACCCCTTTAAGCAACACTTTATATCAAGGTTCCATTTATAAATACTTCATGAAGGGCTAATGAATGATTAATAGATGTTTTAATGTATGACCAATCAATTGTAGGTTTTGCAATGTCCAACAGACAAGTAGGTTTCTTATAAGCATAGATTATAACCATATCTGACATTTTCTATTGATGAGCTTCTAAACATCTATAGCATACACACTACTCATATCTGTAACATGCTTAAAACGTCTACTAATCACTGATTAATTTTTTAGAGCCTATTTTGAAGCAGAGCCTGTCTGTGAAGTTCATCCCTTACTGGTGCCTGCTACTCTCCATTTCCATAGGATTGATAATTTACTCATCATCTAAGGGCTTAAAACTCCTACTAACTTTGGCTCAAACCTTAAGCTTTGCTGAGCTCCAGCATTTTCATCTCAGTCTAAGAATAAGTGTCCCGAGACTGTTTTCTCCCTCAAAGTTCTGGCTGCTGTATCCTGCTAATGTGCATTTTGCAACTTGTACTATAATGTAATGATTCTTAGGAGGCAAACTCACTTTAAAATATATTTTCAGCCTCTTGATCTTAGTTAATTTGATTGTTCTCAAGACTGATGTTTTAGTGGTGATGGTTCCTAACATTTTAATTTTTTT
The DNA here is from genome assembly GCA_035221455.1 of Xenops minutus. Lineage (NCBI taxonomy): Eukaryota > Metazoa > Chordata > Aves > Passeriformes > Furnariidae > Xenops > Xenops minutus. The sequence continues at coordinate 49,442,634 of JAWWEE010000074.1, forward strand.
TTACTGTGTGCTTGGTTCAAAGTTTGTCCATTGTCAGAAGAGGATAGGAATGTGGAAACTTCACAATAATCCAGTGGAAAAGCTATATCCCAGAGAACTTTTGATCCTGACAGAACACACATTGTGTATGTTTGATAAACACAGGTGTTGATAGAAGCTGGATTCCCACAGTCTCCTGAGGTGAAAGTCATGGCTTTCTATGGAGCACACAGGTAGAATTGATTAAAGCAGCCAGTACAGCTCATTTACTGAAAATTTATGTGTCCTAAAATCAATCATTCACAGCTGAGAAGCAGCAAGTTGCTTAGTATCATATTTTGCAAATTAATTTTGAGTTTTCAGTTGATTTCTACCTGACTTCATCCCAAGTCTTCTGTGATTTATCTAGACAATGAGAACAATTCTTGAGAACGATTGCTGAGAACAATTCTTCAATGATAAAAATTAAAAGGATTTGCAGGTTTTTCTTGTTTCTGGGGTCATTAGTACATTAGTCTCTATTCTGAATATCCCCAAGTAAATATTCCACTCCCATTCCAACCAAACACCAATCTTTCACCCACTGCTGTTTGCAGCAATGTTTGGCTGCTACACCTGTGGCATCAGCACATTGAGCCTGACGGAACACATCAAGCATAACTCAATTGGAAAAAAGAAAAGGAGAGAATGCAAGGCTCAAAAAGATAATTTTATTCTTCACTGCCATGGAATTCCCTCTGCTTTTTAAAAACCATTCATTGCCAAAGCCCCAGAAATAAGATCCTGAAGATCCTCTCAGAGCGGCGCGTTTTTGACGCGTCCCATTGATGCTCTGCGGTTGGCACTGGGTGGCTGTTCTTGGGTGGGCTTTACCATGACCCTTCCTTTCCTCCTTGCTCCTACAGCTGGTTAACAACCCCCTGGCGAGCCAGGCGGCAGCGGCAGCAGCAGCAGCAGCCATGGGCTCCATCGCCAGCTCCCAGGCCTTTGGCAGTGCCCTGTCCAGCCTCCAGGGCGTCACGGGCCAGCTCGTCACCAATGCACAAGGACAGGTGAGTGGAGGACGGAGCAAAGGGTCAATTCTGATGGCACAGCACTCAGTGCCGCCCCTGTGGCAGCAGCTTGAAGGGGCACGTATGGAAGAGAAAGAAATATCCATTTGCCAGACAAGGTAAGCAATGGAAAGTCTGAGCATGGGGAGGAAGTTTGGAACTGTTAGAAGGGTTTGGTTTATTTCAGTTCAACCCTTTGGAAAGATCTCAGGAGTGCAATACTGTGGTGTTTTAAAAGTCCAGCTACCCTGTCATTCTTAACAAACATACCAGATGTCTTCTGCCACTTATACATGCCTAATAACAGGCAGCTTTATTACAGTGGTACTGTGCTACATCTTTTTGCATTTCTGTAGTGTTTTTGTATTATTTCATTTCTAATGTTCTAAGTAAAGGAACAAAAATTGTAGTGAAGTATCTGGGATGGATTTAGCTGGGTGGCTTTCTCATTTGATTATTTCCTTATGTTAAGTAATTTGCAACAAATCTGCCAGCCTGTAAATGCAAATTTGGGAGGGTTTTTTGATTTAAAGAAAATCTTCCAAACAGGAAACTTGAATGATGTTGAAGGGTTAGTGTGTCTAAGAGAGAAACTGTGCATTATCTGCATTTTGGAACTGTTTGTTCAAACTATTTCAGTTTCAGCCTTAGTATGACGCAGAAAGATATGCATCTGAATCCATATATATATATAAATAATTCCTTTGATGCAGCATGCTTAAGTGACCACTGTCAGTCTTTATTGCATTTACTAGGACTAAAATTAGCACAATGGCTTGTTTCACTGCAACAAATCTGTCAATATAACTCATGACTGTACCTGGTAACTGAGTAATTTGAATGTCATTATTCTAAATGCTACAAATTGGGCATACAGTGATATCCACAGTGGTTTTGTGGATGTTAGGCCCTGGGAAATATTTAGTGGAATGATGCAGCTTGGATGATATGTGACTCCAAAGTTTAGTTTCTTCTCTTCCTTTTTACTAGTGGGGGAGAATAAAAAGGAAGAGCAGCTTTTTTTCCTGGTAATTTTCTGTCGCCATGTTAGTTAATTGGAACAGGAGTGATGTTTTTTTTTTTTTATTTTGGCCCATTAAAAAATAGAAATCAACAATTTATAGGAAGCACCCCCCCACTTTTTTTTTTTTTTTTAGCATAACACATAAACAAAGATGCTTCCTTAGCTTCACTATCACCATCCAAGTCCCAGGAAAAAAAAATGCTGACCTTGTTATATTTACTGGGTGGGTGCAGAATTGTTCCATCACTACCCCGAGGGTTGAACGATGGAGCTTGTCAAAGTGAGGCCTTATCTAATGAATCATCTTATCGCAGGTGCACACCACACATATTAAAGGAGGATTGTATGAACAATGTGCCCTCTACAATAACCTTTCAATGTCTACTTTAACCCTTGTTTCAATCCCTTTTCATCAAAGGATCATTTTATGCAGCCAGCTTTAAATGGAGGCTCTCAAAAGCCTATTAAGATTTCTGGAGGGATGGGGTATTGGTTTGGAAGAAAAGTTGGTTATAATACCCATAACTCATAGTCAGATCAGCTCCAACCTAGATGTCTGCTCGTTTCTATCCATGCTCCAGAAGTGGTTCCCACTCGCCACTCACGTGAGTCTCTTGACACCAAAGATGTTCCTTGTAGGAGCTGAAGATAAAAACCCAGACTAGTTTTTTGATGGTTTTTCCTTTACATGTTCTCCACAGAAGGCATAAGAGATGTGTGGCCACTCACTGTGTGTTGAAAAAAAAATACTACTGTGAAGATATCACTGAATGGAAGTATCGATTCCCTCAGGCTAAGTCTTGTTTATTCCAGACATAATGTAAAGTCCAATAATGCCACAGGTTGCACAGAAAGGGAAGAGAAAGGAAGAATCTTCCCTATTGTTGGGTAAAATTACAGCATCTAACTGCTTGTTCAGTTCTTTTAAATAGGGGGTTGTCTTTTTATTACTTCTTTTTACAAATGTCCCTTGGTTTATAATCAGTACTGCAGACCTTGCACAACATAGATAAATATTGATAATAAGTGTGTAATATAACATCCATTTTTATAACATTCAGCATAAACTCATGTTACTTAGAGCTCACTTCTCAGGCTGTCTTAAAACAGGACTATTAAGTATAATGAAACTACATTCCCCAAATTAAATTACATTCCTTCGAATTAATAAAATTATAGCACTTAACCAAGAATGAAATGGGGTTTCTTCAAAATTGGGAGCATAAGTGAATAGTAATTTGGGACACTCCATTTCTGAATAATCTGTTTGGAGTCCTTAAGGAGCCAGATTTCTCTCATGTGTTAAGAATCTGTTCTTTAAAAATTACCCCCTTCAACGAATCACAAATGTGACACCCAAAGTTCACTCCTGCAAATATAAAGCTGGATGATTTACTAGAATGTTTGTATGTGCAATCTTTGTAATTACATGTGCTTCTGTAACAGAAATTCAGGGCTTGTAAATGTCCATCTGTCTAGCTGAATATATGGTGATCAGTAATCCCGGGAGACATTAAGCTATAGGTCAAATCCAAGACCCTATGCCAAATTTAGGGAAATGGTCTTTTAAGTGACATATGGCATGGCCTTAATTCCCAATAGCCAAGGAGTTCTTACAATTACAGTAACAAAATTGTAGGTATTAACAATAATTTTCATAACATATTTGTTATTAATGTAACTATTGAATTCACAGTTATGGTACTTTAATTTATTTTTCTTCTTTTCCTCTGGATGTCAATATGAACTGTAATGCCAGAGCTTCCCAAGACCATAACCAAGAGATCTAATCCATTGAAATAATATGATTAGATCACCTGATTAATTTGATATAGTGCAGGTAGAGGACTCTAAATCAAATTTTCATTTTCAGAGGCATATTATGAAGAGCTATTGGCCCATGTAACACTGCTTACATTCTGTTTGCCCTCAGCACTTTCCAGAAGGCATTTGCAGGGCTGGGCTTTCATACCTGAAATTTAAAGGGCTGGTTAGCAGGGTTGCCAGACTGCACCCTGGCAGGAGATGCACTGCTTTCAGAGAGAAGCTGTCTACCTGCTCAGCTTCAGCCTGAAGGATCCTGATGCCATTGCTGGGCTTGGATTCTTCAGAGCTTTAATAAACCGAACATTTCTCTTTTTCACGCTGGTTTTGCAAATGAAAGAAAATATCAGGAGTTTTGTGGGGGTTTTATTATGTCTATTAACTATAAGAAATGTGTTCTTTGGCTGGTTTTGTGATAATTTTAAGGAAAAGAGCCACGGGCACATGGACACAAGGTTGATTCATCTGGTTGCTTAATTGTCATCTGTTGCATGCATACAAGTCTCTTGACTTCAACAGGATCGAAAACAATTTAACTGTGGGCACTGAGTAAGTTTAGTTTCTTTTCTGGAAAGCTGGAAGTTGTCTAACAAGAGAAAAATACATGCTGATTCAGCAATTGCAAAAGAACATTTTACCATAAAAAGATAAGAGTTGGCATAATGAAATGTCTTGTGGATGAAGAGGGCAATACAGTCTATTTCCTGGTAGATTAATAGGAAAACCTAAGTATTAAGTGAATTAACTGGGATTGCATCAGTATAATCTAAGAATGCCCCTGGAGGAACTTGGGTTTCACTGTGCCCTTTAGATGTGGAAACCTTCTGTGTAAGAAAAACCTCGAGCACAGCTCCACCCTGGCATTTAACCAAAAATCACTAATTTTTGAGGGTTGTAGCCCACAAGTAGCTCAGGGAACGAAACAGGGAGAGAGGCACTGTTGATCCAATTAGATAATAGGAGCACTTTGGTTCTCATTATTCTGATGAGAGGGTACACGTTGGCTCTTTGAGCTTCTTGATGGTAAACGGTGCTAATGAGGGCTGATGGATGCCCTGCTCCTAACAAGGCTCTCAGCAGTGCAGTGATTACAATGGAGATAGATTTGATGGGATGCGCTCCCTTTTGTAGTGTCTCAGCTGCTGACACTCTGCGACATAATCAGGTCACAGAGCCGGTCACAGCCATCAGCAAAAGCCATAGCTCTAGTCCTCATTATTAAAGTGCATTATTCAGTTCCAGGCCTTCACAATACTGCCAAGGGCCTTTTTTTATCTTCTCCTCTTTTTTTTTTTTTTGTTAAGCATCAGTTCTCAAATACAAGAGTTAATAAAATCATCAGCTAAAGAACTAGTAAATTAAAGAAATGGAAATAAAGTGCTCCCTTTCAAATTCATTGAAGGATCACAATTAAATAAGCAGGGAATTTCTCATCACCACACACTGTACAGTACAATGTAATATGTCATGTGCAATAACAACAGGGATAGGGCTTAAAAAATAGCATTGTCCTCGTTGTGGACTGACTTGGAAAGTGCTAAAGTATCTTTCATGGTGAAGGAAATTTTTGCCTACCCAATATCACATGTATACATGTAGGTACTATTATTTTCACTGGTTTCTGCAACTACTTTTTTTTCTGAAGTGACCACAGCTGTTTGCAAACAAAGTTTATAATTCTAGGCAGAGCAGCTCTCCTGTCTCTAGTTTCAGTGGCCAAGGCCACAACCTGGAAAATACAGGACAGGCCACAGTGCTAGGACTGCTTTGTTCCCCTACAGAAAGCCAACACCTTCTTGTGCAGGGTGAGCTTGTTAAAAATGGTGTGGGAAAAGGTGATTGTGGCATTTTCTTTCTGATGATGCTCAGTTGGGGCCATCTCCACTCCAAAAGAAAGTACAGTATTAAAATCTAAGGTAGGTTTTAATGTAGTTTAGTTAAACAGGTGAGAAAAAACTGAGTGGAGAGCCGATTTTGTTATTTATTTAGATAGTTAATAAGTTAGTTCATTATTAACTTTTGTTTCAGCTAAATAGAGATCAGATATTCTAATACTGCAATGTATACCTTTGCAAGGATTTGCAGCATTTCTGTGGGATCCCTTTAGTGTGTATTCAGTAACAATAGTATGATTTCGTGGACAGATAAAATTAATACATTGATTTTTTTTGCCATTGCTCCTGCTCAACTCTGCAATTTTTCCTCCTTTTTCTTGCTGGTGGGGTGTGGTAGGATGAGCAATTGGGTGTGTATACACAAAGCTGTTTGTAAACCTTTTGATTCTCTAGAACCACAGATGCAAGAACACCTCAAGAGCTGTAGGCAAAAGTACAAATTCAGCGTTGCAGAATTAGCAGTCATCTCCAAGAAGATATGTAGGAACTGGGGTGTGACCTAATTTTCTTTTCAAAACTAACCAATAAATTTGGCATCTATCACTGGGAATGCAAGGTGCAACTCCTCATCAGACTTAAAAGAAGGATGTTGATGTTTTTGTTGGGTTGTTTTTGTTCTCTGGGGGTTTTTAGCTCTCCTGGAAGCTGTGGGGACCCAAAGCCCTGTAATGTGCAACACTCCTTGGAGCCCTTCTGGATATGTGCATTTCATGCTGTTCTTCAGATGTTCCATGTCCATCAGCCTTTCCTCCTAATTCTCTTTTCTCTCTCTTGTTATCATTTCTGCATCTGCTTCAGCTCTGCATCTCTAATACATGATAACCACTAATATTTTAGCCCTCACAATATCTAACCATTCACAAAATTCTTAACAATAGCTGTTAAAATAGTGACTAACAATGTCTTCCCAAGGCTAAGACAGCCAGAAATCCGAGTTGGTGGGTTCAGAATGGATATTTCATGGGAAGCCTGAGAAATTAAAAGAGGCATATTTGGAGGGAGAGATTAGAGGGAGGGCTGGTAGCACTCAAATAATACCAGCATTTAAGAGCATTCCTTGGAAACCCCTTTGCCAGGAGAACCTGTCTTGACAGACCTTCATATTAATGTATTGAATTTCTGCTGGGTGGAGTCTGGCTCTCTGTGTTCCCCCTCAAAGTTTCACTGTGCTGAACACATGCAGTTTTGCTGTTTGCAGGAAGAAAAGGGCATGTACTCTGAGAAAAGGTCATTTGGAAGGGAAGATATTTTTTTCCACTGGTTTCCCTCCCCACAGCTATACAAGGAGGAGGCTGTTTGTTTAATTACCTCCCATGTGAATTTGAATCAAAAGACAAATAATTCTTTTAACATATTTTTGCTGACTGTGTCTTTATTTTACTGCACTATTTATCTAACCTCAGTTGTAGCTGCATAAATGTAAAAATGTCTGGACCAAACTCTCAGGTCATGCAAATTGGTGGTTCCATGAAATGGAAATGGACTGGGGCAGAGTGACTATACCAAACCAAGAGCCAACCCACAAGAGCCCTGTTGTCTATTCTAGGCGGTGATCACTGATGAATTGAAAGGCTAATTGTGTAATGAAACCTCTGTCCAGCTTGAAAATGATCCACATCTATGCAGAAAGGCCACTGAAATTTCCTTCATCCAACACACAATGAATCTTCCCTTTAGTACTAAACATCCCACGTCAGGTTGCAGCCTCTTGCCTGGATCTCTGCCCAAGGTACCATGTCTTGGACATAGCTTGGGTTTTTTTCAGAGGCACCCAAGTCTTATTTTCAAAAGCAACTTTCATACCTGTAAAAGCCTAAGTTTCCTTCACTCAGTGTTCTGAGTGTTAGTGCTTCAAGGCATGTCTATTCACTGCAGCAGAGCATTGCAAGCAAATTGCCAGAGACAGTTCATTTTTATGTCTCGCTGCTGTACTAGCACAGACTCCAGAAGTCAAAACCCCTGCTAGTGTGTTGTTATGGCTGGACTAATTAATTCTGCTTCTCAACAAGGTGACACAGGATCTAGCTCATTAGTTATTAGCTCTGGGGTCTCGCTAACACTCTGCATTATGTGGAGGAAATGTACTTTGAAGAGAACCTTAAAAGCCTGAAGCATTTAGGTGGTTTTGAAAATGTTACTTCTTCTAAATTAATTGTTTCAAGTCAGAAATACAGGACATATCTGTCCTTTTGCCATTGCCTTCTTAATTACTTTTGCATGGAGGTGGAAACCAAACTAACTGCCAGTTCAACCTAAACACCACTTCCATGAAGGCTAACTAGTAACTAAAAGAAGAACTTCCCCCTCCTATAATCTCTTCACCTTAGCATCATGAAGCATGGAAAATTTTCATTATTATCACCAGTGACATACTTCACAGTCAATGAAATCTTTCTGCTCTACAGAGGTTCTTACACTTATCATCATATCTTATCACTTTTCAGTCATGCATTAAGAAACATGACTAGTGATAGTCACAAATTGGTCTCCTTCCCAGGAGAAACCTGTAGAATAGCGTGTCACGTTTGATAAGGGCACTTGGGTTTGTCTGTCTTTGTTAGGAATTTCTTTGTCTGTTTGACTTTTAAAGTTTTGATTTCATTTGGATTTTAAAATCTTGATGAAGCAGTTTCTTAGAGTGCATATTGCTTATATTTGCATCGGAGAAAGGCAGACAACAGAAGGGTACTCAGCTTCTGCAGCAGAATGTGGTGAAGCCAGAGGTGGTGAACCCTGGAGTGCTCCTCAGCCACTGCTGGAATCCATTCCAAGTTCTTGACTTTCCCCTTAAAACAAACTTTGCTGTCATTATCCTGGAAGAGTGGATTTGGTGATTGTAGGTTTCATCCAGGAGCATTAGGTTGCTGTTTAGATTCCTGGGGGAAAAGACCACAGAGGAACTTGACAGCAAAGGCTGATGTTTTCCTAAGTCCATTGAAAACTCTTTAAGGTGCCATAAGCAAAGCATTGGACAGAGCTGATGAATGTAGGTGGTGCCAAGAAAAGTGCTCTCTGTATTACTGATGTTCCCCAAACTGTGGGATTGGCATGCTCAGGAGTGTTGTATCACTGCATGCCTTCGGGAGCTGACAAAGCTGAGAACAATTTGAGGCCACATCATTGTCCAAACAGGGCTGATGGAAACCCTGCTGTGTGAGACTCGCATCAGAGTGGAATCCAAGACCATTCTTAAGTTTGGATTTCGCCTGTCTGCTCTGCACAGTGGATTATAGAAAGGCTGTAGGAAAGCAGAGGCAACAGTGAACCAAATCTGAGAATCTGAGTTATCTTTGCAAATATACCTCACTGTCTCTGAAAAAACTCATATTGAAGTTCTTTGTGTAATATAGTGCTTAGTCTTTTCTAGATTTTATCTGACTTTTCCCAACCAAGAAGCCTGTCTGGGCAAGTGGGGAAAAAAGCCAGATCGCTTTGTCAAAAGTGTAATTTAATGTGAAATATTAAATATTGAAGGTCCTTGACTCACTGATAGAGCACTCCTGTTGTTTTGGTGAGGTTTGGAAGTTCTTATAAGTTGTGTCTTCAGGTGTGAATGAAGGCCATTGGCCATCTTGGGCTGCAGTCTTGACATCTGTAAGTGTATGTCTTAGAGATACAGGTGAGGAGAGAAGGTTTGATGTTCCCCTGCTTGCAGTGCAGCATTTGTTTCAAAATCTGGAAGGATGAGGAGTCCAGATATTTTACCCATATCTCATGAAGAATTCAAAAATCAAGAGATATGTCTTCCCTGAGCAGTGTTCACATAAGAGAGAGCTGCAGAAATGCTTGATTGACTCCTTTCATTATAAGCCAACCACTGAGTTGTGGTCACAGGGATAAGCAGCCAGATGCAGACCCAAAGGCTCCTGGATGCAGGACCACAAGCTTTCAAGTGGCACACTGAACAGGAATTGTCCTGCCAGAGGAAGGATTCTCTGTCTCCTGGTCTGAGTGTGGGGTAGTGCAAAGAATTGTGCTACGTCTTGTCCGATGTGTTGATCTGTGAACAGTGACAGGGAAAGTTCAAGCAGAAAAGAATCACAGTCCTACCCATGAATGGCCACTCAATCTATCTTTCTAAAAGTATATCTCAGATTGTCATTTTTGTTCAGATGCTGTCAGTGCTAGGCTTCCTCCTGTATGTATGCAAATGGCCCAGATATCAAAAAGAAAAAAAGGACTTTGAAATATCTGTGTCAATGTATTAAATATAAATGATTTTTAAAGTACCTTTTTCACTTAAACTTCCTTCTTTGCACATTAATTAAATATTGTCTCTAGGATAAGTATCTCTCATAGAAGATTAATGTATTATTGTCACATAATAATGGAAGAGAATGACAGAGTCTCTTTCCTTAAGCACAAAGAAGAATTTATTAATATAAAGAAAACACTTATAGCCCTTGAGCAATTCTGTTTCTGCTTCATAGAGAACCTTTCCTAGACTCCCCTCATGTCTATCTTTGTGCTAGAGACTCAAGGAAGCAATATATGTATCCTGCCAGTTTAAAAATCAATCCACTTTTCAGGGGATAATTTAATATCAAGACATGATGTACCCAATATCCAAATATACATTCATTTTCATGTTTGACGCATCAAATACTCTGACATAGCCAAGTTTCAAAATAAATGGTTTGTTTTAGAGGTTGGATATGTCATATTATCATTCACCCAGCAGATAGAAAAATAGATCAGAGAGTGATCAGGACATCAGGGAGACAGTTTAGAGAGAGATGAGAGAGGCCAGGTACACCTTGTAATGTTAAAAAAAGCTAGCTAGCAAGAAAGAAATCGTATAAATAGGTCACTGCAGCCCAACTGAAAAAAAGTTTAATTTTCACTTGTTAGTCATCATCTCCAGAGAACTAATGCACTCCCTTCTTTGAGGGCTGTGCATTAAGCTGAGCTATGTCTTATTTGATAGCACAAATAGGCAGGCTCAAAGAGAAAAGATGCTCTCGAACTCGGGCAGTGTACCAGCTTTAAGGGGGAAACAACACCACTTGCCATGAGAAAATTTCCTTCTTCTTTCCTTCTCAGTTCTTCTTATTAGCCTTAATTTGTTGTCATCTGTTCTGGTTTTGCTCTTCTGGTTCCTTCCATAAGTGGAAGCATAAAACCATGTGGAAGCAGGAGTAGTGATGAGCAGATACCTGGTGCCAATGTCAGTGGCACATCCTCAGACACCCCAAGGTATCCCATTCCCTTGGTTCTATTCTACTTCCCCATCTCTACCATTTTCCTGACAATACTTCTTTGCCACACACTCTATCTGGGGCTCAGTTAGTCAAACATAGGTCTTTGGTCCCATTTTAGACATGGCACAATACTTTAGGCCTCCCATGGCCAGTCCACAACAATGTTCTTTCCTCTATGTCTTATTGCCATATCTTGACAAAACCCTAAAACATTTCAAATAGAGCAGATATCTATGAGTTTTTTCCAACTGAATTGCTTCCCACTCATGTGAAGGCATGCATGTGTGTATGTATACACATACACATGCTTTCCTGGAAATCTGTGTTCATCTCCTCGGAAAAGATAAAATTACCCACAGGGAACTGAAATGATAAATATTTTAGTTAGATTCTTGGGTCATGCTTCTGTCTTTGGGCTCTGCCTCAAGTGTAATGTTAGAAGTGTGCAATCACACCTGTACACAGACCATAATTGTCTGCATTCTATTAATTTAGACCCCATATTCATGTCCCAGGCATCACACCTACTGCTCGTGTAGAGACACACGTAGGAGACAGCCACCCATCTCTGATGTCACATAGACACATGAACTTGAAAACAGTTGTTCTTTATGGTCGTTGTTGAAAGATACTCCTTTAGCTAAGGCAGAAGGTCTGAGAACAAGTGCACACAGAGGTTAGATAAATCATGAGGTCACCATCTTTGAATGAGAATAGCATCATTAGAAAAATTATGATTTTTAATTTTAATTTTTGTTCACAAAGGTCCAAAGAGGACAAAACTACCTGATGCTCAATGCATAAGAAACAGAAAGGCATAGGAAGGCCTGGTAGGATTTTCATCTATAAAGTCCAGGAGCTGATTGAAAATGTTCTGCAAACACAAACTATGTTTCCATAAGAGTATAGCAGGGTGTTGGAAAGGAGTACAGAACAAAATCGAGACAAGATTTTTGTCAGGGCAGTTATTTAAAATCTTCCTATTAGACCTAGAAATACTGTTAGTAATACACAGAAGCATTTGCCTGTTCAGAAAGGTTCATGTTTCTGTATACATAACAATGAATTCTCAGAGCTTTCCTTACATGGGAGTCCTTAACAAACAATGTATTACATCCTGTAAGATGAGAGAACACAATGTCATGAGTGTGCTATGACAAAAGACTTCTTTTCTGAATACAAATAAAAATATATATGTTAAATATTACTGAGTCAAGCTCGAATTCTCATCACCTGATCCATCATTGGAAAGGGCCCCTACTAAGAAACATTTACTGAGGCAAGTTGTACCCTTGGCTCCCTCTTGCCTTTTATTTCTCCTTAAAATCATATGCAGTGAAAAGGAGGAACAAACATGAATGATGCATGCCTGATTCACTAAATCACTGTGGTCTCTGGCAACAGCACAAATGTAGAAATGTTTAAATCGGCCTCATACTACCCAACAAATGATGCAAAAGGAGACCTCAAAGAACACAGAGTGAGGGGAGATAAATGAGCATCATGTCAAGAAAGCAATTTCTCACTGAGTTTGCACAGAATGGAAATTTTACTTCCAAGAGATGGTTAGGGAATCTTTCTAATAAATCTTCAGTCCACCGGCATTGCTGTGTCCTTTTTTTAAACTTACTTTTTAAGAGCTGTGTAAGGTATACACTCCCCCGTGAAATGTGTCAAGATATTACCAGTCAAGTTGAAGTAATTTAAGTGAATCATCTCTGTCTCTGTGTTTGTTTGTAATAGAGAGGGATGGTCAAACAGATTTCATTTTGTGCATGTGTTGAACACCTTTTCAACCAGTGAGGTCTCCTCAAAGCCTCGTCCTATTTTAGTAGTAATTCATAAAGGAAAAAATAAAGAAAAGTTGAGTCTCTTTCCTGGAAAAAGTCTCTGTGATTTGATTTTATTTTTTAGGCTTTTCAAAAATTATTTTTTCCTCCTGTTACATACACCTGCGATTCAGACAGTCAGTAAGAAAGGCAACTGATTTCCAAGTGACCTGGAGACTGTAGGTCAATATTAGAATTCACAAAAGAGCACAGAATATGCTGAGTTGGAAGAGACCCACACAGACCATCCAGTCCAGCCCTCAGCCCTGCCCAGGACCATCCCCAGAGTCCCGCCCTGTGCCCCAGAGCATCACCCAAACCCTCCTGCAGCTCTGGCAGCCTCGGGGCTGTGCCCACTGCCCTGGGGAGCCTGGGCAG
>JAWWEE010000074.1:49455915-49501501 GCA_035221455.1 Xenops minutus
CACCACCCTCTGGGGGAAGGACCTTTCCCTGAGATCCCCCCTGACCCTGCCCTGACACAGCTCCAGCCATTCCCTGGTGCTGTCCCTGTCCCCACAGAGCAGAGATCAGTGCCTGCCCCTCCTCTGCTCCTCAGCAGAGTGCTGTGTCTCATTGGACTCTGGGCTTGGAATTCCTTTTCCCTAATTTTAACCATATGAAAATTAACTCAGGGTGCATCAAAACTAAGCTAATTGCTTAGTGGTTTTTATCCTCACTGAAACAAATAGGCACTCAAAGAACAGAACATATGACCCATATAAGGCATTTATTTTTGGGATAAGTCTAGAGGCACTCTTCACTTTTTTGTGAATATTGTGCTCCTGTTTCGCTTGCTTCCTTCCTTACATTTCCCAAATACACCAAGAAGCAGCATCTTAGAGACCAACATAATGATATCTGAATTATTTAAAGCATACTTAATTTTACTGATACCTTAAATGATGGCTTGCAGTGTGAAGGGGAGGGTCTTTCTGTTGGATATCTTTTCTTTCTAGGACGATTAAGTATTCTGCCTGTAGCATTGTGATTTAGTCTGTAGTGTTGTGATTTAAAAATCACTTGTGCATAAATTAAGACTTTGCATCTCTGAGGTTCTTCTGGTTTAAAAAAACCCCTCTGAACCACAGTAGTGGGGAAGACATCCCTCTCCTTTTGACAGATTCCTTTTTACATTTCTCTGCCCACTTGCCCTGCTGTTTTGGTTAGAACAGAAAAGGGAAACACTAAGTCTTCAGACCACAGGCTGATATGAATGTGTTTCCAGCCCATGTCCAAGCAGCAGATGCCACAAATGTCACGAAAGAGTCTTATCAAGTAAGAATTTCTGTCCAGAAAAATAACCTCGTTTGCTGGTGGTCAAAAAATTTTTGGTATGTATCTAAGTCAGACTGAGCAAGAGCCTTTTGAAGATGTGCCATCATAATTATTGCCAGCTTTACCAAATATTTGTATTTATTCCTAGGTATTACGTATGCTTAGAAGGGGAAGCTCATCCCCAATTTGATTTCAAGTCTTCTGCAGTTGTTTAGCAGAGAAACTTGGATGTTGTTCGTGGCATCCTCCTGATTTGTTACCATCCAAAGGGCACTTTAGTCTGCATTGTTGGGGGTGTCATTGCTATGAAATAAACCCCATGAGAATCAAGTGTCCTTTCTGCCCAGGGCTGGACCCACTGCACTTCAGCACCTCCTGCAGGCTTTGCACGGAGCCTTGGGGACATCAGGTGTGCACAGCAGAGCCACCTTAATAGCAACCCACAGAAAGAAGCTGCCACCTCCACTTGCACCTCCCAGCCAGTCTCCTGCATGGCACCTTGTCAGTTCACTCACTTTGGTGGATTTCTCTTTCTTCCACTATGACCATTTAGCCCCTCCTGCTGCACAGCACGCTTTGGTTTGGAGCAATGGATTTATATAAACTTTCTATCAAAATCAGTCCCTTGGAAGGGAAGATATGTGATAAGGAGTTTCAATACTTGTGCTGTCTTTGTTATCTCTTGTGGCTCACAGTAGAAGCTGAATCATCATAAAATTGCACCTTAATTTTGTGTTTTGTGTGATGAACTTCTTTAAAAGAAGGAATAAAAAAAAGACCTGGCAAATTCCTACCTGACTGTATCTTAAAAAAAAAAAAAAAAAGATTGTCATGGATAAGAGCAAATTGTTCATCTCTAAAAAAAAGTGGTGCAACTTTTTTAGGTATAAACTCATCAACATAATTCTAATGGATTATGGCCTTTGTTGCGAGAAATGAGAAATCCTGTGGTCTTCCCCTAAAGAACATTAAAAAAACATTACTGACAGGAAATTGAAAAAGTAATATATGTCTGAATGAATATGACAACTTTTTTTCTGATAGAGCAGATAGATAAATGTCACATACAAGTTTCAAAATACATTTAATTTTGCCACCACAATGGATATTCTCTTCATAAAATATATATGAATCAGGTTTGAATCATAAAACTTGACTGTGATAAACAAATGCATATTTGATAACTTTCTTATTTTCTCTTTTTTTTTTTTTTTTGAGATGCTAATTCCCTTTTTGAGGTTATTTTTTGTTTACAGATCTTTACATTTTCATTTCTCAGTGAAGCAGCCTGGGTGACACATCTTGTGCACATCGAGCCTGGATGAACTTTCTTTTTAAGCTGAGAAATGGGTTCTGTTTATTTTTTATTATTTTTTCTTTTAGGGGGTGGGGCAGGGAAGGGAAGATGAGGTGAGGATGGGCTGGCAGATGCACAGACTCAACTCTCTTGTTAGTCATCACTGAGCCCCCTGACATCCTTCAGCAGAAGGTGATGGCTCAGAAGTGCATGCCAGTATTTTCAGAGAGTGATGGTCAACAGGGCTCTGTCTTTTAAATTCCTCCCCCCCACCCCAAGCAGCAACTCTCAACCTCGAGGCCAGATTGCCCATGTCCCAAGAGGTTCAAAAAAGAAGTCCCCTTTAAAAGCTACACAATAAATGGAAGTTCTATGCTCTCAACAAATGAATAGAGGTTTGGGGCCTCTTCCTTCCTTTTTCCAGGCACAGGTTTGCTGTGGGAGCAGGACTTTATTCCATGCCACAGGGATAGGTGAGCACATGACCTGTCCTGACAGCAGGAGGGATTCCCCTGCCTTTTAAACACAGTCTCTGCTTCAACCTTCCCTTTCTCTCCTGCCTCTCAGGCTTCCAGCCCTTGGCTGCTCTGGGAGCCTGCCCTGTGCAAATCCCCTTGGAGACCTTGGCAGCAGTCAGCGTTCCAGAGAAGGAAATCTATTATGCACCTAGAACCATCCCTCTGTGTTGTGTTTGAATTTATGTTAAAGACTGAGGTATAATTACATTTTACTGCCTCACCTAGCAATGGTTTGCTCAGTTCCTGCAGCATGGTGAGCAGAACTGAATGACACTTTTCTCATCACTGGCCTCTGTTGGAAAAATGGCACTGAATCTAAATATAAAATGTGTCGTTTTGACAAATTTTGTTCAGTAGAAATTTAAAATAGAGTCTGGATAAGATTTAAGTGCCTTTATTTGACAATTTTGTAGGGCTTTTTTCTAGTTTAGAAAGGTTAAAAAGAATGTAAAACATTTCAGGTTTGATCATAGTGGATCAATCCAGCCCAAAAGTGTTTTGGTTTGGGTTTTCTTTTTCAGATTTTTATTTAATTTTAAATTTATATTTATCTTAAATACCATTTTTAAGTAAAACTAAAAATGGACATAATTTTCTGCTGTCTCTCCAGAATTACTCATGAGTCAGCTGCCTGATGTGCTTGGGGCTGTGCCATGGGGGAAAACGGGTTCTGTAAGAAGAGGTTAAAAGGGAGAGAATCCCTACAAGTTCCCTGATTTCAGCTGAGACCAAAGCCCGAGCTAACCACTCTCAAGCAGACCTGGGCTGCTCAGGGTGCACTCAGCCTGAGAGCATGCAGAATTTTAACAGAGCTACAGTCCCAAATATCAGCCTGAACCATGTTCAAGTGCCAGAGGTCTTTGCATTCAGGTCAGCAGATTTACTTTGGGTTTTTATTAGCAGAACCCAAGGCAGAGAGAAGCCTGATAATCTTATGCAAACACAGCTCCGAACTGAAAGGGAGCCCAGAGATAATTAGCATTATCATCAATAAATGAGAAGGCGAGAGATGAAATCTTCCTGGGAAATATTGCCTGGCCATTGGCAGCAGAGCCACACAAACCCTGGGTGCAGCTCAGGGGTCCTGCGAGCCACTCCTGGGACTGCAGTCATTCAGCCTGCCCCCAGTCAGGAGATCTGTGCTGTGATACCAGCCCAGACACTTCTCTCTCCCTAATATTGGGGGCTAAAAAGATAGAGCTATTGTGGATGTCAAGATCAAATATGTGTGCATACTAATGATTTCACTTGAATGGAGAGTGGGGGGAAAAAGGAATCTATTGTGGCCTGGGAGACTCAGTGGGGTAGAACTATGAACAATAAATACTTTTGTAGTCCTTAGTGCACTCAGTGTCCCTGTTTTGGGATATTGTGCTATTTGGGCAAATAATAACATTTCTTTTCTGTCTAGCCTCTTTCTCACAGTGTATTGGCACTGTTCTGGTACCTTTGAGCATACAAAAGGATCAAAGAGCTTTCATCTTTTAGTGCATTTTACTATGCTGTGCTCTGCACAGGAAGAAATATTGATACTGTTTCAAGGGCAGTTAATATATTCAGTTGTGTCTCAGAAATGAGCACAAATCCTTGACTTACAAATGTGAAAATCTGCCATTACCCACAATTAAAATGTTCCATATCTGAATTACACTGTGGCATTTGCACTTCACTCATCTCTTCACTCTTCTCTGTAAACCACATACACCAGGGAATCTTCTCCACTATTGCTCCAAGATTGAGTAAGAAGTGTTTTACAGAGGTTTCATGTTACTGAGACTGTGTTGGATTTTTAAAAACTGTATTCCAAGAACATTTCTAGCTATAATATGCATTTTGGCAATATTTAAAGCTAAAACTCATTTTACAATTGGGTTTTTTTTTACCCCTTTCACATCAGCTTTATTCTCCTTATAGAAAATTCCACCATTTTTAGTCCTATTAATTAATATCTTACTACTTGGATTATTATCAAGGAGACTTAATTAAGACAAAACCTGAATGAAGGAAGCAACAGGATGGTCCTACTAAGCATTTTCCACTTTCATAACCTAAAGATATCTGTGGTTAGATTCTCTGGCTCTTTGAGGCACTGAGTACAGAACATCACTCTGCAAGGAGCCTTCTTCCCTCCTTTGGTAAGGGTCTTTATCCAGTGCAACTCACAGAGATCCACCCCAGCTGTCACAGCTGCAAGAGAAACTTGTGCGAAACAGTAGCTCTAGGGAAATATTTAAAACAAAATAATATTTAAAATAAATTCTAGGACTATAACTGCATTTTCCCCCAGCTTTTGGCCATGATTTTAAGCAGTGTTTAAAATGACTTTAATGTATTTTCCTTTTGTATTGGGAGCCTTTCTGTACTGATGAAGTTAAGTAGCATCCACTTTGTTCTTCCCTGAGGAAGAACTGCATTCCCCATAAAAATTGTCAGAAAGTGAAGCGGTGGTATCCCACTTGTAAGTCTTGATAGGGTGCATTACAGTCTTCAGCCACCCTAACTGAGAGGAAATGTAGGGCTTTTACACAATGCAGCATCCCCTTCCTCTAGAGCCAAGAAGGTAAAGGAGCCCCTCACCTTTGGTCCCCTGCAGGTCACAGCTCAAATCTTTTTAGGGCAGAGACAAGATGCAAAGATAGAAAATGTACAGAGTGTCTGTGATCCTCTGCCTTCCACTGGCCTCAAGGAGACAGGCTCTGCTGCCAGCAGAAGAGAAATATCATAGTTTCTACTCATGTCAAAATGCATAGAAAATTTCAATATTCAGTATGTTGCTTCAGTACAGTAACAGTGGAGGGGCTGGAGATGGGATTGCCACAGGGCTGCTGCTGCCTTTAAAGAAAATCATAGTTCTTTAACTCTTCCTTAAGCAGACTTACAGACCAGGCCTGAACAACACTGGTAATTAAGCTGCATGTTCTCCTCACAGGTTCATAAGCAAAGCTTATGGCTATGCCTGCCCTAAATTTGAGAATTGTTTAGTTAGATTTAAATGTGATTTCTGGAGTATATTTTTCAGTAGGAACATTTTGAATGTACAAAAATTCATTGGTAGACCTGAGAGGGACTCAAATCTCTATATAATCTACCACAAACCAATGTATTTTGGCCAATGGAAATGAGTGCTGGTCTCCAAACTGAGTTAAGTGCCATGGTACCAAGAGAATATTTTGTCCTGAGAGGGATGTCAGGACCAGTCATTTGTAGCAGACACTGTACTAAGTATCTGTATTAGAGAACTTATAACCATGACTGGTGTCAGGGGGTGTGCAGAGTGAAAATGTAAGTGAAGCTGTAAGGTGAGAGCAGACCACCTTTCTTTCCCTTCTGTCAGCTCAGGTGAAGTGGATTAATGGTGCATTGGATAAGGTGGGGTCCTGCAGCCACTGTGCTGCCACAGGATGCCCTCCCCAAAATTACTGAGGGCTTATAGGAGTGCTGGCAGGGAGGTAAATACTATTTATAGCAATATATTACAGATGATTCAGTGGAACTTTAGGAACTTTCCAGGAGTGTACTGATGGGCAGAGCAGCGTGCTGAACCAGCAGGCAAAACAAATGTCACAAGGCAAGAAGGACTAAGGGGTGGTTTATACTTGGTTGGCACATTTTCAAGTAGGTATTGGTACTGAAAAGAGCAAGCAAATCTCTGATGAATGTGTGACAAAATAAAGTTGTATTTGTTCTCAGGAAGGATTTTTTCTTTTTCCAGATCTAGAAACTTGGAGTCATGGCCATTTTTATCCAAGAATTTGTATGGGGCCTCTCTAAATTTTCCCACCCTCTCTCAGTGAAAGGAATTTTTCCTTCTTGCCCTCAACACCCATGTAATTGTGTTGCATTGTAACGAAATTCCACTTTACAGGCTGGAATATTGGTTTCCATAGTGATATCCATGGTAGGGAGGTAATCCAGGATGGTTTGTTGCATCATAGTCATACTGTGATAAGCGCTGTGGGTTGGTTTCAGTAGTCTGAAAATTGCTTGTTGAAGAAATGCATGTCCTGCAATACTGGAAAGGGTTTCAGGAGTTCCTTTGTGGCCTCTTGGCCAGGTTTGCACAGTCATTCATCTCAGCCTTGCTCGCAGCTTTCCTAGAGTATCACATTGGAAGTTACAACTCTCAATTAAGGAGACCAACGATTTTAAATTTTACTCAACTCTAGATCACCTAAAACTGTATAAGCATCATCTGAAGTAGGGCATGGCTTTGTATTTAGAAGAATGCCTTGTTGTACAGGTGCTGTGTTGAAGTTATGTGTTGGCAGGTGACCACTGTGTCTTCGTGGCCCTTGCACCTGTGCAGCAAGCTCGAGATTTATAGTGATATTTGGAGAAATATGGCTGTAAAACAACAATGCTGAGTATCAGTGCTACTGATTGCAATATTTATTGGCCACCTTGTAATGAATTTTGGCTAAATCTGAAATGATTGAATGAATCAGCATGCCTAATTAATTTCACCCTTAAGAGTTACAGACTGAGAAATCTGGTGATCTCTGATAAATATTTTATATAGTGTATGTAATTTGATAGTGCAAAGATGAGAGTAGATTATTCAAGAATATATTGATGGCCTAGAAATTCTTTGACCTGTAATCTAATTAAAGAACTCTGGTCCTAAAGATTGCATCAGAAGAGTATTTGATGGTTAGTGATTTCAGTCCAGTTTCTCATGGAGAAGTATCTAAGAAAACATCCATTGATATTCTAAACAGGCAAGTTACCAATAGAATAAAACATCCTCATTAAGCCTTCAAAGCTGGTTTTCCAAAATACACTTCTGTTTCCTCTGGAAATTTCATCAATGAAAGTTAAATAGAAAAATAACTCTTGGAGGAGGCCAAATTTAACATTTGCAAGACCATAATACCTGTGATAGAATAACTTTGTCAGGAATGGCATCACAAGATGAAGCAGCCACAGCAGTGACCCTGTACTGAAGGCAGTTCACAACATCCTTAACTGAGCTGCTTGTCTATGCAAAACAACCTGAAAGAGAAAGAAATTAAAGTAGAGCATCAGGAACACTCCTGCTCACCCAGACACAGGCACTGGCAGTCGTGTGCCACATCCCTTTTAATAAAGAGTGCTGTTAAAACTTGAACAATTACCGCCACACCATTTCAGTGAGAACTGCTGTGGCAGCAGAGCACACTATCTTGTTCATATGTGTGCAAGGCTGTGTCTCAAGAGTGGCTGTTGTCTAAAAACCACAGGATCATGGAGTGATGGCTAAAAGCTGCCCCATTCTGGCTCCTGACCTCCAGGCAGCATCCCTGTAGTGGCTGGGCCAGTGCATACCACACCAAGCAGCAGAGCTGGTCCCAAACAAGCTCACAGTGTCTCCATAGCATGGAAACAACCCAGTCCCACTGGCACACGTTGTGCTGGCCCTCATTAGGCTGGCTGAGAAAGGCAATTTGTTTCCTCAGCTGGCCTTCACTCGCTCAGCATGGCACCTATTGCAAAGCACAGGGATGTCTGTGTTCCTTCTGCTTTATGACCAGTGTGTTGGATTCTGACGTGGCTGAGAGCAAGTCCACTCCTTCTGCTATGGAAGAGAAGGAGGAGTAAATAATGTTATTTCCCAAAAGAGACAATCTTTCTTCTAAATGGTTTGTAATCTAAAGACACAGTTAATTGTAGGGTTTGCAGGTGCAGCCCGTATACAGAACTTGGAAAGACTGAGAAATTTTGTTTCAGAGCAGGGAATTCTGATCTCCGAGATGTTTGATGTTTACTTGATACTGAAATCTTCAGAGAAGCCAAGTATGAAAATCTGTATGAAAATCTCAGCCTGCATGAAAAGAGAGGTGAATGAATATTTACCAAAGTATTTTCATTGTAATTAACTCTAGAAATTCATGCTGCTGGCCCAGCTGCTGTGTGTTCAGTTCCTGAGAAAATAAATACCATGACTTTTTATTATCAAGAGGATTTACAAACAAAAGAACCCCAAAATGGCACATACAAAAGTGTGCTTGTTTCTATGCACCCTACAAGGATCTGCACAGCAATCAGGAAAAATGTTTGTGGCTTGGGAAGCAAGCAGTAAAATGCTAAAAACAGTGGGTTGTGAATTATTTTAGTGATTATCAAACATTAATAGAAATTATGGCTGTTTTGTCATAACACATCATGGATCTGTTGTCATAACAAACAAGGATATTGCTAAAATATTTGATACTAGACATCCATCAAATAATTTTAGATAAGGAGTGGTTTTCATAAGGATCTCACTAGCTGATTTTCAGAAATGCTTGGGACCAGTAAATCTAATTAAAACCAACAGTTGCTTTGCTCAATTCAGAACTATGACCTCTAAGGGTGCTCATGCCTGATTTAATTCTTGGTTTTAAAAGCAAGCTAAATCTGATAAGTAGATTGCTTAGAAAGAACAATTCAGCAGCCACTCAACGTAATTTCTTTAATTTTATAATTATATATATTTAGATTTTTCAAACGAGAAAATATTGTGTTGTTTGGAATGTTTGATAAAAAAGCATTCTTTTTTATAACTGTACATGTGCCCTTGCTACCAGAACATAGTATTTACTTGAGAAAATTTTCACCAAATATTTCCTACAGTGATAACAAATAAGTTCCTGTATAGTTTGATGTTAGTATACAAACATTATTTTCCAAAAAATAAAGCACTGAGAAAGTCAGGCAGAATGTCAGACTCAATGTTCCATTATGATACTTACAAACACTAAGCCATCTAATATGTTGTATGATATATGAATAATACTTGAAAACTGGGATTCCTTACATGACATGGGGACTCAGGAGTACAGTTTCACAGGTGCCTGCTTTCAGTGTCACTATTCAATGCCTTCTTCTCTTCATAGCATCTTCTTGTGTCATTTTTTATGAGTTCTCATCAGGAAATATAAAGCAGCAAAGGAAATTTGAGAGCTTTGCATGACTTGATATTCCTTCTAATTTGAAAGACACGGGCAGCCTTAGTCTCATCCTGCACGAGGCTGAGGAACCATGTTGTTGTTCCTCCAAGGAAGGAGATGGAATAGCATTGCTTTCAGAAGAAGTCTGCAAATTGCATTGCTTGTATTCATGATTCCAATTGTTCAGTGTGAAGATCTGCAGCATATTGTGTATATGCAGTGTAGAGTATGTAAATAGCTGGGTTTATTGATATAAATAAAATAATATATATTTTTAAAATGTGTGGATCTATGTAAGGTGGTGTGTCTTGTTTTGTTGAACAGTGTTTCTGTTGCTACTTTTACTTTTCCCTGGTTTACTGTTTTCTTTTAATATTGTTCTTCTGTTGTTCAAAACTGAATAATCAGCCTGCAATATTTAAAGGGTTGTAACACTGATACAATTGGAGCGATGTTTATTTTGATAATATTACTGAAAAAACTTTTCCTTTTTATAGTTGAAAACTTTTTTCCAGGTGAAATGGCAACATTTGCTTTATGTCAGCTCTGGCTGACAATAGAAACAAACTAGTTGGTCTTTGATTTGACTTACCCTTTTCAGAGCAGAAACAAAGGCAGTTGTTGAACCATCCATTTGGCTCCAGCCTGTAATATTCCTTAGGCTGTGCTAGGAAAACAGTGAAGCAAGGCACCAGCCCTCTTTCTGATGAGGGGAGAGGGAGGAGAACTGGCTAAAGAACAGTTTTGTTTTCAAGCATCATGGTAACTTCATGTAATGTCAAAACACAATTGGTTTATTGGGAGCCATAAGGAAAGACTCACTGCTGGGAAATCAACAATTTCCTTCATACAGATATGCAAAATCTGGAGTATCTGTAGTGTAAATGCTGCTGCAATTAAACATTTCTCCCCAGAAGTTATGAGCAGTCAGCTTCTGCCTGCCATTTCAGCCTGTGTCTTACAGCACAGCAAGCCACAAAGGAAATTAAATATGAAGAGAAGATAAGAGTGGATATTTTTAATGTTATTTTTCTTAAGGATAATTTGTTTAAGGGATCATTTTTGCAAGATCAGATGTTTCTGATTCATTTTTAAGAAGAAACCCTTACTGAGCAAGACCAAAATCTGTTTAAAGGTGCAGTACTGACTAGACTTCAGTTAATCAGTGCTAGGACATTACCCTGCCATTGGGGGTATCCTGAAATCCTAGAATGCTAAAATCACACCAACAGATTAATCCATGGAAAATACTTAATGCCATTAAAAAACACCCTAAATTTCTTTTGAACTTAGGAACAAGCAGTTGAATTTTAAAATTTAGTTAATGTTGGGAAGCATAAAATTCCCAAATTAATTTCTGTAAAAACTTCTCTCTAAGCAGCTCAAGAGACAATTGGTGTATCTATTAATCCATAAACAAAAATGAAACAAACACAGTGAGTACTTGAAGTGAAAATCTGACTTCACCAAGGATCCTGACAACACTGTGCCCCTTGAAAAGGGCCAGCATTGCAGACTTGGTGCTTTAATCAGAGGCAGACCAAAGCCCTGTCTATTGTGAAAGAGTTGAGGACTGAATTTACATTAAATATCTCCATGCAATTTCCACCCTCACTGCTTTTTGTGCCCATAGGTGGAACCTGTCCCTCGGACAGAGACAACCTGGTGCCATGTATTTTATCAGCAGTGCCCTGCAGATTGCTGTGTCTGACTGCCTTAGAGCAGCATTGCTGAGGGGGTCCCTTGAATTAACCCTTGGACTCCCAAAACTTGTTCTTTTGCACACCACGCCTGCCTTGCTCCCTGTCAGTTGGGTGATGCATAAAGGAATTGGGAGAGTCACATGCATGGTGTGAAAAAACCAAAACAACCAAACCCAAACTTTTTATATTATCATTTTGTAGATGAGGACTGCTAGGGATGTGGGTGGGTTTTTCCCTTCAGAACACCTTTGACAAGACGGATTGTTTATGAGTTTGAGTCCAAACACTGACAGAGGAAGGAGCCACTTCTGCTGTGTCTCGGGGAGCTGTGGATGGCTCATCCCTGGCAGTGTTCAGGGGCTGGGGCTTTAGGCAATATGGGCTGTGGAAGATGTCACTGCCCATGTCAGGGGAGTTGAACTAGATGGTCTTTAAGAGGCCCCTTCCAAGTCAAACCATTGTGTGACTGTGTGACTCTCTAAGTATCTTCTGGGATGAGTCCCTGTCACATGCTGTTCCTGAATCATCCTTAGATATAATCTGAACTAGCAGCATTTCCTAGAAAGGAGCAATGCCTCCCGACCAGGGAAATCACTGGCAATTAAATAGTCTGTGCTCTGGCACGCCAGTGCCTCCAGCCTGTGGCATGGCCTTGGTTTATTTCTTGACAAGATTTAAATGTATCAAAACCATAAATTGTCTTCAACTTGGACGATAATTTGAGAGGACAGATTAGCAAGGCCCGAGGGGAAATGTCGTGCCAAAATTAGAAGGCAGGGGGATCTGGCTCAGCATGAGGGCAGTCACACAAGGTTTGAGGAAGGGATCCAGTTGCAGCACTCCTTATGTGTGAACTAATGAACTGTTAGGATATTTGGAAGGATGCTTGGACGAGGGGGAACTTGAAAGGGGAAACCTTTAATCTGATTTTATCCATATCAAAGTTCCCTGCAATAAAGAGTAGCCCTGTTGACTGCGTAGAGACAAGTGGATATCCTTTTCTTAACCAGACAAGATTTTATTTTATTTTGGTGCAAAATGGAATAAAGCCTTTGAAATCCCAGTAAGTTTCAGAAAGTGGAAGAACTGCTTCCCATTCAGATTTCCCCTTGGCTCTTGCAGTAACAGCCCTGAGGGCATTTGTTCATCTGTCCTTCTGGAACACTTCTCCCATCTGTGTTTTCCCTGCTCCATTTCTGGCTGTGTGCATGTACAGCATGCCATGTACACTGTGGGGTGTGACACACATTAATACATACAGATAGCCTTCTGCTTCTGACCTTACAAACTGTCCACTTCAGCATTGTCGTTCTAGGAAATGTCCAGCTGCACTCCAAGAAATGCATCTTAAATGTGAATGCAAACATTTCTATTACTGATAACACCAGCACAGCATGTTTTTCTTTGCGGGGATTAGGACCTTGATAGTTAAAGTTACATTGGAGTAATGACACTCCAAGGTTATGTCCTTTCCAGACGTGGCAAAGGAAGGGGAGGCCTTTGCTATGTCTCTGTTGATAAAATTAAGAAGGATTATTCCTTGTGTTTGATGAGATTCTATCAAAAGTGAAAGAATATATTTGTGACCCATAAATATGTTAGGTCACAGAAACTGGGAGAAATTTACATCTTGCAAGGCACTGCAGTTGTGTTTCATTCATGCTGGAAGTCAGATTTTAGAAAACGATCTGCAACCTGATAATGATGTAAAGAAATGCCTCCCTCCTCAGTGAACAGCCATCTCCTCACATGAATAGCTGCTGTTCAGCTAGGGACACCTTAAAAATAATAGAATTAGAAAAAGTACTGTGATCTACAAAGAACAACTTGCAGGAAATTCTGGCTTAGAAGGCTAACTCTGAATATGCTTCACTTTCATGCTCTCTAAAATGGGGTAATAATCTTTATTGATCTATCTACCTTTTAGCAATGCATTAAGAAGAACTTAAATGGTATCTTTACAGTCTTTTTGAGCAGTCTGATGTATGCAGCTCTTACAATACAGCTTAGGAGCTGGGCTTGCCATTTCATCAGGTTCTCCCACAGGAGAGCTGTCCTGCCTTTCTTTATGGGTCTCTGGTCTTCCCATCCTGACTTCTAACTGGGCAGTTTTGGTAAACTGGTGATGCCTTCAGCACCTACCACTCCTCACCTGGCCTGCCATAGCTAGCCAAGTGCACTGGTTTTG
This sequence comes from Xenops minutus, assembly GCA_035221455.1. Classification (NCBI taxonomy): domain Eukaryota; kingdom Metazoa; phylum Chordata; class Aves; order Passeriformes; family Furnariidae; genus Xenops; species Xenops minutus. Next base: position 49,469,383 of record JAWWEE010000074.1, read on the forward strand.
CTCCAGGAATGGGTTTAAGTTGCCCCTCCTGGTTGAGCCTGCCTGGAGACACCACTGGGCTGTGACTGCTGAAGGAGCAGACACTCAGCAGGTCCTGTCACCTCACTGAGCCATGTCTTAGTCTCACAGTGGAAGAGGGTGATCCTCTCCTGAGGATCCTTACCCCCCATCTATGCCTGAGTTACTTCTTGCTTTCTTGAGGATGGATTTCCTGGGGTTGCTGCATATGAGCAAACTAGTCTGTGACTAGTGCTGTCTGTACTTCTCTTTCTCTTTCCATCCATCCATCTTTCCATATCCACTTAATGGCTTGAAGCAACTGCTCAGTTTCAACAAAATTTATCAGAAACAAAGAGATATAAAAAGATAGTTAAACTCCCAAATGGCAAGAGAATCAGCAGACAGACTGAGGAAAGCTATCCTGTTACTATCTCTAATGAGGAAAAAGAAGGAAAACTCAGCCAAAATCCACCTTCTCAGCAAGCAAGCAGGTCCACACTAGTGTGTGGTAAGGACACAGGGCAACTGGGATGATGGCAGTGGGGGTCACAAGTGCCAGTGCAGTGTGGTGGCTGCAGAAGATGAAGAGGGGCAAGGAAGGTTTCTGGAGAGGCAATACTGTAAGCCTCACAATGGGGTGCTATGATAAACAGAGAGGAGACATGGGGAAGGAAATAGAGATGTTTTGCTTTGTTTTATTTATTATTTATTTTTACTTTTCCTTTTGTAATAATCCCATGACTCCAGCTTCCTATGTTGCTGTTTGAAAACAAAGGAAAAGTTTGGGTCTAGCCCAAAGTTTGTTTCAGATGTTCTAATACTTGTAAAAAGAATCTCCCAACAACATAACTTTTTTTCAGCCTAGCAACTTATTGACTGACAAGCTTTCTTACGACATCTGTTTGACATCTCATCCTGATATTAGTTTTACAGTCACATTCACATTTTAGGAAATCACTGTATTCTCAAGTCTGAGATGTCACAAGTGTCTCTTTCTGCAAGTACTTGCCCCAGAAATGTTAGCTAATATATTTTATCTAACATCAGCCCTCCTGTTGTGTTGTACTTCACAGTTGTCATCCAAAACCAGCTGCATTTTTATGAATGTATCTTAATAAGGCATGTCCTGAAAGGCACCAGTCTCCTTCTGTTTCTTCCTGAGACCCCGTGGGAGTAATGGGTGGTCATCCAGAGGATTAGGCATCAAGTCAAGGAAAATTACACAAGCACAGTCAGTAAGATCGTGGGGATGATTTGGAGAAAGCAAGACAAAAGCACTGATATTTGTATCTGTCTCACTCTGTGTTAAAATGTGAGGTGGGAACAACCCGTGGCCCAGCACTTGTTTCCTGCATTCCCAGCCACAGCAGATTGTTGCAGGTGAGAGTGGACAGTGGTAAAACATACAGGTAACATGACAAATGAGTTTGGAAGTCCTCATGGCCACGGTAAAGGACTGGTTGTTTCCCACCCTCTGCACATCTTCCCTGTCTCTCTGTGCTTATTTCTCCTGAGTTCGATGTAACACACACAATGTAAGTGATCCCCCGTGGCAGGTGGATGTGGCACGTGTGCATTTCCCCTGTGTTGTCTCTTTGCAGATCATCGGGACAATCCCACTGATGCCTAACCCAGTCCCCTCGAGCCAGGCAGCAGGTGGGGCTCAGGGACTTCAGGTGCAGCCCATCACTCCACAGCTACTCACCAATGCCCAGGGCCAGATCATCGCCACCGTCATCGGCAACCAGATCCTGCCAGTCATCAATACCCAGGGGATCACTCTGTCACCGCTCAAACCAGGCCAGCAGGTAAGGTGGCTGGACCTGAATAGCCAGCAAAGCAGGCACACAGAAATCTACTTGGCACAGGCACTCGCGTGGCCTCCCTAAAAGCTCCCTTTTCTGTATCATTTTTAATAGCAAAAATTAATTCTGTCATGCCCAGTGTATCACTGCATACATATATGTAGTTATTAATAATAACATATCATTTGCTTATACATTCAAGGATGGTCCAGTTATTCTTTTTCTTTTCAAGGTCAATATAGGGCCAACAGAGACATTTTCTGCAATGAAAGAACCATAGGAACATGAGACAGGGCAGACCTATCTGGCCTCCACCTTTCAGTACCTTGTTCAGTGGTCACCTAGTAGATGGGAGTTTTAAATTATTTGGAATATATAGGGAAAACTAGGGAAAATATAAAATCTCAGTAGTCTCCCACACTGGAAAATCTGATATGATTGTGTATATTTGCATAGACAGAAAGTATTTTAAGGAAATTATTACTCAGTGTGAGGCAGCAGGTAGTTCATAGACATAAGGATGGGTCCAGTGACATCCAGAAAGATTTCTGTAGTTCTTTTCATAATACTCTAAACAAATTTGTTAGTTTTGCCTACATCTGTAGAGCAAGAAATGGTGGCCCCACACTTTTCTCTCTGAAAGAGACAAAATTGAGGATGGAAAATACATCAAAAGTGATTACCAAAGAAGTACTTGTAAAAATGTCCCTCATTTAAATGTTCAGCTTAGCATTCCTATTGCTGGGAATGCTTTTTTTGCCAGTCCTGCCTACACCTCCAGGCACAGGTAGTAGCTTCTTGTACGCTGCTGAGAATTCCAGGCTACCCAGAACTCCAAACCAATGATTTTATCCTTTTTTTTTATTTCTTTTCAAATTTAAAAGTAGAGACCCGACGTATCTCTAAGGTGACTTTTTTGTTTGTTTTGAAAATGTTTCACATCCAAATGGCTACATGCTTTTTTCCCCACCCTATCCTCTGTGGTATCTAGCAGAAGCATCTTCCAAAGCACTTGCCATTTATCTGACTCCTTTCTTTGGTGGGAATATCCTTGCACTACTGGCAAGTGCTTGTGCAATTGTTGTGTGTGTGCAGTTTCAAACAAAGCGGGATGGATGGGAGGGCAGGAAAGCCTGACAATGGAACAAGGAATTCAGCAGTTTACATGTGGCTTCCTGGAGCTGTGTGGGGTGGGGTATTTCTGAGTCAGTCAGAATCTCTCCCTGGAGAGATTAGATCTTTCCCTCCTTTATGGGGGGAAGCTCTCAAAACTCATGGCAATCCTGAGATCCCGTTTGGAACTCATGGACTCTAGAAATAAAGAGGAGGATAGAAGACCTGAGACATCCTCACCTGCAGAGCACCTTCTGAATGGTGCAGCAGAACACATTGCAGGCAGTGTGTGCCCGTAGTGCCAGCGGGCAGAGAGGGGACAGGGATGTGACCATTCTCTGCCCAGCTTGTGTCCCTGTGCTCCCATCCCGGGCCAGGCTCTGGGAGCTGCAGTTTGCTGGCTGAGCAGGGCTGCGAGGCACAAAGCTCTGGTTTGCCCTGCCCTGCTGTACTGGACCAGTCCACCCAACCCTGCACTCCCAGCAGAGATCATCACTGTGCAGAGAACTGCTGATGGGCAGGAGCCAGAGATGTTCCCCACTGGGCTGCTCTGCCCAGCAGGGCTGTGGAGCTGGAAAACATTATTTTGCCAATACCACTTTTACAGGGTTCAGCCTCTGTCTCCTGCACAGAGTCTTGAGGTCCCAGAGGTTGCAGGAAGGGCCACCAAACCACATGGTCTCACCTCAGACAGGCTCTCTTGGAGCTTGATCAAGATGGTACTTTTGATTGGGAAGGGGGTGGGAAAGTAGCGCAAATACTGTATGAAAAAACAGTACATGTTATCATTTTTATGGGAACCACAGAAAATTATTTCTATGTATTTGTGCTCCCTCTACTGGCTCTTCTGGTTTCACTGAAGGAAGCCAGAGGAAATGAATTTCAATGGGAGCAGAAAAGGCCTGTAAGGACTAGATTCCTCTTAGGAATTATGCTGATGGACAGTGTAAAGCTATTGAGCTAGCACTATACAAACTATTCTAACATCTGAAAAGCAAACGGAGTTACACAAAGTTTAAGGAGATCCCGAATTTATTTTATTGCCTGGGTAAAGATTTACCCTAACTGTACGGTTTGGCTAATGGTAGCTTATTTAGTCATAAAGTTTAAAATCTCATTTTCCAAAGACTTGAATGAGTGCTTAAATCCAGAGGGCTCAGCAGGGATTCAAAACATTTTTTACAGCTTCCTGAAAGGAGCTTCAGCGTGGGGAAAGATCACAACACAAGTTTGAGAAAAGTTTTTAGAACATCCTGGAGAAACAAACGCAGGCAATAAATAATGTAGCAAAAATGTCCCAGTTACAGATGATCCTAGTTTAACTCTCAGCCTGTCACTTCCTGGGAAACTAAGTAGTGCAGGAGAAAAAGGGGGGACTGAAGCAATGCTAGGGAGCTGTGCTTGTCAGCTGAGTCACAGGGATTGCACCTTTGTAAGCTGTTTCTCTCGCCAAGGAAGTTGTGCTCGAGCTCACTTTGTGCCTGGTAACTGCAGACCCAAATGCCTCAGACACTGGGGTTAGTCAGCTTTGCTCAGGCAGACCACACGTGTTATTTATCATACAACTTTCCCAGACTTGACAGGCTAAACCCTCAATGTCTCCTCATGGAAATGGGTTCATAGTTTACTTACATGGAGTGTAAAGCAGTGCTTTTTATTTCTTTTTCTGGACTATAAATAGGTTGCTTTTTAATATACACAAGCAAGTCTGTTGTAGTTCTGTTCCTCTTCTCTTTAAGTATAAATAGAAGTTTGGATTTATGTTCTTTAAACTACTTACAGTAGGGATTGTCTCTCTTCTAACTACACTGAGTAGGTAAATCTTCAGATTTTTATTATTTTACAAGATTTTGCTAATCTAAGCAGCAATGTCTGTGCACACACCAGGAATTCTCCTGGAAACAATGGCTTTTTAAAGCAGACAACTGTTTGCACTCTTGTTTAGTCTGTATCCTCTTTTTCTCTGTTCATAAACAAGTTTTTCTTTGCCTTTAATACTTTTTGCTGCCCATCTCCCAAGCATTTTAATTTGCACATTAATCTCCTTGAGATTTTTTGATCAGAACTGAAGGCCATGGTCACAGGGAGGATTCATCACTGTTTTACATATTAACATTATAACACTTTCAGCATTACTTTCTCTCTTTATCTCAATACAGACTAACATCCTGCTTTTCTTCTATCTCTGTTCACTGAGCAGTTATTTTGAATAGGTAGATGTACCCACCATAATACACCTTTGCTTCCCTGATTGTCCTCATGTGTGTCACTAAAGCAGTTCCTTTAGATGTGGATCGCTTTGTACTGATCTAGTCTGTGTTTCCCCTCTTGGAATGCTCCCCTGTAATCAGGATCTGGAAGTTGTTCATTGTATTCTGTATTGACTGAAGAAATTCACGTGTTCTTCCTGCTGATTCGACTTCACCATTCACCATGTTTTCTTTATGGCTGCTAAAAACATTTAAAAATGTGGTATAAATCCTTTGTTCATTACTTGTAGTCTCCTTTCTTGAAAAAAGGACGATTTCTTCCCTAATTTTATGTTGCTTGCTTTGTAAGCTCTTCCATAATAGAAGAGTACCTTGTAACCTTAACTTCTGCTCTTCCTCCATGCCTCTCCAGAGGGATTTTGTCAAAATGCAGGTTGTATGGTGAAATGCACGTTGTTTTCAAGAGCAGATGAGCTTGTTGAAACAGCTCGTTAGCATTGTCGTTTCCTATCAGATTTGAGAACTTTGTTTCAAGGTATTCTTTCATATCCTTAACAACACAATGGTAACACCAGCAGAGCTGACAGAGGAACTTGACGTTTCAGTCCAATGAAATTTAGGAAAGGATTCACCTTGCTTGACTCAGGGTAGACAGGTATCTGGTATAAGCTAGTTAACTGGATTTCCTGTGTAGACAGAGACAAAGAGACATATGCATGTCCAGTGGGCAACTCAAGCTGTCAAAATAGAATAATTTTTAGATAGGTTGAATCTCTAATAGGTATCTTAAGGTATCTATTGTCTCCACTGACATGAGAGGGGGCTAGGGAAGCTATTTTGGGTTCATCATTTAACTCCTAGGTGAGTTAAATTAGGTAAGAAGAATCCAGCTGCCAGGGATCACTGGGGTTCAAAACACGTTCTTGTTTATGAATTCCCTAAACAGCTTTCCCACTAATTGGAGCTTTCCTAACTATTTGCTTGCCCATCCAGAAGCACCTTCTGCACACTCTTGTTCTGTGGTGTACCTCATAAGGAGGGTTCCCTTCTCGCTGCTGCCTGGCTCTTTCCTCCTGCATACCAGCTTCATTAAACCAGGCCTGTAGCCCCACTTGTCCTCAGTCTTGTTTTACCTACATTGCCTGCCAGAACTTTTCATATTTCATTGTGTCTTAAAGCACAACCAGCTTTGGGCTTCTGCCAACTCCAACGCAGTAAAACGAGCCACTAGGCAGCATTTCTCACACAGTCAGTTCCCCCTCCTTGTCATTGCCTATCATGCTCCAGATCAGCTGTTGAAAAGACACAGATACCTCTCAGACGGGCCTGTGGTGGTTCTTGTGCATTTGTTTCCAAATTTCATGCTAGACATTCTCTTTCTGCAGTCTCAAGCTGCCACAATCTTGTCACAACTCCATGCAATCCCTGCTATCCCATCCCATTAACATCCAACCAGCTCTCAATTGTTTTCTCTCTGCGATGCTCTTATTGCTTTGATGCTGTCTTGTTTTATGAGAATTGCATTCTTCTTTCTCTGTGTTTCAATATAGTCACTAAACTGTGTTGTCTCAATCTGACTTTGGTTTTGTTTTGTTTTTTATATGACTTTCAGCCATGAGGGTGACACTTTTTCTCTCTCCTTGCTCTTTTCCTTTACCATCATCATTGCATAATTCTACTTCATCCATGCATAAATGACTAGATTTTTGAAAGCCAGGACAACTGGACCATTTACTAGTGCAAAGGACCAGATTTTCCATGCCACAGCAGGACACTTGGCTTGTGTTTTATATTTCTTCCTACCCAGTTTTCTTTGTGGCACCAGCACTTTTAGGAGAATGATATTTCAAAAAAGTCTGTCACTGCAGCAAACTATTGGGAACAGGAAGATATCCCTTAAAATGACCTGTGTCATTTTAAGCAACTCAGGCATAGAGAGAGTAAAGCACCATTCACTGCAGGAATATTAGTGTGACCTTTGAGTTATGCAATTACACATTTAAGACTAATATTATTGTAATATTTGCATTATTAATGAAGTATTCTATAATTAGTGATTAATGTATTTGTAGTGATACTGCTGCTATATTGACATTATCTCTTTCCTGGTAGGGGTCAAAAAGAGGACAGATGCTCCTGATTTGCATATAAAATTATATCTCCTACACAAGTCCAGCTGTACCCTCATTTAGCAAGTTGAGAGACCTTCAGTTGCAGTGTACTTTGAAGGGTCCCATGGAAAGGCTTTGAAGAAACATCAGCAGATGCTGTCCAAGTCCTGTGCCCAGTTATGGCCACAGCACATCAGGTCTTCTTTGCTGTAGTCTTCATTCTGAGCTCAGTGTGTGCACAGCCTGTGTGAAAACCTTCTTGATGCCAGCTCCCAAATGAGCCTGTCCTGTCAGCCTAAGCAGTGTGGATAGACACCTCTGATACTATATGTTCTGTACTACATTATACTATACTGTGCTTATTAAGTATCAAACAACTTCCATCTGCAGATTCCTATATTCACTCACTTGAATTTCTTTGAATAAGTTAAACTAGGGTGATGGGGTAGAGTATTTGTGAAATATTCTGGCAGAGTTGACTCTGAAAGTGGTTTGGCATGAAGGGTGTGGGTATGTGTGTTAACCCGTGCTTTCCATTTGCTGGAAGATTTGGGGAAACACCTTTGAAGCCCATGCCTGGTCATGCAATATGAGTAGGTTTGAGGACAGACTTTGTCTGCCATGGTGCTCTGGAATCATCCAGTGGCCTCAGCACACCACCATTCTTTCTCAAAAACAAACATATGGCATTTTAGGAAACATTTTTGTAAATGTAAACAGGGCAGAGGACTCCATTTATAGGAAAAATGGAAGCATGAAACAGTTAAACTACTACTTCTGAAAGGCATTATCCTGGAATTTCCAAGTGTTTGGGAATGTCTTTTCATATCATGATATTTATTTTTCAGCACTTTCAATGGACTTTAGTCTTTACTAGAGTTGATGTCCATATTTCCCAGGAAGAACCAGCTGAGAGGAGAAAAAAAAATTGAAAATCTTTATTTATATCATAAAGGGGATTGTTTAAAATGTATTTCTTGCTCTTTGTACCACTCCTCTTAGTTTCATCTCTTCTGCCCTTTTTGTTATACTTGTCTTTTTCACCTTTGTCTTCTCTAATCTGTTGTGTTTCCCCATCTCTCAGATTTTCTTTTCACTGAATCATAGAAAAATAGGACTGGAAAGGACCTGAAGAGGTCATGCAGTCCATCTCCTCCCCCTAGGCAGGATCAACTGTCCCTATATCATTCTTGACAGATGTTTGTCTAACCTGGTCTTAAAAACCTTCGGTGATGGAGGTTCCCTGACATCCCTAGGCAACCCAGGCCAGTCTCCTTAGCATTCAAAAGGTCTTCCTGATGCCTGACCCGAGCCTCCCTTACTGCAATTTAAGCTCATTACTCTCTTCTCCTTTCCATTAAGTCCAGATTTTGCCCTTGCTGTTTGTCCAGGCTCTCTGTAAAACCAAGTAGCAGTTCTGTTATGATACAGGGCAATATTCTGTCAAAAGGGGTTCTTTTATTATTTCCCCTTAGTTTCTCCTTCCTTATATTGTACAAAATACCTTGTTACTCTCTCACTGGCGTGCAACTTTCTGGATGCAGGAAACAACATCCCCTTTAACACAGAGCTCCAGTCAACCATCCCAGGTACAGGAATATCCTACATACATCATTTAAAAATAAAATTCAGTCTTACAGACTTACTTCATTCTTTGTCTCGCCAATTATCAGTCAATACTACCTTCACTGCTGGCAGCAGCATGTAAAACTGATGTAAAAGACGTAAGAATCAGGCCCTCTGCAGTTTTCAGTTTATTCTTATGAAGTATTATGATGCACTTTCCGCTTCTCCTCTTCACCTCATTCCTCAAGCTGTGGTGTGCATACACATATTCCTGCCAGATACTGATCAGTGTTGCATACAGTCATCATTTTGGCATGTCTACTATATCCACCTCCACAGAATGGCTCTTACAGCAACGGCTTCTGTAATTTCTGTGCCTCCCTCTGTCTCTGGATGGAAAATGCACAACAGTCATAAATATAATTCATATCATATGTATGTGTCCAAAATTGGGAAAAGTCAGCTATTGCGAGTTCAAATTGATTCTGTCATCTAGGATCTAATTCATAATCTAATCGTTGCCTCTCCTTAAGGCTATTTCTGGAGTGGAAATTATAGTGGATGAAAAGAGAGAGAGTATTTTAATGCAATTTCATGACATAGATAACTATCATTGTTCTTTAAGCAGGACATTTACAGCTTAACCATCACGTCTGTAAAGCAGGGGAGGTGCTGGAAATTATGTAGGGAGTTAAAAATTGAATTCTCCCTCAGTCTCTGGTCAGGCCTTAAGGTGACTCTTCAACCCAATTGCTTGCTTCTCCCTCACGAGCAATGAGTCAGAAACCAAGGATCTGTAAATATCCCTTACATGTTGCTGCTGCACCTAAGGCTGCCCTCTATCCAGACCCCACCAGCCACATTCCTTTTGGCCCAGCTCAATTTTGAGAATTTCCTATATTTCTTTAAAGATTTCTGAACTTTCAACAAGAAAACTGCCAGGCTTTTGGCTACCTCAACTATTTGAAAAATATGTTTGCAAATGCTTGGTGTAATACCTGTGCAGAGAACCAAGCCCTTGCCAGGCTGAAGCACCACACTGTGCATGTGCTCTGACCATGTGCATGCCTTGCTTGCACAGCTGGAGGAGGCAGAATGCCCTCCCAGGCTGGAGCTTCCTGGAGCCTGCAGGTTTCTTGTGCACATACCCAGCAGGGCAGCTGCTCAGGGACTGTCTGTGCAGCGGGGCTGGCAAATGTTGACTTTGCCATCTCTTGGAATGGGAAATGGTTTAGAATCACGGAAAAAGGATGGGTGGGAGGTCAAGGTTCTAGAGGTTATCCAGTCCACTCTGTTGTTCTCAGAGGGAGTAGCTTTTCCAGTTTTTAGCTAATGTGCTCTGAAGCACCCCCATAGGAACCCACGGATTCCACCAGCAATCTGTGCCAGTGCTTCACTGCCACATTACACAGCTTCTCCCAGAAACTAATTTACACCTTCCAGGTTACTGTGCCTCATTCCCTCCACTATAAAATGTAACACAGAATAATTACCTTCTCTTTTCATTAGTTCTGCCTGTATTCAAAGCAGGCATCATATCTCCCTTGGTCTTCCCTTCTTTAGGTTTAACATGGCCAGTTCATTCCAGGTGTCTTCATAAGGCTCAGGAAGCTCCCAGGCATACATCCACTCTAATTCTCTGGTCCAGATTTTCCTGAGGCCTGGCACCAAGCTGTGGTCATGGCATTCCTCTCTCCAGAGCTCCTTCCAGTGATTAGAAGAGATACACCTTACATGCACTGCAAACATCACTTGCACTCGCACAGCTTGGTACGGGAACTGCCTTTGCTTCACTTTCTCAACACCCTGAGATTGCAGCTGGCATGTTCAAACTAACAGACACATTTTGATTCCTAATCCTGTAATCCAGCCTGTTAAAACTCCCTCCCAGCATGCCAGCAGCATGGACATTTACCAAAGATATTCTCTGCCCCCTCACCCCGGTCATTAAGGAAATACTGAGCGGTGCAGAATGACGACAGCTTTCTGTGAAGCACCATGCATGCACACTTCTCTTGCCACAGCCATCTACCCTCTCAGTTTTGTTTGCCAGCTCCTTTTGCATTCATTCTGCAGCAATTTCCCCTAAACCATGTTTCCTTAGGCTATAAAGAATGTCACACGAGGGAGTGTCGAGACACTTGTAAAGTCAAACCACCTACTGCTTTTTCCCTGTCCGCAAGGCCAATTACCCTGTCTTAGAGGGAGATCAGATTGCTTTGACACAGTTTGTTCCTAACAATCCATGTTGGCTCTTTCTACCTTGTTTTCTTGCGGGTGCTTACAAATTGTTTGATTATTTTCTTCAGTACTTTTCCACGGCTGAAGTTTAGTTGGCTGGGCTATAATTTGGCAGATCTTTCCTTTTAAAGATAGCTGCTGCATTTGCTCCTCCAGCCTCATAGATAAGTACTAACATCTTTAGGACTGTTCCACATAGTGTGAAAGCATCTAACTCATCTAAATACAGTACTTATCTTCCCGAGCCGTGCTGAAATCTTTAGTTTTGCCAGAGATTCCCTCAGACAACAGACCCAGACCTCAAATGCCTGCCTGTTTCTGAAAGCTGCAGCCTGGCTGTGCTGTGGCTATAATGGATGGGCAGACAGTCCATTTCTGCAGCGTTCAGAGGAGGCCAGCCCTCCTAGAGGGATGTTTCCCCAGGAGAAGATACTATAAAAGTAGATATTCTGAGTTGGGAATTCTCTATACATAAAATTCAGTCCTTGGAGAAATTTTTTTTAAGATGCCCAGTGTTTGCATGAGTCTGAACTGTGGAAGCCTTTCAATGAGCTCCTCAGCTATTATCCCCTTGATTAATTACCACTTGTATTTTTTTAAAATATGCTTGATCAAAATGAAAGAAAAAAAAATCCTTGAGATAATAAAATGCTTTTGTTTATTTATCCCCAAGGAAGTCAGAATAGGCTAAAACTGGTTAGATAAATAATTATCCTTATTATTAAAGGGAAAATCGAAATTTCTTGCTTTGTTCCCTGTCGTTCCATGTGGAAGGTAGAAAAAGAAGCTGTAATTTTTCCCATTCTTAGGCAGACTGTAACAGGAATTCTGTCATTAAAATAGTCCATACATATTCCACAGGAACATGTCATCTTGAATGGGAACAGATACCTTTATCTGCACTGCTATACAATTTGTTGCCTACTTAGCTTCAGTCATTTCTGTGTGCTGGGAGCATAATACATATAATTTGACTGTTACTAATGAATGTAGCTCCTTTTCCCAAGCCATTTGTTCGGTTAGATATCAAAAAGCTCGTACTCCTTAGCATTCAAGACACAGATTTGAATTACTGACTTCAAGCAAGGCCAAATAGGCCTTTATCTTGTCCCCTTCTAGAAAATACAGATAACAGCTATTGCTGAAAAGTGAAGTCTTTCAGGATATTTTTATGATCTTTTTTGATCACTACCAAGAATCAACATAAAATAAAGGTATAATAAGTAGTGGTCAGCAGAGTATATCAGAACATATTACTGTATTCTTAGGCTCTGAAAGGGCTCTACTGGACTGCTAGAATCCATTTCAGAATTGTAAAGTCCATTGTGTACCTTCATTCTTAGGGAGACTGTCCTTGGAATTTAATGTGAAAATCAGTGCCAGGGAATGTTCCTAGTTCTCAATCCCACATGAAAGCATATTATAGGCAGAATGGATTAATGGTCCTTTCCTTTCCCCTAGTGAACAACCAAAGATTACACTCCCATAGAATTTGTGAAAAATTATTTTAGAAAGTCAGATTCATTTATCACAGTGTGTCATTTGCATCTCCCATGTTCACTAGACTTCTCTAGGTGTGTCTTACTGGATACAGTCCTGACATGGATGGGGCTCAGAAGTTTCCCTGTGTGTTTTAGTCAAGGACAATTTATCCATTGAGAAGTAAGATTTCATCGTTTTCATTTGTTTGCTAGACCTGATGTCATGAAACAAGTGAGTCCTTCCTGTAGGAAAGGGATTTTGCCCTCTTTTATGTCCTCTTCCCCACTCCCACTCTTCTTGGTCCTGCAGTATGAAAGGACCATCCTGAAACAATGCTGATTTATATGAGAATCCATGTAGGGAATAAAAGTCTAACTTCATGAGTCAGAAAACAGGTAAGCTCATATATTTAATAGCTCAGAATGCTGCTGTGAATGTCATAGGTCCCATATCACCAATTTCAGAAAGTGTATTTAGCTTCTAATTAGATTAAGTATCCAGTTAAACTGAGTAAAACTTGAACAACAACATTCCAAAGAGCTCAGGTTGCTCCTGCTGTAACACCTGAACAAAGCCCATGGTGTTTAGTGCTCCTGTGTGATTTGTTCCCCAGAAGTAGATGGGTGAGATGGTGCATTGAAAGTTTTCTGTGACTGCTTCACTTTCTAAATACCTATTTTTACATTTTAACATATAGCTCCATCAGCCCTCCCAGACGCAAGTGGGACAAGCAGCCTCCCAGTCCAATCTCCTGCATTTGGCTCACAGTCAAGCATCTATGTCTCAAAGCCCAGTGCGTCAGGCTTCCTCTTCTTCCTCCTCATCCTCCTCCTCTTCAGCTTTGAGTGTTGGCCAGTTAGTCAGCAGTAAGTATTGCTCCCTGGCTCTCCTTAATTCTCCCCTCTGTTTGTCCTCCTCACTTCTCAGTTTCCCCATCTGCTTTCCTTCTTTTGTTTTTTTGAAATACAGTAGATTGTATATTGCTGAGAACTTCTAAGAGCTATCATGGATGGGGCTTAGGGGGCTTAAACATGCCTTGAGAAATGGTAATTGATGCTGAAAATGGTATAAAAATGATAGCAGCTGTTAACTGACTCATGAGGGCAAGTCTTATAACTGAAATGTAGTTTGGTTTGGTTTGAAATTAGGAGTTTTTGAATCGGTCAATACAATGAATTACATTTCTCAGAATCTGGTGGGCAAACAGATCCTCCTCCTTTTGGTTAAGCTGCTTGTTTGTTTGCCTAGTTGATATAGCGAGCCATTTTACAAACTCTGATACGGCACAAATCTCCAGAAAGAGACTTTTCTCACCAGGAAAAGCTTGCACAATTTAAACAAGAATGAACTGGAACACGTGGGGCAGAAGAGAGAAGCATGTGAAGGAACTGTGTCACAGTGTTAGGATTGTGGCAGCTTCTTGCCCTTCCATAGATCAGAGTCTTTGCTATTCCCTTATCAGCATTAACTTTGGCCTTTACATAGCAAAAACAACAGGTTGAGAGTGCACATATGAAGCATTAACAGTTTTTGCACATCTGCAGAAATCTGAGTGATTTGGGTGACCTTGTTCAGTGATGCTCAAACACGATAGCTCATGCCATATTGGTAATGTAAATTATGTGACTGATACGGGTTTATGAAGGGCTTAGAGAAACTGTCATGCAAGGAAAGATGTGAAAAAATCTTGGTTAGATTATTTCAGAGACTGTTTACATGGGGAAATAACCAGTAGAGCTATAGTGGTAAAATTATGCTGATAGAACTGCCAGTGAGAATACTTTTATTCTGGAATAAATATATCTGCATATAGATACAGATATAATTATAGTGATATAAATATATTGCTATTGCTCTGTCAGCACATTTTCTCATGTAGACCTGCTGCTAGGAGGAAAACAAATAAGAGGCTTCATGTTAAAAATACATAAAGTTTACCCCTTGTCTGTGTGGGAAAATTGAATAAAATAGCTGGTATGGAATAAGTTATTTTTCAATGGCTAGTCCAGAATGTCTCTTGTGGACATTCTTATTTTAAATAAAAGCAACATGCAAGAAGCTCTTGTAAGTTTGCAGAATAAACCCATCAAAAGTTAGGAGATGCTAGAAAAATAGCTGTTTATTCAACTCTATGAAAGTCCTCTTAGAACATGTATTTTATTATAGCAATATATTGTCTTGATTAAAATCATGCAATCGTGATTTTTTTTTTCTCGTCCTTCTTTCAGTGCATTCCCAATGGAATTGTCCTAGGGATGCACCAGGATTACTAATGCAACAGGTGGGCTGTTGCCCCAAGGTTTGTTCCCTACCTGATTCACTAAACTGTTCCCCAGTTTGCACAGCGTTGGAGATAGGGGGCTGTAGAAGGTGAAGGATGGTCCTGCCTCAGGCCATTGAGGGCTGAGGAGCTGAAGCTTTCTGTAATTCCAGTGCAATGGCAGGCAAATCACTTAGAAGAGATTTTTCACAAGTGCTCACTCAATATCCAGTTTGAGACTCTGGACTAATTTACAGAAGAACATGGTGCTCACAAGTTGCAATTTTAAGTGCACTTTCACTATGGAACTGTATCAAGAACCATTTAAACAGACAGTCTAAAACATCATTTCCTACTTGACCTAGACTAGGTACCCAAAAATGCTTTTTCCCTTAATATCTGTCCACTTCTCTGTGAATGAGAAGGGGAAGACCCTCATCTTGTAGAAACACAAGGAAATAAATTAAGATTTTAAAAAAAAACAGAAGAGCTCAAGAGGAGATGTCTCTAGTGAAGAGTTTTAATAGAGGTCTGGGGCCACGCACTGAACAAGTAAAAAGGCAATACATCAATCAGTTCATCTGTAATGAAAGACAATTCATCCTGTGCACTGGACAGGGCACATGAAAAAGAACTGATGTTCCAGGGCTCAAACACTGTGCTCTGTGGGGCTGTGGGCTGCTCTAACTCCAGCATTTCGTAGCTTCTGAGTATTTATTTGTGCAGCTCTAAGGATGTTCTTTTTCCTTCATTTTTTGCTTGGATAAATTTCAAGGTTGTTACAAAAGGAAGGATAGGAATGTGAATCAGTCATATGGAGAGATAACACTTGTGGTTCTAGCTGGAAATAGGAGAACTTCTGTTGGATGGGTGGAAAAGGTTCACAGGAGACAGTTCTGTGATCACCTTGTTGGTCCTGCTCTCAAAGGAATAAGACACGTGCTGTGCTGATGGATTTGGCTGAGAGCAGAGGAGAATGGGGCACAGGGGTATCACCCTGGGCACAAATGGGAGACACACAAATGAACATAGAATATTTACTGGATCCTCTTGGGCTTCAGTGCATTCACTCCTTTGCCCTGTTGCAGTCCCATCACTTCCTCACACTGTTCTCTACACAGACGACTCTCCCTTTGCCTCATTGTTGCTCTGGCTTTCTCCCTGCAGCTCTTTCACCACAGTCCATCCTTGCCCACCTTCTCTTCCCACTCCAGTTCCTCACAGTCACTGTCCCCAGAACATATTTGTGCCCTTTTACCAGTCTTTTTTATTAGGTAGTTTCTGTCCTCCTCTGTCTTGTTTTATCACCAGTGCCATCTCCTTTCCCTGATTTTCTTTCTCCTGCCACAGTGATCACTACCCTCTGCACAGTCAGACCCTCTCTCTCTCCACTCCAGACTCAAATCCCTGCTCCTTAGTAGTCTTCAGGTTTGGGGTTTTGACTTTTTTCCTTCCATCATTACTTTTTCTTTAGACTAAAAGTTAATTTTTCACCCCCTCTGCATCCAAATCCTGCTGATGCCACTCCCACACTCCCTGGAAGCCGTCAGAGGAGTATGGAAAATGATCACCAAGAAAAGCAGTGAGTCAGATATTGAGAGCATTCCAAAGGAAGATGTTTCTGATAGGGATCTCCTAGGAAAAAAATCCCAAGCATAGCAGATAATGGTACATAAATAATAAAAACTTCTGGAGTTTGGAATTTTTTTTTTTGCCAGCTTCATCCAGTCTCTCGCTACTCAAGACCAAAAGAATGAGTAGCATGAGGGGCAGATCAACTCCCTTCTGCCACAAGTAAACCAGCCATGTCAAGGATCCCTGATGTCTGTCCAGCAGACTCCTGAGAGCACCAACCACACACTGGAGCCAGCCCTGCATGCCCAAGCCTGCTGGAGCTGCCACCAGGCACAAGGGAGCTGCCTCCTGCTTTTTAGGGATGTGAAAAGGTCCTACAACAAGGATGGAAACACAGTCAGTGCAGCAAGAAAACACCAAAAGCCCTGTGTAATGAAATGTGAGAAGTCACACAGGATCCTTCATGGCTTTCCACTGTCGCTGATAAACCAGTGAAACTTTTTGGGCAAATATTAAATGATCTTCGTGAGTTTGAAAGTCATTTCATGGGACTGAAAATCTATGTGCATACGTTTTATTTTTTGCACACTTGGCAGAGATTTTCTGTATTCCAGAAATTGTTGCTAAATATAGCAAAGTTCATGTAAAACTAGGTACATTCAGCCAGGCTGTTTGGTTAATCAAAGTGCATGGAGCAACATGACTTCAGTAAATAATTATTTGAGGCAACTTCTGCACAGTGACTGTAGAGAGGAACTCTTTTACAAAAGGCTGCCTCCCATCAGAGAAATTACTGTAGTACAATGAGAAAGTGATAAGAACTGGTCTTTAATAACTTTAGTGTTCCATGCTCCTTTTTTTCATTCCTTTTATTTTTCATTCTAGCAATATTTTCTTTATGATTTTACATTTTTTCTATAACATGTTTCTTAATTTTAAAAAGGTGCATTTCCTTACAATTTTTTTTTTAATTTCTCTTTCTTTTCTTATTTTCTGTCTTTTTTTTTTTCACCCTGGACTCCGGTCTTCTTTATATCTTTTCCCTGTTATCCCATCATCAACCCTTCACCCCTAACCAGCAACAAGTGCTAATTATTTCAAAGATCAAAACAATGGTTATTTCCAAAAGAAAAAAAAAGGATGTTTAAAAAGCAGTTCTGCTTAAGCAAGGACTGCAACATTCATCTCTACTCTGCTTGTTCCTTCTTTGTATGGTCTCATCCTGTCTCTGTTTTCTTTTGTCTTCTTTGTTTTCTCTTCATTCAACTCTACATCATTATTCCTCCCTTTTTCCATTTCATTTTCCTCTTCTGAAATGCATCCCTCTGCTCATTTCTGTAACTTCTCCACCATATGTTTTCTTTCTGGAAATCACTGGTTTCCCCTTGTGCTGAGACTTCTGTCTCCATGAAGTTCCTTTCTTCCTTCCAAATTCATTTTATTGTCATCTGTTACTATAAAATTAAAATGCCTCCCGTAAACAAATTATTCTTCCTTTTTTCCCCTGAGCTCCAGTCCATTTTCCATTATCAATGTTTTGTCCTGCCCTTCTTATCCAGTTTGCTTTCCATTGGACCTGCTCTGCCAGCTATTTCTCCTTCTGTCTAACTGGGGAAATCTTGCCCCCTGTAATCCCTCCTGTGGCAGAACTCTGTGCAGCAGAAATGTGCTTTTCTCCTTCAGGGTGCACTGGTTTCTCTGTAGCAGCTCTTTCCCCTAACTATTAAAATCACAGCATATTTGCACTCACCAACAAACTCATGTGGGATTTTCAGAAGAATTCAAAAGAGGGAAAAGTATTCCCTTCAGTAGAAAAAAAAGGGATTTCAATGGAGGAGAGCCTGTGGATTTTATTTCTTCCACTCTGCTCATCTCCCTTCACCATCCACCAGGACAAATGGCAGAATTATAGCTGTCCTCCTTTTTGTTCTGGAATGTGTACCCATATCCCCTGAAAAGGTCCCAGACAACTCTCTTACCTTTCTCCAGCACCCAGTAGTTTCACAGACACAACAGCCATTGTTTTCTCATGCAATAATGTAAATTTGGGGTCTTGAAATGCTGTTACTGTAGATCCTAGCCACTCAATGGGATTGGTATTCTCTATTTTCCTGTTGGCACTGGGCTGCCTTCCCTGGAATATCCACTTAATCTAAGAACCAACTGTTTATTTACTGTCTTCAGTAAGCCACTCTTCCTAAAATGTGAAGTGCACTATATGCTCAGCTGTTCTGAGAGCTCAGAATGTGCTAAGCCAAAGTCCACTATCTATTTGAATATATTCATGTACATACATATACATTAGTCCACAGAGTCCAGGACTATGTATTGATGGTAATGGCAATAGAGTAAAACAGTCCGGTGCTGTTACATTATGATGTCAATAGAGTGGCCTTCATTTGTGTTTTATGGAAGTGAGAGAAGACCTGGGAATTTCAAAGGGTTTTGAATCATACCTAAGGTAGATGTGGTTCCAATCTCAAACAAATGCTGTTTGCCCTGGAGTTCAGGGATAAAAGGCTTCAGTGTTCCAGTCCATCTCTGTTAGTACTTCCCAACTTCCAAAGGTGCTATGTAAGAATGAAGTCCTTTCTCAGAAGATACTCCACCATGTACTACATTCTGCTTCCATATTAGTGAAGGGTATCACAGGGTTTTTTCCCATCCCAAGGAGATCTCAGCCTAAGACTTCCCTCATCCAAGCCCCCCCAAGCAGAAAAGGTTGCAACAGTGCCATACCAGAAGGATCCAGCAGAACTTGGCAGTATTTCCTTACAATCATATTTTGAGCAAATAACCCCTTAGTTTTTTTACTCCCTTTTTATTCCTAATGGAAGTTGGGGAGGATTACAGGTGCCAGATGCCATCCTGTTGGCCACTTTGTTGTCTGGGAACACCTCAATGGCCCTTTTTCACATCCCTGACACCCTTAGTCAGGGGCCTTAAGGTAAAGGAAGGAAAGAGGTGAGGAAAGGTCAGCATCTTGGTGTGCCTTATTCCAGGGAGTTTTTGAGGCCAGTATCATTTATGGTGTTTTGGACATTTATCAGTTGCTCTTTAGGGACCCAAAGGGCAGATAAGTGTGCAGCTCCATTCTGTGTCTCTGAATTCAGTGGTATGCCAGATAGACTGTGTGTGGGGTAAGTGGGAAAATCCCACACCTCAAAAAGCAATATTCCATGATCCTGTAATTGCTTTGTAAACCTGAGTGGCCACTGCCATATGCACCCAGCTTTATCCTGAAGGAGTGCATGGGTGTGCAGTGAGCTCAAGAGCAGCAGTGAGAACAAGAGAGATGATTCTGAGTGTGGAGCATTGGCAGAACTAGGCTCAGCACAGTTCATGTGGTCCCCAGTTGCATACATAAGAATTTTAAAAATACTCTTGCTCTGAGTGCTTCTTACACTCAAGTGAAGAATAGATACAGGCTAAATTTGTATATGAGAAAATCCTTTTACCTGTCAATTACTGGACAAAAAGACTTTTTTTAATAGAATGCTTCCATCGTCAGGAAATTTTCCTCCATGCTTATAAACCCCTGAAAATAAAAGCTTAGTTCCTGTAATGCTGATAAGCCCTCAGCTGTGTCCATACTAGCAGGAACCTCTCTCATATAGGGCTCAGAATAGTAATGTAGTCCAGCACTGTCCTTGGACAACTGCTTGCATTTACAGAAATTGAGGGGTTATTGTGCTGCAAACTTTTCACCTCCAAGGCTGGGGAACGAGGGGAAGAACAATAGAGATGTCTCACTGGGAGAATGGCTTCACTACATGCCGGATTGCACAACACTTTGAAATCTTCCACCGTCCCAGTCCCATGCTGTCTCTGACTTGGCGAACACTTTCATTTAGTCAGGGATCAGTAGCTTGGGAGGGGGGAGAAAGTTCCATTCTCCAGCTGTTGTGTCATTTCCCTTGATAAGTCCTAAATTGACCGAGTTATCCAGCTCCAAAGGAGCTTTCCTGTGGTAGACATGCTTTATTATGTGCCCTTTCAGGGACAAAGGCTTCTGCGTCAGTAAACTGCTATAGAGAGGAAGGACAGATTTATTCTCACAGCATCATAAGCATTATCTTCAGAGGAGCTAATGTAGAAGTAAAAAACTGTGCAGCATTACCATCCAAAACCAATGTTGCTGCTCCTTGATTATCAACCTGATGGGAGGCAGAATGAAAAGCCTGAAAGGCTGCTTCTCTGAAGGGCGTATTTTAAAAGATGATTTTTAAATCAAGGAGGTTTTAAAGGCAGCATTTGGTTTGGGCTTGTTCATTTGCTGGGTTATTTTGGACACTCAGCTGGCAGTTTGCATTGGGTATTGTGGAAAAGGGAAGGAATGGTTGTGAATCTCCTTATTTGGCATTAATTTTAGGAAAAGCAGAAAGTCTTGATTTCAAGGTAACAGTCCAAGCAGTTCATACATATATTTAGCCCCCCTGGGCTGGCTGGAAATGAATATATTAACACCAGCCTTCTTTCTCTATGTGATAAGAAGGGAAAACAGGGAACATGAGCCCTCAACCCAGGGGAGATTTTGCAAGGCTTAAATGGCAGTGAAGAGCCCTCACTCTGGGTTAGCTGGACATTTTCAGGAGTTCAGCAGCACCTGCAAACACTGCAGCCTAGTTAACATTTTAGCAATCTGAACGTGCTTCGTAACACCCCTGACAGAGCAAGGCTGTTTCTGTTTGGGGAAGAAGAGAAAGGCATAAGTACTAAAAAAATGGAACATCTTGACAATGAACTCTGGTGTGAGCCTGTCCCACTGACACGTGATGCAAAGAACTGACATGATTAAAAAAAACTCTCTCAACAGATCCTCAAACAGCCACTGGAGAGGTGGATGGGGTGAACCTGGAAGAGATCCGAGAATTTGCCAAAGCTTTTAAAATCCGGCGCCTGTCCCTTGGCCTGACACAGACCCAAGTTGGCCAAGCCCTGAGCGCCACCGAGGGCCCTGCCTATAGCCAGTCTGCCATCTGCAGGTAACAAGTTACATCATAAACTCTCCTCTCCTCCCTTTCTTCTTCATAATTAAGCAGCTTATTGCGAGCAGCATGCTTGTGTTTGAGTCTCCTGTCTTTGCAGTTTGTTATTTAATCTGAGATTTAAAGTCACCAATAATGTTGTTACCTGGCAGATAAAATGTTCTCCTTGTGTAACCCTAGAGTAACTCTGGTCTTTTATTTTTTTGCCTCCTTCTTTTTTAAAACAAGTGAGAAACAATGTTCCTGGCAGTGAGACTTAATTCCGTAGATGAGCTGGAGACCCTGCTGATGCTGGATAAGCACCAGCTGACCCTCTTCATACTGTGCCATTTTCTACAGATAGGGTTACTGAACAAATATTTCATGGCTGCATCCCTGCTAAGTTAAACCTGTATTACTGTGGTTAGCACTTCACATAGAGGATGTTAATGATGATTTACCTAGGCAACACAGAAGGGAAAAAATTAGCCTTCCTGCTATCTTGCAAACCAGCAGCTCTTCATCCTTTATCACCCAAATGTTTACCAAAATAACAGACAAACCCATGAGTGCAAAGCAGAAATCTGTCCTAATAATAAGAAATCATAATACAGTCTTGACAGAGTTAAAGTAGAGGCAAACGCCTTATATACATGTATGTGTGTTAAAGTAATCCCATGTTTATGCATGAGGTTACAAACACACTTAGGTAACAGCTTTTTCCTCTTGGGCAATGCCTTATAGCCCTTCTCCATCCGTGAAAGCCAAGAAACCAACTCTAAGCTCATTTAAGTGGATTTTGTTCTTGGTGATCCATGAAATGCTCTGTCTTTTTATCTGCTCTTTATACTTTTAATGTATTCCCCATAGAACGGAAGTGTACTTTTCCTGCAGTTAAAGACTAAGGTTATAAATAACATCAGTATGGGGTAGTGAGCTTGCAGCTCACATTTTGCTCAATGATTTTCCATAAAACCCATTGATTGTTGTTAAATACAAAAAGCTCCGTAGGATCCTCTCACTTCTGTGGTGTCCCCTACTGTTTTTTCTTATAAGATACCTCCCTGTAGAAAATAACCTTTATTCAGTCTATACAAGGATACTACTGCTGGGAAATTTGTTTCAAGACTTGTATATCGTTATACCAAACATGTACTGCAGTATCAACACTAACAAGTAGTGCCAATATTATCAATGCTATTGCTCCCTATTGCTAAGGATTAATTTTTTTTTCCCTCTTCCTTGTGGTCAGTTGGTAAAGAATGCCTAAAATGGGAGGAGTTTTTAGTAATTTACAATTTTTTGAAGCCTTAAGTTGCTGTTTAATATACTATCCTCTAAAGGACATGTTACAGTTTCCTTTGCTTTTGTCTAGTTTTCTGTCTTCTCGTTGCCTTCATTCTTTTTCACACCTTGAGAAAACACTGGGGATGGTGAGGCATTTTACAGAGGGCTCCTCAGAGGGGCAAATTTCTGAGAACATGAGGAATGGGTGCACAGGCTGGTCCCAAATACCTGCAAGGTTACAGGGTTTTAAATTTCCTTTGCCTGCCCCAGCTGGATACCACCTCAGGGTGTAATAATATGCTGTGACTGTGCATTTTTTCTTAAGCACCCAGAGAAGGTGTTTCAGTGGCAGTAGGTGCTCCTCTGAAACAGTAGACTTAACTTTTCTTTTCATGGTACCAAAGGAGGTTCACTATGAACTCCGGGTTAATGGAAGGGGCAGTAAGACAAGCAAGTTGAATGACAAACTCAGAGACAGAAGTAGAATCTCCTGGTGGCCTGTGCAGGTCACATGAGCAATGTTCCACCTTGACTATGTTCTGCATGGTGGTTTTTTTAACTTGAGACAACACACTCAAAAACACACCCTTCAGCCTGGAACTTAACTGGGCACCAAGGAACAACCCTCTAGAGTCAACACCACATTAGGATGTCAGGCACCAGTTACAAATCCTCTGGAGCATCATTATCTGAAATTATTCCTTTTCTTATTCTTTGGTTGTGAGAAATGCTTTGTTCCTTGCTGAAATATTTTCTGCTGCCTCCACATGCCGAGTAATGGTGCTAAAAATGGCCAGCTCCACTCACGGAGCTCCTTTGCACAAAGGCACTGGTTGGGTTGGTCTTGTCTCCAGAGCTTGTGTGATTAGTGGTGGTGGTGGTGGTGATGGTGGTGCTTCAGCACCAGCTGGGCTGGACAGCAGAGAAATGTCATGCAATAATTTCTGCCTTTCTGCAACATTAAATACTGCAGCGTGCTGAGTGGACAGAGCAAAGCAGGGAAATACAAATGGGGGGCACCAGACGACTTGGGTCAAGGCTTTTTTAACGTGTAGTGAAAGAGGATGAACTCAGTAAATGAAAGAAACAATTACTTCTAAGACCTGAAACGTGCACTCAGCTCTTCTGCTTGGTTTTGACAGGATTAAAGCTTTGCGTGGCTGCTTTTCCAGATGTTTTATAATGCTTGTAAAATCTGGTTTGGCAAAAGACTTTTGATGGCAAAATGATATATAGAAGACCTCATTTACAGGAAATGATATCATTCTGGTGCAGTTTGCAGAAATCCCACAATAAACTCAGCTTGGTGCCACAGCATATTAGTAGACTATTATGCTGGGTTTCATCTGGAAAACATGAGTCTGTCTTTGCACATTGTGGGGGCAGTCAAGATAATTGCAAAGTGTCCAGCTGTTTCAGCTGAACACCACCGTGGCTATGGGAACCTCTTTCCAACCCAGAAAAGGGATATAGCATTAACTTACAAACAGTGAAAATTGCTGAAAAAATGGAAAGGAAACCTGATATTCAGAGGCTAGTAACTTCCACTGGTTTGTATTATTAAAGCTGTGGTGTTTGGACGACAGGGGATGGGAGAGAAAACAAAAGGATTAATCACAAAAATGGATGATAAAAAGCAATTGCCTTTGATATCATTTCCTGTAATTAGACCTAGTCTCAAGGGTTTTGAAGATCATCAGAAATATGAAAATGTGACTCTTAACTTGCATTATTCAGTGTACTTAGAATTTTGTTGTAGTGCTCATTTTGTGTTAGTTTAAATATCTAGTGTTATATATATATATACTTATAGATATACCTATCTGACAGTTTTCATAATCCATTGTAAATTACCTCTGCCAGTCAATTAGTCAGGCAGGCAGGAAGTCCCACCCTGGCAGAGCATCAGTGTAAGACTCTTCTTTCTCAATTTTCCCTCAGACACACCATCCTGAGAAGCCACTTTTTCCTACCACAGGAAGCCCAAGAGAACACTATAGCTAGCAGTCTGACAGCCAAACTGAACCCTGGCCTTTTGTATCCTGCCAGGTTTGAAAAGCTGGACATCACCCCTAAAAGTGCCCAGAAGATCAAGCCGGTGCTTGAGCGGTGGATGGCTGAGGCTGAGGCCCGCCATCGAGCAGGGATGCAGAACCTTACCGAGTTTATCGGCAGCGAGCCGTCCAAAAAGCGCAAGAGGCGCACCTCATTCACGCCACAAGCCCTTGAAATCTTGAATGCCCACTTTGAGAAGAACACACACCCCTCTGGGCAAGAAATGACAGAGATTGCAGAGAAACTGAACTATGACCGGGAAGTAGTTAGAGTTTGGTTCTGCAATAAGAGGCAAGCACTGAAGAACACAATTAAACGCTTGAAACAACACGAGCCCGCGACCGCAGTTCCTATGGAGCCTTTAACAGACTCTCTGGAAGACAACTCCTAAAAAACTGAACAGAGCAAAACTAGACAAAACCACACAGAAAACAAAACTGCACCAACATAAACGCAACCATTTGAACTCTGTGAAAATACCTATTCATCACCCTTGTAAGTAAAAGACTGAGAAAGCTACGAGAAGGACAGAACAGTTTATAAATGTCCGTGGGTTTTCCTATTTAAAAAGGAAAAAAAAACCAAACAAAACAAACAAAAAAAAAATACACAACACTTAGTGTGTGTGTGTGGAGTAGAATTAGTTCCCAAAAAAAAAAAAAAAAAAGAAAAAAAGAAAAAGCCAGTTTTTTTTTTTTTAATGGACTTAAAGTAAACCAAATAACTGCTTACTTTTTTCTGTATATTATGAAAATATGAACACATTTTAAGGAAAAACAAAACAAAGAAAAAAAAAGAAAAAAAAAAACTTTTATCTGTTTAAAAGAGAATACAAGCCTGCCACCTGGAGGAGTGATTGTAGCCTTTCAGGTATCAAGTGCTGATTCACTATGAAAACTATTAACCAAAGTCAGAAACACGGCATTGCAAACTAGATTGTTAGTCTACTCTTTTCTGAGTGTAAAATTGTGTTATGGATTTTTACATTTGTATTTTGCCAAGAGAAAAACAGCAGGATTAGTTTCTTTCACCCTTGTTTGTACCCCGCAGGTGTGTACAAACAGGTGTTAAAGCCATCCCATAGTGGTCACCTCCTTTTCTTTTCCTTTAGCCGACAGTTTTGCAATCTCCCGGTGTTTGGGTGCCAAAAAAGAACTTATTTTTATTGCGATTTGCGGGGTGTGGTATTTCTCTTCTAAGGGTGTATGTCTTGGTTTGCATTTCTTTTCCTTTTTCTTTTTTTTTTTTTCTTATTTATTTCTGATTCTCTTTACTGCCTCCTCCCTTCCAGCCCATTCTCCACCCCTTCCCCGAGCCCACATAACCCAGTACTGTTTGAAGGCTTTTATACTGACATGCTGGAATGCAGCAGAGGACCAAGAAGGATTAGGATGATGTCTCATGGACTGCCAGCCCACACTGAACACTGTGCTTTGTGTCAAATGTGTATCTTGGGATACCTCTGTCCTTTGGCCACGAACCTGGAGAGCTTACCAAAGCCCACTTTGTAGTATAAATATGAACTGCACACTTGGTTCAGTACTGCATCTATATTATGGTTCCATTTGAAGCAAATTCTCTCCAAAGTCTGCCAGCCAAAGAAATTTCTGGAGGTTCTGATGAGAACAAATGGACAGGCGGAGAAGTGAGGAGGGTGTTTGGATCATTACATCTCTGTGGACTGTGTCAATGGCAGTGCTTTGCTCTTTCTGCCTCTTTTTTATGTTATCCTGATATTGACACTTGCCCTGCCGACTGCTTTAGCAGGAGGGTGTGTTTCTGCAGGTGTCAGCTGTGGCCACTGGCTAGCCTAAGCAATTGGGATAGAGAGAAACCCAGTGAATGGCCCTGGGCAATGTAAGGTGGGGCACCTGCAATATGTTTCAGGAGCACTGATTTTCCTTTAAAGACAGTTTGTCTCAGTGGCTTCCTTTTTGACTGGACAAGCATCACTAAAATACTGTGTGCAAGCACACCAGGGCTCAGGGGGAGAGAAAGGTGTTGCAGGTTCTTGGGGGGGTAGGGGATGGCTTGTGAAGGTTGTCTGCAATTTTCACCTTTGGCTGAGTTCTGCTCCAGCCTTTGGGGTCCAGCCCACTGTCAGGGCAGAAGCTGCACCTTGATCATGTCTTCCCAAAGGAGCACGTCAGGGATTTGGTTCAGCTCCCTGGGGAAATGGTAAAACTCTGCTGGTACAACTCCTCATTGCATTCCTTGACCTTACAATGCTTGTATTGGGTTTTTGCTGACCTATCCAGGGTGTTGAAGGAAGTTCCTGATGTGCTGGAGTCTTCAAATAACACTTTTTTATTACAGAGTTTTCTAGTACTCAAGGCTATGTCCAAAACTTAGTGAAAGAAGCAGACTTCTGTTGATTTCAATGGGCTTTGAATCTGGCCCTCGCTGTCTCATTAATGGGATTTGCCTTGTAGAGTGAGGCATTTTGCTGTATGGCTGGTGGAGTTGGAAGGTTTCAGAGGCCACCATCGGGGCCAGAAACTGCTTCTAAATGTGAGCACTCTCCAAGGTCGGGGTTGGAGAGCACTGATGAGCCACTACTCCAGGATGGGCTCACGGCCAGCAAATGCATTTTGGGCTTTAAGCTTCAGCAGGGTATGTTTAAGGATATTTTCAGTATTGCTTTTATGAGGAGAAGAGTGAGAATTGTTATTGACTCTTTTTCAGCTGTTGATATATAAATAACTGCTGGGGGGAAAAACACCTCAGTAAGCACAGGCAAATTGCGAGGGACAAAAAGAGGTGCTTTACTCAAGCTGAGCATGTAAAGTAAAGGGAATCTCATGCCAACATCTGCCCCTCTGGGTTTTCTTTTTACCCCCTCCCTCCACAGTCACCTCTATGCACAGAAATATCTCTGCTATCTAAATATCAAACAATCCAGCTCAATTCACATAAGGAGCAGGCCACCATCCAGAAGGCAAGAGGGAAGCAGGGAAGAACAGAGCCTGGTTGGAAGCAGACACTCCTGAAACCCTCCCTGTGTCCTTCTGCACCCTCCTAATTGCCCAGTCATTAATGCCACGACCACCTGCCCAGTCACCCTTCAGGCCAGACCCTCCCCAGCTCCATCCCCAAAAACTTCCTGGGAAAACAAAAAACCACCGACCATCCTTTGCCTAAAAACTAAATTTTCAACTCTCCCAGGAACTGCTCTAAATTCTGTGAAGAAAAATCCCCCAAGAAGAAAAGTTAACTAAAGAGTGTATGAAAGATGCTAAATGTTTAAAAATGTGCTGGCAGCAGTTACATAAGCTCGTTTCTGTTCCAAAGTACATATCGGAGGGATATAACTAGGACAGTGAAAATGTAAAATAAATACAAATTGCCAGCTTGGAAGAAAAAATAATGTTCATCCCACAGTCTTAAAACCATTCACGTGCAGTGATTTTTTTTACAGTTTTCTAATTTTGTATTATGTTTTGTAAATTATTTATAAAGTGTTGTAATGCTTCTTATATTAATTTTTCTATGAACAAATTTTTGCTATGAGGCATAAATGGTGCCTGAACAGATTCTTAGGAAGATAAATTATGTGTGAGTCATACATCTTTGGGAGGCCACAAATATTTCAGTTTATTTTGTTACTGGCAACATTTCTCGCTTACATTTGTAAACAATTTTCATGTACTGATAACATTTGAATACCTTTTAATTTTGCATGTGACTAAAAGATAGAGTGCTACCAGCAAATGAAACAAAAGTCTCTTCAGTCATATGTGAAGGATTAATGGTTTTCCAATTTATTGGTCATCGAATTTTTTTAAATATATATATATATATATATATAAATATTATTTGAATAACGAACCAAGGATTCACTTACTGTTCTGATTTTCTCTTTTTATGTTTTTCACTAAAAAGCTATTTTGGACAGTTGAAGAAATCAAATGCATTCAAATGATTCCAATTTCTTTATGTTACTACTGGGAAAAAAAAAAAAAAGCCAAAAAAGAAAATAAAAGGAAAAAAAAAAAAAAAAGAAAAAGAGAGAAGGAGGAAGCAAAAAGGAGCTAGGAAGGAACAAGTAGAGGCGTATCAAAGAACTCAAGCTATAACCAAAAAGAAATATGTAAAATGCCTTTGCTCGTCTTCTCAATGCTGGACCAAAGCTCAATGTATGTAGGTATATGCACATTGTATAGATATGGCTAAATGTTGCTGACAATCTCGCAATACTAAACTGTTACTATTTAAAAAAAAAAATACAAAAATAAAACTGTTCATCAGTGTTTTACCTCAGCACTCTACTTGTACCCAGTTATTGACCAACATTCAAATACGAAGATAAGAGAGGGAATTGATTTCCATGTCAATGTTTGACTGTAAAATCTGTTTGGAAAACATTTTGTAATGAGCTTTTTGTCACGTGGTTTGCTTGTTTCCAACTTGAGATTATGTGGGGCACATTTGTTTATTTATTGTTAAAAGGTGATATTATTATTATTAATTATTATTATTAATTATTATTATTATTATTTTTGTCCTATGTGCTATAATCTACAGAATGGTCACCAGGGTCACTTATGAAGCACTGCAAAGAGCTCTGTTTTTCCATGCATGGAGCATGCAGCAGGAAAGATGGCAGTACAAAACAGACTGTGTTGTGGTGTCAAAAAATACAAATAAATGCAAAAGGAGTCGCTAGGGTGGACTTGTGACCAAGAAAACAAACTGGATATTTAGAAGCTCCTTACTACTCTGACTTTGAAACCAAAGCTGATTTATCTGCACAGGTTGCTTAACATGAAAAAAAAAAAAAATACAAAAAAACTGACAAAAACTGTACTTAATCTAGAGCAATATCTGTATGGTCAGTAAAGCTGCACTTTGTGTATTTCTTAACAGCTTCAGATCTGTCACTTTTAATTTGTACCATAAAAAAATAAAGAATTGTTTGACATGAAAAATAAGCTCCTTTCATGTGTTTGCCTTAAACCTCATGCATTATTCACGTTATCCGAGCTCGTGTAATTTCGAGTCAGTTCAATACAAAAATAGTTAAATGCTTGAGAGAAAGGAAGAAAGAAAATCCATTGGCACTGTGGGGCACAACTTTATCTGCAGAACTAAGAGCGGGTGTGTGCATTGGCGATGTCTTCTTTCCTCTGCAGGTGTGGAGAGCGGAGGATCTGGCTTGGGGCATCGTGGAATCGCCCAGGTGAGTGTGTGTTATCCCCAGGCACCGATGGACACCATGGCCAGCAATGGGCTGCATGTCCCTGAGCATCACCGCTCCACAGCCACGTCCTGGTGAGTGATGGAAGGGGAGCGTGGCAGCCAGCCTGGCCCAGCCACTCCCATGGCTTCTCTTGCCTTATTGCAGAGCTCAGGAGGGTCATTGCTCATTTCTTTGTGTAACTGTGATATCAGGTACACAACTAATTTCGCCTTTTTGCAGAGCTCAGGAGGTTCACTGCTCATTTCTTTGTGTAACTATGATATTAGGCCACTTGCTTTGAGTCAGGTTGAGTCGTGTCTGAACACGATCCTCAAAAGTCAACGTTTTGAGAAATGAGTTAGTTGCACTGTAAAGTTGTTATGGAAAAGAAAAAGAAAAACAACCCAGCCTATAAATAAAAGCTCTGACGATTTTAGAATATTGTGGTTGAGACTCAGGAACAAAACTTTTACAAAGAATTTTTATTTTTACTTTGATTTTGATGAGCGTTGCTTTACATTGCCAGTATCACGTGTTAAATAACCAAAAACTAAATCAAAATATTTATTTACACAGAAGACACAGGGAGCACCTGGAATATTTTTTTATCCTGATTTTTTTTTTCCCCCAGACTGGAATTTTCCTTTTCCATGCATTTTTTTTTCTGTATTTTATGGGATGCATAAGAAAGAGGACAAAAGGTAGCTTGTTTGTGGATATGCCGATAGAGGCTTCATAAACAGGGCAGAGATGGAAGAGGCATAGTCTTTTGTTAGAGCAGTGTGGAAAAAGCAGACAAATTTTTCACTTGTTTCCACACACCACCTACTCATGGGGAGGGTCAACACAATCAATGCCCAGGAGGGATGCCTTGGGACTGCAAAGTCTTGGCATGTGCCCACCCAGGTAAACACCTGCCCCACAGCAAACCTCTCATGGTGTTTAGCCCAGCACACCCTGGACCTGTGGGGGCACCATCAGCTCCCCTAGACATCATGCCTCACAGCCAAAACCCAAGTAATTCATCTCCTTATGTGATACAAGGCTGTGGAGAAGGACCCTTTGTGTTTCCATATCAGCTACTAAATGCTGAACATGTACCCTTCATTCAATACTGATAAAGCAACAATCAAACATTGGTTAGAGGCTTTCCCTCCCTACCCTATTTAAAAATGCAATATTTCCTCTTTTGATCATACTATAGGTATTTTAGCTGCCTCATAGGCAATTGACCCTTCCTAGCCATTAAGATTCAAATAACCTGGACCTATTTTGTCACAAGAAAAGGTGACTTTGCAAATTGAATCAATTTTGTTCCCACTGATCACTGAAATCTCAAAATAGATCCTGCCTTAAAGCCACTGAATGCTGATTATAAGGCTTCACCCCCCCTTACTGACTGCTTAAAAATCAAGTTTTTAGAAATGGCTATGGCAGTACTTCAGAGCTCCTTAAGTACAACATAAAGGACAAAGAGCTTTAGGAGAACAATGCTTTCCATGCCTCTCTTCTGTGCTTCCAGCAAAAAAAAAAGGAAAATATATTTGCAATATTCTTGATAAACAATAAGTGCTGTCTGTGTCCTGCCCATCCCTTAAGACAGGTGTGATGGGAGAAGAGCTGGCACCAAGGGCAGAGAACTACACAGAGGTTGTAGAAATCATGTTTCTATATGGACTATTCTCCTGTGCATCTGCCTGAGGACTGATCACAGCCTAAATCCATACCTGTGAGAAAAGCTTGTAGCACTAGCAGGGCTTTGATAAGCAAAAATCCTCTTCTACTGACTTAAACTTCAATTAAACAAGCACTCAGGAAGCAAAACAGTCTTCTCAAGAATGAAGGTTCTCTTGGGGTTTGTTTTCTAATCTGAGAATTCAGGTCTAATATGAACCAGTCCCATATGAGATTGTGAAGTTCTCGAAAATAATTGATAATTAAAGACTTGGAGGATTTTTTCCTTCTCTCTCCCCGTGCTCAACAGACCTGTGGGCTGGGTTTTTCTCTCATTCACAGTCCTTTACTGCCCCATTTTGCCATGCTATGGACAGACAGTGGCCAGGACTGAGAAGAGAGTCACCACCAGCAGTCCCTCTCCATCGTTCTTGCAGGCTCCCTTCAGGTACTGGAAGGCCACAATTAGGTCACCCCAAAGCTGCCTCTTCTCCTGGCTGGTCAATCTCAATTCTGCCAGCCTTACCTCATGGCAGAGATGCTCCATCCCTCTGATCCTCTTGCTGGCCTCCTCTGGACTTTCTCCAATAGGTC
>JAWWEE010000074.1:49505925-49570818 GCA_035221455.1 Xenops minutus
TCCTGCACCCTGAACCTGGCCTTATTAAACCTCCTGAGATTGCCCTGGGCCCATTTCTGGAGCTTGTCCAGGTCCCTCTGGATGGCATCCCATCCTTCAGGTGTGGCAGCCTCACCCTCAGCTTGGTGCCATCTGCACATCGATGAGGGTGCACTGGATCCCTTTGTCTGTGTCATTAATGAAGATATTAAATTACACTGGTCCCAGTGCAGACCCCTGAGGGACACCACTGGTCACTGATGCCCACTGTGAGGAGCATGAAACTTTCTCCAAAACTACCCCTCGATTCATTCAGGCTAAAAGGGGCTGAAGGGAAACAGATATTTCTTGAACATCAGCAGCTATTTTCAGCTACTTCGATATTTCCAAGTGTGGCATCTAAAGATGCTCATCTTGCAAGTTCATAATGGATATAACTTGATTTGCCCAACAAGTGTTACTGATGTTTTGATGTTTTATCAATACATTACTGACATGTGTAAGTCTTTACAGGATTGGACCTATCCTGGGCATTTGTGAACTGATGGTTGTATTTATCACTTTTTCTAGCTCATCCATCAGCAAATCTTGATATGCCCCTTGTTATTTTTGAAACACAAATATCTCAGAGGGGACTGTGTCTCAATAGGAAAGGTATGTGCATGTTCCTTCCAAGGCTGATAGAGCTCTTGGTTCTGGCTCAGCAGCTGACTGCCAAAAACACTGCTGAGGATAATCTGGAGGGGGCCATGGAAGGAAACAGGATAAATGCAAGAGCATGAGCCATTAAATGTTTTTAAAATACTCTCCATTGTTTCACTGCATTTAAGATCCTTTCTTCTGAAGGCACCCTAACAAATTCACTGCTGTGGTTCAAAGTGTGGCATCAGAAGCAGGTCCTGTGCACCCAGATGTCAGCTGAAGATGAGAATGCGACAAGTTAAATTTGTGTCTGGATATGGCTTGAATTTCACACTAAAATTCAAACCCGACTGTTCTAAACAACTTTTTTCCAAATATAAATGTTGAGCCTAAGACTATTTTACAGGACTAATAGGGATAATTTCCCTGTGGAAAATTTAAATATTTTTGAGATGTAATCATTCGCAGGTTTTAGGGGGCAGGAAGGTAATGTCCTTTTTCGAAGAATCACATGGCATAGTTTGATTGTGCACATCTCAATTCTTTCCTTTCCAATAATATGCAGTTCTTTAATACTTAAAGATGATTGTGCCTATATGCAAAGCTTAGTCCAATCATGTCTCAGGTGAGCAACCTACATGTACTTAAATGTTTGCATAGCCATGTTAGCTTGGCATCATGGAGAAACAATTCATTGCATGATGCCTTCATTATCTACTTAGATTTCATACACTTTTAACCTCAATGCTTTAAAGCATTGGCCAGTTTCTAACTAATCTGACCTAAGGGAGACAGATAACTGCAGGTTTAATGAAAATAGCCCAGAGAAGAAAGAGGCAGATTAGAGGCAGATTAGGTGAGATTCAAGGGGAGATTCTGGGGGATTCAAGTGTTCAAGTGCCTGATGTACTTAGGTTTACCTTAAGGAACTTTGTGGCTTAGCTGCTGGTGCAACTTACAGCCTTCCCCCATAGACTCATATCCAGACCAACTCAGAAAATCAATTTCAGAAGACAATAATCCGTGATTTTCTCTTGGCATATGCAAATGTGCTCTGCAAACACCTGCAAGAGAGGGATTGTCTACTACGACCCCTTCTCAGCCCCATCCTCAAGTGCTGAAAACAGCTGCCTCTTCAGACCTTCCAGCAGACACTCAATACTCTCTTCTTATTATTCACTACCTCGTTTCAGCTGGGACAATCTCAAAAAACACTTAGTTTTCAAATTTTTTAAGCCAACTCACTTCTCCATGGCTGAAACAGGTTAAAGGACAATCACACGAGTTGCTCTGATGGCAAAGGTGAAAAAGAACAGAACAAGGAAAAGGCTGAACACAGATGGATCCAAAACCTGATCTTACCCAATCCTGACAAAAAGCAGATAACTTCACTGTCTCAGAGTTTCAGCATGTCCTTTAGACAGATTCACAGCACCTTATGATTGTGTTCTGAATTTTCTGCTCACTTATATCTTCTCAGTAATATTTAATCTTTTTTTTTCTCCTTTGGCAACATGAAAAATACACCATATCTGTTCTGAAGGAGAACTGCTTGTTTAAGGACAGACTTGCTGAATGAACCTCACAAACTGTCCCCTAAACAAGGAATTCTGTGAGAAAAAAGGAACTGAAATGTGCTCTTGTCTTAGTATCAGTATTGAAGCAGTTCAGCCTCTTTCTTAATTAATTTTTGACTATTCTGACATGATCAAGTCCCTTCTTTGCCTCTCAATATATTAAGTTCTAATCTAAGCTGCCATTTTGGTGAAGAAGGTGAATTAAAATTCCTTGGTTTTATTTCATAAGACATAAGCATGCCTGAATAGAGAGACAGCTACTCTGGACTGGGCTGGCCACCCAGTACACTCCACACTGCCATGCTGGGAGCAGGTTTATTGAATATGTGAAGCATCACACTGGGGGGAAAATCACGGCCTGTCTTTCTCATTGATGCATTATAGCACATAAAACAAGAGAGAAAAATGCTAATCAAGCCCTATAGTCCTGCACAGACCTGGTCCTTCCTCTTGAGGCTCCTGACAGAGGGCAAGAAACTACCAATGTTACAACAATTTTCCTGTTACAGATACCATTCTGCTTTGAGGCTGATTCACCATCAACAATTCACCTCACACAGGACACCACATGGCGTCCCTCAGGTGAAAACAACTTGTAAACTAATAATAAGAGGAAAAGATATTTAATAATTGATAATGAAATGGAGTAAAATCAGTGACCTTGGCAGGAAAGATTCTGCGTCATATTAGCAATTGCCAGAGCCAGTCATCCATCCCCCTTAAATCCATTTCCTGAGTGTGTTGCTTCTCTTGGATTTGTACTGCTCTGGCATCAAAGCATGAACCTCACATTTCTGATGTTCACTGTCTTGCAGCCCAAATCCAGCAGGCTTTGCTCCTCCTACCACCCACAGCCTCTTTGCCCATTTTTCCTACCTACAGATATATATGCTTCTCTAAATTTTCACAGAACTCCAGTTGTAGAAGTATTTGTGGGTTCAATGATTTTATTGATCTTGGTAGCCTCAGCTTGCATAGTGCCTGAGCACAACTGGAGTTTATGGACTGCTGCCATGAGGTATATATTTTAGAGTTCTCCTTAGAAGCTAGAGGAAAAATGAGAGTGGTATTATTCCTTCCACAGTTTTTATGGTAGGAAAAAAAAACGTGCATTGTAGACAATGATTACTCAGTGTGTTGTGCAAAAAATCATTGCCAGGGACCAAAAAATCGCCTCCTCTACAGTGTTGTTGGCAGCACAACAAACATTCTACACCAAGGTTTTTATAAGTAATATTAATCTTTCCTGCTGGAGTTACCCACTGGTAATGCATTGTCATGGTAAGGTCGTATGTTTAAGCCATTCAGAAGTCCTCCCATTTTAAATAAACTACTTTTCAAGTATATTCCAACCAAACCAATTGCAAGTACATTTCCTTTCTGCATCTCCTAGAGGCTTAATAGGAGCATTCACCCTTTTGGACAAGATGCAAGATTAACCATATTTACCATGTGTGTCCATGTGATTATATGTATTTCTGTATCTTTATATATATGTATATATATATATATATACACACACATGCCATAGGTACAGATATAGATGCATGACACTTGTGGCTATTGTAGACCCATTGGAATCCACTGCTGAATGAATGGTTGACCCACTTAGTCTTTGCCTAAAGAAATGCTTTGCTCTGTTACTTTTGGCTTCAGCTGCATTTTAAAGACTCGCCCCTAAAATAGAACTGGGGATGTTCCAGGCTTCAGGAAAAGGAAGTCTGGCATTAGTCTCCAAACAAGAGCAGCCTGCTCCCCAAAATAAATCTCCCTAACAATTTTTCTTAATGTGTTTGGGTATTTTAAGGGCTCAGCAGCAGCAGGGGAAGTATTTTTGATGATTTCATTCCTTATACCACACAGCTAATTATTTTGGAAGAAGGGTTTGTTTTTTCTTTTCATCTTTTCATTCTGCACAAGTATGGATTGATTTTTTTTCCTTCTGCCATTGCCTGCAGCAAAGTGAAATGCACGCATAAAATAACCATATAAAAGTCTAACAACTTTTTTCAGAGTGTATTCTTACACATCCTCCTGGAAGAAAAATCACAGAGATTTGTTGTTGGAGGTGTGAGGGATGTTGCAAGAGGAGGGGGGGAGAGGATATTTGTACACCTGCCTAGATTCAGAACAGGTTTACATTA
This sequence comes from Xenops minutus, assembly GCA_035221455.1. Taxonomy (NCBI): domain Eukaryota; kingdom Metazoa; phylum Chordata; class Aves; order Passeriformes; family Furnariidae; genus Xenops; species Xenops minutus. Next base: position 49,510,268 of record JAWWEE010000074.1, read on the forward strand.
ATAAAACTTCTTATGAGCAGCTGCAAGGAGAGAATTTGGGTTCTGTGAGAATAAGTGGTGCCAACGGTAGGAAACAGTGAGTGAGACTTAAATGAAAACTGGGGAAAAATATTTCTTTGCCTGTGTATTGGAACTCATTAGTGAATTTTGTTTAGTGACCTTTCTGTGTTCGCTTTCTGAAGACATTTGGGGATTTTTGCTACAGTGCTGTCTTTGTTGTCCGAGTCCAAACCTCAATCCCTTACACTAAGTCCTCAGTGGCAGATGCAATACCTTCATGAGCTTCTTTGAGGGATGGCACATAGAGCACAAATCAGATAATTAGTGGAAACATCTCTCTGGGATGGAAAAGAAGCCAGGTCTATACTCGGACTTCAGATTCAGGAGGGGACTGGTTTCCTCTCAGATGTGGTGGAGGAGTCCAGTTCGGTGGAGAACAGCGAGTTATGTTGTGGAATGGATGAAATTCAAGCATTAATTATCCTGTCAAGACAGCCTGTAACTCCTGGAAATTAAAGAAATCTGCACTGGTGTTGAACAATATAGTCTGATGGTTATCTCCCACTACCCAGTATGATCTAAAAACCAGCTATTTCTGTGACATGACATAGATTACTCAGCTCTAGGAGCCACCAGGAAGGCTGGCCAGAAGGGCTGAAATTCCTTGTGCTTGCACCTTGGCAGGGCACCCCTGGAGAAGAGCCCTGTGGACTCTGCTCCCCCTTTGCTGCTCAGCAAGGCAGGCTGCCCTCTTATCCCTCTCCTTCAGCTGAACACACAGGGAGCTGGGACGGCTCTTCAGGGGCTCAGTGTCTGACAGACTGAAGGATGCAGCTACTGATTGTCTTTGGCAGCTCTTAGTAGACAACGTTTTCACATTTACAGGTACCTGAATGCTGCCATTTCCAATACATTTACACTAAGGATCTCTCTCATCATTAATTCTACAGACTTCCATACATGTTAAAATGGTGCTGACATTTAAAGCACGACAACTCTGATACGTGCAAGCAACATAGATGCCTGCATATTAGAAAATTAAGCCCCACACTGCTGACAATTACTCTGATATCTTGCAATTAGCAGTTGTCTTGGTAAGTAACATGTATGTGTGCTTTAGAAAATACATGTAAAAGCAAAGGGGCAGTTTTAAAGTCACTTTGCTGCAATTTCTGAGTATCAAAGAGAGTTTCAAGAACCAGCAGCTGTCTCAGGAGGCATGGGTGGAGCAAGAATGGGTCGTCCTGGAGAAGATCTACAGGGTTGGCAAGTTGGCAGGTGGGCTCCAGGAGTCACTGGCCTTTCTCCCTTCAGGGGGGGACATTCTGGCAGGATTTTCAGGGTGTATCAGCTTGATTTAGGGTTTGTTTTCCCAAGGATGTGAACTTGTGCAAAGACTGGTACTGTTAAGACCCTAAAGGCACCAACAGACCTCAGTGCCCCTGCCCCTGCCTGCATCTCAAGGATTCTGTTCCAGCCCAGCCCAGGGCCACCAGTCCCTGTCCCAAGAGTGCTCCCCAGAGCTGGCCCGACCCATTGGCATGTCCTGCCATAGCCTCAGCTCTGTCTTATCCCCATGACCCTGCCAGACAACCTGGGCTGAGCCCAACTTCCCACCCTCCCCAAGCCTGCCCTGCCCACCTTTCTCAGGGATGGTGGGACAAGTTCCTGGCCAGCAAATTCCCCTTCCAGGCTCTGGAACCTGTGGCTGCCCCCTGCCAGGTGCTATGCAAGGTTAGCTTTGCTCTGGGAGAAAGACAGGACAGCAACTTTGGAGTGCATATTCCCAGTCTCTTGCAAATATGGACTCAAAATCCTTAGCACAGGGTGACAGAGCTCATGGGTGCACCCACAGCAGAAGGAATTGCAGCAGCTTAAGATCTTGGCTGCCCAACAGCTGATTCATACCATCTTTTTGCTTGTTTTCTCTTTTGTGTTGCACCCCCCCAAAAAAAAAAAAACAAACAAACAAGCAAACAAAACACCAAAACAAACCCCCAAACAAACAAAAAAACAATCAAACAAGTGTTTGAGCATCAAACGGCCCCTGACTGGGGGTTTATGGTGAGACAATGCAGTGGAGCACCTCTGAGAGCCTGCAGCTTCCAAAAAGGGCTCACTTCTGCCCCACCTCTGCTGCCTCCAGTGCCTTCTCAGTCCTTCACTCTGCTACCACTCAGAGCTTCACTCTGGACTCACCCGGCTCATTAATCCAGGAGCAAACACAATGGGGCAGATTTCCTGGGAATTAGTAAATTGAATTTGGCTAGCCATGCTATGTAAATACAGTTTGGCTAACCATGCTATCAGAGAAGCATCACAGCCAAAACAAAGCACAGGGCAAACAGAACCACTCTCTTTTTGCAGTTGCAAACTTGCTAGATGAGCTTCTATACATTGTCTAAGTGCACATAAAGGTGTCAGACCTACCACTGGTATGACTAAGAGCCTCCAACAGGGGTGTCTAACTGTGGCTTCTGTTTGAAAGTGGGAAACCCTTGGTCATTTCAGCAGGAGTTATTGAGGATTCAACATGCTTTTAAAATGAGTTTAAAGTAGGGGTCCCAAATGTGATTTAATTTTTTAGCAGCACCTTTTCCCCCTTGGCATAAGGATTGGTGCCTGTTGAACATTCTACAGGTGTGTGCAACACCCTGAATAAACACCCTGAATAAGCAAGAAAAGAACAATGAGGCTGCAGACTCTGGGGTGTCAGAATTTTGTCCAAATGTGTGTACACTGTACAGACACATTTCTACTTTTAGATCTGAAAAACGTGTAAGAAATCTTCATGTAATACCCGCTCCTGCCCATACTGCAAAGTGCAGCAGAAGGAGGCTTAGGAATTTACAGAGCTAGTCACTCTGTTGAACAAGAAATGTATTTTACCTATTAAGCTTGACTTTAAAGAGTTAGAGAAAATCTTGCTTTCGAACTGTTGATGGTATTGAGGACAAGGAATTATTATCAGTGTACCCTTGAGAACCAGGAGACTTCAATTCCCACAGCAGCTCTGCCTGTAGCTGCAGCATTCCTTCTCCTGCAGCCTTGTACTGTTGCTCCCGAGTTTACACGAAGGAGAATTTGCCCACGTTGAAGCATCACACACCATTAAGGCTGCAGTACAGCCCTCCTGTGGAAGTTATTTTGTGTACAACATGGTGCTCTGGGGAGACTTTAAGCACTATTGCCACCCTTGTCAGCCAGAGAAAGATAAGAACTTTATATGCTGGTGCCACATGGCTGGAGTCCTGACACAAGCCTCTAGGCAAATGATAATGCAAATAAATAATAGTTGACAGGCAGTTTCTAAAGAAGAAGGGTCACCCTTTAAGGGGCAAGAAACCTGTAGAAAACAGGAGGTCGAGTCCTGGACAGATATTTAAAATCCTGTTAGTATTTTGGGGGTATGATCGATTTTTTGTTTTATTAGTCCTCTTTCCATTAGCTTTTTAATCAAAACGAAATCTAATCACAGTCAGTGCCTAGGGTTGGCTGACAGATGGTAACTTGCCAAGGCATGGTTGTGTGATTGTGCTCATCGTTTGCCCATGGTCTGGACCAGAGCCAGGAGCTCTCACCTGGTTTCAAAAGCTTTATAAATGTAATGCAATTGGGCTCAGAAATCACTCTGGCCACTTCTTTACCCCTACTGTGAGACATCTTCTTCTTGCAGGTTAAGTTGGTAACTGACCAGCTACATATAGGACACTCCTTGAGCCATGTCAGTTTTCTCTTGAAGGATGAAAGCTAAATTACTTCAGGAGCAGTTTTGTTACACTCAAACTACACAAATCCCCACATCTTTCTGTGTATATAAAGCACCCGTGAAGAAATGTCAAGTTCCAGTGGTTCCAGATCATACTGCCCTTCCCTCAAGCCACAGCTTGGGATGATTCGTCCAACCATTCACTGTTTCAAAGTGGCTTCACATGCTAAATGCATTAACCATTTCCATATTTTAACCACGGGAAGGTTGAAAGGCATTTCAATTTGGAAATTCCTCAGTGCTCTAATAAGCTTGATTCTTTTGCAGTCTGTCTAAAAGCAGCAGAACTCACCTTTCGGAACAGATGCAGAAATGGATGTGTCTTTGATGGGTTTAGAGCTACAAAAGTTTGATGTTTTCAATTAAAACAAGTGCTATTTACTTCTATACTTACGGGTAATAGAGCACTTTTGACTTTTACAAAGTGCTTGTTATTAAAGCACTTTGCTAATGTACAAAGGCACTTTGATAAAACAAGGAAGAAAAGAAGCAATCCTCTTTCAAAATGTCTCTGGAAAATGAGATGAAAGTAGAAAAAACTTGCAAGAAAAGAGTTCTTTAACAATAAGAGAGCTGTCTTCAACTGTTCCTGTGTATGATTTCAGTCATCATCTTTATGCCTAGAAGCACTTTTATAAACATTTGTACCAATTTAAACATATTATATCACTCAAAACTTTTCACACAAGGGTTCTTCACCCTAACCTTTTTGATGAGGCCAGAAAACACTTATCTTGTGGTTTCCAAGGTATTCCTGAAATAGTACAATGGAGAAGTAATATGTTATTGTTAGTGTTCAGGAGCTACTCTTACTGATTTGTTACTTAATCTCATTATTGAAGCTGCATGTGGACCTCTTATTTCTGCATACCTCAATTGATTTGTTTTCAGTAAATATTTCCTGTATTACGCTCTGGAATTGCATTTTCAGGAATTTAGGTCCTGATTCAACCAATCTTTTCTGAAGCCATTTTCCTCCTCTGCACTTCTTGTCCTCCTAAATGTGGCACTGACAATGAGAGAGAGCCATCAAGATCCATCAATCAGAAATTTGCACAGTTAAGTCTGCAACTCATAATTACCAGGAATGATATGCCTAAAAATGTAATTATTATATTAGGTGTTTGGCAGCCAAACTGAAAGAAGGACTGGTGTGTTTTTCTCCAAATATTTTCCTGTTGGGCCAGGAAAGGTTTTACTGTTTCTTCTACTGAAAGCAAATCGAAAGGCTGTTTTACAGAGGGGAAAAAATGATTTCCAACAAAATACCTCTCAAATTTTGAGTGTCTCTAAAATGGCAGAGGAAAAAAGTATTATTCTTCAGGTCATATAGCAATGTTTCCAGTAATGAAGCGTTTCTAATGGAGAAATCATCAGCAGAGGTGTTGTTATTTTTCTGTAAAGATCTTTGTGCAAGATGCTTAAAATGTCTTCCATTTCAGTTTCAGAATAAGGCAGAAGGATGGGCACTTTGTCCACTATCTCTTAAATATATGTATTGCTGCTCATCTCTAAGAAAGGAGTTTTTACCTGGAATGATGATTACACTGCATTATTTCCCTTCTGCAGTGGTACCTTCAAAAACAAAAATGGCCCATCTTAGTTTGCTGTTAAAAAGCAGCGTCTGATGGCTTCGTCTTCTCCTGTCCCATCAATCTTCCTGTCTCTAAATGATTTCACACTTTTCATTCTGCTGTGTATTGTTGTTTCATAATGATAGACTTTTCCTCTTTTCTCACCGGTGTAAGTAGCCAAATAAACAGAACAAACAGCTCGAACAGAGCTCAGTATGGATCATGCAGAGAAGGAGACACAAAGGACTTTGTCACGCAGGAGAAACAAAGAGCGAAGCGCAGCTTTTGGCAGCTGGACTTCTGAGGCCAGAGTCTAAAAACACCTTTTTGGATGCATTTTTGTGCTTCTATGTGTGCAAGAATTTATTTATTTATTTATTTATTGCAGGGTAAAATGTCATCTCATAAAAGCATCAGCTGCAACCAGAGATGCTATTACAGGTTTTGTATTATTAGCATCTAAGAGTGCTGGGGGTGAGGGAAAGGTGCAGGAGCAGCAGGGGACTGTTGCCATAAACAGGATTTCACAGAGTCATGCATCTTTCTGAGACATCTCCACTTACATTACTTCTAAAGTTAGCATTATTTCTCCATTCCAAATAATCAGAAATAAAACATCAGACAGCAAGCACTCCCCCAGTGACCAACGGTGTTGTTTGGGTCTTTTCTTCCCCCCACCTCCCACCCCTCCATCCTCCACTACTTTGCAGAAAGAAAAGACACTAAAAGTTCCTTCTGTGATTTGCCAAGGTGCTCCCAGCCCATTGTGCAGAATCATTGTCAGGTTAAATTAGGGAGTACAGACTCCATGAGTGTAAAAAAATCAATACTTGATGGAAGATTGCTCCCCGGAAAATCTGTTTTGATTCCAGGATTAATTCGCGACCAAAGGCTTCTGCAAAATGACATGCCATTAGTCAGAAAATGAACACATTCTACCCTTGAAATTGGATGGAAATATGTCAGGTGATTGACCTATTCATTCTCTTCGCTCTCTGGGCAGAGAGAGTAGGTGTGGTAGCTGTGAATTAGGCCCGCGAACCAGGTCCATTTTCTGAGCAGGAGGAAAAAAAAAAGGGAAAAAAGAAGTCCAATGTGAATTGCAAGTATTCTCTAGGCCATTGTTGTAAAGCTATTGCAAATGCATTCCGTCAAGGTAAATGCATTTGTCTGGAAGGCCTGACTCTCTTGTGTTTTCTAAATCTCAGAATAAACCCTACTAAAAATCTTAAAATAAAGCAAGGCTTGGGTTGTTTTTTTTTTCCTCCTGCAAAAACAGCTTGCAATATTAATGACAGTGTAATTTGTTTGCCATATATAAAGCAACATTCCAACCCCCCCACACTCCCTCCTCTCTTTGCTGGCCAGTTTTTTTCCACGAAAACTTTCAGGAGACAAAGCCAGAGCTTGAGCTGGGCTGGCTGGGCTGTGCTTGGGCTTCTGGAGCAGCCCCTGGGGCAATCCCAGCACAGCCATGAGCCCTGCGAGTGGCCTCGGGGCTGCCTTCCCAGCCCTGTGTGGCCACTGCCCTTCTCTGCCTGGCAAGGGGTCGAGCCCCAGGACAAAAGGGTATTTTAATCCCTGGATCTATACATCCTGAGCCCAAACCATGCCTGCTCATGCCCCTGAAACAAGCTGAATGTGTGGAACACGGAGGTGGTGACAGGAGGTATCTGTGTTTATTCACCTGGTGGAGTCGCCAAGGTGAACGTAAGCTCTTGGTAGACAGGGACTTTTCCAGTGGGCAGGGAAGGTATGGGTGGCACCATCACACCTTGCATCTGAAGAGTGGGAAGGCTCTGTGTCACTGGCTGGAGCGCACTGAGATGGCACAGGTTGCTCCCAAATACATCAAGGAATGCAGAACTGCCATGCAGATGAAGCTCTTTCAGAAAGAAGTCACCACCCAGTTTTCTCTTTGTAAAAAACATTGCCGGCATGTACGTCATAGTAGGATCCAAGTGATCTGGAGTTTTGCTCTAAAAACTTCTGGAGAACGATTTACCAGGAGAAAATGCATGCATGGGTTGAATGGAAGCAATGAAGAAAATCACCAAAAGATATGTTATTGCTGACTGAATACTCATTAACAGCCTAACCCATCAAACTACTCAGTGCTGACACACCAGGGGACTCATTCTCTAAGAACTGGACCCTCTTAGGCTGCAATCCCCCACTAAAAACAGCTCTAGAGTAACTTTTCAGAATTTGGGGGTTGAAATTCTGCAGTTATTATCTTCTGTTTCAATTGTGAATCAGTATCTGTTGACTTTCCCATAAAGATCTCCCAATAAAAGTTGACTTAAAAAAATTTTTCTGTCCATTTCTGGTGTTTCTTTCATCCAAACTCTGAACATAACATATTGTGTAAATAATAAGTCACTGAAGGTGATTGTCTATGTGTGATTACTCAGGTTGGAGTGCTGGTGTGTTGGTGGTTTATTTCTTCTATGTGAGGCCAATCTAAGATTTTCAACAAGGTCATTAATACTTATGAGGCCAAAAACTCCTTTCCAAGCACTGCCACAGGAGTGGCTAGAGGTGGGGATACTGGAATGCCCAAGTCATCCTCATTTCTCTAATGATTTCACAGTCTAAGCATCGTCCAAGAAAACCATCTAGAATTCCAACACTGAGTTTAAAATCAGTAGGAAACATTTCTCTCCCCAGATTACAGTGATCCTCCCTGACATCTGCAACATTTCTATTATAAATGTGCACCAAACCAATAGTGTAACCTTGTGGACAAGCATAGAGGATCCTGTCAGGCATGTTACACAGAATTAATAGTTATTTCTACTTGCTGGGAACTCTGGAGATCTAAACCCATCAAAACAGTAAAAGAGAATGATGTCCCATGTTAATATTGCAGAGCAGGACCAATTGTTCCCCCCAGAGTCCACGTCCCAACCACACCAGCAGAGTCTTATCTTTAATCTAAAAGTCAATGCAGGCACCGCTTCATTTGAAGAAATAATGACTTTGAACAGAATCTGTTTCTTCTGCCTTTTTCTCATCTAAAAGCAAGATGTCAAGTTTCCTTGTCTCAGAGAGATAACATCTCACAGGAAGCATCATCCCACACCGAGACAGGGAGGGTGAACTGTGCTCCATAGTTGCCTTCCTCTGCTAATTATCTTCAAGAGGGATCTTACCAAATTAACTTAGACCAGATGCCAAAGTGGTTTTCAGAATCACAGAATATTCTGAGTTGGAGGGGACCCACAAGGATCATCGAGTGAGTGCTAACCACTAGATAAAATTAACCCCATTCTTCAAGCCCATATCCATGCACCTGCTGAAGAAATACAAAACCTACCATTCCTCAGAGGCACCAAGAGATTGTCCTAATGAAAGCTGATGTGCTGCTCTCAGTGACAAAACTCTGACTGATTTCAGTGGAACAGGAGCAACCCATGAAGTGCTTTGAGCCCGACGGGTGTTAAATGTGATGCAGGTTAAAAACCCCTTGGAGGCAATTTGGTCACAGGCTGAACCTGCAGCAAACAGGTTGGACTGGATGTCGAGGGGAAAAACTTCCTTAGGGAAAGGCAGGTGGGCAGCTGTGCATGAGAACCTACCTAAGCAACCAGGAATTATTGCAGGGCACGTCATTTTGTTTCCAAAGAAGTTTTTATATTCTTTTTTTGCTCTTTGGGGGAGTGGGGGTGTCATCTAGAAATGTATCATTGCAGAATATATGCAGGCATGGAAGGTGTGCAAGAGGATTTCAGGTTCCAGTAGCAGGAGATGCCAGATGTTATGAAGATATAATAACTTTTGGGGGGCAACTACACTGTGGGTGCACAGTTCCAGACATCTGCTTATACTCCAGGCTCTTCCTTACTAAGCTCTCCTTTTCTCTAAAGCCATTTTGGCTTTCTCACTCATTTCCATCTCTCAGTTCTCTCAGCTGTATTGCCTGAACTTTTTTCCCATTTTGCGTTTTGGACCCTTTGGGCAACTCCAAGGACATCTGAATCAACTAGTCTTCATGGGCTATTAAGTGAATAAAAGGTTGCAAAAAAGAGGGGCTTTGCCTAAACATGCTCAAGTTCTTTTGAACTATTTCTCAGTGGAAAAACCATAATTTGAGTCTAATGAGCTAAGACTTCCACTTTTTCTTATGAAGGCCACTATGACTAGGTTGTATATGAAGTAAAAAGGGATTTACATATGCACTTCTGTGTCTGCCTGTGTGCATCTCCTGTGGGAATGTGTCAGTGGGGCAGTTCCCCTATTTTCAACAGCTGTTAGCCAAACTTCACTCTCAATTGATCTAGAACTTGAGATAAATTGACAAATTATTCTAAGACTGTTGGCAGAGCCTGTTGTTCAAACTGAAAAAAAAGAATTGCTCCCAAGAGCCTGAAAAAATATGTTCAAATTATGAGTCCAAACTGGCCTTCATTGATTATTTAATTAATACAGCAAATTCTGTAAACAGAGCCCTGGGGGTCTAAAGAACTCTGCACTGCCTCATTTTGCTGTCCACCCTAAGTACTGGCAATGGTCTGTGATCCATCTTTTGGTCATTCCTACATGTGGCCACAGCAATACCCCTGTAAGTGTGGTGGTCAGCCCCAATTCTGTGATGTACTGTCTCGGTTTAGGACTGGTACCCCCCAGTTTGGTGCTCCCACTGAGACTCTCCAAACCATGTCCCTCTCACTTGCTCCCCCTCCTGCTCCTCCGGGGATGGAGAGGAGAACTGGAGGCACAAAAGGTGAAAACCAGGGGTCAGAATAAGAACGATTTACTGGAAACAACAACTAGGGAGAAAAGCAAAGAGAAACAGCACTAACATTAGTACCAAAGTGTATAAGAAATGCCAGTGATTCCCACGTGTTTGCTGGGAACAGGCACCATCCCACTGCCCTCTCTGCCAGGCTTGCTCAGCCAGAAGGAATCCCTTTTCCTGCTCCTGGCATTGACAAGGTGGTGTTGGAATAACCTCCAGGTCCTGGCCCACTCCTGGCTACTGCAGAAACAACCCTGCCCTGGAACCAGGACATGTACACATTCAAATAAACACCCCAAAGCTTCAGCTGGGAACACCTTTACTGCTGGTTCTCACCTGGATCCAGCATCTGTTCAACAACACAGGGACAACCTTCCCCTTGGACCATTAATGTCTGTATTGGAGACATGGTAACCACCCACATTCAGTCCAAAATACAAACCTCTCCCCAGCAGGCACTTGGAGCAGCCCTCCCATCCTCTGCCAATTGTCTGCCTTGTGCCTCACCATGAAGTCTTAGCTTCTCTGGGCAGCTACACTTGAATATGTGACACAGTGACCTGTCAGCCACTTGAAATTTAAGGGGAAAAAAAATTAAACTTTCCTGAAGAATATGCCTTAAAAAAAAAAAAAGTAGTAAAGTTGAGGTATCACTTTATTAAAATACTGTTAAAGATGCAGACATTTCTTTTAAAAGACTGAAAATGCACCCTGACGCCAATGCTTAGCAGAAGAGCAAAAATCCTGTAAAGCCAGAAAATTGACTGTATGGTGTAATCAAGTTTCTTTCTAAAGTTCTAAATGCTTTCTTAGAAAAATCCCTATAAATTAGTAACTTCACAAGAAAATCTGAAGGCAGGTGAACTCTTGGCATATCTTCTAATCACAGCTTGCACATATAGTTCATAGCAGTTAATGACATTTTTCTTCTCTTCAATTTCACATAAGAAGATAAAAAGGAAAACTGCAAGAATTTGTCTATAGCATGATGACTGTGGTCAATAACTTGCTATTTGCTCTGTCAATGCCATCAAAATATTGTTTAATAATTTAGAAGCAACCATGTCATTTTCTTCTCCAGTAGTAGCAAATTAGGCACTTACTAAATAATTGACAAAAATACTTAATTCTAGGGATGCCTTGAGGAACATACTATTAGCTGGCAGCTTTTAAAACTTTTCCTTGTATTACTGATTATATTTTTTAATTATTTTCATGTCAGTTCTTACCAGTGTAGGAAACTGCATGACTTAAAACTTCAACCTCTTTTTCAATAACTAACCACATTCTCTTATGAAATAGAGAGGGAATCACAGAGAGGACTAATGAAATGGGGGATGGAATTCACACAGGCAGGGATATGCACTTTCAGGCTCCATATCATAATGCATTATTGTTACATGCCTATTGCTGTGAAGTTATAGAAAAATTAGAAATTCAAGGAGAAATTACAACAGTTTAAAATAATAACAAATAAATATTTCCAAGCAGTTTGAAAAAGACAGATGTAAGTAATGCTACAAATGGGACTTTCAAAAGAAAAGCATGCCCATGGTTTCCACAAAGCTGTCTTCTTCAGTCAAAGAATTTGGAAGGCTGGTATAAATAGGCATTAGAAACACCCATAACCTGGAAACGTGAGTCCAACTCTCCCAAAGCTGAAGGAGGGATGTCATTGGGAAGCAATGCCTGGTGACTACCCACAGCTGCTCACGGGGGATTCCTCTTTCAGGGAGGAGAAACTTGACATTGAGCTGGATTCAGCTGTGGCTCATTCTGGGCAGCCAGCAAGGGAAATGGTGTGCCATTGTCTGCCTGCACCAGTGGTGGGCACGTGTGTGGGTGAGACAGGCAGAGCTCCTCAGCAATGGGAGGGTCAGCGCTTATGTTGGAAGAATTTTGGTTATGTTACCCTCACTTATTTTTGCAGAAACCTCTGGGAATAGAACTGGAGTAGATCCCCTGAGCACTTTAGCCCAGATCTCTGTGACTGAGCTGATGATTCCCCAGGGAAACAGATGTTGCTGGAGTATTTCTCAGATGGGCTCCAAGAAATGCCAAGAAGAACAGCTTCGGTGCCAGCCCAGTCTGCAGGGAAACATTCCAGGGGGGTTTCTTAAACTGGGCAAAACTCACAGAAGGCACAGTACACATTCCAGATCCACTTCCCAGGGGAGCCTGTTGCCTCCCCAGGGACCCAGTTAAAGATGTGAAGAGAAAGCTCCCCACTCTGGTACAGCCCTCAGGTCATGATTGATTTCTCAGGTAGGAAGACTGAGAGCAATCAAGAGGGGCTTCATGGCCTTGGCACATCTGGTGAATGCACCAGGAGCACAAGTAACATCCTCCCCTATCCTTCCAATTGCAGGGTGTGATGAGGGAAGGAACAGGATGACCCAGCAGATCAATATCTGGCTCCCAGCTTGGTGGCACCGAAAGAATTCTGGGGTTTTAGGTCATGGTTCAGTCTACATGACACCAGGACCTGCTGATGGGGTACCCCAGGACCTGCTGATGGGGGTACACCAGGACCTACTGATGGGGTACACCAGGACCTGCTGATGGGGGTACACCAGGACCTACTGATGGGGGTACACCAGGACCTACTGATGGGGTACCCCAGGACCCGCTGATGGGGGTACACCAGGACCTGCTGGTGGGGGTACACCAGTCCCAGTGGGGGAAGAGGACTTTTGTGGAGGAGTTAACAGTGCTTATTGAAAGGGCTTTTAACTGGATCTGAAGAGGGAAAGGGATCAATCCAGGCTCACCAGAGATGAGCCTGTGGGCATCACACCGAGGTTTGAGGGGTGGTGTGTTAGCACAGCCCTTCATTCAGCCTGCTGTGCCAGTGGAGCTGGGGGGTGGAGATTCACGGAGCAGCAAGGTTACAAAGGGTCACTGATGTGTCAGAAGCCACAGAAGCCCCTGAGGACAGTCCCACAGGGATTGGGTTTGCCCTCTGCAAAGGGCAGCAGGACAGCAGTGCAGCTGGAGTGGCCCCAGTGCACAGAGCTAAGGGCAGGAGGATGTGGAAGGCAGTGCAGGGCAAAGCCATGGCCAGGCTGATCCACCAGCCCTGGAGCTGTCCAAGGTGCTCAGAGACAGCAGTGGTGGCCGTGGCAAGGCTGGGTCAGTGGCTGGACTCAGCGATCTTAAAGGGTTTTTTCCAACCTAAATGATTCTGTGCTTCCATAATTGAACTATTCACTTGGAAATTATCCATTTTCAATCTCTTCATTTCATATCTTCTCTTTCACTTCGTTTAGTACATTTTTTTTTCCTGGTCAATGAATCAGTTTTACTAGAAACTTTCTAGAAACAACTTTCTCCACAAAATTTGGCAGCCAAGTGCCTTTGAGGATCTTGATTGTGTATACTAATTATTTTTTTCTAGTGATTGTTTCTAAGCAATCTCTGAAAAGAACTGGTTATCTACTCTGCAGAGGCACTAATAGGAAATTCAGAGAATCAGTGCCTGCTCAGAGTGGGAAAGAATAGAGCAAGAACTCAGTTCCATCCTGCTCTCAATTTCACCTGACTTTTTTTTTTCCAGTGGAATGCAATTGATTTTAATTCCACAGTGTTGTGGTTTAACCCCAACCAGGAGCCAGACCTCACTCCCCCACCAGCTGGAGAAGGGAGAGAAGGGAAAGGGTAAAAAGGCAGAAAACTCATGGGTTGAGATAAAGAGAATTAAATAGGGAAAACAAAAGCCACACACACAAGCAAAGCAAACTGAGGAATGAGTTCAGTGCCTCCCCTGGGCAGGCAGGTGCTCAGCCATCCCCGGGAGAGCAGGGGACTGTCATGGACAATGGTTACTTGGGCAGACAAACACCATCACTCCAAACATCCCCCCTTCCTCCTTCTTCCACTGCTGTGTTATACCCTGAGCATGATGTCATATGGTGTGGAGTATCCCCTGGTGAGTTTGGGTACCCTCTCCTGGCTGTCTCCTCCCAGTTTTCCAGGCACCCCCACTCCTCTCACCAGTATGAAAAGCTTTGTGTAAGCCCTGCTCAGCAATGACAAGAACATCTCTGTATTCTCAACCCTGTGCTCAGCACAAATTCAAGATATTAGCCCCACACTAGCCACTGTGAAGAAAATTAGCTCTACCCCAGCCAAAATCAGTGAGGAAATTATGTTTCTGCCCATGTCCCAGAGCTGAGAGTCCTGCCCTCCACACTGTATGAAACACTTGTGAAGCTCACCTGTGGAAAACTCAGATATTTGTGTTTCTGTTCGTGGCTTTAGCTGTTCTGACCAGCTGCCATGAAAGTGAAGGTGTGTTAGCTGTTACTGTGGGGTTTTTAAAAAAAGAAAGAAATTCTCTGTGCTTAAAAATGATGGTATCGAGGTGGTACAAATCACAAGCCTTGCCCTTCACACCTTACTGAGGTAATGAAGTGGAGCCAGGGGAAGTTGCCATCTGCTGCTGTCTGGCTGCAGACAGTCTTCTGCCAGACTCAGTGAACTGGTCAGCAGCACATCTGTTTGTCCTGTGGCCTGTGACTCCTGTAATTGCCCACTGCAGAAATAGGAAAGCATTGTTTTAGGAGGAAAATTGAGCACTCGCAGCAGATTACTGGAGTAGGCAGAAGCTGGCAGGGAATCCCTGGGATGGCAATTTCCAAAGCTTTCCTACATTGCACCTTTGGCTGGGATCTTGGAGGAAGTGGGTGCCCGTGTTTCAATAAGTCATTGTGGTCTCAGCCTTGCAGGCTGGAGGAAGAAAATGTGTGGTGATTCTCCAGGTTCACAGGGGTAGGGCAGGGAATGGTGTTTTTCCAGTGGGCTAATTAAAGTTTGTCACAGCAGAGCTCAGCTGGAGTGGATCCCTAGCAGCAGCTCAGGATCACAAAACACTCCCAGGAAGGAGTCAGAACTATTACTGAGAGAGAGAAATCTAAGCAGGAGTATTTTTATTTTAATTCATCTGCTTCTAATTCTTTTTTTTTTTTTTCTAAGAAAAAGCTTTACCTTATAAGGCAGATTTTCATGTAACATTTCAAAAGCCCTCCCTGCTCGAGATCTGTCAAAAACTCCCGTGGTTATAATAAGGAATCCATTTTTATTTGGGATTGCTTTGGGGGAAATTGTTTGCCTTTTTTTTGTTTGTTTGTGTTGCCAATATGGATCCTGGGGAAAAAAATAGAGAAAATTGGGAGTTTAAAGTAGTGACTTTGCAGGGGTTTTTGAGATCCACTTGGAGGGAAGGTATTACCTTTCACACGGAGTTTTTGTTCCAAAGATAAGAAATGAGCTCTCTCTTTAAAGACAAAATATTTTTCCAGGAATTTCAGATAAAGGCTTGTTTTGAAAAGTTAAAGATGAATCTATGAGAAAAGTCATCCACATTAACAACACAACTTTGCCCTCTTACATTATACATCCACCTTTGGCAACAAAAAAGTTGGACAGAAGGTGAGAATGAATTATTTCAGTATGATTATGCTATTAAAGAAAACATGAGATAAATAAAGTAATTGGTCTGCCACTGCACAAAGTATCTTCTCTATCGTACAGCTGTCTGTGAATACCTTACCTCTCTCAGAGATATACATAGGAAATATTTGTCTTATTCACTGTAACAACTGAGAACTGGGTAAGTCTGAAAACAGAAATAACTAAACCCATTCCCTTAGATGTGCTTCTTATAGGAAACAAACATGAGTACCACGTCAGGTTGATTTTCATGTGCATGCAGGAAAGTTGCTAAGGGAAGTTGAACAGAAGAGATTAAGCCACAGTCATTTTTATGCCTGTTTAGAATGGTTTCCATGGGATGGGTCCAGCTGAGGTGTAAAGCTCATTTCCCTCCCCGCTGGTGGAAATCACAAGTGACATTTCATTGTCAGTCTGGGAAGCAGCAGATCTTCCTCAGAACACTGGGCTGGACAAGAAGGCAAAACGTGCTAAATAACAATTGTCTCAGTCAAATAAATTATTTAAGAAGCTAGTGAAACCCTTTAAAAAGACTTTCAATGAAAATATCAGTGAAAAGACTTTATTTTTTTTTAATAGGTTTCTTTTGAGTTTTTAGAACAACAGCATAACTTTGGGAGGAGTTCACCTGGTTTGGCCCCCCTGCACACCCTCAAAGCAGGGACAGCTTCTGACTTTGAGGAGCAACTATGCAGCTATTTGGTGACATTTTTAGAAGCACATAATGTTGGGGAGTCATTTTGGTCTCTAATTTATTATTGCACTGTCTGGTTCTCTTTTTGTCTCCATCCCCCCGACTGCAGTAGTAAAAAAATAAAAGAACAATGTGGGAAAGGAAAATCTAAGGCTGTTCTGAATATGGTAAGTGTGAAATTACACTTTTATTATTCTAGCAGATATTTTCTATATCCTATTTTATCCCAAGGTTTCCTGGATAACTGAGCTAGTGGTGGTTTCAGCTGTTGCAGTGGGTCAGATTATATTGACCATACTGCCACTCCTTGTTTTCCTCACCACATTCATTCTCTCATCCCCAAAAATGAAAATAAACAAGGGAGAAAAAATTAAGACTCCAATATTTTGGGAATATAAGCATGCTACTTGTTAAGTGCAGGGAAATCATTTCAGAGCAGAAGGCTTGAAGCTCTCAAAGTTCTTCTTGATAATAAATCCAGAGAGAGAGAAAACTGGTGGGAAAGTCTTCAGGGACACTTGGGAGATGCAGCAGACAGTGAGGAACATTTTATAAATATGGTGAAAACAACTAAAGAAAAATCAAGAGAGACCAGAAAAAAAATCCTGGTTTTGAGAGGGACCAGCAGTCCCTGCCAAAAGCAGCCAAAATATTACAGAGGGCAAAAGTTCTGGGATTTGGCCACAAGGAAGGCTTGAGTGACCTTTAGCAAGAACAAACTTCCAGTGAGTGCTGAGTTCACAATTAAAATGACATAAGTGAGAAAAAAAAAACCCACAGGAAAAGCATGAAGGATTTAAGTGAGTGGTTGAAGAGGAAGGGTTGTCTGAACAGGGCTCAGAGAAGCTTTATATACATTTGGGAAGGTGAAAACACTTTTGTGAGATGCTGTGAGATTATCTTTGTGCCATAGTTGCTCTACCAGGGTTGCTGTCATGTTTTCCATCTCTAGCTCCTGTGGCCCAATGAAAGGAGAGCTAGCAGGACAGGAACTGAATAGAAACCACTCATTAAGGCAGATGTTAAATGACAAGGGAACAAAAAACTTCTGAGGATTATTTAAAACATATGTAGAATGTACACTGTATCATATATTTTACAAATAGGCTCGCATGAAGTCCACAGCTGGATTTGTGCCTGACCACTAAAGGGAGGAAGAGCACACCTGATTTCCAGGCAGACACTGGGAGCATCAGAAGTCATACAGAGTACATCATCTCGTTACAATATAAATCTTTGCCCCCCACCCACTGATGCTCCCTGTTCCAGTAATCATTTGTAGTGAAATTCCAGGGAGAACAACTAATAGAATCACAGCAGTGCCCCTGCATTATAACAGGAGGGGACTGTGATTACCAGAGGAGAATTTAAACAACTCAGGATTAAGCGGTGCCCTGGCTGTTCTAGTCCACACAAAGACCTCAGTGGACTCAGGTAATTCTGGTTTCCAAACCAACTACCACCCACAGAACTTTTCAGTCCTCTGTGTAGAATAATGCACTGTTGGCTGATGAAAAAAGGGAAGATTGCTGGTACTGTCCCAGCTAGAGGGTCTCGCTGCCAGTTTTGCCATCCACAGATATCCAGTGTGACCAAAATATTGACATGGCCTCGGCTGAACAGATGTGTGTGTAGGCAGATCAGGCAGTAACAGGAAACACACTGGGTGGCAGCAGGTAGGGTTTGTCCTGCCCATGCTTTGGAGCACTGGAAGGTGGCACCTGTTCAATCAGTACTTGTCCTTGGCACAATGTGTTGATTGGGCAAGCCACAGGGTCATTTTTATAGCTCTAATACATGGGGTGCAAGGCTTTGTGCTTGCTGCTCTCGGTGCCATGTTACCTACAGTTCAAGCTGAACTACTAGTGCTGCATTGTGCTGGCTTGAGGGTAAACTGGCAGGAGAAATGAACCCAGCTCAAGAGGGATTACAAGTCAGAGTTACAATTTATTAAAAAGATTACAATAAATACAATGATACAGAGAAAAATTGGGTTTAACCCACAAAACCCAGAGGTATAACCTGGGACATGAACAGAATGGTGTTCATTGGCCCCTGTGCTGAGCCCCATGTGGTCCCCTTGAGTTAAAAGGAAAGGAAAATCTGTTGGTGAGGATGATGGTCTTGTTGAGAGTGGCAGTGCAGTCCTGTTGAGGTTCTGGTCCTCCTCTGGATCCCATGAGTGGCACCAGAAGTCCCAAAAAACCCAAGATTACCCATGCTCAGGTTCAGGTGGGAATGCCCAGCACCTCCCCCAGGGCAGGGAGTTCCACGATGGGTGATTTACTCTGTGAGTCCTGGGATATTTTGGAATCCTTGATGGTCCATGAGCAGACATGAACCCTCAGGCTGGGGGTGAAGGTGCTGATGCCTCCCTGGAGGGGAGTTATCACAGCTGAGTCACTGGGGTGGAGACAGAAACTCTTCCCTGCCTCGCAGAGTTCTTTAACACCCAGCTTGTATCCTGGGCAGCTGCTGCAAACGATCCACTATTAACAGTCCACCAGAAATGAAAACAAAGGGTGTGGAATACCCAGTTTTGGTTACACACACACAGTGTAACTATAACATGCATATAAAGGGATGTTTCCAGCTTTCCTCATGAGTATAAACCCAGGCTATTTGAGGAGGCTACTACTAAAAATTCCCCTTTGCACCTCTTGCAAACAAAAAAAAAGACGAGGCCTCATTGGAATAGAAGATGAGTAGATCAAAGTACCAAAACATTAATAAAAAACATTCTCAGTACTCTGCCCACAAGGTGTGATGACATTTTCATGAAAAGCAGAAAAATAAAACTATATTGCAAATATTCTTGTGAACTGAAACACTACCTAATTACCTGCTGATGTGAGGTAAAATTGTCGTATCTGTACCCTTGATTCTACACTTCAGCTTTATTCTTGAGTTCTGGAGTGTATATTCATGGAAAGATCATGACCTAATGCTGATCAATATGTATAAAAATTGATTCATGTCAGGCAGTTGATGGGCTATGTCCATTTGTGGTGTTTACTACAATGGCATCAGCACAGACATTTCCAGGAGAAGTCCCCCCTTGATGCAGTAGAAAGTCTGGGAAAATGTGTGAGTGTCAGAAGAATCCATCACTTATGGAGGCTCCCTGGCCACATCATAGAAGTTAGATCTTTTACTTTTGAATTTCTGTGGGCAATCAGCAAGTCCAGCTACCATGTAAATGAGCTAAAAATCAAAGCTGGAGGGAGAAAAGCTTTGTTTTAGGATATGTAGAAATTTAAATTTGTCATAGATAGAGCAAATTTATTTGGAAAATGCACCAGTAAAGCAATGCAGGCAGAACAATGACACTGAGAGGTAGAATTCAGACTAGACAACACAAAAATACCCTTATTTTCCTTTTAAATTTGATATTGAAATGAGTGTACAGAATTATATGCAGACTCTTGTCATGTCTAACAAGATATACAGTGTGTCACGCAAAGTTTCCTACTGAGTTCTTATCCTGGGTGAGGCAGAGCTACTCCTTTGGTGGCCATGGAAGGCCTTGGCAGATTTCAGGTGCTTCTGAGGCAGTTTTCTGGCAGAAAACTGGCAAAGGAAACAAAAGCCAGTCGATCCTTGGCCATTCCTGATAATTTCTCCATACATGTAAGACTTTCCAGCCCAATGGCTTTACAGTTTCTCCAGAGCCAAGGACATATCAGAACACTGCCTGTCCCCTGCCATTTCTCCCTCCCCACTAGTCTATCAAGAGCTCCTGAAAGGTCAGGAAGCATTTCTGCATTAGGCTGGGAATGAAACATGTATCTAGAGGTGCTTTCCAATTCTCCAGTCTTTCTGTAGGGCTGTCAGATGAAAGGAGATTTGTAATCATGCCTCTTCACAGCCTTTTCAAAATATATCTCGTATTCATACCAAATTCTTAGAGATTTCCTGCCATCCCCACAATTTGACATTGTAGTTCCTTAAGCAATACTGTCTTTAGCAGAGATTTGGGCCCAAAGAAAATCAGAAGCAAAAATAATGCCAGTGTTTTTTCCAGGTCAGTCTCCTCCCAGCTGATCAAAGGAAATTAGGATGTGGCAAACACAGCAGAGAAGACACCATGCAGGAAGAGACTATTTGGCAGCTCAGGACTGAAGGGTGTGTTTGTGCTTTATAACAGAGGCTGACACAAACCATCCTGGAACTGGTCCCTAGCCATTTTTCTCCCTTTTTTCCTCTGTTTCTGTTGATAAAGTTATGTGATAGCAATACCCTCCTTCAATGTGCTTTAGTCTGCCTTCTCTATAATGACAACTGAGAGCTCCTCTCTGATTAGCAAGCTGCACTGGGAGTGCACCCGTGTGGCTTCTCCGTGCTGAAAGCCATAATCTCATCTTGCAGGATTTGTTTCTGAGCTGCTGCTGACTTCATTTCCCAACCCTACTTAAGGCTCAATGTTCACCTTGCAGATTAGAGGCAATTCTCCCCCCCTAAATCAGCATTTCAAGGACTCTTTGTACCTTCTTCTTCATCTGTCAGAGCGATGTCAGGGATGCCTTCAGCTTTATTGTGGTCTCCACACACACCTCTTGCAGGTATGTTACCTGCACCATGCAGGATTTAAGTTTTCTTTAGCTGAGTTCTGATTCTCTCCATAGCTGCTCTGTGCCTCCAGCTATGCTCAGCTAGAGTTCTTCCCAGATCAAAACGCCATTCCATTAAACCTTCATGCCTTCCATCCCATCAAAATATTGATGAATTTTCCCAGAGAACACGCTGGGAGCTGAATACATGCCAGTTCCACTTGCTGTTTTCGCCGGCCTGAAACTTTGAGCTCTGCATGACTTTCTGCCTCAGGTGGCTCAGGGTGGTTTGGATTTTCTTATGTCTTCAAGTTCAGAGCACTGACCATCCTCCATAGTATTATTGTGCACTTGTTGATTTGCTTTGCCTGGTGAACTCAAAATGTTTCATGAGGGTTTCATTCTGATTTTTTTCTCTAGTAGCCCCCAGAATGTTTTGATTCTGCTCACAGACTCACCTCCTGCTGGGAACACATCTAGTCCTTAAAAATTGCTCTTTGGTCTCAGTTCTGTCACAGGCTGTTCTCTAGTTTTGTCTTTAATTGTTTATTTCTCACTGTTTGTAGTTTTGTGGTGCCACATTCTTGTAACATTAACAACAGTAACTTCCTTGTAACAGCAGTAGCATTATTTTCCTTTTCTCTGAGCTACATGGAAATTATTAGCACATAAAGCCCTTTAAAGGCAGCTATTCTAGAAATAGGGCACCCTTCTACCTGATTTGCTCTGATGCTGGCATCCTAACACAGCTGCTTGCAAGCACAGCGTGGCAGGCTATTTAAAACTTCCTGTGAGTTTCCCAAATCCCCGGAGAGTTTTGGCTCCAGTGAAGCTTTCAGTTGCTCCATTCTTTCACTCCAGCTCTTTTCTTGTTCCATTTCACAAAGACCAGGAGGTCTTTACAATCATTCCCACTGGAGTCCTGTTGATGTGACTGTTCTTTGTGGGCAGTCAGAGGGGCACAGCAGCAAGGACCCTCAGCACATGGCAGGAGGGAGCACACACCTGCTGGCTCTGAAGGGACAAGGGACAAAAGTCACTGGGAACTCTGAAAAGAAGCAAGTAAGGAATGGCAGCTCGCAGGGGGTGGTGGAGAATGCAGGTGCTCAGCCCCTGGCTCCCATCAGTGAGGTTTGCAGACCTTGGTGCCTGCTGTGTCTCGGACACCACGTCATTTCTTAGCTGAAGGACACACGATGTGCAGCTCGTGCTCTTGTCAATCCCTGAGGAGCCAGCTATGCAGGGCTGCCATCAGAGCCCTGTTATCAGAGCCCTCTGATAACGATGACCAGCTCCTGCTGGAGCCTCCCACACCCCCTGAGCAGTGGCACCTGCGAGGAGCCCTATTGCAGTTCAGCTCTGCACGCCCCCTTCTTGCTTAGGCTGAGTCCCAAGGGTGCCTGTCTCTGCTCTGAGCCTGGCCCTGTCCCCTGCATGGAGCTGGGACGTGTGTAGCAGGCAGCTGCCCTCCAGCCCTGCCTTCTGGATGGAGCTGGGACCCTCAGGGCAGCCTTGTTTGCAGCCCTGTCCCTGCCACACCCTGCACAGGGCTGAGATCCTCACCATGCCAGAGGCTGCTGATGTTTCCAGCCCCCAGCTCTGCTCACTTTGAGCCCTGTGGATGATACCCTGTCAGTAAGATGCTGGCCTGCCCCAGGGTCACCCACTGCTCCTGGCTTGGCTCCTGTCACTGTATAGCCCTGCTCCTGCTGCTCCCTGACAGCTACAATCCCTTCTCTCCCTGCAGCCTCACACCATGACAGCCCCTGATAACACAGGCACGAGTTGTGCAGGTGAGTCAATGCAAGGAGTTTTATCTCTTATTATGTGGCCCTGGGTCTATGCAGGTGCCACACAGTGCAAATTTCCATCTGTGCTTTTTCAGTGAAAAGATCTGAACCCCTCACATTAAATGGCCCAGAGTCAGACTGGCTGGTCTGTATTCTCACACCAGAGGGGAGTGTGTCCTAACCATGTTCAGCTCAAACACTTCCCAGCTGACTTGTGTGGAGTGGAGAGAGAGCAAAAATAAAACTGGCAGATAGTGTAGCTCAGGGAACCAGGAAGGCAGGAGAAGTTCTGTGACAACTTTCTCAAATCCAAAACTTTATGGTGAAGTCCCTAGGGAAGCCTGTCAAGTCTCACTGCACGAGCACAGAAAGGGAAGAAAGCAAGCTGCTGTCCTTAATGTCCCAGCACCTGGAGAAGCCATCCCAACAACTGAGAGCTGCTGAGAGGAAAGGCACTTAATATGCACCAGGGTTTCCTAAAAGGAGTGGGGAATGATGTTGCAGCAGACAGAGTTCACATATAGCAGGGTCCTGCCTGAGGCTCCTGCTGGGATGGGTGTTTGCCCAGCAGGGAGAAGTCACGAGCAGTTAAACAGCCGTGCAAGAGGGGAAGAAATCACACTTCTTATTCCAGATATCACAGATATCTGAACATTCACTTACAGAGCTGCCAGAAACAACAGCACACACAGGAGCAGTGGAATCCTGCACTTAAACACAGAATTTTCTGCTAATGGGGGTCCACAAGTACCTTTCATCTGATACATAATTAATTAAAGGCAGTCAGGCTGTTTCAATTAAGAACTTTAACATGAGGTTTGTCACAAAGCCATGTGAAACACTTCAATGGATGCCAAAGGAACTCCTAACAATTCTCCAGTTTGTTTCTGATGCAGGAATGTATTTTGCAGGTATGATTACCTACAGTATTGTTGCACCAACAGAGGACACAGGAATTTCCATCTGATGATAAAACCTCTTAACATTTCTCTAAAGCATTGGTTGATTCAGCTTTTGATTCATAAGCAACAAACCTTGATGAAAGAAGGATACAGGTGGTTTGAGGTTTCCCTGTGTGTTTGTTCTCTAAATGAGGAGTTTGTGAAATTCAAACTTTTCTGTTTCCCCTCTAAGTGGATCCTCATCTGGAAGAAAGCTTTAATTCTGAGTTTCTAAAATAGACAATGAAATGTCTGTGAGTGATTTTGTTTAAAAACAGAATTATAAACGGTTCTGTCCTGGGGCAAAAACAATGAAAACATTAGTGTACCTCCATGTTAAAAAAGTAAAACAAAAATAGACCCAAACCC
This sequence comes from Xenops minutus, assembly GCA_035221455.1. Taxonomy (NCBI): domain Eukaryota; kingdom Metazoa; phylum Chordata; class Aves; order Passeriformes; family Furnariidae; genus Xenops; species Xenops minutus. The sequence continues at coordinate 49,534,147 of JAWWEE010000074.1, forward strand.
CACAACTAAAATAACCTATCTACAGATATTAAAATAACTGTAAACTATGAACACTGTTATTAGTCAGGTGTGTGTTTTACAGTTCTGCTCCTGCAAGGAAACAAGTGGAAGACAAAGCAATGTTACTGCTGTACTAAGTGAATGCAATTCTGAGTTATTCAAGTCAAACCCAAATTTTCAGTCCTCTCTGATGTCAAGTTCCTATGTCAAGGATCTATTGGGCACTAATAACAAAACAGAAAAACTGTAGTAACTTTTAATTGACTTATTTATTATCAGTTCCTATGAAATAGCCTTGACAGATTGGGTGGTTTCCTCCCTCTGCTGCTTGTCTTTAGAAAGATTCTCATCCTAATACTTTTGATGCAAATACCCTAATTTTACTATATAAAGCTATTTTCATGCATGTTTGCATGGCATTACATCTTTACCAGTTCCAGAAAGCTGCATTTTTTTATTACTGAGGGTTTTGTACATTGCAGCCCACAGAAATAATCTGTGCAAAAGGCACAAGCCTCTTGAAATGGAACACACCATTATTCCACTAACATAAGAGTTAGTGCAGAGGACATGGAGATCAAAATTCCCATTTATTTTCCACCAGAGTTCATGGTAAGAGACTTCTAATTCTTGTTCACTTCTTCAACTTCCAATTTCCTAAGTAGGGTTCAGCGATTTGGTTTTGTTTTGTTTCTTTTTTTTTTTGCAGGTTAAAATTCACCTTGAGACTGAAATCACTGTTAGCCCTAAAATATCTCCCAGGTGAAGTTTTAACACGAGACCCAAAGCAGGGAACAAAAGGGGCTTTCTCTGAACTGGGCTGACCCTGTTACCACATTTTTTTCCAAGATATTAAACAGCCACATAAATTACTGGTATAAAACAGCTTAATATTTCTTCTTCTTTCTGAGTGCAACAATTTCAGTCCTAGCATCTGTATAATCTCAAGTTACAGACCTTTTTTACGGGGACAAGAGGAAAAGCTCAGCGTGTTTTCCTCACTCTTCAGCGACAATTGCACAGTCAGGAGAGTGCTGGATCCCAAGGCTTAGAGCATCACCTGCTGTTCAAAAGATGTATATCCAAAAAATCCTGTTCAGGCAAGCTGCGGGGGGAAACCCATTCCCAAGGGCTGTAAGAGCAGGATCCTGCATTACTGAGGGGCTGGAGTGCCAAAAGGATCGAACACTTGACAGCCCTGGGGTTTGGTCCTTAGTCCAGCCTTCCAGCCATGGCTTTGGGAAGGCTAAAGCACTGTGGAAACGAAAATCCTTCATCCCTAAGCTGAAGGAACTGTAGCCCCTGCTTGGCTCTCTGCCTCCTGCACCCTGTTATTGGGAGGGATGTTCAGTCTGGGATCTTTCTGTCCATATAGAAGTTTTCACTCTGGAATCTCTCTGTCCATACAGAAGTTTAGTCTGGGATCTTTCTGTCCATACAGAAGTTCAGTCTGGGATCTTTCTGTGCCTACAGAAGTTTTCAGTGGGACAAGCACTAGCCTAAGTATAAAAGTCTTGGGGTGGATTCTACTTGCTGTGGCTGACTGTCCTCATGACCTGGACAAAAATCTTTGTTTCTCTTTGTGTTAATTCCCTCCTCTGTAAAATATAAAGTAGTGGTTCTTATAATGTAATGAATTAATGTATGTACTTAAGTGAATTTTTTCTTTTTAAGAGACATTCAGGATAGATTTAGACAAATAAGAAATGCTATTTTTATGTTTACAAATACTTTCTTTGCACAGTATTATATGAATTGTTGTATTTCATTAGCTTTCATTTCTTCATGGCGTATCACCAAGGAGATCTTCCCATCAGTATCCCCTGCTCAGTGTTTTCTAAAAGGAAAATACGAGTCTTTGCATTTTCCATTGCTGTTGTGCCACTAACTAGTGGCTAAACTACAAAATTAAATATTCTTGCTGGATCCTGCCAGTTAGTATAAAAAGCCCTCAATGTTTTCAGCCTGTATGTGCTACCCACTGTCAGCACTCTACAGTCAATGCCCTTGAACACTCAATTTTTTGCACAAAGTGATTGTGTCATCCATTTCCTTATGATGTCAGCAGTCATGCTCTTCACTACAGTACAATCTGCTGGAAGGATCTTTATGTAAGGAAGAAGGTGTGCAGCCACTGCCTCTGTGGATGCCAGGGAAATGCTGCATTGCTCATTTGAGGGTGTGGGACCAGGACACAGCAAACCTCAGCTACCACACACTGCACCTCTGTGGGCAATTAGTAAAGAGACTAACCAAGGAGAGAATCAAGCATTTAGTTATCTTGGTGATCTTTATTTCTGCAGCTTTTATAAACACCGAAGGCATCAAACAAGACTATTGTTACTCCTGGCTTCTTTAGTCAAATGGCATTGACTTGAAAAACTTCCTCACATTCCTTAAAAGATCTTATTCCTGGTTTGTTTGGGGGGTTTTTTAGTTGACCCCTTCAATTCTCCACTTAAGACTGCATTTGCTACCACACAAACACAGTTTTGTAAGTGTTTTCTTGGGTCTCTACATCTTGTGTGGTACACTTGCACTGCCAAAGAGCTCAGCTCTCTGTCATTGTCCTTGTTTCTTCATTATCCTTGGTGTGCTTGCTAAAACACTGTGTTAAATCACTGAAGAAGTGGGGCTGGTGGGGGGAAACCCTTTTCTTTTGGGGTCTCTATTGGGGCTCACTATGAATTGTGGCTGTTCTGCTGTGAGAAGGGACTGGCCCCCTGAGCAGTGTTGATTCAGGCCACTCTGCATGGCCAGGGCTGAGCCCCCCAGGCCAGTGCCCCAGGCAAGGTAAAGCTGCAACCAGAGGGCAGCCATTGCCTCGCTATTAGTCCAAGCCCATTTCAGTGAGATTTAACCTGAACCACAACAGCCCACTTCATTTCCCACACCTTCAGGCTCTTTGCCATGTGTCCATGTGCCTATGAGTATTTGGTAAGTCATCCAGATGATCTTTACTTCCTAAATGACAGCAGAAGACTTTTGATTCTCTGCTCCTGCCTGTGCACATAAAAGGACACAAAATAGTCATGATTCTCTTCCTCTGCTGAAACTCATTCCCTACAGAGAATCACTCTGCAGTCGTTCCCCACTCTTAATACCCCACTTGTCTTTATGCAGTTTAGCACCTGATGGCCAGCAGCACAGGGTGGAATTTCGTATTCCACACAGCTCTCTTCCACTCTGCAAGGACATATTCAGCAGAGCCACGTGGCTCACTGGTGTTCTCATGTCAAGAACCTTCTCAGCACTAATGGGTTCAAGCAAATCTCCAGGTCTCAATGACACCAGCTTCTCCTTTAATCTTCATGAATGATTTCACTGTGTGTTGTTGCTTTGAATTTGAGTAAAGAAATAAAAAAACCCCAGAGCCCCAGCCCAGCAGCAGCACACCTAGAACAGGCCTGTCCTTTAGCACTGAAGCAACCCAGGTGCATTGGGAAGCTGTCAGAGGCAGACAGGAGGACTGAGGAGGTCACAGCTGCACAGCTCAGCGCAGGGAGCAGCAGCAATAAAGAAGACAGACAGTCTGTGCTGCTCCTGATTGTCCCTCCTGCACCCCCAGAGGTGCAGGTGTTTGTAGCACATCTGGAGAGCCAGTGCCATTGTCCTGAGGGTACTGCCTGAATGAGGAGTGACACCACCCAGGACAATGCACTGTGGGACACAGGGGGGGACAAACGTGCCCCCTGAAGGGTCTCTCAAACACGGAGCTGCCTCATCCTTTGTGGTCCAGCAGGGCCATTTTTGCTGCTGTAACCCTACACGGGAAAAAGCATGTTACAGCAAACATTATGCAGCCACTTACTGCTCACACCAGTCCCTTTCATGCTCACTTAGAACACTTTGGTTGTCCCAAGAGTTCTGAGAGAAACGCTGCAATCAAAGACTCTTCCAGGAAAGTTCTCCTTTAATAATGATCTTGCTTCCTTTTTTCTGCTCTCCTACCATGAAAGAAGTGATATTTTTCCTTAATAAGAAGGACTGGAAGCACTGAACACCACGGTAGGCTGCTGCTGCTTCAGTGGAGGCTTTGTCTCATTGACAGCTGCTGTCACTGGCATCAATAATTTAAAGTCACAGACACTGGGAAGTTGTAAATAATTTAGAAAATGTAACTCATGTCCATTGTTATGGCTGCAGCTCAGTCAGGATCCTCCAAACTTTTTTATACCTGTATTTATATTAAGGAGCACACACAATAAGCAGCCTGCAGCAGTCTCTTCAAAACAACTCCTATTATTTTTATTTAGTTAACATTTCAGCATTATGAACTTCAGAGCAAGGGCTCTGACATACTGTAGCACACTGGAGCAGCAGGTTCTGAAATTCCTTCTGTCAGAGGCTCCCTAGAAGAACAGGAATATGATTAACTCATAGATAATTTAAACCCCACCAAAACAAGCAAACAAAAAATATCAACTCTCCCCCCCAAAAAAAAACCACACACAAAACCCAAACAACAACAAACAAAAAAAACCCCAAACCAAACAAAAACACCACCAAAAAAGCCCAAATCCAGAGTCCTCATTGCTTGCCAAGATGTTATACAAAAATATACCAAGTCACAGCACGATTGAGATGTGCTGCACCTAACAATTCTTCCTCATAGAAACATTAAAATTAAAAAAATCCACAAAAACTACCAAAATGTCACAAAGAAACAAATAACAATAGTTCTAAAGTTACCTGGGCCTTGAAAGAGTTCTACAGGATTTTTTTCCCCCTCTTCATAGAATTAAGAAATAATTTTGGTTGCAAAGACGTTTTGTAAAGTTTTGCTTATGTTTATTGTTTTCCTTGTCTTTTATAAAAGGAAGAAAACAAAGTTGTGAATTTGTCTAAACGTTGATGTTATTGCTTTAACAGGTTAACCTCGCCCCTGGAAGAAAGTCTTTGTTGCATCTCTTTTTCGTTACAACAATAAGCTCCAGAGTCTGCGAAAGAAAAGTCCCTTATGTGCTGACTAGCTATAAAAAAAATAAACTAAAATAATTGTAAGGGCTCAAGAATTCCTAGATACAGAAAGAAAGGAAATATTCAAGGTATCTAAAGAAGAAAAAAATATATTGAAGATTCAGTCCTTATTTTCTATAAATGTTTTCCAAGCTCTTTTCATTCCACTGTTCTCCCAGTACCTTATGCAGAAGGCTGTCCCTTTTCAGCAGTAACATATCAATCCTAAAGAAGGGTTGCCCAGGACCCAACTTGGTAGGGTCAGATTAGATGATGGGAATGTTTTTATTTATCTTGATATGGCTGGGTTTGTTAATTTTTTTAAGCAATCTGTTCTTGGTTGCTCTTACTGCAATTTACTCCATTACGTGTCCTGCTCTAACTGGGTTGTTTTAATTCATGCAGAAATCAGATCTATTTTTAAGTACAGAGATCTACATCATTTGACTTTATTTTTCTATGTGTTCAGACTTCCCTGAAATAACTGTTCCTAGTTACTTCATTGAATGGGATCAGGCTTTTTTAGTTTGGTTTATGTGAGCAAATGCAGCTTTACCCCATGGGCACCTTCAGAGTCAACAGGGAAAATGGACACTCCCAGGAACCAATTAGCTGTGTCAAAACCCATGCCTTTCAATTGGCTCTTTATACCAAACAAATCCGTAAGGGGAGCCAAGGATGACTTCTTCAGATGTGCAAACATCTATACAGATGAAATAAAGTTGTCTGAAGTGAGTCATGGAAATCTTCCAAGGGGCAGAATAAAACCCACACATGAACTGTGGCCTTCAAACCCAGGCAGGGCACAGAGTGCTTCCCACTGTCCCTAACACTGCCAGGTTAGCCAGGACAGAACTTTGTGTAAGAGTCACACACACCTCCACAGCACACAGGACCTCCTCATTCAGCCACCACTAGTCTGAGCAGCAAGAAAAAGGTCATTTTCCACAAATCTCAGGCTTGTGTATATCAGAATGATTAGTCAGTTTGGTGGGTGCATCCAGAACTGAGCCCAGATCTCCAAAACTTCAACTGATATTCTTTCCATTGGGAGCTGTGGGTAGTACCCTCATGTCTTGCCCTTTTAGAATTTTGAGCACCTATTTCTTCAGCAGCAATTCAAGTGCCCAATGGCAAGATAACAAGTTTCAGGCACCACTTGCTTATCAGATTGCCCAGCAACAGATTGAATAAGAGACCACAAGGCAACCTTTTCCCCTTCCAATTTCTTCTAATAGCCCACAATGTCCAGCAGAGCTGGGGTTGTCTCAGAAAACAGGCACAACTCCCAGAATCTCCTGGCACAGGCTGCTCTTTGTGTTCCAGCTGACTAAGGGATGATAGTCAGCACCACAGCACACGGTGAAGTGTTTCACTGTGGAATGCAGCAGCAATAGGGTTGTCACACAGCATGAGCCTCACAGCTTCATTTAAGGCTACTTTAAGAAGGTTTTTAACTATTTGGATCAGAACAGAGGTAGCCAAGTGTTGAAACTGGATTTGAAAATCTCCTGTAAACAGCCCTTATTGTTTCTAAATGCAGCCTTTAGCTCTGTGTATGGAAATGCTAAATCCTTTATTCCAGGTAGTTGGGGTAGTTAATGATGTTGAGCTAAATAAATACATATTTCCTGCACAAGATTGTATCAATACCTGGAAAGACATTAATAAAATCATACAATAATAAATTACAGATCCACGTGTCACAGAAATGCCTAGAGTCCTCAGTGTCTGCTTGATGGGCTTTTCTTACTCAGCATTACTAAAGCCTGGTTTCATGTTGAAATATTTAGAAATCTTAAAGCTAGGTCGTCCCAGAAGTGCATGTCTTACAGCAGCAAGCATAAAAACCTTACACTGTGTTATCTGGTAAACCAGAAGAAGGGTTCATGCTTCTTACCAAGGATTCCATTTTTAGCACAAAAGTGTTGTGTGCCTTTCCTACTCCAGGAAGGCATTGGGAAAGGAAAGGGGAAGGGTGGGGTGGCAAGACCAATATTGCCTAAGCAGGCAACACTAGAGATGTCAGTGCTTCCCTGTGAAAGAGCCTTGGGCAATGAGATTTTAATGACTTGCTAGGAAGAAGTCTTGCTACTAAAAGACAAAATTTATTTTCTTAGAAAATTACATACTTTAGTATTTTTCTAACTTTAAGTCCCTTAATACAACACTAGGAACACAGTAAGATTCACACTTTGCTTGAGGATCTTACCCCTAGAATCAAAATCCAGATCAGTTCAGGCTTGTCTCTTACACTACTATTTGCAGTCCTAATTTGCTTTCTTTAGGCTTAGCAATCACTTCTCTGTGATGTTTAATATTGCTCAATTTCTACTTGCACGATTCCATCATGCAGACACTCAAATCTGAGGTAGAAAAAAGAAATTCCTAAGAAATACAATGACAAATAAAGACCACCTAGTAGGCATAAACATAAATGAGATGCAAACAAATAATCTCAATAAACACTGAATCAATCCAGTATACACACAAAGTCTCCAAACAATAGAATTATTTTGCAGTGAGTAATGTTTGCCCATGGGGTACTATGCACAGTGTGATTAATTTTCACACTCTAATGAATTGCCCCACCAAAAAGAAAAAAAAAAAAAAAAAGAAAAGGCAAATCCAAATTTATTTTGCAATATCAGTCTTAAATTTCATTCATTCATTTACTCCAAAGTATATTTGTTGTGTTTTTTTTCTATGGGGTTGTACTGGGCAACATGTTTCATATGCGTGCACAAATTGTCATTATTTTAGCTTCTGAATCTGTGAGGTTCTTTGCTTTCTGTTCCCGAGTGGGAAGGTGTACCCAGCAGGAAGACAGTGCCATGTGTGAGGTCAGGCCACACATTCTGACCCAGCAAAGAAGGAGCAACACATCAATTACCCACAAAAATGGCACGGAGGGTTCTTTTTGTTGCAGACATAAAACAGAGCTGAAGAACCCACTCCTGCCCCTCTCACGGGGTGAAATCCCTCCCCTGAGTCAAGGCCAATGGCAGCCAAGCCAAAGGGGCACCCAAGGCTCACATCTGCCCAGATGTGAGGCACTGAAGGATGGCTGGGATGTTGGCAAAGCTGCCCCCAGCTCAGGAAGGCAAGGACAGAGCCCCCTGGTCCCTCATGTGTGCTCTTCTTGCAGCAAGAAGGTGCAGGAGCCAGCAGCTAACCTGCCAAAGAATTATTCTCACCTTAAATAATCTTTCTTCTCTCCATGCCTCACAATAATGGCAAATTATGATCAGCTATCCACTGTTCTTCCGTTTTCTCTTAAAGTTAATGAGTGCAAAGGAAAATTTTTAAATCAAGAGTTTAAACCAAAGACAGCCCACAAAATTCCCATTACAGTTGTATACCAAAAAAACCCACCCCGGGGGAATGGATATAATGCCAGGAGCATTTCAAATTACAGAAAATTTTAAATTATTTATTGATATTTAATGAGTGAGTTATACACATTGTTACATAATTTAGCAGCAGAGCGTTCTTTTGCAGGGTGAGCTTTGGATTCTGTAGATACTTTCCCACAGTACCTCTACTTTTTTCCTTTTATTTTTTTTCCTTTTTTAAACATTTTTTTAAAGGACTAAATACTTAACAAACATCCACTGAATGAAGTAAAATCAGACCATCTACCTCACTTTTTTGATGGGGTTCAGCTACTCTGAACCTACTGACTCCTAACCAGATGCCACTGCAGAATACTCTCATAGTTTCTTAGGGGTTATCCTAGAGTTAATAATCACCTTACTCCACAACCCCAGCCCTACCACAGCTGAGCTGGAAGGCTACAGGGTCCTCACAACCAACAACTGCTATCACACAAACGCCAGAGGCAGCTGTAGGAGGGGATTTGTCCCACCAACAGCAGAGAGATGCCAAAAGGCCAGGTTTGGTGAGACTGTCTTGCATTATGATAAAAAGAGCATCATGATCGTTGTGTGTTCAGTGGTAAAAAAATACCTTCTGTACCACGGAAAAATGCTGCCACAGCCTTTCCCCAACACTTTCCCCCTAAAACTGCATTTATCTGGAGGGTACATTCCCTGTTCTATGCCTTTGCAACATTTGCTTTTATTTCCTCAAATGAGGCAAGCCAAATCTGCCCTCTTGTTCTCTTTATTTTATGTATACCAGTTCTTCTGTCCCAATTCCAAGCACTTCTTGGTCCCTATTCCTGGGGAAGGAGTGATGGGTACCAGTGATTTCCTCTCCTTGCTGCCTATATATTTGCACACTTCCACTCATGTTCATGTTTCCCAGTGTCTGATTAGAGCTGGTTGGGTTATTCTTGCAAATCAGGCACTACAGGAACTCTCATCCTTTAGTACTAAAATGAATTATTTATGTCCTTTACAAAAAGAGCAGTTTTATTGCTGCTGATCAAATAATGTGCCCAAAATACACTGTTTGCAGTGGGTTTTGCCCATCAATCATTCCATGAATTATTCAGAAATATTTATATTAAGCTGCCTCTGGCACTGCTTATTTGGAGTCAGAGAGACAGATAAATATCCTCTTAACATCTTCTCCCTTAACAGGGTCTTGGACTGGGAGAGGTGGGAAGTGGTGTGGGTTGCTTGCTGGGGGTATTATGGGAAATACCTAAAACTTAAAAAAAAAAGCAAAGATGCTTTTCTTGTAATTGCAGGGTGACTTCTTCTTTTCCTTTCCGTTCAAGAGGGAAGGTGCTGCAGCTCAGTAATGAATTTGCTGTACACTGAATACAGGCTGAATCTCCAGGAGAGGGAGACAATGAATAGGCCAGTAGAAAGGATTGAATGCTGATGCCAATTAAACCAAACCCATGAAATAAATGAGGGGTTTCAGTGGCTGTTCTTCACAGCCACTTCAGTTCAGCGTGCAAGGGAATGCCTCTGTTTTATTGCCATAGTAAATCCCAGAGCCCAGAGGAAGAGAGAATATTGGCATTTCAATCAGGGCAGCTCCATACACACACAGCCCACTCAGCTCGCTGCTGAAAGCTTTATGAAGGCAAGCCTGTAGGATATCCAAGAGATTACTTCCCAGATTCTGAGGGTGGATTTGTAGGAAATCCTTGTAACACTGCCTGGTGCCCTTGCTGAAGTGAATGTGCAGCTCTGAGCTCCTCAGAGCCTGCAGATGATGCTCACAGCAAGGGGTAGACACACCTACCTACCTTTAACACAGCAAACAAACACTTGTTTCAAATACAAAGATAAGGGGTCAATATTTGAGATTTAAAACAAAATAATCTATGCCATTTGTTGGGGCTGCTAATAATTTTCATTGCCCCATCAATGAGGACTCTGTTGGTTTATCTTGTGAAAAGAAGCTGTAAGAATTGCACAGGGATATGGGGTAGGGATGACAGGCAAGACAAGGGTTTATGTCCTCCAGTAACCACAGACTATGTCTTAATATATTCTGAGAGCTTTCTTGAGAAGCTAATATTGCATGAGGATAAAATGCTCGGCACTATACACTCCTTCTTGCTAGAGAAAAAAAAAAACAGCTATTCCACTATTCCACATTCTCAGAGGACATGCAAGCTCTTCCTTGGCCAAATTATGAAATCACAGTCTCTTTAACAAACTGGAAATGACTTTGCCAAACATTGTGATAAAGGGTGCCCCTCAATGGAATGTGATAGTTCACATAAAATAAAAGTTTTAATTAGTTACATTAATCAGAAAAATGCTCGAAATGTGAAATTTTTGTAGAGTTCTGGGAACAGAACAGACAGTCCATTTCAGATTATACCATGTTTACAAATAACAGGAATGGACCTTCATATTAATATTCCACTGACAGGTGAGACTTTAAAACCTTACAATATACAGTGTGATCAGGTTGCAATTGCTACATAATTAAAATTACACCAGAGTTGCCACTTTGAGATGTATTTTTCACCTGAGTTGACCTACCTGATCAAAGCTATTGCAGTGAGACAGGTTCCTCAGAGGAGCTGAGACCTGTATGGGAGTTAGAAAGAGAAACAACTGGAATGTGGGGTTAGGAAGAAATAAAATGAAGTAGCCCATTTCTATAGAGAGCTTTTTGCTGTCTCTGTGCACAAATTGCCTCAAATGAGTTCCCCTTACATTTCATCTCCTGTAACTTGGAGGGCCTGTCATGTTACCATGGAACTTGATTCCCAGCCTTCTCCTGGCGCTGAGTTCATTCTGGTTTTGTTTGTGTAATTGTTGCATTATTTGTAAAGTTGTTCAGTCACAATTAGTCAGTTGACACATTGAGTCAGTGCAAAATGCAATACACAGTTTTGCAGAAGCTGTGACCTCATTTATTTCACTAAAGGGAAGAATAGTTCATAGCTCCTTTTTTCTAGTTCTCTGAAGAACATTGAAGCTCTTTATTGCTATGTAGAATATGAGCCAAGCCTGCCTGGCCACTCATTACAGCTTTTGCATGAGTAAAAATATATCATATAATTTTACTCCAAAGTCAGGGCTTTGAGCTTGTAGCATGATCACTACTGTTTCAGTTTTCTTAAGGAGCTATAGAATCTTCTGCTGCAGAAAATTTGGTGAGAAAATTCACCTTCTCTGTGACACTGAGCGCAAACCCACAAAAATGACAACTCCCTGACCAGGGTGACAGGCATTGTCACAACAATTCAATGAAAGAAAGTACCTCGTGTTGCTTGTTTACATGGCAGGTGATTGTTGGGTCACATCAACTGCCTCTGCTCCTGAGCAAAACACAATGGCCAAGGACAGGCAGATAACTGAATGTAAATGCTGAGCCTTGTGAAATAAATTTGGAGCAGCTTTGAGCAGCCTTGCTCAGTCTCTTCCAGGGTAATGTTCAAGACATGCCCATGCAGCATCTCATCTTGTTGGAATGGCCCTGTCCCCGCTCTCTCAGCTGAATGACACCTGTCCCAGCCCCTGGGGCCAGCTCCTTCTGCTGACACCGAGCAGAACTGGCAAAGAGGAGCCCACTGCACCTGCAGCTCTGGGAAAGGAACCCAGGCAAGGGATGCCATCACATTCAGGGCAAGGCAGGAGAACAAACTCCTGAGCATTTAGCTTCGTGCCATCACCTTCAGGCAGGTGAGCATAACTCAGAGCCAGAGCCATCAGCAAAGCCTCCAGCTTTGGTTAAGAGGACAGGATTAAGAATGGGAGACAAAAAGGAGCCAGGAGAAGGGAGTGTCACTGCCCAGCTGCCCTACCAGGGGCAGCATAGTAATGTCTAACACCCCACCTGGCTGCAGCAGCAGTTTTAAGGTCAAAACAAGCAAAAGGGGCACATACTTTGAGTTTTATAGAAATTTTAGCAACCACCAAGTGCATTTGTTTTCCTTTGGCTGACATCACATTCTGCTCTGAACTGGCAGAGCTTAAGGACCATTTGGACAATGCTCAGGCACATGGTGGGATTGCTGGGGTGTTCTGTGCTGGGCCAGGAGTTGGACTTGCTGATCCTTGTGGGTCCCTTCCAGCTCAGGATATTCTATGATTCTACAATACACATTTTCCCATGCCCAGCAATACACTGTGCCAGACAATTGCTTTGTCTCAGCTACCAGGGCCCTCCTCAGGGAGCTCAGGTAGCCTTTTCGAGGTGGCAGTGGCTGTGCAGAGGGATGGAGTTCCCTGTGGAAGGGGGCCAGCCCCAGTGGGTCCCAGCAATGCCAGCTCACTTTCTCCCTCAGCTCACAATATGACTTGCCCAGCAGCCTTTGTGCCAGCACAGCCAACCAATTACACACTGCAGGTCCAGCACACACGCTGTGCTGGAATGGCTCACAATCCACATCCACCCAGAGCCATCATTTAACCCCCTGTCATAACCTCAACCCTCCAGAAACTGCATTGCTCCTGAAACAACTGTTGTCTTGTGGCTTCAGGTGCCAAGGAAATCAGTGCACTCCACAAGTTTTCTGCCTTCCAGCCGTTCTGTCTCACTTCAGACAATTTGATCAGCCTTGTTCAGCTGCTATTCCTGCAGGTTTTTTATCATTTGCCTGGGTTTATACAAGGGATAAAACAGAGAGGGCAACTCAACTCTTAGGCAAAAGAAAAACGCTGGCATTTCTCTCCCACTGAAGAAACACAAGTGTGAAAAAAAATCTGTGTGGTTTGAACAGAGGTGCAATTCACTAGGGAAATCGATAAGTGAAATACAGCACTTTAGTTGGGTCAATTACATTTCCATATATTATGATCAATTACTATAGAAACTAAAAAGGCAGCTCTGCATCATAAAATGTAACCAATAAGGTAGTGAAACATTATTTAAGGATATCTGAGTCAGAAAGCTATGGGATCCTGATTTATTGACGGCAGAAAACCAGTCAGACTCATCTCTGAAATTACGATTTCAGTAGACACCTGATTCACTTACGCAGCTAAAATGTAGACCTTATTTTCTGGTCCTCACTGACATAACCTCTCTCTGTTCACATGGAATTTCACACCGTGAAAGGCTCACTGTCAACAGATTGAAGACAATTAGGAATATTCCTTCCTTGCTTCTCTGTTGTGTGTTGTAAACATAATAATGTAGTCCCATACTACACTCTGTTCTGTTGCCATTAATCTTGAGCTGAGATGTGTATACAGCTCATTTTGATCTCAGCCACACCACCTTTTCTGCAATGTTAGAGTTGTTATCAAAGTTCCAGAATGAAAATATGGATTCCTTCTGGGAAGGACAGATTTCACTCCTTTGAGGAGCACACCAAGGAAAATGACAGAGGAGAACTGGTTTGGTGTTGATAAACTGTACCTGTTGCTCTGTTTAGTATGCAAGAGTGCAGAGCACAGTTTTTCAGACTTCAAGCCCTAAGGATGTTCAAAGAAAGCCTGGGGAAAGCAGAGGGGGGAAAATACTATTCCTTTTCTTAACCATTCCCACTTACAATCCAGTTTAAGCCCAACTGCTGGCAGTTCATGGAATAGACAGGAAAGGTTTCTTTTCTTTCCAGGATCTGAAATGGCAATGACTTTGCAGGTAACAAAACTGCCCTGTTGTAATACTTGCCTATCACAGTCCTGTGCTTAGGTAATAAGAGCAAAGGAAGAGGCAGAAAACCACCCTCTCCCTTGAAAACCCTTGTGTGAGAAATAATGGCAAAGGGCTGATTAAGATTCCTGTGGTGCTTTGAAGTGTTAGACATTTACCCTTGATACACACATAAATTTCTAACTCTCTTCTATATTCTGCCATTTCCTTCTCACATTAAATGAGACATTCTGACCCAAAGTGTTGTGTGACAGTATTGCATGTTAGTAAAGAAGAGAGAAGTGATTTCACAAAAGCAGGGAAGTAATTTGTATGTATTACTTACCTTCATAATATCCTGAATGAGAGATATTACAGGAAAACACAGAAGTGTGTGTTTATTACCATGCCCTGGTAATAATCACTGATCCTAGAAGTTTATTTTAACCCTCTTGTTTAACTTGGGGTCATTATAGTCTTCTGTGTCGTGAGCTGCAATATTTAAACCTCATTAAGCCTATGACCTCGCACTTAACCTGTTAGCTCAGTGTTTCCTTCTCTGTGGTAGGGCTGGAAGCAAAGGATTTACACACTGTATTATTACTGCAATGTTGAGGCAGCAGCACACAACCCCACCATCCCCTGCATGAAGGAAAAATGCAGCGAGCCAAGAGCAGGACAGAGACATTGGGTGCATGTGATCATGAGTGTCTCTCTTGATGCTGCTGTAGGCAGTCCTACCAATGGCCTGTTACTCACAATATTCAAGAAAACAGCCCAAAATCTGGCCAGGCAGCAGAGCCACATACCTGGGGAAAACTACACACCTGACCTTAGGCAGAATGTGCATTTTGGGAGGAACTTATGGCTTGAGGCTCTTCAGAAATATTATAATATGCATCTACCATCTTTATTACATTTTTTTTCCCATTCTCCTCATGTTTCCATAGCTTACCTTTTTTTAATTATGCTTTTATCTTGTTTACTATATGGAAAAAAAACAAGTAAAAAGTGTTCTCGAAATTTATCCAAATACCATTTAAGAGCTGTGATTAACAAAAAGGATTGTATTTACTCCCCAAATTAGAGTCAGTGGGACATGGCTCTGTCAGTACATAAGCATTGGATGACTCAAACTGATGGTGTAAACAATCCTTTGCCCTTTCACAAGCCTTAGCTCAGCTCTGCCAGAGACCATGGCACACAGCAACAGGAATTGCTCCCGTGGGAATGAAAGGATCCTGCAGCACAGGGGCCCATGTGCAAGTCCTGCACTTGCTAATCGACCACCCTTCTGAAAACCTTGGAAGCTTGAAGTGTCCTTGTGCACTGTGACAAAATCCACTGGCTGCTCCCACGCATTTGTGTTTGAGGGACAAGGGTCAGTGATGATGTGAAGGGGAGCAGGGCTTTATCTGGAGCATGTGGTGCAGTAAAAAAGGTGTCAAGGGGCAGCCTATGGCTCTATTGCTCATCCATTTCACTTATGGAGATCACTCGTGGCTGATTGCTTAATGGCAAACCTTCCTGTAAGGGCGGGCGGACAGAATTCCTTTGTAATGGTCTCTGGCAATGTCTTGGTAGTCCTGATGACCTTCTGGAACCTCTCCCCAGTCGGTCAGGTACGCAGGGAGTAACTGCTGAGCCATGCACGTTCATGGCCCACAAGTACCTTTGCTATACGAGGTACCAAAAGCCTAAAATTGGGTAGTTTTTGATCTTAAATAGGGCAGTGGCAAACTTCACAATGGGGCAAAAATCAACAGCTTCTCTGGCTTTCACAAAGCTCCGCCGGGCTTGCCCTTATCCAAGATGGCTGCGGCCGCCCCGGCGCTTCCGGCGGCAGCGGAAGATGATGGCTGCGGCCGCCCCGGCACTTCCGGCGGCAGCGGAAGATGATGGCTGCGGCCGCCCCGGCACTTCCGGCGGCAGCGGCGCACGTTTGCCCTCAGTGAAGATGGCGGCGCGCGGTGAGGGACGGCCGTGCGAGGGGAGAGGGAGGGAGGGGAGGGAAAGGGAGGGAGGAAAGGAGAAAAGGAGGGAGGAAAGGGGAAAAGGAGGGAGGAAAGGGGAAAAGGAGGGCTGCGGCTGGCGGCGGCAGGGGGAGAAGGCTCCTGGCGGCGCTGGAGCGGCGGGTCGCGGCCCGGGGCCCATGCGGTGGTGCCCTCGGTGCGCTCCTCCAGCGTGAGGGGGTTGGTGGTGAGAGGCTCCTCGAGTGATCCAAGAGCTTCTTCGTTCCCCTGCGGTAGAGTTTGGTGGTTCTTTATTCAAAACGTACAGGACTGTTTCTGCTGGAGGTTTATAAGGTTGTTAAGTATTGGGCGTACCCAGAAAACTGAAAATCAAAGGAGGAAGGCCTTGCGAGGTGCTGACTCTGCAGGTGTGTGGGTAATCGTGTCCATACAATACACAAACATACAGAAATGTGTACACACATATAAGCTGTGTGTGTATAAGGGGGGGCACGGCCTGGAGGCTGCCCTTGGGATGCAGCTGCTTTTAGGAATGCCAGCCTGGCATGTGTGTGTCACTGCCTTAAACTCCCTTAAAATGCCTTCATAAATCCCAAAAGTTGCCTCGTGAGGGGTGATCTGACACTGTCTTCTCTTGCCAGGGGCACCCCACTGGCAGACAGCTCCAGGTTCCCACGGCCAGGGTGGATAATCAGCTCCATACCTGCATTCTCTTCAGAACTCACTTTGGTTTTTGCCCGTGCTTCTGATCTGGCCCTTCACCAGAGGGACTTGTGAGAGTTTCTCCGTGGCTTTTTTGCCACATAAGCAGAGGTCACAGGACACTGCTGCCATGTCCTGGGTGCAAGCTGCAGTCAGCAGACCCAGTGAGGATGTGTTTGATGAAGATGCAGATGAGATGTGTCTGCTGCAGAGGGAATGGAACAGCACCATGAAAAAGAGATTGAAGGTATTTCTATAAAAGTGACTTAATAGTCTTTTTAGGCATTTTAGAATTACTGATACATACCTTGATATACATATGGATGATTTAAAGGGAGAAGAGAGAGTGGCTGCTTGAAAGTTACTGTGGCTTAGTTTCTACTGAATCTTGGGAAAACATGGCAGGAATTTACAGGAACTCTTCTTAATAGTCATCACAGTGAAGTGCTGTTTTACCAAAAGACATTGGATCCCTCCTCACAAGCACATGCATCTGTAAAAGGCAGTGCTGGGTTGTGATGCAACCCCTGGTAAATGTAGGCCAACACAGCTAAACAGCACCAATAAAGAAATATTACATGTTTGGGGGTTTTAATAGAGTTATTCACCAGTCAGGTTGTAAGATGTGAGACTCCAGATGCAACCACAAGTGAGCATTGTGGTCTGTGTCATTCTTTGGTTCATTTATTCTCCTAGTAAAGAATGTATCTTATAAAAGCTGCTTTCCCCAGCCCTTCTGCAGGGCACAAAACAAGTCCATGAACAGGTTAGTTCAGCAGATCCATGGCCATTCACAGTGAGGCCAGCAGGGCTCACCTGCTCACAGGTGCAGTTTAGTGCTCTTGCACAAATCCCTCTGATGTTTGTGAGCAGGTACTGCAAAATTATAAAGTGTTATTGAAGTTAGGGTTGTGTGTTGGGCAAAAAAACCCAAAACACAAATATTTGTGTTCATGACTTTTTCTACCAAGGCCACCAGTTTTCTCCTCTGGTGAGCAAACAATTGTTTTCATTCTTGCAACTTGCAATTTTGGTGTGGAAAAGTTAAGAATTATTCTCTGCTATATTGTAATATGATTAGAATATAAAGAAGTTAATTTGCATTACAATCATTAGTTGTTTCTTAGAGAAAGCAGTCACAATGTTATGTGTACTTTTGTGTGACTCAGTCCACCACCATCTATTTTTCTGTATAACTCTTGAATTGAGTGAGATCCAGCAAATAAAAGAGCAATGCTCAACAACTCGATCTGGGAGAACAGGTAGATGGATTACAGACCTCTCCCAAAATGGGAGGCTTGACAGCCTCTGTATTTTTTAGCTAGAAAAAACAAGTCTATATGGGTTATTCTTCAATGAATTTTTCATAAAGGACTTGGTCATCATAAAAGCAAGCATGCTTTCATGCAGATTTCTCCTACTTTTTGATCTTTCTAAAAATATTTTCCCTATTTTTTGACCACCTGGGGATCGTTTTGGACAAGAACTGGATCTTGCACGTCAGTAAATCATAATGCACTGCAAAAAGCATGTTTTGGTTTGGCAGTGGGGGTGTAGCTGGGAGGGATGTTCAAATCTAGAAGCTGTAATTTAGGAGATTGAATACTTGTTTAAACTTTTGTTATTGTTATGTGTTTGCCATAGGTCCAGTTTGTCATCTTGTGAACAACCCTGTTTCACTGCTCTCGTTATAGGAAGGCTATAGGGATGGAGTTGAGGCTGGGAAGGAACACGCACTCCAGCAAGGCTTTAATCAAGGTTACAGACACGGTGCCGAGCTGATGATTACATGTGGCCAGTTCAAAGGAACCCTGAAGTAGGTTACAGACTCCTTAAGGTCAAGTGCATGAGGAGGGTGTGCATGAAGGGAGCTTGCATGCAGCTTTTTGTTTGTTTGAATTTAAAACCAAAAAAGGGGCATTGTAAAACTGTCCAAAGTGAGCAACCTGAGAATTCTCAGGTCTAGAATACAGGGAATTGCCTACCTGGGTGGAGAGTGATCATTCTTAAAAAACCTTCTTCCAAAACTAACTGCATCTACATCTTTTAAGGTTAATAGTTAGTTGTGCTGCTTGAATTTTCCATAAAACATGAATAAAACATACATTTATATAACATAGATATCTTGTCACATTGTTATCTGCCTTCACCACCTGGAGGTCTGTGTAGATACATCTAATCACTTGTGGTGTTGTTCACTTTTCAGTGCTCTCTTATCCTGGTGTCATTTCAACGGACACAATTCTGCTTTAAGTGAGATAAATAGTCTTCTTGACGTGGTTGGAAAGCATGAAGAGGATGTGCTTAAGTACCTGAATTCTGTTGAAGAACAGCCACATCTTGGACATATTTTAGACTCTGTTGAGGACATGGACCTTAACCACACAACTTCAGCTGGGACAGAGTACAAGGAAGTTGAAGATGGACAACAGGAAGACTTTGGCAGCTGTGGTGAAAACATTTGTAGAAGTAATGGGGAGGCTGGTCCCTTGCAGTCTGAGTGCAGCAAGGCAAACCTCTGCACAGATCCTGAAAGGTCAACACTTGCCTGGGTTAAAAAGCAGACTGTTTGGCTGGTAGAGCAACTGGGCTTATCACTGGATATACTCCATCACGTCCAGCAACTGCAAGATTAGTTTTTCTGTCTCATGATGTTTAAAATTATCTCAGTGCATCACTTTGTTTTAGGAAAATCTGATTTTGGTACTTTCCCCTAGAAGTAATTTCTGTAAATGCGTTTGGGCTCCTGGCAGAACCCCTCACTTTCAGTCTTAAAGATTGACAGAAAGGGGCAATGACTTTTAAAGGTCTCCAAAAGGTTACTAAACATGTTTTTGTTCTGCCTCAGAAGTTCTCATTTCACCCTCACTTTCTCTTGGCAGGAGTTTGGAAATGAAGCAGGTCCATTAAACAGCCCCTCTAAGTGGTTCCCCGCTGTTACCTGAAGAATAAATGCCCAGTGCTAAGGACAGGCTACTCTTGCAGAATAAGCTGCTGTTGATGATGTGCTAAACGTATGCAAAATAGAACCGGAGTTGCTGCCGATTCCTCCAGTGCTGTGGCCCTCTCTAGTCACTATAAAATACAGGAACTTTTCACCTTTTGTCAAATTCTTCCTCTTATCTTCTGCAACCACTATGTGATGCACCTTCACAGCTAAAAAATAGGTTTTCCTTCTTACACAGTTTTATTTATTTTGCCTTTGCTTTTGCTGAAAATACACCATTTTTTTCAAAAGCGGAATTACTGACACTTCCATTGTTTTACTTCTAGACCATTAACTCCTGCCCTCTCAGACCACCCTAAACATGCTTCCAGTCTAATGAACATCCCTGTGTTAGTTTTGTATTCATGTGGCCAGGCCCTTGAGCCTGAACTCTTTCCCACGTTCCCACAGTGTTTTTCTCAGACTCTTCCAGGAAGCCAGGCTTCTTCACCCCTGCTCGGAAACACCTCAGCCACACATTCACGTTTCTGACCACGTTGTATTTCTGTGCCAACATTCTGTATTTGACTCACTTTCCTGTTGCTTGCCTTAACTGTACCTATCAATTGCTCTGTTCAGGCAGTTTTTTTCTTTGTGAATGCCTCTGTTTTGCACTAATAAAACTGATGTATAGTAAGTTAAGAGTTTGCTTGTTTTAAGTTGCTTGTAACCCTCCTTCACGAAGCAAGTCTAGACAAACTAAAATGACAAAACACTTCCATACTTTGAAGCCAGAAGAAAACTAAGGCAAAAACTACTTGGTTTTCAGAGCCTGAGTTTGCAACTTTCTTACTGTATGCTTTACCACAGGGTAAGTTTGGTTGCCATTCAGTACCTCTTCTGAGGGGCAAACAGAACTGAAATTAAGAGTCTCTTACTGAACCTGTTTCTGAAATACTGAAGAAATAGGGCTGTCTGCATTAATTGTATACATACAAAATTATTCAAGTAACTTTTTCTCAATTTATTTAACATAACATTGACATGGATAAACATTACTTATCTACAAGTGCACGTGTTGTGTTAGACTCATGTATGTTACAGTTTTCTTTCATATTGTGGTAGAATAAAGGTCACTAGAGCAGTGTGAGACTTCCCAAATACAGATGTAAAAAATGCAAATTCAAGGTTATTACTTCTACATATTTAATAGTGTGCAAAAAGGAAACACCATTCACAAATTAGTAAGTAGACTTTGCTTATCAAACAACAGATTTTTGTCTATCAGAACAGCTTCTACAGTAGCTATGGAATTAGTTTTCCTCCACTCTGCACAAAGTTTCTGTGCTTAGGGAGGGGTTGCTTTTTTCCATGTTATCACTCAGAGTTTCCAGTTTGTCTGTGGAGAGGTTCTCCTCTGTGCTGCCTGTAATGCTTGGCTTGCCTCTCACTGCCAGATCCTGCTGACCAGCCCCAGAAGGGCTTTCTTCAAGACTACTAGGATCTGTAGTTTGCTCACATGCCAGTCCAGGTGGTTGTTTTGCGTCTACATCCACATCTTGTGTTTCACTGTGAGCTTCCACCTTGGCAGCATTCCTGAAAATAGCTCTCATGACCACTGGGACTGACATGCAGCTGAAGGAGGAAATGACACAGTAGTCACTACTACAGACTTCATTCTTTATAGTACTTCTGACACCAGAATGAAAACCAGCTCCACCTCCTTGGATCTTTTTGCCTTGTACAACCAGATATTACACTGTAACCACAGTATAAATTACACCTGCTGCACCTGAAAGATGCTGACACACTGAAATCCAGGGCTGGATCTTTGGCCTTAATGGTGCAAAAAAACTTAGAAAAAGTGGGAGGGTTCAGTCTGAAAAAAAACATCATCGGGGTGCTTCTAATGAAAACCTGAACTAATAATGGTGAAATATGTTGATTCTTGCTGAGTTTTATAACTGTAACTTTCATGTTTTGTATAAGACAGGTATAGAGTGTATCTTTTCTAAAAGATTATCTACAATAAAGGAGGGGTTTTTCCTCACTCTTAACATGGTTCCAAAAATAGTACCTAGTTTAAAGATGGGTTGAAAATCTAGCCTGCATTGATCTTGTCATCAAACAGATAATAGTTGTATAGTAGCTTATGGCAGATGAGTTACTGTTCTGAGATTTTTTTTGTCTATCACAACTTGCCTCTCTTGGAATTTGTTTCAGAACCCAAACCAGAGGCAGTGCTGTAGATGTGCCATATCCACCTCACTTTCTGAAAAGCAGCACTGAGTGCCACTAAGTAAATGTGTAAAGAGACCTGTCCATGCTGTTCTAAGTTACACTAGCCATGAGTCTGTCATCAGCTGGTGTCTTCAGAAAAACATATTTACAAAAGAGAAAAGCAGAAAAGGTAAAACTCTTCATTCAGAAGTCTTTCCCTGCTCCCATGTGCTTTGTAGTAAAAACATTATTGTTTAAAATTTTTGAGATACTTAAGATACTGAAGTAACTTATTCCCACTGTTGTATTAAGAATGAAGTTTTCTGGTTGCTGAGTATATGGCATTATGAATGCACATGATATTTCCATTAAATGGCCATCTGATGTTCATTGCAACGTTGTGAAATAAATTAAAACTCCTTACCGCTTCACAGCTCTTGCTATGAAATCATCGCTAGAATTTAGAGTTGGATCTTGAGGATTTAAATGGAGGCAACACTGGACTTCTCTGGAGGTCATAACATCAATTACCACTAGGGAACAGAACAAAAAATACTGTTTTGAAATACAAACATTGAAAACTATCCTTTCATTTTGATGCTTAAAGAGATGTAAGACTGAAGTCAGTGGACAGGGGTTTGCAGCAATGCATTGCATTACTTGCTTTTTCCTAATAAGCCACAAATAGAAGTTACCATTTCTTAACTAAATGTAGGCCAAGACAGAACAGGATTTGAATATTTGCATGTACTTTGTGCTTTATTCTGAGTACAGAATACCTTATAGTAAGCAGTTTATACCCAAGTGCTTCTTTGTGGAGGGGCTTCACACCATTGAGAGCAGCCCTTGGAAGGTGTTTGGGACTGAGAAGCACAGTGCAGGAGCCTAGGGACAGCCAAGCCCCTTGCCAGCTCAGTAAAGAGGACAGTATCAATTGTTCCACACATACCACAGGCTAAATTCTCTTTCACAGGATGGAGGAAAAAGACACAAAAGCTGGTGTTCTTGTGTGGTACCACTTCAAAGTAAAGCAGTTCTGAATCATCTAGAAATAGAATTACTGTTTAGTGATATCCACCCATTGAACCTAGACTCTTCTTGGCTGAAATACATGCCAGAATTTAAAAAATACTGATGCAGTATAATTTAATTATTCATTACTTTGACAGCTTAGTTTATACTTATAGAAGTGTCAAGCCTAGGAGACAGTTAAAATTCAATACAGTGGTAAGAATTTTTTATCATTTACAATACTTCACAAGTAATGACAGTTTTGGCAAGGGAGCAGTAAAATCTGTTAACACCCAACTAGTTTCTCTCTAATACTCTGCCATCACTTCCAACCACACAATTTACCTTCATTTCTATGCTTGTCAGAGACACAGCTGCTAATAAGAGTGTTATATGCCACTTGATGTCGAAGAATCTCTATTACACCAGGCACACACTTTGGGTGGCTAAATGGGATTTTACTGACCAAGGCTCCTGCTAAATCTGATTTTTCTGAGCCCTTGTTTATGAAGTAACAGTGCTTTGGGCAATCTGGAAGAGACTAAGCAACAAATATGGTGATATTTCAAACACTGAAAACAGGAAAGTAAAGCTTGATGTTATCAGGCAACTGCACAATCTGACAACAAGAATAATTTTGAAATATACATTTCTAAACATGTCCATCATGTCTCTGCATTTCAGTAGAAGTATGATGCCTAGAGGAAGCTAAATGAGATTCACTCTCCCTCCCAAATGCATTCAAATTAGGTGAATATACCTAGAGCCAAGTGGTCAGGAGTTCAAGTACCACCAATCATTCCAACTATTCTTAAGAGCCCTGTAAGCTATAGAAATGTTATAGAACACAGAAAATATTCCACAACAATAGAAATAGAAATGTCATAGAGTATGTTCTGTCAACCAAGATTTACTCTTAGAAAGATACCACAGTAGTGCTGCTTGACAGTTGCACAAATGGGAGAACAGTTTTGCCTGAAATCTCTTCTGGACATCACGTGTTGTTCCTCCATCACTACGACTTCCTTTGGAGAAGAAAGCCTTAAAGTTTGGCTGGAATGTCTTCTGAGGATTCATTTGTAGAGGAGGCCACAGTAGGAAAAATTTGCCCCCTGTCCACATTGACAGTGATTCTGGGACAAAGTTAGAAGTGCAATACTGTGTTATCTACTCCAGGATGCCCAGTGGGAACTGCCACCTTAGGAACAGGGCAGGGCTGTTAATTGGCAGGGTCTACATTAAGAAAAGCTGAAGAACAGAATAAAAGAGCTCTTCCTTGTGTGCTCATGAAGCAAAAGGATTTTCCCTACACTCATTTCAAGGTCAGAGTGCAATTTACTAATTTATTCTAGAAATAAAATATTTAAACTCAGAAGTAAAACAATCTCCCAGCAAGTACTAATATTTTAGGGAATTGTTGAAAAGTTACAGAGCCTTTCACGTGTATCTAATAGAAGTGAAAGATTAATTCCATCTTACCAGTTTTATAGACAAGAGCTTTGTCAAACATTACTTTATCATGGTGTAAACTTCCTACTACCTTCTGTACCACCACCTCAAAGTCCAAGAACTAAGCAGGCAAAGGGCTCTGCTAACACTGCTACCAGAACAGAAAAAGTGCCCTCTTCTTTTGTTGCCAGGACCTGCAAAATTAATGTTTCTTAGCAAAAGTGGTAGATCTTTGAGGCTTGTCTTGTAGTTGGCCTGTACAGAAGTCTGGCAGAAAGCAGCTTAGCCACTGTTTTCTATTCTGATATTTCACACCTAATGCAGCCTAAGTAACTGTTTTCAATAATGCAGTTATTAAAAGGGAAGCCCTCTTCAGTTAAACAACCTTGTCTCCAAATAGCAGTTGACATCACTGCTGCAACACTTGATACTTTTCTTCCTGCCAGTCCCTCTAACAGAAATCAGCATTCTCAGGGCTATCTAATTAAGAAATCTCTTTTGTTAAAACAGTGTGACACTTGGCATGATAAAGACCTTCAAAAATCTAGGTAAGTACCTTCTTGGGACTTGCTCCTCACACCAGTCAATATGTTTCCTTCTTTTCAAGGCATTAATGATAGAGCTCTGCACAACAATATTTAGGTTACACATAGACTAATTAGAGTGACTTCAGGAGCCAAGCACAGAGTGTTTCATTAGCGAGGACAAGAAGCTGCTCACTTGAAAGGATCTACTATTGTTTCGTAAATTACTTGACTTATTTCCTGAGGAGCACTTGAATGCTGCTGGGAAGTCTGTGTTGCTTGTTTGTGGGGAAATATAATTCAGCATCTACATCTTGCACCACAGCACAGCGTGTCAAATGCACACTCTACTCACCACCAAGAAACAAGATTCATTTGTAGACAGGTCTTCACTGCATTTTTCTTTCAGGGCAGACTGAACAATCAGCTCATACAGTGGAGCCAGTTCCAAGCCAGAAAGCTGAATACCTGAAACCAGGTGATTTATATCTTTTATTAGCAATTAGGTTATGAAATATTAAAAACAAAAGTCACATTTTGAAAAGACAAAACCATTGATGTCTTTTCTTATTCCCCTTTTTTTGCTATTGGGAATTTAAGGTAGAGTGTTTTAACAGATTTGACTGTAATTGTCCAATTTTTCTTAGACCTTTTGTGTTTGGCACTGGTGGCTAAAATATTACATTCAGCTGATAAGACAGAACATGTTTTGCCCCAGGAACAACTTTTTCCTCTCTCCAACATTAACACCAGGAAATAAAAAGCAAATAAACAACACACTAACACAGAATTACTGAGTCTTAAAAAATAATTATAACATGCCTGTGAGCCTCTGTATCTCTTCAATACTGGATGAGGACACAGGAATAGGCTGATGAAACTTCAGCACAAAAAGAGCTGGCAAATCCATGCTGAGTTCATCAGTCACTTGTAAAAAGGCAGGGTTGCTGTGAAAAAAGAGAAATTGTTATAATGAAAGTTGTTTTGTTTTTTTTTACAGAAATTACCATAGCAAAGACCCTTAGTGCAAGGCCACTATCAAGTGCCCAGCAGTTTATTATGTTCCGTACATTTTCTGACTTAAGTTTTGCTTTATAAATGCAACTTTAACACATTAAGACACAGTTAATGTGATCACTGTCAGAAAGTAAAAGTGAGACACCAGAGAAACTGAGTGATGTTGTCTATAAATCATTCTAAAGTGCTCTATTTTGGAAAGTTACTTCAGCTTTTCCTTCTAGCCAGCACTGAGGTAGAGAGAGATGAGTTGTCAAGACCCACAGTGGGTTGTGTATTTTAGGTGTAACATCTTTCAATATATGCTTTCCTTCTTCTGAAACTATGAAGGAGTGGCTTGTTGAATATTAGGAAGTTAAATAATACTGTTCTAGTGGCTCTTTCTGTCTTCAAATCTGTGAATAAATTCATAGTTCAATGCAAGTGACACAGTTAAATATGAACACAATCCCTTTAAAGTCCATTTGGGGAAACTGTAAAAGCCACAGACTGGAGCATAATGCCCTCAATAAAAGAGAGCTTCCTGCTTTAGCAAGGCTAAATGTAAGGTGTGCTGAAGTTAGTGCCAAGGACTTGTAAATCCACTTCTGTCCTGAGAAGTGCCCAGAGCCTCACCCATCCTCTCCAGCTTGAGGATCCACAATCAGTGGAGAAAGAGGAAGTTTGTGGAATGTGTCAGTGCCTTCAACAGTTACAACTGCTCTTGTTCCCCAGACCTGGGAACCTGAGGGAGAAAGGGAACTGCATTATTATCCTCTTTTCAGGGTAGGTTAATCCTGTGCATGCAATGGTAAGGACTTTGAAGGTCAGGTCCCACTGACAGCGAGGAGGAGTCTCCACAGACCACACCCAAAGGGTTGCCCAAAGATGAGTCCAGCAAGAGCTGCTTTTGGGACACGCCCGGAAACAGCAAAAAAACCCCACCAGTCATTTCTTTATGCTGGATGGGCAGTGTTTTTGTTAGATATCACTCCAGTCAGAGTCAACATCCAAGAAACAGAAAGCAGTTTCCCAGTGGACACTAAAATTGTGCTAAAGTGCATCACAAACAGTCCTACTAAACTAGAATTTTATATTTTATTTCTCAGTTTCATTGATTGGCTTTGCTTAATGAAACAGGTAGCACTGCAAAACTTATCACATTAGTTATTTCTGCTTTTCTAAGTTTACCATGATTTAGTTCTGCTTCCAAAACTTGATAGGGAGAAATGTAAAATTCAATGTTCAAAGGCGTTCCTGAGGAATAAAAACAAAGAAAAATAATATCTACTACACAGTCAGAGGAAATATGTTAAGCACCTTGAAACAAAGGTGAAAAAACCAAGCACGTAGATGGGCAGAGGAGATTCCTCATAAGAGTACCTCTCTAATTATAATATATGTTCAAATCACAGGATTTTTTTAGCATTTAAGAGCTAAACTCTCCATGTGTAAGTCACCAGGCATCTTTGAAACCATCAGATTAAGTTATTTGTCTTGCACAATAGCCTGTTGTTCAGCCTTGAAAACACAAGCCGAATTTCTAGCTTTCAGTGAGTAGTCTGAAATAAAAGGGCAAGTTGCAAACCTTGCATAAGGGACACAAGCTGTACACCAGGACAGGGGCAGCACTGTTAGAAGTACTTCTCTGAACTATAATACATGAATGGTTAAAGCTCATTTCTGACACTGCAGATGAGCCAAAAAAACCCTTATCAATTGGCTGTATTTGCCTTTTAGGCAACTGGGGTATTCCCTGAGTTACTGCTGCTGTCATGTCACAGTTACTCCCAAAATGTGTGTCCCACCTAACCTCAGGATGTTGCTGGCTTTGCTTTTAGGCTGTTGCAAAGTCAGTGTTGCAGCAGCTGATAAACCAACTGCCCTCTTTGTATTTTCTCCTTCTGTATATCTGGACATTATCTGGCACAGTAAGTCCCTACAGCAGATTGTATTTAGAATAGAGGATCTTTCCTGTAGACAGGGATCACCTCAGTAGGGTTTTTTAATTATAATCCTTTGATTTCAGAAAGGGGAAAAGAAATAGGGAGAAAAAGATTTAAAAAATCACCTCCAGTTCTTGGCACCAGGTGTCCTACTTTTCCATGAAGTATTTCAGTGACTCTGTTTACACCCTGTGTTCTAGTTCAAAACACATCTTGATTAGTGTTTCCTGAGCTGCAGTGCTAGCTAGGCTAACATAAACCATAATCTGTATTCTTAATCAAAGGGAGACCATGTTTTCTTGCAAGTAGATTGTGTCTCCATTTGTTATGCCATCTTCCAAACACCATCATTCCACTCATACATTACTCCAAGGCTTGGGCTTCCAAGCCCTGTATCTGAGCTGTTTCATGTTGCACTTTGATGTGTGATTTACCAGAAATGAAGGGGGTCAAAAATATTAGAGTGGCAATTGGTTGATCAAAGAATGAGGAAACAACCTGGATAAACCAATTAAAATACAACCAGTCTCTAACCTAAAATGTGTTCATTTAGCTGAATACATACAGCCATACACTTACATAGCTGGGCACTAAAACTCTGCAGCGCAGATGGGACAAATAATCTATTTAACTCATAAATAGTATTTACTGAGATCAGTGACCATCAAGGATACAATATAATAGTTCACAGTGTTATCATGCTTCATAAGGGAACACTGCAAGAATAAGCCAAGAGTGTTTCAAGAAGGCCATACCTGCCAAGAGTACTTAATAGGCAAAATACCAGAAAAGATACTTCAAAAATCCAGAAGGAAAGCACCACCCTCAACCCTGATTTTCTGAAAAGAATGAAAATCCTTGTACAATTACAAGGCTTTAGGAAAATCCATTCCCATCTACTATACTCCTCCTCCTTGAAAGGAGAAATGAGAAAAGGAAGGAGGGAAGCTAGCATGCACTCCTGATCGAAAACCTGAGCACAGATTGATCCCCAAAAGGTTGATTTTCCTCCTGCCACAGGGCCATGTAAACATGACTGCTGCCTTTCAGAGGCAGCCTTTGCTCCCAGTGCGTGGTCACATGCACACACCCCCAAGCTCTGCAACCAACCAGTTTCCCCAGAAAGTCTTAGATAAAGCACAGGAATTCGGTAGATCTCGTTTGGTGTGCCTGGGGTTGTCAAATTACAGAAAGGCTTCAAGCTTTCCAGTGGGAGAAAACTCATTAGCCTTCCATATCCCTCTCTATAATTAGATCAGTTAACTTGTGTTTTAGTGAAATGAAGGGAGTGGGTGGAGGTGAAAGGACAAAAACAGACTTTAAGTTACCTGTCTAGAAGAGACATTGAATAAAGGTCTTTTTCAAGGGCCTGCAAAGCAAGATATCCCTTAGCTTTCATTTCACTGGGAAAGAAAGAAGACAAATTATTATTTTTGAAAGTAAACAAAAACTAGGCTATTAATTCTAAAAGTTTTTCAAGTAAAAACTAGCTGCAACCTGTTTCCTGGAATCTGATACATATTTGACAGGTCTTCCAAAATCTCTCCAAAGGCATTATAGTTCTTCATCCTAACAAAGAGAAATAATTGCTATCACACTTCTATATGAGATGGAAAATTACTCCTTTACATGCAACTTGCTAGACAAAGCACCATTTCAGAGGTTCCCCCTCCTTATCAGATCTGGCAACTAGCAGTACTGCTTTTAAATTTTCTTAGAAGATACCAGGAAATGTGAGTCCTTGGTTTTGTTGCAAGAAGCACTGTAATTATAGCTGAAACTGGCACTGAAGGGGGCACTTCTAAAGGCAATAAATGTACACAAAAACACAACTTTGACAGCTCATCCGTTGTAAAACACTTTCCCTAATGCTCCAGTAAAGCTAGTCACGCAGTACTACTTCCTTAATACCACACGAGTGTAGGTTGCTCTTTTCATGAAAATATCAACTATTGTATTATTGCTGCTCTTCTCAGCACCCTGGGAGAGATAGACCTTAAAAATAATTGATAAAAATCAATGGGAAAAAAAAAAAAGAATAGGCAAGTGGCTTGTTTTGTGAAGGAATAGTTCAGACTGCTCAAACCCCAGAACTCCCACAGATTCTGACTACCTGTGAGAGCCTGGAGCTCTGCTCAGACTACCCCATCAGGTATAAACTCACCTGCTTAAATAGATTTTACTGAGTTTTACAGGTCTTAGCAGACTCTCTGGTGCTGCAGTCACAGACTCAAAAAGACCTTCCTTCCTTCCTGTGCAGATGCAGCTACAACATGGCTCAGCAGAGACAAAATAAACCTGCCTGGAGTTTCACTTGGGAACAAATCCTTTCAAAACAGGAACCTGAACCAGTCCCTCAGCCCTTCCCAACTGGACTAGTGGGGAAGGGGCAGGCAGGCAAGCTACAGGCACAGCACCAGCCTGTGCATTTGCTGGCTGGGTCGTTGTGGCTTTATGGTTACTTTGAGGCTCACAGGAAACATTACACATGAAACAAACGCCCTTACAAACAAATAAAATACTACACCAAGAGGTGCAGAAGGGATACTTGTGCTTTGTGACAAATCCCAACAAAGACAGGAGGGCAGACAAATAGTACTCCCAGTACCACTGGTAAATATGTGCCACCACTCAGAGCCAAAATTCTGGCAGTTACCATTGCTGGAAGTAAAAAAAAATCTAGGAAAAGGCAAGTTAAAGCTTTAAGGTGTAGCTGTTGACACCCATAAAGCTAATATAACTTCATTTCTGAGGAAAGAGAGGGCTGGGAAAACTGATAATGCACAATAGGGACACATAGAAGAGAGAGGAAACATTCAAGGTCATTGACGATTCTTTCTCTCTTTATCTTCCCTTTCAACTATTCTGCCAAGGTATTTAAATAGGAATCATATTTCTTAAAAAACCCAACAAAAACAAAACAAAGCAACAACAAAAAACCCAAAACTCCCCAAAAATAAACAAAAACCCCAAACAAAACAAACAAAAAAACCTGGAACTGTGATCATATTGACTGGACAACTTCTAAAGAGCCTTTTGAAGTGGTGGCCTGACCTGGAACAGTAACTATTCAGGCAGAACAAAGCACAGTAATAATAAAAATGTGTATATATAGTCTATTACCACATGGGCCAATTAGAGTAACGTGCCCTTCTGTGCATTGCAGACAAACTCAAGCCACGTGACACCACCTTGCTGTCATTGCTGTGACAGAAACCTGCAGGACATGCAGCTTGAAACATTCACATAATATGAAGACTACTTAGTATTTGATGGAAGGAGAAGGGGGAAGTGACGATGCAAACTAGATGTTAATCTGCCAGTTCTGAATTGTCATCATCAGCCCCTTACCAAAAGTATGGGTCCCAGTGGTTCTGTGATCCTTGTCATCTGTACCAACACCAGTATTCAAAGGCTGTGTTCAGCTGGAGCACTGGGGACTGCTTTCACCCTTGCCCCACTAAAGCAATTTAGCTGTTTTCACTGGAGTGACTTGAGAAATCAGCAATGCCTGGAGCATCTTATCAACATTATATTTGCTACAGTTTTAGCATTGAATTGACAGATCGGAAGCAGATAATAACAATGACCACCAACTTCCAATGTGGAGCACCAAAAGCAACTACCCACTCAAAAGAGACTCTAAAAAAGGTGCCAGTTCTTCTGTTGTCTGGGTTCACATTGTTGTTCCCCCAATTCTCCTTTTTCTGTTTCCTCCTCAGTTTTTACACTGAAGCCATTCTGGCCTCAGGTGTTCCTTTGCATTTAACAAGAGACCCTCCCCTTGATTCTTTACCTTAGAAGCTGCACCAAGTCATCACAAACCTACAGGAATGAGAGACAAGAGTTTCATCTTTCTTGCCACCCGTCGTGAAGCACCTCTTAAAAGCATTTTATTAGTAATGAAATTTTGTTCCCCATTACTTTTAAGTAGCTGAATGGTTAGCTTAAAAAAAAAAACAAAACAAACCAACACACAAAAACCAGACTAATAATACAACAGTTAAGACATAATATTACTATAATAATTGGAAGAACAAAGGCTCTGTAAAAGAGGATAAAATTAACAGAAATAGTTTGTTGATAAATTCTTCCCAGAAAAAAAAGTTGCCTCTTAGCCAGCCCAGTTTTTCTTTAATTGGTAGTCACAGTGCCAGAATTCTCTGGATATCCATTTTCATCCTAATGATACTGTCCAGCACTCACTGATCAACAGCCCTATGCCAGTTAAACAAAACAGTTTGAAATTCCTGGGCTGACTGCAACTAAAAATAAGAGACAAAATTAGCTTCAAAGTAATGTAATAATTTGGATACTTACTGATAAAACCCCAGAGTTTATACTCCCTGCCCCCCACAACGGCGTGTTGTATGTTTGATCAGAAGGACTCTCTGTAACACTGGACAACTGAGGAATGTGGTATGTGAACTTCAGGGTGATATTTTGTGAATAATGGGAATTTTGCAAGAGAAACACCCCCATGAATAGGAATACACATTCTTAAAGGAGGCAGAAGAAAAAACAGAATAGCTCCAAGACATCCATTGAGATTATATATTGCACTACACCTTGGTAGGAAAATATTTTAAACACCTATTGTTTACTGTACACTGGTAACATTGAAGTAAGAGAATACAAATACTCATGTGGGATACCACAAGATTCTTAGAAGGTAGGCATGTCAGCTGACTTCTACCATAACATTTAGCACTAGAATATTAGTATCTGTAACCGAATTGTAAATTTAGGTGAGAGATTCAGATGTCTAAAAAACAGCTGATGCCATGCACAGGCTATGCAGGTGTGACAAGACCAAAAGGAAGCCAAAGCCTTTCTCTGACATGGCAGCTGGAGGCCAGGTGGGAGACAGAACAGGAATTTTACCACAGGAGCTTCTCCAAAGTGAGCCAACTTTACATCCATCACGCTTCCATCCCTCTCCAGATGAACTTCTAAATAAAACATCATTGAAGTTATGTAGCAGGCAGTCCCACTGGGACTAACGTGAACATTAAGTCTGAGGAGAAAGAGGAAAAAGGAAAAAAAAAAACCAGCTTGTATATCTACAAATTCTGCCACTTGAAGAGAGGAAATAAGTATAGTTCACTTGGTCGTGGGAAGCGACACCAGGGATGCTTCAAAAATAACTCTTCCTTGGCTCAGCTTCTGAAAACTATCCAACCAGCAACTATATTTGTGCTCTGCTCTTTGCATTATCCTGCTGATCTGCTGAAAACTATTAACTTCAGTCTGCAGCTTTGGGACCTTGGCATTCATGCCCTCTTTTCACCCAACAACCTTCTCCCCAAAGGCCTAATCAAAAATTGGCAGTTATGCCAGTGCCGAGTAATAAACTTCATTAGAACCCCATTTAAAGAGTAATATTGTTGACAGGCCATCCAGATGGTATTTCTCACTGGACTTGAGGCGATGCTTGCTCATTTGCATTTATTCATAAACTTACCCTTTTTGTCTGGATAAAGATTCCAAAGCGTTCATCACAGAAAACATGGATTTCACTGCAAAAAACCCACAAATGCAACTTAATCATACTGCAGTGATCAAAAACCACTATTATCCTGCTTTAAAGGGTATGATTTGGGTAATAAGAAAATACTGTCACTTGAATGACTTGCTGTTAGTGACAGCTATTACTCTAGGATTAATAAGTGCTGTGCCGGGCAGAGATTATTCTTAGGCTTTAAGAATAGCTATCACCTGAAGGCTTAGCCCAAAAATGAGTCATAAATCTCTTATCTCATCTCCACCTCTGTATTTGACCCCTCTGTGTAGAACACCAGCCACGGAAGGATGGGTAGATTCCACAGAATGTTAAAAAGAACCACTTTGAGTTATCTGACAGCTCATTACCATTTAATGTCCTCTCCATCTTCTCCATGCAGGAGCGCAATGGACCACCCAGAGCATCAGTGACAGGCCTTCGCAGGGGGTTATCCTAGCACATTTGTGAGAACAAGAGACAGAGGAAGACTCTCTTAAAAAGCCAAGAGACACAGCACACCGCTTCCCAGTACACCACCACACTGGCTGTTTGTCAAACAGAGGTTTACCTAGGATTGTAGCTGTCTCTGAAGTGGCAGCACTGAATAGACTTGTGAAGCCATTATTGTGCAGTGATTACACACCAGATGCCTTTGGAGCAGGGACCAGATTTCTGTCCCTTTTTCTTTAGAGCTGAACACAAGACATGTTAGCTAATTTCACTGTGATGCTAGAGATGAACTAAGAAAATACTTGTGGTTTTGTTTCAGAGGGAATCTGCCTGAGCAAAGCGATCAGTAAGTGCCACAGGTATACTTGGTTACAGTAGGAT
Organism: Xenops minutus; assembly: GCA_035221455.1. Taxonomy (NCBI): domain Eukaryota; kingdom Metazoa; phylum Chordata; class Aves; order Passeriformes; family Furnariidae; genus Xenops; species Xenops minutus. Next base: position 49,568,148 of record JAWWEE010000074.1, read on the forward strand.
GCCAGTTTCAGCTGAAAACATGCACTTAACAGCAAGCAAACTCTCTCAACTTCTCTTCATGCTCTTGTCGAAAGCTTCTCATACTTCACACTTCAATTAACAAGGAACAGTCACTGCCGAAGAGTTTTCAATGTGTTCAAGTTCAGGACATTGCTTTCAGAGTAAGGCTTCACTTAAGCATTAAGAAGCATGGAAACAAATGGGACCTTTTATACAAAGCTCACAGCAGTTGGGCTAATCTGGTTTTTACAGTGATTCTTAAATTGGCTACTGGAAGGGCAGAAAGCATGGACTGACTTAAATTATATGACAGCAGGAGAAAGTCCAGATAGCAGGTTTCAGACCAGTTTCCAGAAAACAGTATTTTCTCCCACTCCTATGGGCAATAAATTGTCTTGACATACCATGAATATGGTAATGATAATTAATGGAAAATAAACTAAAGTATTAGGCAATCAGCACTAACTCCTCCATGGTCAAAATAATGCAAGAACTATTAAAATTAGCCAGTAAACTTTTTTTATCCATTGTTGTAAGAAAAAAATCGGGAGGCAAGCTATACTAGGCACCAGGTTTTTGATGGGGTTTTCTTTTGCTTGTTTTTGGGTTGGGTTTTTGCGTTGGTTGGTTTTGCTTGTTTGTTTTTTTTAAAGTCAAGCAGGTTTTTAACTACCTTGGCAACCTGCTCTTACATCACATATCTCTCTCACACTTAACTTGTGATTCTTACCATGCAAAAATAAACGAGTTTCAGAGTTTCAGTCCATGGCCTTTGTTGGTATTTTAAACGCAACTGTTCCATTAAAGCATTTGTAGAAATAGCTGTCACAACACCTGAAAAAGACATCAAAACGTTCTTAATATAATGGCACGTGTTTACATTGGCATCCAGAAATGTCAGAGGAAGAAAAACATAAAACCTTGCTAAGGTCACAGATGGTATGCTTCAAAGGACGTAGAAAGAAACTGTTTTAGTTGAATTTAACACACAAATATCTAGTTCTTGTAAGACTTTTGATAGAAAAAGGGTAGCTGGGGATTTTGTATAGGCAGATATTCTCAAAATCAACTACAGATATGCAGTCTTATCTTCAGCTTTCTTTACCTGTGCACAATTTCTTGTGCATTCTTAACCAATACCAAGGCCCTGCCATGGATTTGAGAAATCCAGATTTGTACACCCACCTCAGGCTCATTTTAATCAGAGATAATTTTTAATTATGAGGGTGTTGAGACATTGGAACAGGTTGCCCAGAGAGGTGGCTGATGCCCCATCCCTGGAAACATTCAAGGCCTGGTTGAATGGGGCTCTGAACAACCTGATGCTGCTGAAGATGCCCCTGCTCATTGCAGGGGGGTTGGAGGACATGGCCTTTCAAGGTCCCTTCCAACCCAAACTATCCCATGATTTTGCAGAGGATAATCTCAATGCAGAGGTGTTTTGTTTTTTGTTTGTTTGGGGTTTTTTTGTTTGTTTGTTTTTTATATTGGGGTGGAATGCAAAGGCAGGAGAAAGAATATTTATAAGGAAACAACTGATAGACTGAAAACATCCTTTCTGACCTTACACAGAACCCAGAGGTACAAAGAAAGTTTTTTGCTGAGATGTGGTACTTCCATAACCATTAATTCCATCAGGAACAAACCTGGAGTGAATTTCCTAATACATCTGAGATAGGTAGGAAGACTCCAAAATGAGCAACAAGAAATTGAGTCCCTGCAACACACCACCCACTCTGCTCCACCTCACAGAACTAGAAGAAATATCACAAAGGGCTTCTTTAAGCCAGCAAGCACAACAGCTGCAAAGCCTTGCCCCTTGGGCACTGCATGGGGAAAGGGAGATGGCCTAGGAGAGGGACATTTATGCTATTTACATACACAAAAGAGGCACAGTGAGTAGGGGCTGGCAGCCTCTTCCTCCTACAGGGAGGATGACAGAAGAGCAACAGTCCCCTATAAACCAGGCCACCCCAACCAGCTGGAGAAAGGGGAAGCAGTGGACCCCAACCAGCTCTTACAATCCCTTTTACTAGCCCCTGCTAATGTTGCTACTCACCCATGCCTTCAGGCTGACAGGAAGACTGCAGCCCACCCTGCATCTCCATTGATGCTGTAAGAAAAAAATAAACCAAGGCTCCTATTTGTAGCAGCTGCACCACAGCAGCCACAGGTGTGTAGAAGGAGAAGACTTGCCCCCTCAAAAAAATGGTCCTGAGGTGTTCGTGTTTGAACCTGAGGCTTGATAAGCACAGCAACATCACCTGTGCTACTTTTTGGAAGGGGTAGCCTGTCAGCCATGCTCTTCACATCTAAGTCAAAGAAGAAGGCATAATGTCTGTGCCCTTCTTTTCAGAAGGTGTAGGATTCTCAGGAGACTGAATTTAACTGGGTGAGAAAGGCAGGGGAGTTATGATAGCAGCAAGTACTCCACAGGGGATCTTTTAGTCTAGCTCAGAGATGGAAGGAGTTAAAAATAAAGTGTATCTATAATGTTTGGGTTCTATTTCACAGAATCACAGAATATACTGAGGTTGAAGGGACTCACAAAGATCATCGAGTCCAACTCCTGGCTCTGCCCAGGACCATCCCCAAGAGTCACCCCCTGTGCCCCAGAGCATCATCCAACCCCTCCTGCAGCTCTGGCAGCCTCGGGGCTGTGCCCACTGCC
>JAWWEE010000074.1:49588149-49599296 GCA_035221455.1 Xenops minutus
GTGTGTGTGTGTGAGCTCTGCGGGTGTGGGGTGCGTAGGAACACGGGTTCTGTATCATCTAATAGCTGCTCGCTGGGCTGGGCTGTAGTTGCCGGTAACTACACCTTGTGCTTGTCCGAAACAACAGGGGGAATGGGCAAAGTGTGCCCAATAACTTCCCTAAATAAAAGAGCTCCCCTGTTTGGATGGGTAAGCGATTTGGTGGTCGCCTTTTGGGTTTCTTTTAAATGGAAGGTAATAGCTTCAAATGTTTCCACATAATTGAGTTTTTAAAGTAAAAATATAAAGTGGGCCATACATATCCCAGGAGTCACCTGGAGAGCGACTTGTGTGTGTGATCTATGTGTTTGTTTTGTAGCATCACCTAACTGTCCTAGCAGCAAGCCTGCTGAAATGTTTATTTTCAGACACAAAATGACCCTCATGTTTTGTTCTGAGCTTGCATTTCCAATTCTCATTTGAAAGAGAGTTGCATTCTGCACTGCAAATCATTGCACTTCCACGAGTGGAAGCAATACCTCTGCTGGCATTCCAGTGGCTGGAGACAGGTTATGGAGAGGCTGGCACATAAAGCTATCAGTCATGCTTTGTCTTTTCCATTGGAAGTTAAACTGAGAAGAGAGGGCCTATGTGGACTGGAAGATGATACTGGTATTCTGGATAGTTTTCAGGATAATTAGTAGTGATTATAACTGGATCCTTAATTAATTAATTAATCTTCTTCTTTTCAGCTGACTCACTAATCTAATAGCATGTACCTCAACATTTAAGTCCTAGGAAATTGTGAAGTCTTAATAGAATGGAGAAACAACTGTGTGATACATAATCTCTGATGGAGATTTAAATCCTTCAATCTGTGCTTGCGAGTTTGTCAAACATTTTTTGTGGAAGCCTCCAAATGGTAGAAATTTTAGGAGTTGCCAGAGCTAGTCATGTTTAAGCTTTTTTCTTTTCTGCAGAAATAGGAGAATTTGATGTACTGTTGTGCAAAGAGATGAAAAAAGTCTTCAGTGCACTGCATGAGAGGTCAACTGTGAGGTTAAATAAGCTGTGATGCTGAATAGTGAATGTACTCCTTTGCTATTGCTTGATCTCAGTCTTCTCTTTGTAGTGTTCTTCTGAGGGAGGGAATGATTACAAACATTTTAAGGTGAAGTATTTTGAGTTGCATATGCTTTGACAATGTTGAAATCATGTTGTCTTTATTTTTTTAGACTTTAAGGAGAGGATCTTTAGCCATGAAAGCGAAAATGGAATGTCTCCTAGCTGTGCATTTGTTGTAATCTCTGTCACCTGTGGGCATGTCCTCTTTAGATAAATAACCCATGGAAAGAGTAGGCTGCTGGGCAGGAAGGATGGGAGTGGAAATGGGGCAGGGACAGATGTGCCTGAGAGGATAAGGCAGTTCTGGCTGAAGGCAGTCAAGGAGGAACACAACACTGCTAAATTAGTGTGGTTGGAGACCTTGCAGTGGTCCATGTGTCTTCTGTATTCAGACTGACTTCCAACTTCCATAAGAGCAGTTGTGTTCTTGACCTCAGTTAAGTACCACCCTGACATCCCTGTGTTTACTTCTACTAAGGTTTTGCCCTCAGACAGGGGTGTTCTGTCTGAGATGAGCTTTTACTCCTGTTAAATTTCAAGTGTATCTGACTTGGAAGAAAATAATTGTTGAGGCAGAGGATGTTGCTGTCTTAGAAACTGATGTATGGCAGTGTTTGATATCAGAGGATAATGTAAGTACAGTGTTTTATATAAAAAGTTGCTTAGGAACTGCATTTAGCTAGTTGACAACAGCATGATTTTTTGCTGCAGTTTTGCAGCTGAAGGAGTAGTAATTATATGAGAAAAACCTTCTAACTTTGTGATTGGATTTGTTTGCTCTGCCACCCCAGCAAGTGCTGTAGGATATAGTGGTCCTGGGAATCAGTGGCTGGTCATGTGTTCTTAGACAGGGAGCTCCCTGCCCCCTTGAGAGTGCTTACAGCCAACTTCCAGTAAATTTCTGATGGCTTCAAGCTATTGAAATTACTTTGCATCTAAATTGAAATCTGCTTTATGTGAACAAGGTAGTTTGGTAGGCTAGTGACAGCATTCTTGTGAATGGATTATAGCCTACCAACATCACAGATGCAATTATGGGGCAACTGTTTTCAGTCTCCTTTCTGCCTGATGAAGAATTGGTAAGAAACCAAGCAAATAGAACAGCTGGTATTACTGTATGTCCACTAAAAGTTCTGCTGCAGTACTTAAAATCAGCTCTTAGGGTAGTTCTAAAATGTTATTGTTAAGTCTTGCTGATTGCAGAATCTGAAACTGTTTATAGTCCTTGCAGATGTAAAGAAGTTAGTCACTTTAACTATAATAAATGTGCCTTGTAGACAGTCAAGGGGGTTGTTAAATCCTCTTTTCCTAGTCATCCTGCTTTCTTGACTATTGTGAGTCAGAGCGAGCACCTAAAATCCAAGGATTTATCTGTGTATACAGCTGCTTGTTGAACCTCTTTGGTAGATGTGCAACCCACAGCCATCAGGTCTATACTTTTGAGCTTTAGGAGTTCTTCACAGCAGAAAAAAAAGAATCTGAAATTCCTACAGAAAAAACAGTGCTGGATTTAGGGGTGGGAACAAGTTAGAAAGAAATGTAGTATAGATTAAGTAATGCTGCCTTAGAATGACCCAGTGAGAGAGTTCATTGCCTTTGCCTGGAAGGTGGCTTAGTATTTACTGCTAGTGTGTTGTTTAGGATTAGGTTTGCCTTTATCAAAATTCCCAGCACCTTTGGGACAATAGGTTGGTAGCACTGCAGTGTCCAGGCTGTGCATAGAGGGGGGGGAAATGAAGAAAGGTGTGTTGAAGAGGTTAGACAACACAGAGAGAAGATGTAATGAGAAACACAATTACTACAGAGAACTCAAAGTAAGCTGTGCTGTAATCAGTTTATAATGCTAATGTGGAGAGGAGCCAAGAATGCAGAGCAGGTAGAACAAACAAGAGATGTAGAGTTGGTTACATGGTGACTCTGTAATCAATACTTTAGTGGGATTGATGATACTTATTTTGTGATATTGGCTCCTTAGTTCAAGTAATTACAATGTACATTGAATTCCTACCAGTGCAGTTCATTTAATGCATTCTATTTTTCTCTGTAACGGTAAGTTTACTGCATCATTTGATGCAAGAGTTTGGGAATGTCAGGTGCAGTAGCCCACAAGGTTTCCTTAAAAGTTGACATGTAAATATACTCTATGACCAAACAAGTATTTCTGGAAATTATGGACAATGAGGTTTCCAAAGGAGCTTTGCACCTCTGTGTAGTAGATGGATAGCAGGGATCAGCCACACATGCAGGTTTTGGTACCTGTTTCATTTGACTCTGAAATGCTAACTTAGTATCCTTCTGTGCTACTGTTAGCCTCACTCCTTAACTCCCATCCCTGTCTCCAGGAGTCTGAGAGTGCTCTATGTGTAACACCCCTGTTCTTGTCAACATTAGAGTGCACTAAACATGGAAGTCTTACAAAAATGGAACTTGTGTTAAGGATGTAAAAAGCCAGCTGTGAGTGTTACAGTCCTTCTCTTTGCAGTACTCCCATTCAGACAGTGCTGGCCTGTCATGTCAAGGCTGTAGCAGTGTAGTCCTGTTGGTATAGCTGTGCTGTCTCCTGAAAAGGCTTTTTTAATATGGAAGTAGTTAATTCCAGCAATACTTCCCCGAGAGGGGTTTGTTTCAGACCTCAAAATAAAAGAAATTATATAGACCAGAGAACAGTGTTGATGTGGCAGACTCCTGCAGGGAGGCTGTGTCCCTCACAAACCCCACTCTGATGGGGGAGGTCACAGCCTGGAAGATGTTTGAGTAGTGGACCTGAAGGTCCTACTCCAAGCAGGGCTGGTAGCAGCTCATCCTTGACTGTCTCTCACTGTTACCCATAGAGATAAAAGTTAGCAAAATTAGACATACTGAGTTCTAGTGGAAGAGCTATTCTGGGAAGACACCACTAGATCATGAAGTTCTTGCACACTTAAACACCTCAATTAATTCCCCCTAGTGTAACATGCGAAAAAACTTCATTCCCATCCTCACAACACTTGTATTTTTTAAAAATAGCTCTCTTAACAACTGATTTCTGTAAGGTCGAAATTTATATTTAATATCCAAATTCAGAGTTCACTGCAATGCTTCAGTTACTGGTCCAGTAGGGTCGTGACTGGTAGCTCAGTACACCTTATTGCAACTTGTATTCTCTGATTTGTTATAAGTTTACATTTTTGAAGTTGTCACTTGTTTTCAAATAAGTACAACGTTTGTTTTTCATTGACATAGTTCACCTAGAGAAGTCAATGATGCAGCATGAGTCTGGATGGGTATGATTTGTTCAAGCATCTTTCCTTACTGCTCCACATTGTGTGGTTTTTGTCTGCTGCTGGTTCAGGTGTGATGGCTTTGAGAGTCCAGTTCACTTGTATGCACTGGAAGTAAGGTGTATAATACACCAGGAAAACTTAACCTTTGTACAGTCCATTCACTATTTAAAGAGCCAATGCATCTGGCTAAATACCAGAAACTTCTTTCTTTTCAACAAGTTGACCATGTGAACTGTTTTTAAATGGTTAGTGTTGCAAGGAAGAAAATGTAGCTACACGTAACTTTCCTAATGTAATTCCCTTCATTCTGCAACATTGTGGAGTACCCACTAGGAAGATACCCACTAACTTGAAATGCCTAAAATTCTACTACTTGATTGTTTTTCTCTGTTTAATGAAGAACACATTAAGAACAGAGTAACAATGAAAAATTACGACTCTGATAAAGAATAACAAAGCTGCCAGTCTGAATTATTAATTTGGTTTGAATCAATAGTCATTTTGTTTTAGTGTATAGTGTAACATAAAGGACTGTTTTTAGAAAAAAAAGATTAAAGAAATCCATGTGCATTTTCTTCAGAAATCTTAAAGAGAAGTAACCAAGTGTTTTCTCCAGGTGCAGCATTCTTTCTGTGAAAAACTTGTCTCAGGTGTGATTGTATAACCACAGTTAAGAAGGAGCTGTTGCTGCCATTTGGACTCAGAGGAGTTAAATTATAACTCTTAATCCAAGCTATGTCTCTGGCCTCTTTATTACATCTTGTTTTGATAATAACTTGGATTTTAAGTCATGATTTCAACTTTTTAGCCTTCTGCTGGGAGGGAAAACACTCACTTTTGACCAGTATATATTGCATATCTTAAATGTCTCTGTGCTTCGATAAGAAATGCTGTTGCAGGCATTGCCAACTGGTTTGTCCTGTGTTCAGAGCATGGGTGGTTGGGATTTTTAGATTGATGGTGTTCAAGAGGCCAGTAGCTGATCCCCAAAATATTTTAGGAAACCCTGGATGTGTACACCCGTGCCACTGTCTCCCTGTCAATCATTTAATTTGGACATGTAGTTATTAGTTTACTGATGGACTTACAATGACACCTAAAAGAAAGGTTTTATAGTGCAGCTGCTCACAACAAGGCTAGAATTTCTCAGCTCCTCTTTGCCCAAGAACCAGAGTGAGATACAAAATGTTTGGTTTTGGAATAATTTTGAAACCTTAGAAGGTCCTGATTATTTGGAAACTTCTTTACTGTCCTTGTCTCTTTAATATTTTTCGTTGGATCTTATTGAGAAAGTTGATCTTTTTAGGTAACTTGGGTTGGCACATGTTGAAATTTTCTGTTAGAAGAGCATCTTTTCTTGAAGTTAAATGAGGGTTAAGCTCTATCTGTTTTAGTTTGTCTTGCAGAGGTTCAACTTTATACCTCTTGCAGTAAAAGCAGATAGAGGACTAAGCTAACAAAGGTGTTCTTCTGTGCAAGATGTAGGAGTTAATACTGAGATCATGTTTATAACATGCAGAGTTTGAGTTTCTTCAGACAAGTATTTTGAAGAGCATTGCAAAAGTGAAGTGATTGCAGTGATTTTAAGTGAAGTTTGAAAAATTTGAAGAGAAGAATACACGGCTTGAGGACTGAAGTTTTATATTTTATGTTTTAATCTTTCTAATAGGTTTTACTAGAGTTTTAGGAGATAAGACTTTTTCTACATATATGGTGGAAAATATGTTTCTGTGAAAAGAAACTGAAACAGAAACAATCTTGCAGCCACATTCTAGGACTTCTTTTAAGAAAATATGAACAGGACAATAAAATACTGAAATGGCTCTAACTGACCCAGTCATAAATTAGGTGGTCAGTAGTTTGAAGGTGGTATTTTCCATAGTTTCCATTTCTTAACAGACTAAGATCATTCATGCTGTTATCTGTGAACAAGAGAAATGGGTTTTAACAGCACTACTTTTCTGGTCTTTATGCAGGACTCTGTATAAGCATTAAAGAAATAAACCCCTCAAGGTAAAAGCTATAAAATTAGCTTCTGACTCTAGACTGATGCTGCAACTCAGTTGAAAGCTTGCAAGTGACCAGCTGGAAATAAAATGTTTTCCTAAGTCAGCAGTAGTGAATGTTTTGTAGGCCAGAGAAAATCCTATATTACACCATGCAACATTGAAAAGGTATTAGGTCACATACTTCTCACTGGAATTTTCAAGGTCTTGTGGACAGGAAGGAATACAGCTCACACTTGGTAGTGTTTAGCATTGCAGCATGTGTGGAATTAAATGAATTGAATGTTGATATGTGCCTGTTGGGACATAGGAAGAGGGACCCCTCCAGTGATGTGTAATAGAGCATAATCCTTCATGGTGCCTTTTCTAAGACTCTTTGCCTTTGGAGTATGGTTACAAAACTAATTTTTTGGTAATTTATCAGAAGTTTTTGATAGCTGCTTCACTTCGTTACCCAGCTAGTCTGAAATGAATGTTGTGCTTGTTTCTGCGTTCAGAAATTGAGCCACGGTTTTAACATACAGTGCTATATAAAGAGCTTTTTCTAGATAGCCTGTTCTGTTAAAACTTGGAACTTACACTCATTCTTGTAAGTCATTTAACAGTCCTTCAGTGTTCTGATTTACCATGTGCATTATAAAAGCTGTAAGAATTCAAACAGTACCAAAAGGCAATTTTAAAAAGTTACTACTTTGCAATTTGAGAACATTCAACTTGAAAATATCTTTTGTAGTACTGCAAGAAAAGGATGGTTAATATTTTAAACAGGACAAGATCAAAACCATTTTGCCCTGGCACTTAATGTAGAAATTGATAAATTGACCTGAATATTGATAATTTCATGAAGTTAATGAACTGAATGCTGTCTGTTTCTAGCCACTGCATGTTTTATGCCCATAGTGTGCAAAATAGCCATGAAAGTCTACTATGTATCATGCAATTGGCAGTCGAACTAAAAGACAATTAATTGCCTGATTGGGTCTTTTAGGTCTATTAGATTAACTCTATCAATTTTTCAAATCAAAGCTCTAATGGTTTTAGAATCAACTGCATCTAAAAATGGGGAGGGATCTAACTAAGTGTTTCAGCTTTATGAGTGCTGTATTTCTGTGCAACATGAGGCGTATAACCACTCATGTCCTTGAATCACCTACTCAAAAGGGTAGTTAAAAGTTTTTGTGAGCCATGATGTGGAATCCTTGCTCCCTGAATAAAACAAAGATTATTATCATTTTGGGAGGGGAAACTTGCTCTGCGTAGAATGTAAATGGGAGGAGATGTTCCCAGAACAAAATACAGCTATAAAAGTAGTGCTCTTGCAATAATACTACAAACAAGTACTTATAAATTTCTAACTGGGTGGTAAGACAAGTGGCAAAGTCATAAAATAAATGAAGTAACTTACTTTGCCAAGTCAGGTTTCACTAAAGCATCTTGCTACGGCTGGAGGGTTCTTTAGAGGAATAAAAGGAAATCTTTGAAATGCAAAATCCAACATGCTCCTATTTTACTAGGTTCCATTTGGCTGGTGTATTGATGCAGTGTGCCTGTGGGGAGAGAGAACACTTGCCTGTGTTTGTGAAGAGGAGATGGAGAACTTGGTGGTACCTGCTTCTTGATGTCTCTTGTCAATGCCCTGCATTCAGTCCTGTGTGTTTGCACCATTTGTGCTGTGGCCTTTGGTGTAAATGTGCTTGCACCTGCTGGAGCACTTGTTTCCTGCAGCCTTTATTGTTATAAACTATTTTATCAGCATAAAATGGGAAGGATTTTGGTATTTCTATTCCGCTTTTGTTGCAATTTCATTCAGCAAGGCACTGACAGGCAAAAGAAGGCAGTGCCTGCCTTAAACGCTTTATTGGAAAGCTTAAACTTTTTCTGTGTCAAGAATTTCATAGGAGTGTTATTCAAACAAGGCTTCTGTGTTCATTCTGTCTGTGCTAATACTTGAAAGAATTTAAGGGTGTTCATGTGAGTTTTCGCTGTGGTACTATATGGCAAGGAAAAATAAGTTGTTTTGAGAAGGATAAATTCCCTGAGCTGTCAGCATCAGAACTTGTCTTGGTGTGAAAGGAACACAAGTCTGTGCTTGTACCAGGCAGAGCCCTGACCTATAGAAGGGGTGCAGATGGCATCCCTTCTGTAGAGTCCATGAGTGTTGGCTGCAGCCTGCCCTGAGCCTGGTGACTTGGTTTGGTTATGCAGAGGCCATTTATTTCTAGATGTCCCTGTAACTTTTCAGTTAACTTTTCTGATTATAGAGCAGTGAAACTATTTGGGTGGAGTTCTGGGTTTAGTGAGCGTGGAGCTGAAGTCATTCTTTCTGGCTGTGAAAATGACCATGGGAATATTTGCTTTTTCTAGAAAACACACTTCTGGCATTCTGAACTTCTAAAGGAAGACTAGAGGGGTTTTAACAATTAACAAGATACTTTTGTTAGAGCAAAACCTATATTTTTTTCAAATATTTCTCTTGGAACCCACCTTCAGACTTTTCTCAAAGAATCTACTTCAAGCCAAGTCAATACGCTTACATTTAAATCTTCTTAAGATTTCTGTGGTGCATGCTGAAGTGTAGGTGTACAGAGGCAAAAAAGACACACTGATGTTGGTTGAGTTTCCTTTTGAAGTATGATTGACAAAAAACCCCTTGGAATTGATGATACTGAATATGCTGTGAATGACTTTTTGAATACAGAGCTCTTGAACTGCTTTTTCAAGTGAACTGCTGAAGCTCATGCTGCAAGCTCTGGCACAGTGCCCTCCAGGATGCTCCATTCTTGTTGCCTTCAGAGCAGCTGGAAGCAGCAGCAGCTCTGTGCAGGTGTGAGTGAAGCCTGGCTTAGCAGTCAAGTTAGCTTCCAGATGTGCTTCCTTGTACTTGAAATACAGGATGAAAATCACAGACTCACAGAATATGCTGAGCTGGAAGGGACTCATAAGGATCATTGACTCCAAACCATTAGCCTTGCACAGAACCATCCCCAAGAGTCACACCATATGCCTGAGAGTGTTGTCCAAATGCTCCTTGAACTCTCCCAGCCTTGGGGCTGTGCCCAGTGCACTGAGGACCCTGGTCAGTGCCCACCACCCTCTGGGGGAAGAACCTTCTCCTGAGATCCCCCCTGCCCCTGCCCTGACACAGCTCCAGCCATTCCCTGGTGCTGTCCCTGTCCCCCCAGAGCAGAGATCAGTGCCTGCCCCTCCTTGCCCCTGCCCAGGAAGGTGTCCCTGCACTGAGCTCTCCCCTCAGTCTCCTCCAGCTGAACACCCCAAGTGCCCTCAGTGTCCTCACACCCTTCCCCTCCAGGCCCTTCCCCATCTTCCCTGCCCTGCTTTGGACACTCTGCAATGGCTTCAGGCCTTCCTTCCACTGTGTCCCCCCAGACTGCCCCACTATTCCAGGTGAGGCCCCCCCAGTGCAGAGCAGAGCAGGACAATCCCCTCCCTCACCCGGCCGGCCATGCTGGGCCTGATGTCCCCCAGGACAGGGATGTCCCTCCTGGCTCCAGGCACTGCTGACCCGTGCCCAACTGGCCACTGACCAGGACCCCCAGGGCTCTTCCCCGGCACTGCTTTCCAGCATCTCATTCCCAGTCTGTCTGTCCATCCAGAGTTGCCCCATCCCAGGGACAGAATCTGACACTTCCCCTTGCTGAACTTCCCGTGGTTGGTGATTCCCAGCCCTCTGACCTGTCCAGGTCTCTCTCAGGGCCTCCCTGCCTTCCAGGGACTCAGCAGCTCCTCCCAGTTTGGGCTCATCTGCAAACTTGCCCAGTGTCCCTTCCAGTCCTGTGTCCAAGTCATTGATGAAGATGTTGAAGAGCACAGGGCCCAAAATGGAGCCCTGTGGAACCCCAGTAGTGACAGGTCACCAGTCTGATGTCACCCCAGTCCCTGTCACCCTCTGTGCTCAGGCCTGAAAAAGGAAATAATTAACAAGGGCCTCCCCCAACAAACCCAGGAACAACTCCCCTTTTTGTTTGCCCACTGCCAAGCTCCGACCCCCTGCCCTGCCACAGAGTCCTGTCCACTCTGTGACCTCCACCACCCTGAAGGAACACGTGGGATGACCCTGCTGTGGTCACTGTGCTGCAAAATCCCAGTTACCCCTGCAGTACTTGGCACAGATTTGCCACAGACACTTCATTTCCAAAACCGAGAGTGCCAAGCAAACAGCTACTTGTTTCGAAACAGAAACATAATCTCACATTTTGGTAGTGCACTTGAGAGTTGAAAAAAATTGTTTCCTGTGGCAGATGCAAACCACCTGAAGCACCACGTGCTTTCCTAACTGTGGGATGAGAAAGTCCCAAGTCACTTTTGACAAGCACCCAACCAAAGGCCATGAGTGAAGTGCCCCAGTCTGCTAAAGACTAAACTTCCACACAGTTTCAGGCTTAATAGTAGAAAAATACAATTGAGGGCATCACAGGTGGGCACACACAGAGGCAGTGCTGAGTCTTGGCACTCCACAAACAGTTCCTTCCTCTGTTTGTACAACTCCCACTGCTTCAGCTTGTGTTTTGCCAGTATCCAGACTCCAACAGGGACTTTTCAATGGCATCAGCAGCTTCTGGTATCGCACAAAGCACAGGAACACACACAACAGACCTGCAACACATTCCCTCACTCTTAGAATCCCTTGGCCTTGGACACTTCCAGGGCTGGGGCTTGTCTGGGCATCCTGTGTCACTGTTTGGGTTGGAAGGGACCTTAAAGCCCATCTCATTGCACCCCCTGCCATGGGCAGGGACACCTCCCACCAGCCCAG
>JAWWEE010000074.1:49599396-49621826 GCA_035221455.1 Xenops minutus
TGCCCAGGGAGCTGTCCCTGCCAGGAGGGCTCCCCTCAGTCTCCTCTTCTCCAGCTGGACACCCCAAGTGCCCTCAGTGTCCTCACACCTTCCCCTCCAGGCCCTTCCCCATCTTCATTGCCCTCCTTTGGACCCTCTCCAATGGCTCCATCTCTCCCTTCCACTGTGTCCCCCCAACCTGCCCCACTATTGCAGGTGAGGGTGCCCCAGTGCTAGTGTGCCTTGGGTGACACTAAGTGAAATGTGTTCTTGAAGTGCTTCCCTGAGCTCTCAGTTGAACAGCTCCAGTTAGGACTCTGAGCTGTTGATCCTGCACTGAATTCTTCCTTGTAGGCCATACATTGACTCTTAGGGGTGAGGGGAGTGGAAGTGTCTTTGATCTTATCAAGTACAGAATAACAGCATCTCCCATGAATGTAATTTGACTTTTCACAAGAGACTTGATTATGGATAATTGACGTGGGAGGCTCTTCCACACATGTGCCCTCATGTGTTTCAGCCTTTCATTAGTTCTGCCTGCAGTAGAAAATCAGCAGTAGTACCACAGTACCTGTTTATCTGTCTTCCAAATCCATGGAAGTCTGTGGATAGCTTTGCCAGGCTAGTGGCATGTAACTGTTCATTCTTCTATTGTGACTGCTGCTACTGTTAATTCTTTCCTCATGGTGTATGATCTTAAATCAATACAAAATTAATGCCTTCTGTTAATATGCTAGATTACAGATTGTCCTGTTTACAAATATCATGTAAGAGAAGACATGCCTCTTACACTTTGTGTTAAAGCAACATTGAGCACTGCCAGCCTCAGAAAGCTAAGTTCCCTCAATGATTAAAATAGATTCAGATGGGGCACCAGCCGTGTAATGAACTTGTGGAAACACAAACAGTATTCCAGACTCTCACATAAATCTGTATATTACCAAAATTATTTCACAGTGTGACTTTAGTCAGTCAAACTGAAAGCAAGCTCATTGCTGGGGTGCTTGAGTTGGCTTCTCTTCCCACTCGTCTCTGGAGCAGACCAGAGAAACCATTGCAAGTATCTAGAATTCTTCCCAATGTTTTGTAACAGCCATCAAATAACTTGTAAAAAGGAAGGAATCTTCAACAAATACTAGACTGTGGTTGAGAAACTTTAGGACACTTGTGTTGTTTTGCCACAATGTTTATAGGCTGGGAGTGCTGTAGTTTTGCTCTCCCCATGCTCAGCTCAGTGTTGTTCTGGGCTGCCTGTGGTGCCAGCAAGGTTGTTTAGGTAGCCAATCTGTCTAAAAAGCAGTATAGGTTAACTTGTCTAGAACAACTTCTGAAGTGCTTTGCCACCTAGCTGTTGCAAACACCAGTGCTATTGGGAGAAAGGATGTGGGAATATCAGTCAGGCTGCCAGGTTCAGTTTATATCAGCCTTGCAGACTCCCAGTTGGGCTCAAGGGTTGTGTGTTTTGTGGGTCGTTTATGTGGCCAGTGATGAAGCTGATACATTTTCTTTTCGGTACATTGCAAGGTTTGAAATCTTAAGACCTTGATTTTGTTCTAGACCATTTCTGTTGTTTAGTTTGTCAGGGTTTTCATGTGCTGTTTCATGTGGGTTTCAAGAAATTTCCTTATGGAAGTGCCTTCCTGGAAATCATCTTGCAGGATGCTGAAGAGGCTTTTTGGTAACAAAATGCTGAAATGATGACTTAAAAATAAGGAATACGTATCTATTCTCACATCAGGAGCTGCTGCCTAGTTCATGCCTATGCCCAGAAACTGGCACTAAGGCCCTGTGGAGCCTCAGAAAATCCGTGAACTTCTTTGCTAGTGTTTTTTTGTGACTTCTTGTTGGAGTTCTTCTGATGTTGTCTTAAGAGTATAAAGCTGCAGGCATGTGGGAACCACTGTTCTTTATAGCAGTGTGATGTAACTTACAGGGTGGATGGGGCCTCAGGTACTTGGTGATGAGTTCACTGGATGACTTTGCCAATTTAAGTGCCTGGATATGGTTGGAGTTTGAAGCACTTGCCTCAAGGAGCTGGAAATATAGGTCTTTTGCCTGAAATTTACTGCTGCTGAGAGGTGGAACTTCAGTCAGTTTTCTGCCCTTTACTTTTGTTAGTGTGTGTAGTCAGTCACCATAGTAAATTTGTTTAGTAGGTGTGGGAGACAAGCACCTTTCATGGTGTGCCCTAGAAAGCTTTAGAAAGAAGGGTTCTTAGGAAACCTTGAACCTGCAAATCCTAATTACCAGTTAAACACATTTATGTCAAAGGATTATTTTCAGGAGATACGGAAATATTTATTGTGAAAGTTTCTACCTTGTTCTGAGGGTGAGGTTCAAGAGGCCTATTGCATTTATGTAATGAGACTAGTCATTTCTAAGATAGGTTTGAGTACTGGTGTTCTCCTTTCTCCAGGCTACAATTCATAGTCATTATTTAACATTTGAAATACTTGTTCTACCTTAATAAAATCCTGATGCTACTTCCTGCAGAGCTTGACAGATGTTGTGTGCTTAAACACCAGCCAAACTTGAGCCAAAGAATGACACTTGCTACAGTCATGCTGATCTAGCTGTAAAAACTTCCTTACTCTCCAGTTCTTGAAACAGCTGGTATCGTGTATCCCAACTTTTGTCCTCATGTATCCTATCAGTTTCTGGGTCATGGGCTGTTTCTGCTGATCTGGTTTGAATATTGTAATTGGAAGCAGCTGTTGGGAGGGTTAGACTCTGCTTGCCTGGAATTGCCTCCCTCCTTTTCCAGGAACACTTTTGTTGCAGAAATGTCTGAGTCATTCCTGAGGTGTCATCCAGATACTTGGCATCTGGTATGCTAGTGCTGTTTTCAAACAATACATTCTCCAGGGTAATTTTGCTGTTAATCAAACTGAAACTACTGGACTCAATAAATAATGAAGTGACCTGCTGAATTTGTGATCTTTTCGTAACAGGTAAGATTATATTGCTTGATGGTCCTTGGGGGCATTAATATATTCTCACCTTTCAAAATTTTTCCTCCTGTGTTTTTTCTCAGAAAGTTGATCTTGTAATTTTTAGGTCATGTGAGACAAAAGTTTTGAAGAATTTGGGGGAATTAAGAAACTTCAGAGAATATTTAAACTCACTTTAGAAAATTCTGTCAAATAATGACTGTGAATTTTCACTTCAGAATGAGATAAGCTGCAGCTAATATTTCTGGAAGTGATAGATTATACTAAGTGTAATGTATAGAGGAATGCAGGTATTAATTTCTTCAATTAGAAAAAAATTGAGTTATTTGATTAGAACAACATGAGCTTCCACTACTAAATTTTCTTTAATTGTTGTAAGAAATTGATAAATTTGCCTTTCTGGAAATATTTTGGTCAAAGCATACTAACTGTAGTTCTTAATATTGTGCAGGCAGCTCACCTATTTTGATGAAATTACTCCTCTTCCTTCAAATGATCAAGTTCTGACTCTGTTAAACAGAGTAAAGACAGGTGCTGTAATGTATCAGCTGGTGGTTGTAGGTGATGCTTGTTATATAAAAGAGTCTTCAGGGAAGAAAGCTACTCATCATAAAAGTGAGTGGGTAATGAGGTTAATATGACAGACTTTCAAATCTTAATGTAGTCTTCTCTGAAAGGAAAGGAACTGTGGTTCAGTTTCCATGTATTAGTTTCATGTAGACTATAAAATAAACAATAAAAAATTGTTTTGTAATTGAAGAAGAGCACTGCTATCTCTACTTATTAACTAGAATTTACTTTACTAACTGTCCCAGCTATCACTAAACACAAAGCTGTGTTTAACTAGTCCCCTTCAAACCAATGTCTGCAGCAAGTCAAAGTGCTCCTGTTAAGGACAAGTGCACGTTCACAAAGCCTGCATTCAGCTGCATGTATAGTACTGCTCAGGCTGCCAGCTGACTTGGTGCCTGCGATGATGTGACTTGGGTGTAATGCTTTTCTTCCCTGGCCTGTTGACACTGTGTAGACAAGACTCCAGGGAACCAAAATGGGCAGAACAGCTTCTTGACCTCTTTTGGTCTCATCCTCTAAGAAAATGAGGCTGATCATGTGCTCTGTTCTTTGTTATTTTTCAGCCTATTGGCCAGTTTTGAGTGTGTTTTGTCAGAGATTTAGGTGCCTTGGATTGTTTCTGTAAATACGTGCTGCTGGTTAAAGAGGAGGCAGTCTGCCCTGTGACTGATAGTGTTCCCTGGAAAGGAAGTAATCTCAGCTGGGTTGTTTGTTTCCCCATTGGGATGGTACACAGCTACTCTGCTGGCCACATTTTTGCTCCCTTCTAGTGTATGAACTGTGAGATTATTGCATTGAGGAGGGCTGTAGAGGACAAATGGCACAGATATGTGAGAAAGCATGCCTTGATTGTTTTGGAGCAAGCTACTCTGTAAGAAAAAGCCAACAGAGAAACAGGACAGCTTAAGAGGAGTCTTCTCAGTTTGATCAGGTGAACAAGATGAGTGAGGGGATGAAACCCTTGAGGTTTTTTCACCCTTAAACATATTTTTGTCTCAATTTATCAGGCTGAAGTAGTAGATGGGAGGACAAAATGAAGACTAATAAAGACAGATCAAGCATTCCTGCTTTTTGTTTTCTTCTTCCCCAACATGTATTTGCAAAGATACCTTCCCTGAAAGTTTTGTCCCTGAAGATGAAAACCTGTTTCTGTGCTGGTTCTCTTAGCCTTGTGAACCTGGATAATCATTCTGTGCTTCGAGACCTTCCACAGAAGTTAACATGATGCTTTTGTAGCCGAGTCCTGTGACAGAAACAGTGCCCAGCTCGCTCTTCTGGTGGGTTGAGCTGAATGTTGGGTTTAACTCCGTGGGGGACTGCAGGTAACCTATTTTTTTGCACAGAGCACCTTTGATGTAAGGTGTAAAACTCCAGATAACTTGGTATTGATACAGGTGGAAGCCAGTCACTCAAGACAAGCACCAGCTTTACAACTCCAGCTACATGCTCCTAGATGATCTTAATCATGTAAAAATAGCCTAAAAGTTATTTAGTTACCTCCTCTTCTTTCTTTGATCAGATTTGTAGACTGTTGGACAAGGTGGCATCGCTGATGCTAACATGAATTCCTGCCCCTGCAGTTCTCAGATAATCTAATTGCTCCATAGCCTGGCTCTCCAGAGCCCATCCCAGCTCCAGCTGGAAGGCTGCCATTAAATGGAGCACAGACTCACTCGTGGTTATCTGCAAGCAGGCAATACAGCAGCTGTAGGAGCTGGAGAACTGCTTACTTTGGCAGAGCACTCAGAGATTCATTCCTTTGTGTCCTTATCTGCTGGAAAAGGGCAGTCTCCTAGGAGTTTATCTGCAGTGGAGCTGAGGACTGATCCCTAGCATGGTGGTGAGACAATGCTCCTGCCCTTCTGAGTGGAGGTATTGCATTACATTGTTGAGCCAGTTGAGCTTTCACTTCCCTTCCAACTTGTTGAACTACGCAAAGAACTGTTTAAACTTTCATATATGTCATCAACTGTATTGCTGCTATGGAATTTCCAGTGGGTGTGGTAAAAAGCTGACTGGGATAAATGGGTGATACAGCTATTGACAACACCCTGCTTGAATCTGTGAGTGTCTCTGTGCTGTAGGGTGACCGTAGGATTTTACGGCAGGATAATCCTGTGTTTATCTCCTGACCCTCAAATAATTTTGTGCTGGGAAGATGAAAATAAGTTTTACAAACCCACAGTACACATGATAAGAAAGTCTGCATTTTTGAGCTTCATGCAACAGGATTCTTGCCACAGTCACTATCAGTTTTATCATAATTATAAAGTAGGACAGTTCAGAAACTAGATTTGACCCAAATTAGTACTTCTGATAAAAATAAGCCAGACTACTTAAATTATGGGTGGAAAGAAAGACTGTGTGAAACTTCATCTCAGGTGCTTTACTGTTAAAACTGGAATCTGGGTTTCTCTTTGCTTTTTAAAGCACTCAACAGGTAGAAGTATGTGGGAGTATCTTAAAACATCACCTTGAAGGTCTCTCTCCTCTCTGGCCCAGTACTTGCTCTGAGGCCATCTCTTTGGATTAAGTGTTGTTTGCACAGTGTCATATTGTCTTGTTTATAACTTACTTCTCTCTTTCCACATTGTCTACTATCAGCAGGCCTGAGTTTTTTTAAATCTTTATTGGATTGTGAAGAACTTGGGAGCAAACTGGCCTCCAGAGGTGCCTCCTACTACAAATGGTGGCAGAGTATTTACGACAAGCTTATCTTTAAGATTTGAGGTCTGTGGCAACGTGCAGTTTTGCTGTCTTCAGTATCTCCATGGAATGCTTATTGGTGACTGGGAATACTGGGAATACTGCTTTCACTGGTAGGGTCAGGTTTTTATAATTTCAAGTTTCTTTGGCTCAATCTCTTACACTTCTCTGGAAGGGTGGTATCAAGGCTTGTGAAAATGATTGGCTGCCATAAAATCTTTCTAGTTAAATAATTTTCAGTCACTAACTTGATTATTTCTAAGGATCAAGTTGGAAGTGGAAATGTGTTGGATTCTTCGTGTGTCAGCTGTTGCAGAGAGAATAAAAAGCAGTAACTTCTGTTTGTCACACTGGCACACTGCTTGTTGAGTTGCATCTTGAAGTAAAGTACCAATTTTCACATTGCTCAAACTACTTAGACTGTAGGTTAATTTACAACAAATATTACAGTGAAACATTGCTCTTGTGTATTTGAACTTTTTCAGATTGTTTGCACAAACTCTCCTGACAGAATTCCTGCTGAATTCCTTTGGACTTGTTCCAGGATTGAAGTACTTAGAGAACAGTCTGAAATACATACTAAGAAGTGTGACTTTCAGGATATGGTTTTCCTTTCTAAGGCAAAACAATGGAGTAGTTCAAAATGCAGTGTAGTAGGTTGAAAACGTGCACATGGCTTGGAACTGTTTTCATGTTCTCGTACTCCCTCTTGAGTAAAAAGAAAGCAATGGTTCTTTTAAAGCCAAAATGAAAATGTGGTTTTATTCTTCTTCATCTCCTTTTTAAAAGAATTTGTGACATAATGTTAGTTGTATTTCTCTGCTATGGCTCTCTAATGGCTACATCAGCTTACTCATGCTTAGCTAATCTTTCTGGGGAAAACAATTGGAATGATTTAGTTTTCAATTGCATCTTCAGAATTCTTTGACAGGAGAATGGGTGGTGGTACTGATGTGATCTGAAGAGTTTTTCATGTGGGTTGGGGGTTAACCTTGGTGGACAGCTCAGCAGCACACAGCTGCTTCCTTGCTCCAGCTCCACCAGTGGCATGAGGGAAAGAATGGAAAGGGTCAAAGTAAGAAATCTTGTGGTTGAGTTAGTGATCATTTAATAAATCTTAATAAAAAAGGGAAAACAAACCCAAGGAAAACAAGTGATTCAAAAAACCCAAACTTGCTCACCGCCAGTCCCTGAGCAAACTTCAAACTTCTCAGCCAACTTTTCCTGCTAAGCCATGGCATGGGGATATCCCTTTGGTCAGCTGTTCCAGCCCTGTGTCTCCTAGCTGCTTGCTGGCATGGCAGCATGGGAACCAGGAAAGCCCTGGATACTCTGCATTCATTTAGTTTTACTTCTAGGAAGGATTGGCTTAATCTCTGCTGTAGCTTTGGTCAACATGCTTTTGTCCTTACCTGCCTCACTGCCAACAAAACCACAGTGCGTGGCCCCAACTAGGGGTTTGGATAGAAGTTTGAAGAAAATAGTCACGCTTTGCATTCTGATTAATCTGCACACAAGGGCGATTCATTATGCAGGAGGATGTAATTTTGGTGTGACATTGTCAAATGATCATGATGGGTAAAGGTAATGAGGTAATAGTGCCTTGTCACTATGCTGTGTCATCATCTGCTAGTTCTGTGTGTAACTGAGCCGTGCTGCCCTGTGAATGTGCTCTTTGAGCTTTCTAGGTAACAAAGTCTAAGGTGCTACCATAGATGTTTGTTGTATTTATATAGGTATTGTAGATGTCATTGTGTCTTTTGGAGTTCAGGGTCTGTTTTGACCTTAAGTCCCTGGTGGAGAGTACTTTCTGTCACTGCATGGGGACTTTCCCATGTCTTAAGAACTGTGCAAGCATTCACAAATACAGTTATATTATTATTGAGATAGAGAATGAATCAAAGGTGTGGCAAGATAGTTAAGAGATCTGCTAAAATTATAACATGCTTGATTTTTTAAAAAAGTGAATGGAATTGTTAGGTTTTGTGTTTCTGTACACATACATTAAACTGTGTGAATGAACTGTCATAGAGCCTTTTGGTCCTGGTGAGATGCAGAGATTCCTGTTTGAGCAAGCAGTCATGGGACTGAGACAGCTGTTCCAAATACACTGAATAACTACATTTGTAGGCAAATTGAATCTTTCTACTCCGTGTAAACTAGGTTATCCTTTTAGCTTCTGATTGACTTACTGGAACTGGGTATTTTTAGGTTTTAAGTTTGCTTGCTTTTGTCTGTAAAAGTACACTAGCTAATCCTTTCTTGTTGTGTCTTAATGCTTGATATTTAAGCTGGAAATTCCCTCAAAAGTCTGTTTTCTCCCCCTGCAGCTGTCATATCACATGTTTGTGATATGGTGTTGTATGGTCTTGACTCACTGTGGCTTCCTTTTTCAATTCTTGAGTAGTAAACTAGCAAAAATTTTTGACACATACTGTGTTGCTAAAAGAGAATATAGTGTTCTACATACCAAAATGTCTTTTCCCTTAATTGCTCTTGGATGCTGTGAACCTGCTTTTTCTGTTTCCAAATGGTGTGAAAGATTTCTATGCTTAAGTAACAAAATAGATGAGCTCAGTGTAATTTGTGGAATGACTTCCAGTGAAAAAGCAGACAGCTTTCACTGAAGACAGCAGAACTGAAATTAAGTCATTAGATACATAGGGGTTTGAAACAAATCCACTTCAAATGGAGTTCCTGTGGGAGAAGGAAAAGAAACTAATGCAGCAATATATTTCTTCCAGGTTTTTTTCATTTGATACCTGTGAATTTTCTGCAATCCAAAGATGGCAGCAAATAAACCTAAAGGACAGAATTCGTTGGCTTTACACAAGGTCATCATGGTGGGAAGCGGTGGTGTAGGAAAATCTGCTTTAACACTGCAGTTCATGTATGATGAGGTAAGAATCACCACTAGAAATGGTCTCAGGTGTTAAGTTATATTTGTACAGTTTTTTTCTGAAAGGGTCTAAGTATATGTGATGTGCTATGAAAGACAGCAGTTAAGTGGAACAAAAACATGTGTTGAGTGATTTGCCCTCTAGAGTTACTTGTGAAGGTGAAATCTGGCAGTTTTCAGACTTCTAAGCATTCAGATTTCTAAGCAGTTAGGTGCTCTGTCATATTATTGGAATATTTTGGCATTGTGCACTAGACTTAGACTCAGTTATTGTCACTGAAAGCTTCTTCAGTTAGGTGAATTGCATGATGCCTGAAACAACCATTTTTTAAACATATTTTTTATGCTGTTGTTGAAGAGAAGAAAGAAAATCAGTTTATTGTACCCTTACTTTTTTTTCCAGTGAAAGTGGCTGAGGAAAGCAAAACCTAAAAACTGTTTGGGCTGAGGAAAAGTCTGCTTTAACTGAGTCATTTGAATGCTTCACATGGCCTAAATTCATATGCTTAGTTAGTAGATACTGTACCCATGTTTGCTGTGTCCTTGTATGCAAACAGCGATGCTTGCCTTGTACAGGCATGATTTTATATCATGGAGGTCTTTTCTTTTCTAGTTTGTTGAAGACTATGAGCCCACCAAAGCTGACAGCTACAGGAAAAAAGTGGTTCTGGATGGGGAAGAAGTCCAAATTGATATATTAGACACAGCAGGGCAGGAGGACTATGCTGCAATTAGAGACAACTATTTCCGAAGTGGGGAAGGCTTTCTATGTGTCTTCTCTATCACAGAGCTGGAATCCTTTGCAGCAACTGCAGACTTCAGGTAAGTTACAAGGCACAATAATTACTCTAATTGCACCGAGATGATTGCAAATGATTTTTTTGTTTGTTGTGTAATGTCCTTTTGATAGTCCAGGTTGGATGACAGCTCTTACTGTTGTCACATAACGTTTTGAACAGATGCCTAGCCATGCCTTTGCTATCTGTACCACTTCAGATACCTTAGCTGCTCTGGTTCTGAATACCACAAAGGCTGTTGTGGTCAGTTCATCACATGTTGTTTCTGCTGCTGTTTCCTCCCCAGGGAGAGGACTCCTTGCCCTGCTCCAGTGTGGGGTCCCTCCTGTGGGACACAGCCCTCCATGAACTTCTCCAGCGTGTGTCCTTCCCACAGGCTGCAGTTCTTCATGGACTGCTCCAGTGTGGATCCCTTTCCATGGGGTGTAATCCTTCAGGAGCAGAGTCACCAGTCCAGCCAGCAAACCTGCTCTAGGAGTGTGGGCTGCTCTCTGCAGGGGCCCCCAGGTCTCTGCCAGGAGGGTCTCCTCCTTGGGCTGGAGGACAATCCCTGCTCTGGCTCCTGGAGCACCTCCTCCCTCCCCTGCACTGCCCTTGGTGTCTGCACAGTTGTTGTTCTCACACATTCAAACCCCTCTCCTCTCTGAGTGCAGTTATATCTGTGCAATAACTTTTTCCCTTCTCAAATCCATTGTCCCCGAGGCGTAACTGGCTCGGTGCTGTCCAGCACTGGGTCTGTCCTGGACTGGCTGGCATCAGCTCTGCTGGACACTGGGGAACCTTCAGCAGCTTCTCACAGTTCTGTGGGCCCCTGGCTGCCAAACCCTGTCCCTCAAACCCCAGAGAGCATCACCTGCATTATTAGTGCTCAAAGCTACTGGGTTTTGCCAGAACTCTTATTTACACAGACACTGCAGTGATTGGGTGTGATGCAGTTTCCTTCTGGCCACCTCCCTGATCCACTGACAATTCAAACTACTCATGAAAACATCTGCACTGATGTTTGGGGGAAGAGGAGAAGGGTTGCCTTTCAATGACACCTCAGACATATAAATGTAGTGATAGAAGCTGCCTCAAATGTGTAGTTGTTGGTTTAAAAAAATTATGAGCTCTCTATATTTTCTCAGCCCCACAAAACTACGTGCTATTCAGAGCTTTTTGTTACAGCAGAAGGATCCTGCCACATACCCAATCAAGGCCCTTTAGAATATCAATTACTTAACTGGCATCAGCTTCTCTCCCTTCAACTTTAAATTTGGTTTCACCTCAGCCAGCAAAAGGAATTTTCTTCTCTGTGCTTCTTGTCAGTCTTTCAGAAATTGCTTCAAAATCAGGGGCTACATTTCACTAACAACTTTATACTCCTTTCTTAGACAAAATACAGAATATCCTTCTGAGAAAACTGTTCTTCCTGATACTTCTAATGCATTTCCAGTTAGAAGAAAACTTTCATTATTTTTTAAGTGTGGAAGACTTATGTCTTAAACAATTTGTGATATTGAGCTTTATTTACAACTTCAGAAATTGGATCCTAGCAGTTAAACAGCAGGAGGGTCTGTCCTTAAAAGTCTAATACATATACAACTTGTGTCTGTGTACTGGCTGCATGAAGATCTCTGCAGAGACTTGAGAAAGATTCCTGGAAGGAAGAGATTTTCTCTTGATATGCTGCAGACCATTTTATCTGCTTTAAAAATAGTGCATGTATTTGGTTAGGAAAAAATCAGCAGTGAAACTGAAGCTTGGATAGCTTAAAAATGGCAACCAAAAGTAATAATATAAAGATGATGGTAAATGCTCTCAAATAGCACTGTTAAAGGGAATGAATTATTAATATAAATTCTCACCTAAACCAATCCTGTTCTATTTTTTTTCACTTCTTACTGACTCACCTCCTTCCTTCCTGGAGGACTAGTTGTCTGTCCCTGACTTCATTCTGTATAATGTCACAATGAGGTTTAAGATTCTCCTGTTACATAAGCTTCATAAAAGGAATAAGTGGCTTTTCAGTGTAAGATGGAAGAGTATTTAGTCTGAGTTCTTTTTGTGTTCTAAGAATAGTAGTCCATGCAAAGCTTAATTTTCTTCTCCTTTTCGTTTTTCTCCAGGGAGCAGATCTTAAGAGTAAAAGAAGATGAGAATGTTCCTTTTTTGCTAGTTGGTAATAAATCAGATTTGGAAGATAAAAGGCAAGTTTCTGTAGAGGAAGCAAAAAACAGAGCTGATCAGTGGAATGTTAATTATGTGGAAACGTCTGCAAAAACACGAGCTAATGTTGACAAGGTAATAAAACTAAGGATCTATCTGTCAGATTTTACTTCATCCCTCTCTTCCATGGGTTTCTCTACATGTTCATTATTTTAAAAATTATTTTTGTGACATTTTATTCAAATACTTTTCTCTCTTAGCTTGCACGGAGTGCATGACTAGGTGACTTCATGTAGAACAGTGAAAAGGTTAGGTGGAACAAGTTTATCCCATCTGAACTGCAAGGAGTCATTATGCAAGATGTGATACAAGACTTTATTTCATTAAAACTTGCTTGGGTCAGCTGTTTTGGCCTAGAATTCCTACTGGTTTGGAAGGTAATGAGACAGGAGGGAATATTTGTCTCCAAGAAGATAAAATATTGATCAGTTGCAAGTATTTCACTATAACTGCAAAAGACAGCAGTTCCTGTACTTCAGAATAACTCCCAGCCTTGCAGACTGTTTGAGCAACAGATAGATGTATGGCAAAAGAAATAAGTACTTTAGTGCAATGGGCCAACCTTTCCTGGCAGAGGTGTTGGCAAACTTGTCCACATGTTGAATCACAGAGTGGGTTGGGTTGGAAGGGACCTTAAAGATCTCCAGTTCCAACCCCCTGCCATGGCTGGGGATGCCACCCACTAGGTCAGGTTGTTCAGGGCCCCATCCTGCCAGACCTTGAGCACTTCCAGGGACAGGGAATCCACAGCTTCTCTGTTCCAGTGCCTGACCACTCCCACAATAAAGACTTTTCCCCCCTAATTTATTATTTAAATCTCTCTCCTTTTAGTTCAAAACTGTTCCCCCAAGGGTCTTATCACAAGCTGCCACTATAAAAAGTTGCTCTCCCTCTTTTTTTTTTTTAATAATCCTCTTTAAGACTGGAAGACTGCAATGAGGTCTTCCTTTGTGCTGTTCTGCAGAGTAAATTAAGTCAATTAAATACAGCAGAACTTATTTCCATTATTGAATGCAGCTCTGATTTTTTTTTTTTTAGTTGCTGTTATAAAAGCTAATATATCTTTTATTTTTGGTGTATAATTGCAGTTAACAGCCATTTATTACAGTTGTAGAAATTCCCAGCTCTTCAAATCCACTTCACTATCTTTTAGTAGCTGGGAAAAAGTGTGTGTGTACCTATTTTTCCAAGAGCCTTTGAACACTCATGGTAGGCTACCACAGTGCTCGAGGCTTAATGGATCCAGGTTAGTATGTGTCACATGGATTTAAGGTTTCACAGGCCATAAATGAGGCTTTGTTGACACAAGGGAGTACCACATATTCTTAGTTACTTGGGGCATATGAAGTTTTGCTGCTTGTTACACAAACTTGGTTTACTATTCTATAAGAAATCTGACCCCTCTGAATTCCAGAAGAGTGGGTTTGCTCATGTGGGAAAAATACAGACTCATTTTGGCCAAGGTGACCCCCTGAGGAGGTTTTGTGTCCCAGACAGCTGAATTACTGCAGGACAGTGTCAGTCCTTAAGCAGGCTGACAGTTGCCCCTCTGCCATTAGATTTAACTACAAGCAAGTGACTTATTGCACATTTAAATCTAAAGACAATCTCATTTCCTAATGGAAATGTTGAGCTCCGTCGATTTTTCTTCAGATTCCTTGTAGTGGAGGTTGATGCTTTTGCTGCAGTCGCTATGAAATCAGTGTCATTGCAAATAAAACCCCACTGAGCTCTGTAGAGGAGCTTTTCAGCCCCTGCACTGTCCATGTTTCACAGAAGTGGATCGAGTCCCTTGACATAGATCTGGAAAATGTCTCCTGAGAGAGAAAAGTTCCACAATTGCTCAGCTGATTTCCTACAATGAAATTAAAACGATGAAATTATTTGCTGTGAGTCAAGTCAAAATCTGCTTTTCAAATTAGCAAAGTAGCTTTAAGCAGTCCAGTCATAAAGCCTTAAGTGTCAGTAGGATCTCTCTTAAATGAGACAGTAGATGTCTCCAGCTTTGTCACATTTTTGTCACACTAAACCATTTGATGAAAACTAACTTCATGTGTACTTGGAGATTGTGATATGGCAGCTAAGATTACCTGATATAAGGAATTGTGCTTGTAGTTCTATATGACTGATACCTTTGCTTTAAGGGAAATGCTGGATTTTTTTTCCCTAGTCACTTTGTGACTTGCACCATGGGACACACCATGAAATGTTCAGTGTTTGCTGCTGTGCCACTACTGTGTCTCCAGGGCAGGATGTTCACTTTTTCAGTTCATCACTGAGAACACTCAGCACATAAACTGATTTCCTTGAGTCTCCTCAGTAGGATGTACAGATAACATTTGAAAATCTTGGCTGGTGATGAGACCCTTGTTTCAATCCTTGTTTCAAACTGTCTGACAGGATTCCTAAGCAAATGTCAGAAAACAGGGGAATGTTATGGTGCCATGAAAGAAGCAGGATTGCATCCTATCAACTTGCCCTTCAAAACCAGTGAAAGGTTTAATATTTGTTTGCTCAAACTGGTTGCATAAAATTGACTCGATTCTAAACAACTGAAGTGGATTTTAGTGCTAAATTAACTCATGTCTGTGACTGTTTTTGCATTTATGTTCTCACGTCTTTTTTAGGTGTTTTTTGATTTAATGAGAGAAATTAGAGCCAGAAAAATGGAAGACAGCAAAGAAAAGAATGGAAAGAAGAAAAGAAAAAGCCTAGCTAAGAGGATCAGAGAAAGATGTTGCATTTTATAATCAAAAGCCTGGATTCGTTTCCTACCCTGACCATACTAATAAAAACCATAATTTATAAGCATGCCATTGAAGGCTGAAGTGACTGAAATTACCCTAACATGTTGGAAAATGTAATGTACCACTAAAAGCATGAATTGGAGCTGCACTGAAAGTCAAATTCACTGAAAACAAATTATGTGGCTTCAAGAGAAGCAAAGTTCAGTCCATTTCATAATTGCCTACCTTCTCACATTTCTTCTGAATGTAGTGTTTCCTAGGCAGTCTTTTCTTTAATAGTGAACAGCGGGGCAAAGTATTACTTTGTGGGTTCTTATAAAGCATACTTTTTTATCACTGGTAATTGTCAATTCATCTTGTCTTTTGTTGCCTTGAAAATGACAATTGTGAACATGGTACCTAACAAAGCAGTGTGCAGCTGTTTTGCCATGGAGTTATGCAAATTGGGAGAGAATAATGTACATGGGAACAGTTACCTTGAGGAAAACTATGTGGTTCTGCATTACCTGATTAACCTAGAAGAGTGATGTAATCTTTTACATTGAAACATTTGAATATGCCTTAATTTTAAAACCCAACCATAGCAGGTTGCTTAATCGAGGGTGTGTTTGGGACCTGGTTGCAGGGAGGAGCGAGGCTGCCCCCTCTGGGTGCGGCCACAGGAGGGGCTCTGCTTTCAATGTGTGCCATACTGCGGTGTTGTGAATCACACAGAGCATCTTCTGTCATCTCGGGCTGGGTAAAAACAACATGGGATCCTAAACCTGAAAGGTCAGAATACAGAAAAGACTGAAGTCATAAGCCTGTGGCACGTCCAAGCCTGGAATGGTGGTTTAAAATGTAACGTGCTGGTACCTTGAACCTTCCCCTCTGCGCATAGGTTTGTGTCTCGGTGTTCCTCGGGTTTTAACTCCCTGGAAGGGGGTGTGGTGGGGCTGATCTAGTAGCGCTAATGTGTTTTGAGTTAAGATGTTGTCTGGCAAATTCTGGTTCGTTTCTTTTGTGTTCCTGATACTCAGCTATGGGAACGTGGTGTGTTATGCTGAAGCTCTTTGCAGGTTTTGTACTGTTTAGTCCGTGTTGATTTTAAAATGGGGAACAGTGTAGCTACTTTTTCTAGTTAATGTTGATCTCAAACAATCAAACGTGCTTTGCAATACAGAAGCACTTGAGGTGCACATCCAGAATCCCCAAACAAAACATACTGCCTCAGTTGCTTCAGAACAGCACACGGTTAGTATGCTACATCTTAACTAAAAATATACCAGAGTGTTTGAGGGTTTTGGACTCCCCCGGGGCGAGACAGGCTAGATCAATTCCACAACCTCTTCTACTTTTTATACATGTGTAAGCCTATAACTGACAGTTTAAAACGTGCTCAAGCAAACTAGGTAACAAATATTTAACTTTCATGCTAACAGACATTTTAGGGACTCAAGTCTTAGGAGTTACATTTGTCATGTTAAATATTTATCAATAGGAATTTTGTATGTGCATTTAGTAGACTGCCAAGTGCAGAATTAAAGTTACTCCTGTAACTGGCAAGTAAGCCAGTCTTCATCTTACTGTGTACTCATTTGGGTCTATTAGCCAGGGAGTCTAACCACTAACATTGTGACTTTGCTTTGGAACCTGTGTACTGGGAACTGAGGTGTTATGAAGCCACTGGACACATGAAAACTGTCTTGGCTGATGCCTTATCCTGTCCTTTTATGTGCTATTTGAGCCATTGAAAGATGAATAAACTTCCATTTTTCTAAAGTACTCGTGCAGTGTTAATTAATTGATAGCTATAATTGATAAATGTTGCTATAGCTTATGTGCCAGTTGTTGAGCAGTTAAACCTAAATATTCCAGAAGACTGGTTTGTGTGTGTGAACCAAACTGTACATTAATTAGAATGATAAAAAGCCACTTCATAAAAGCTGAGACTGGATATTTGCTACCTTTTCTCCAGAGATAGATAGTTTTTATAAGAGTATCAGAAAACAGGCAAACAAGCTGAGGTAACCTTGTTCCGGTATCGCTTTTCCATAAAAATAGGAAGTGAGATTTAAGAACAAAAAACAACCAACCAAATAAAAACTACTCCCAACTTAGGTAAGTTTTAATAGAATAAAAATGTATTCTAAGTATTTTTTTTTTCTTGCACGCTGCAGGAGAATATGAGTGTTCTTCCTCAGCCTGCAGGGAACAAAGCTTGCATGGTGCCTTTATTAGAGGATTTGGGTATGTGCTGAGAGTCATCCAAAGTGAGTGTTACATTTGCATCACAGAGAAGTGCTCGGTTCAGCCTCCCTGTGTGTCTGGAACTGCCAGGTCTGGCTGCTCAGAGTGCCTCTGGGCCCCGGGAGCACTGTTCATCCCCTATTTCTCCAAAAAGTCGATGCTTTCTTTCCTGGCAGCATCAAAGCCTTCCATAGCAGTCCCTCCAAGCAACCTGATGCTGGCAGTGCTGTGGCTCCCTCTTGTGAAATGCCTGGCATGGTAAAAACTGCAGACCAGAGAGACACCCTAATTTGTAAAAAGCTCTAAAGTTCAGTTTTCCATTATGTGTGAATATGAAGCTAACACTGATTTATTTTTTATGCTAACTCCACTTTTTTCTGCAGCTTCCCATAGCTTCAAAAACTTCACTGACTTTTGAAAATGTTGCCTAAGAAATCTGTGGTCTATCTGGTAGTCTCTGTGGCCTCCTGATGAGCATTCAGCAGCTTCACAGTCGTGGTGTCTCACAGGTTTCTTTGACTGTTCTGCAGCAGCCTCATTTCCCATTCACAGAGCCCTTGCTACCCTCACATCAGCACGCAGCTGAATGGTAGGAAGTGTGCTGGAGGTGTTAATACTCGAGTTAGTAACTTAATCCTTGATCTGAATACATGGACCAGACTGCAATATTTTTGGTTGAAGCTTCACTGTCAAAGGAAAGCCGAAATGCTTGAGATCTGCCCAGCCTCTTCTCATTTTTAGAAGATGTGACTAGATCTAACCGGCTGTCTAAGTGGTACAATCCATTCTGGGTAAATACTCAGGCATAATTTGGTGTAGGTGTGTGTGTGTGCTAGGCTATTTTCCATTTTTCACCTCCTTTCCTGTTGTGCAGGCTGTTAAATTAGAAATACGTATCTATAGACTTAGTGAGCTTGGTAACAATCACATTTGTTCTGGTTTATTTCTGTCTGGATTTGGCTGGAATTATGGCAGGAAAGTGAGGAGAGGAAGCTGATTTCTGCCCCACCTGGTGGCAAGCAGTCCCCATCCATGGGCAGCCATGAAAGCAGGTGGCCAAAAAGGAGAAATCAGGCAGTGGCCAGATGAAAGCTCAGGGGGTCACTGCAATGCTTTGGGAGCTAAAACAAGGAGTGGGAATCAAAACCAGGTGCAGCAGGGATGGGCACACAGCACTTGTGTGTTCCTGCTGCCCAAAGCAAGGCAGGACAAGCTGCAAAGCAGATACACATGCCTTTGTTTCCTGCTCCTGGCAGCACCAGCACTGATTCTCAGGTATTACTGTCTGAGTCACAGGTGAGGTGGCACCTGCAGTGCTGTTGGACCTACATTTTCTCCACTCCTCTGCCTTCCTCCTCCCAGAGCCCGCTCTCCTTGGCTTTGGAAAGGGAGCAGCCAGCAAATGGTCCCAGACTGGGAGTCGCTATCTGGTCAATGCTGCTGAGCACAGAGCAAGAGGAGGCTGAGGCAGGTTGGAAGAACCTCCCCCAGAGACCACAGCAGCCACTCCTTCCACGGAGGTTCTGGAGGAGCACCTGGGATCTTGAGGTAGTGCAGAGTTATTCTTCTCTCTGTGCTTCTTAGGGGTGGAGAGGGCTCGAGTTGTCCATTTTCTACCTTCTTGTCCTTGGTTAATGCTATGAAAGCTTACTGTCAGGATCCCAGGCACAAAGCAGAGGATCTGGTATGACAGAGCTTGTGCCCCATGGATGTCCTGGCACAGAGAGAAGGCATGATGATAACCAGCACTTTGAGGGTTGTATTTTGGACACTGGATGAGGTCCTGAAAGTAATAAATTGGTTTATGCCTTCAGCTGAGCTCAGCATGCTTGGTATGCTTCTGTTATAGTTATTTTTGCTTCTTTTGTGAAGAACTTATGACACAGAGTTGGGTTTTTTTCCCAGTGCAACGAATCAGACCTCTTGGCTGAAATGCTGCCAGACTAACATGGTAAATACTAGTTAACTCTAAAGAATGAGTGTAAAACAGCAATCCTTCTGTTTTGTCTGATAACTGCCAAAATGCCTACTGAAATAGCCTGGGAAAGTGTCAAAAATAATGTACTGTGTCTGTGGATGGCACTTTGCTGTGGGTGGCTGCACCTCCTGTGTCAGGACTGACTTGAGGAGGTGGGTGCTAGATGCCCTTAGCTGCTTCTGACAGACTTCTGCTGCATCCAGCAGGAAGGAAGCCAGGAGAATTTGGGTGTCCCAGTGCTATCAGGTGAGTAATTTTTCTTTTTTGTGAGACAAAGTAGATGATAATACAGTTGTGCCACTGCTTCTGGCTTTGCAGCAGTTTAAATCTGCAGCGCAACACAGACATCTTTCATTGGCTTCCTATCCATTTCACACATGTTAATCAACACCCAAATTCATAGATAAGGTGCCCAGAGTGTGGGTTGTAAAGAGCAAGCCCACAGGGTCCCACAGGGAGGGCAGCAGTCCACAGGGACCTCTGTGGAGTTGCTCTTCTGATCCTGGTTCCCTTTGTTGCATGGGAAAGAGATAAGGGCATGTTGCACCCCCCTCCAAGAATGTGGGTGTCACTGGGGCAGGACCCTTGTCCAAGTGGGGCAGTGCCCTTGGCCCACTGAGTGCTGCTGTGTGCTACAGTCACAGCCGGGAAGAAACCCCGGCTCAGAGCATGTTCTTTGATACAAGGTTTGTTCTGCATTTATGATCCTCTACCTCGACTGAGTGCAGATGGAAACGTTGGGATGTTTCTCATTTAGCTTATATTTCGTTTTTATGTGAAGACCTTGATCCTTTTGTGTGGAAAGGGAGATTAAAGCCACAAGGATTTAAATAATTCCTGTTGCAGTATGGGGTGTGGTGGCCTCCCCTGTGACCCCCAGCCCACCAGCTCAGCCCAGGGGACCCTGGGCATTGCTCAGGTGCTCTCCTTTAGAGATTGCTGGTTGGGCACCAAGGATGGGGCCAGCTGCACCTTCCTTCCTGAGTGCTGTGGCTCTCAGGCTCCTGTGGAGCTGAGCAGCACATCCTGCATCAGACCGAGGGCTTGGTCTTTGGGCCTTGGTACTGTCAGACACGTGGGGGGTTTGTTGTCCTGTGGGAACCCAGCAAAACTGCATAGACACACAAGATATTCAAAAACCGCTTTTTGCAAATTGGTGCAGTTTGTCCTGCACCAGAAGGAGGTTGCTAAGGACTTTTTACACATGGTGGCAATGACAGAACACAGGAACTTCAAAAAACAGAAGGAAGAAAGTACAACAAAATCCTTACCAAAAAAAAAGAAAAAAAAAGAGTGGTAACACTGCCCATGAGCAGCAGGGCCTCCTCCTCCTCAGTGTATGACCAGCTCAGCACCTCTTTGTACCAACTGGATTACCTTAAAGATGGTGAACAGTTGCTGAGAACAGACTCTTGGTAACCTTAATGTGCTTTTGCAGACACAACAAAGTAAAAATCCAGCATGTAAGTTGAGTTTTCAAAAGAAAATTACCTAAATGTTACCCCATTTCATGGGACAGCTGCTTTGCTGCTCCATTTCTAGAGCTGGCAGCCAAACACTTTTGGAGCTGAAAGTATTTTGGCTGCAACTTTCCAGCTGTGTTTTTCTCTGGTGTTTACCACCGTTTTCATGTGCCGACCATACCAGGAAACCTTGAAAGACACACAATTCCTGCAACCAACATTGCTGTGGCACAAGGTTTCAGCTGGCTGTGGAACAACCATCTCCTCAGGGCTCTGGTTCTCACACCACTGCAGGTGCCACTGCCAAAGCCTTTCTCTACTCTGCTCTTTCCCACTGAGCCTTGTGCAAACCAGTTGTAACACACCTTGAATTTCTGTCTCTCTGCAAAGCCAAAAACTGACAATGTCTTTCAATTTCATCCTTTGTGAAGGATCTGCTTCAGGTGTGCTTTGTTATGTCAGGAATCTATGGATTCCTACAGGTTTGTTTCCACTGTCAAATCCCAGGTTGGCTGACAGCTGCCAACACTGACGTGATTGCTGTTGGCAAATCCCCCCCCAACCCGGTGTAGCCAATTTCCAGGCAGAGTAAACTCTCTGTCATGAGCAGCTTAGCTTCGAGTTAAGCTGCTCTGACCAGTCATGGGGCTCTCTCCACGAGGAAAACACCAGCTAACCACACAGCTCCTCCAAATAGCACATTCCTGCTCCAGAAGTGCCAGCTAATGCTTGGGAGTGTAGCAGCAATTGCATCGCCCAGATCTGCCCCCTGTAATTGCCCACGGGCTGTTGGCTTTCTGTGTTCTGTTTGTGTTTTGTGTTAACATCAGAAGCTGAGCGTGCACTTTGGCTTGGGTATGGAAAAGGGGAGGGAGCGACGGGAGGGACTCAAGGAGCTGAAATATACCAGTGAGAATCGGGTTTGCTTCTTTGTGTCACGTTTTACAAAGGAAACTAACCAGTATGTGTGGAAGCTGGCCAGCAACAACCAGGTAGCAAGGTGGTCAGAAGACTGTTAAATTCCTAGGGAAAAATAGTAAATCCTGCCTTTAGGGCAAGATGGTGTGGCAGAGATATCTAATGGAACAAAGTCAGGATGCTGAGAGGAGGCACAGGCGAAGGAGTTGCTGCTCCTGTCGCAAAATTCAATAAAACCATGAAAAAGCGACAGTACGGAGAGAGCGGGGAAAGGGCAGAAAGAGCTCGAGACTTCGCTAGAGCATAAAACCAGAACTCAAGAAAGCGGGAAGGAAAGTTTAAACATTCTGAGGTGAAGGTAGTTTCAGCACTCCAAGACAGCGAAATTAAAAATTACACTTCCTGAAGCAACGAAGCGGCCCGGCCCCCCGGAGTGCCCGGAGCGGCCTTCCCCTGCGCTGTAATTCAGCAGGATCGCTCTCAGCCTCCGTAAGGCGAAGGCCTGGCGAAGCGGGGGGGATCCTGCGCCGCCCCGGGAGCGGCTGTCGCGGTGCAGCCGCCGTGCCGGGGCGCTTCCCGAGCCAGCCCGCCGGGGACAGTCCGCACCTCGGCGCTCAGGGCTCGGGCCGGCCCTGCGCCTCCGTGAGCCACCGGCCCGCCGCCGCCATCTTGGCCCGCCCCTTCCGCCCGCCGGGGGGCAGTTCCCGCGAGAGCGCGCGGTTATCGCGAGATCTCCACCCCCCCCTCCCGGTGTCTCCCGCCGGCTCTCGCGAGAGCGCGCGGCTCTCGGGCATGCGGGCGGAGGGCCGCGGGGACGCGCGCGATTGGCGGGGCGCGCCGCCGCCCCTCCCCGCGCATGCGCGGCGCGCCGCCGGGCCGTGCCCGTGTGTGTGTCCCCCCCCCGCTCCGGTGCGGGTGTCACCGCGCGCCGCCGGCACACCGGGCACCGATACCGCGGATCGATACCGGCACCGATACACGG
>JAWWEE010000074.1:49633056-49644554 GCA_035221455.1 Xenops minutus
GGGCTCGTCGCCGGGCGGAGCGGCACCGCGGGCCCGCGGGGAGCCCGAGCGCGGCGGCGGCGGCAGCGGGAGCGGGAGCGGGCGGGCCCGGCGGGAGCACCGCGGCACCGGCAGCTCCGGCAGGTCCAAGGAGCGGCACCGCGAGCACCGCCGCAGGGCCGAGGACAAGGCGCTGCAGGAGGGCACGGCGGCGGCGCGGGCCGCACCGGAGCCATCCGCGTCCTCCTCGTCCTCCAAGGGCCGCAGCAGGCACAACCACAGCGGCAGCCAGGACCGCGAGGGGCCCAAGGGCGGCAGGAAGGGCTCGGTGCCCTCGCCGGGCGGCGGCAGGAAGGAGCGGGACGGCAAGGCGCACCGCAGCCGCGCCAAGGCGGCCAAGGAGCCGCCGTCCGCATACAGGGACCCGCCCAAGGCGTACCGCGACGACAAGCCCGAGCCCAAGGCGTACCGGCGGCAGCGCTCCCCGCCCAGCCCCGGCCGCGACGACAGCCCGGCCGGCCCCCGCGGCTCGCAGGGCCAGCGCGGCCGCCGCTCCCTGAGCCCCGCGGGCGGGCGCTCCCCGCACAGCCCCTACGGCCGGCGCCGCTCGCCCAGCTACAGCCGGCACAGCTCCTACGAGCGCGGCGGAGACGTGTCCCCCAGCCCCTACAGCAGCTGGCGCCGGTCCCGGAGCCCCTACAGCCCCGTCCTGCGGTGAGTCCGGCCGGGGCGGGGGGGTCGGGGAGGTTTGCATCCAGCAGCACTGCTTCCTCCTTGGCTTCTTGCTGCCTGCCGGAGAGCTGGGGCGGGGGGAAGGGGAGAGGGACGAGTACAAAGATCTTGCTGTCCTGTCCCCCTGTGGAGAAAGGGAGATGCGGCTGCCTTTGCCTCGAACGCTGCTGTCTCTGCTTTCCCTCGGGGGGAGACCACCTAGCTCGAAAAAGTGTGAAAAGAGTGCGAGAACATTGTCGGACAAGAGTGACTGAAGGAAGGTGCTTCTTGAAGTACAGGTTTTCTGAGAGACCAATTTTGATTTTTAAATCTTTGCTTATAAAGTACAGGTATTCTCTGGTGCATTTTTATGTATCTTGTTGCCCCATAAAGTAGGATGCGTATTAAACATACTCGGGTTTGTTTTAATTCCTGCTAATCTAAAGAGAAAACAAGCTGCCAGATAGTTTGTGTTTACAAGTGTTTCTTGTCCTTTTTAGAGGTCTACTGAAAGACTTAGACTTTGCTATAAACACTAGTCAATGTCAAGTTTTGTTAAATTGTCTTTTGTGCTATACACAACCTACGAAAACATACGTAAGCTCTTGTTGTAGTAAGGTTGTGTTCATGTGTATATTTGACAGGTGCTTGCAAATAATTCTTTTTCACTTAGTGGAGCTCAGGGTGTAAAGGGCAGCATTGCATGACTTTTGGAATTTTGTATGGAGAGCAAATGGGGGCTCTGTCTTTCTAGTCAGATACAAACCGTGTTGCAGAATTAAAGCTCTTCAGAATATTTTAACCTGCAACAAAGTCCACCGGGAATTTAAAGTGCTTGCTTAGTATGTGTTTAAAACTGAAGGTTTTTATTTCACATATTGGAATCTTACTGTTGTCTCATTGTTCGTAGGTTTACTTAAATTCACTTTTAATTTTAAACGTATCAGGCTATTTGCCTCTCAGCTGGCAAGAATGTTGTTTACAGGGCATTACCTGGTGGGTCGTCTGGGAGCTGTTCCCTGGTGTTTCTGCTGAGTACTCTGTGTTGGTTTCCATGTGGGGTGTCCTGCAGGGTGTCCAGGGAACACGCTGAAGCTGTGCCCGTGTTCCACTGCCTGTTGGTACAGTCTGCTGTCCTGGGTGTGCTGCTTAAAGAGAGAAGGAACAAAGCTCTGGCCTACTTTGTTCAGAGAGAGAGAACAAAGGTGCCTTGGGATAAAAATAGGGATTGTTTCAGGTGTGGTTGTGTGGACCAATTTTGTAAACAAAGTGTTTCGAGCGGAAAACACTGCAGTTGCTCTGAAAAACAGCATGTTGTTCTGGGAGAGGCTGTTACAAGTGGTTAAGGATAAATTGTCAAAATTATTTTGGTAATAGCCTAGCAGGAATATTATGTGCATAGTCTGATTTAAATGCTCTAGGAATCACATTATTTTTCATAGTTGCTTATATCCTGGAATAAGAAAGCTTATAATGACGAGCAAAATTATGTGTGTGAGGTTTGCCTTTAGGAGTGGCTGTACTAGTCAGATTGACAGCTAGGGTAAGGTTGGGGTGCTGTCTTATGCCCTGACTGATGGGGCTGTAGTAGAGTTCTGTGGGAGAGTTGTGTTTCTTTTGTTCTGTTAGTAGTGGGTCTGTGATTTGAAGCATGAGAGTTCAAATCTCCTGATTTTTGTGTTGACTCCGTGGTGACTAAATCTTTGAGCTGCAGATCCGTTCCCACCTTCCTTCCTCCCGCCAGTTAAACTGTAATTTGCATTCAGTTTTTAATTGCTTACAGATAAATTGCTTGTTGACAAACACAGCCTGTCAGGTTTTCAGGGGAGGGATTGGAAGGGCACAGTGAAAAGGAGAGGTTGCTACGTGTGAAAAGAAAGGTTTGTCTGTCCTAATGGGGCATTCATTGCAAAAGTGTCATTTTCATAGAAAACAAAAGAAACCAAAAGTGTGAAGATAAACTCAGCTGTGCATAATGTTTACTGGTTGTGGAGAAATGAAAGCCAGTGGGTTTTTTTGCTGCCATGCAGCTATTGTGCATTATGTGTACTGCAGTGGCCGTGGGGAAATAAAGTTGGAAGATTTGAATACTATTGTTTTAACCATTCAAAACTATGTCATAATCACTTTTTGCCTGACTCTGTGGTACTGCAACCAAACTGCTGTGCGTTTGTGCTGTCCTGTTTAAGATCATGATATAGTGGCCTTAGGCTTGACAGAATATTACAGTTTCATAAGGCAACAGCTTCTTACAGCACCTGTCTTCTTCATCTGGATGATTGAAAGACTTAATTCTGGGCTTGTATCCAACTGTAGTGGTGTCAAGACAGTAGGAACTTTGTGTGTGACTGAGTATTCCAGCCTGCAAGTCTTTTTGCTCTTTTCATCTTACGTCTCGTATATGTCTTCCCAAATGTTACGTTAATTATCTAGTAATTTTGGTGTGTAAAAAAAAAAAAAAGAACAAAGTAGCTCTTGCACACTTGGAAAGTTCGTGTTTGGAGTGGGGATTTTTTTTATCTGGGTGTCTGAGCTCCTTAGGGAGAAACTTGCAGTGAGCAGCTGAAGAGAAGCAAGTGAAGTCAGCTTTGCTGGTCTGAAGCAGCAACAGTGCACTTGCTGTGAACTGAGATTTGAATTGCAGTCTCGACTCTGACTGCTGTCTTTAGGTGATGTTGCCTGGATATGGGTTCTGAAGAGAGGCAAAGACAATGGATGTGCTTTCCACACTTGGTAATTCTCTTTGAATGGTAGACTAATTGCCTTTTCCATTATAATAGCAGGAAAAAATTGTGGTTTGGACAAACTGATTGATTGAGCTGTTTTCCCTTGTTGGACAAAACTTCTTTACTTGCTGCTCGTGGATTTGTATTACTCTATTTTCTTGTGCATAGAGTAACACAGCTGTTCTAAAGTAGTACATGCATATTTTCAAAATGGAAATTCTTCCAAAAGTGTGAGGTATTTATTTCCCTACTGATAATCTGGTTGGATAAAAAAGAAAAAAATCCCAACCAAACCCCATGGTTGATAAAATAAGCAGACTCAGTCTCTCGCTTCCTCCAATTTCTTCCTAAACTGGTTTTCAGAGAACTGTTTTTTGTAACTTCAGTCAGGTCATATGTTATGTGATCACACATTTAATTCAGTTGGCACTACAGATGAGTAATCACATTTTTCCAAATTTGGATACACCTACCCATCTGCTTAGATAAAACTAAGTGGGTGGGGCACTACTAGCATAGTACTTCTGTGTGGGTGGATGTTGCTTATAGGAAGGATAGAAGATTTCTTTTCTTTTTGGTTCTATAGAGCTGTCTCAGTCTCTCTTGGTAGCTAGGCTGTACAGGGAGGCTCTGCAAAATATGGGTGATTTATATGCAAAACCACAACAAACATAGGAAGACAGTCACATACATATTCAGCTAGTAAATGATGACTTCATAGAGGAGGCATGGTTTCACACACTGATAGGAAAATAACTTTGAATCCTGTAATTCTACTAATTTTGAACTTAAAGGAGTAAGAGAGAGTTTGACTT
This sequence comes from Xenops minutus, assembly GCA_035221455.1. Classification (NCBI taxonomy): domain Eukaryota; kingdom Metazoa; phylum Chordata; class Aves; order Passeriformes; family Furnariidae; genus Xenops; species Xenops minutus. The sequence goes on from JAWWEE010000074.1 coordinate 49,637,288, forward strand.
TTTTCTCCCCCTTGATTGGTGAAATTTTTTTTTCTTTTTTTTACTTAAAGCTCTAATTTTGTTTAACAGAACTGTGTTTTGCAGAATTTAAAATGAGATACTATATTTTCACTGTTTGGAGTAGCTAATTTTTCCAGTGAATATTGAGGCTCCCACTCCATTACGTATTCTAAATTAATGTTTGTTTCATTAATTGACAGTGGCCTTTGTCTTTTATCCAACCATGCCTATGTGTCTTTCCTTTTCCTGGTTGGTGCTGCTTCTCTCCTTATTGTGGGGAGGGACTTGATCTGAAAAATTTGATTTTGAATGTGTTTAGAACACAGCTTTCAGTTGACTTTTTGCTGCTTGATTTCTTTGTAGGCTGAGTTCTCACATGAAGATAGGGATTATAAAGCAGGCTTGATAAATAAAAGCCAAGCTCAGAGTTTTCCAGTATTCCTTTGCTGTATGTATTGGGGACCCTTTTAAAGATTTGTAGTCTTGGTGCAGAAAGCAGCTGAGTAGGTGGTTGCAGAGCTGCTTAGGTTGTAACCTTGAGCTAGGGGGTAGAGAAAATAAATAAAATTAATTAATAAGGTATCAAGTGAGAGAGTACTATTACTGTAATGGCTTAAAGAAATGAGTTATGTTTGCCTGCTGGTGCAACATGGAAAAGCTATACTAGGAACTAAAATGTTTTGTCAAGGTGGTTTATGTTACTGAATGATTATAAATGTCTTGGAAGATTTGCAGTGAAGGCAGTTGATTAAATTTAGGTCTCCCTTTTCAAACGCAGCATGACCTTGCCGTGCAGGGGAAGATGGCAGTGCTTAGTCAGTAGTCCAGCACTAGCTGCTGCTTAATGAAGGAGCTGGGCTGCAGTGGCTGCTTTAACCTCCTGCACACCTCTGGCTTTCTCCTCTTCCCCTTGGTGTTCTCCTTAATCCCTCTCTGTTATGCCTTGTCAAAAGGTGACTGACAAAGTTCCTTCTGTTCAACTCCACAGGCCCTGAGGTGCTGAGAGCATGATATTGTTTGTATTCAGGTGACACACATAGCTGGCTACCAGCACCTTGCATTTAGCTTGCTCTTAAAGCAGTTAAGAAAAGAGGTTTTCAGGTTTACAAACATGAGAAGATAACACGTGACCGTTCTGATTTCTCAGTAAAATATAACTTTATTTTTTGGTGTTAAAAATCAAGGGACAATTGGAATGGGACAGAAAGAAGCACCTAGAAAAATAGCAAGGCAAGAAAAACCTTGTAAGCTGAGTGAAATCTGTATTCCTGGAAATCTGGCATGTGCAACTGTTACCTTTGTTTCCTCTGTGCCTTCAGATATCAAGATAGGAAAATATAGCACTCTAATGTACTGTTTGGGGTTCTTTCATTCTGTGTTTCAGAATGTAAGTGATTTTACATCAGTAGACTTCTTTCTAATTAATAAATTTACTGTTCCATAATTAATTAGCAGGCCAGTGAAGGGCAATAGAATATTGCCTGTCAGGAAGGAGGAACATTTTAATGGTTTTGAAACTTGTAGCTTTGACAATAATAATAGCATTTGATTTCTTATTTTTTTTAATAGTGGCTAAGTACATTATATTAAGCAGAGAAAAAAATAAATATCTGTTTTATGGAAACTTGGGTACTAGGCAAAAAGAAAACTAGAAAGAAAGAACTGTGATACCTAAACCAACTTTTTTTTAATTTTTTTTATTTTTGTCTTTGGGGAGAGAAAAGTCATTCTTCTTGTTCTGAAAAGTGAAGGAAAGCAGTGCTGAGTTTTGGTCTCAGGGTGACTTCCTTACTAGTGCTTTCTTCCTTTACCAATTTCTTTTAATCTGCCTCTTATACATGTTTTGTAGATAACATCTTCAACTTTTTTTTTTTTTTCTGGTTTCATTCTATAGCTACATGTATTATTATGTAGTTTCTTCCATTTCCCTTTTGCAGCTAATCTAGCTGCTGTCTCTGAGGGAAAAAACCCCCAGCTTTAGAACTCTAGTCCTGGTGATACTTATGGTCTTGAGGCAAATTAGCTTTCTTTCCTCTCCATTTATAAAAACATACTGAAATCTGCACATGGTGCACAGGGGATTTTATGAATGTCATGGAGTCTGGCAGTTCTCTCTGGAGGGATCTAGACCTGTGTGAAGTGAATTCAGGATGCTCACAGAGGACTGGCAGTGGCTGTGTGTGGCATAGGTACTTGTAAAGGAGGCAGAACTAGTTCTGCTGGGTGCAGATAAGGAGAAACATCTATGAAACTAACCTGAAAGAGTGACTTCTTGGTGCTCTGTCCCCATGTGTGTTACCAGCAGGTGCTGCTGCTTTTGTTTAAGAGTGGGATGACACTTTGAGGTTTGGTTCACTTCCTGCTCTCTCCATGCTTGGGAGAGAGAAGTTGGAATTGCATTGTTGGATTTACTTGCTGTTTGCAGCACTTTTGTGCCATTTTACTGTGTTAAAAACAAGCTGCTGCCTACATATGAAATAGCTGGTGACGAATTCCAGACAGTGCATTCTATATATGTGTGTGTGCCTGCACATCTCATAGCAACCTGCTGGAGCATTTGGAGAGGCCTGTGTATTTCAGGTGTGTCTCCTGGTGTTTTTTCAGGGTTCCAGTAGGTGGGCAGTGTGTTGTTAAAGGCTGGTGTGTGAGCCCATTTCTGCACTGCAGTGACCGCATCTTTTATGGCAAATGAATCTCGGCTCTGAACAGAGGGAACCGGCTGGTTTTATTATGTATAAAACAGTATTTCTCCACTCTGAGTGCTGTATAAGCTTGCAAATGTGTTCATATTTTTGGGTTTGTGCCATTTTTGTAGATGGAAACTTGTACATAAGTTGGCTAGCCTGGGAGGTTCTCTTGGGACTCTGGAACTGCACAGATGAAAGCAAGTGATAGTTGAGTGTTTGGAAAGATCATTAGGCTTCTGAAAACACCAGATTTTGTCATTGTAACTTGAATAACTACCACTTTGACAAATCTGCTTTTTACTTAAGATTCAACATTTGTCTGTTTAGTTAATGTTTTTGCTGTAACTCTCTTGGGTCTAGCCCAGTGGTTTAGGTACAACAGGGGATTCTTGCTAAGGTCAGAGGAAGTTTCAGTTTATTATTTTAGCACAGACATGAACTCTGTAGTATGACAATTCTTTTCCCCTGACATAAATAGTGAAAAGTTTTTGGGAAAATTAAACCAGTCAGCGTATTTCATAACTAGGCTGCTATAATTTTGATCAGCTTCTGAAGGCTGTAAGATGTACTGGGACTGCAACTGAAATATTTGTGTGTGTTTGTATTTGCTGTCTCACATAGGAGTGCAATCCTGACGTGGAAAAGTTAAGCAGTTGTCATTTGGGGTGTAAAATCCAGGATGCAGAATGGTTGGTTTCGGGTTTTTTTTCCTGAGCTTGCATAAATCCATGTTTGTATCCTCTCTTGGCTATTGGTAAAAGACAGACATCAATCCACTGTCAATTCTTGGCTTCCTTACGTGTTTATTTTTGAAGAAAGTATAAAATTTTAGCTTATTTTTGCCCTAGCTCTTCAAAACTGCCTCTTCCTTGCCAAGTTATGGTAGCTGATCAGGTGATCAGATTTTTTTCATTTTATCCTTAGTGGGCTAAATGACAGAATCAGGCATAGTGTCTCACCAATGTGTTGTTTTAAGCTGCTACTTCTCTTTTCCTGTGCACTTGGAATTACATCCGTGTTTGTTACAGAGATGACTTGCATTACGTTAGACACCCATCAAAACAAACAAGAAACCTGAAATTATACTTAGGAAAGAAATGGGTTTGGAGACCTTTAGGGCACGTTTTACATTTGGTACAGGTTGCAGTGCAGCCTTTGGGATAGAGGTTGTGTTCTGCCCATAATTGGAGCAAGTGTCGGTTTAGACAGTTGATTTAGGAACAAGATGTGCAAGCAAATGTTTTTCCAAGACAGGTCAGTGACATCCTTACCAATGATGCACCATTTACAGAAGCCACTTTAGGGTTTATTAGCTTATGCTTGATGCTGGAGAAATGTAATTATAGTGATTCTACAGCAGGTGAAGGTCTGTGGCACCTCTGCTTGAGGCAGTAATTCCTCTCCAATAGTGAGACCCCAGTGAGGAGAGCTCTGGACTGGCGTTTGAGGGAGGTGTATTTTCTGGATTTCCTTCCCACTCCCCTTTGCTAACTCTGGATAAAGAAATTTTGTACCTTTTTACTTTTGCTCCTCTTTGGCCAAGCCTCTGAACGCTTTCTGTGGGATTTAGTGCTTAGATTGTCAAAGTAATTATGAAAAAAGTAACTTCAGCAAAATGGTTCCTAAAGGAGCAGAAGTGAGTTTCCAAGAGATTTTTTCTGACCGACATTATGATTTTATTTGGTGTCTATTAGATGTTGACATTAATACCTCTTTACTGAAGTGAACCAAACGTTAAAGTTTTGTTGAAAATTCAGAGAAGAGAATTGTGAAGATTTTTTTATTCAAATGTAAAAATAGTTATTATTTTTATTCTTATTTTGTTACTATCTGTCATTGTTATCCTGCTGTGCTAGAGAATCCTGTAAAACCCACTTCCTGGCATAGAATTGAACTGTTGTAGTTTCCAAGAGTTGTCTTTTTCTGGTATTTGGTTTGTTTGTTTTTTTTCTTTCAAGAGTATCTGGCTGTTTGAATCAGTCTCAGTTTGACCTCCAGAATTTTGAAGTTTGTGCTTAGTATACAGTGTGCATGCACATTGTTATCAGTCACTTCTTCATTGGTCTCAATGGCTTTTTATGAAGACTGATAACAGTTCCTGCATTCTTAAAAGAAAAAAGTTTAGAAATTAGTAAATATTGCGCATTATCATTGTACTAGAGTAAACATTAGTTCAGTTGTAGCTTTGAGATGTAACTTTTTGTGTTGATAATTAAAACCCAATTAATCTAATAGTGACTAAAATGAAATTTGATAGGGGGTGGTGGATAGTCCTGACCACAAGGACTGTAGTTGGCTTCCTCTTTGTTTGTTTAGTGGGGATTTTTTGTTTGTTGGGAGTTTTTTGTTTATTTTTGTTTTGGCAACATCCATACTCTGGTGCTTTCTTTTGAACTCTTAAAATTCTTCTGTCTCCAGGGAGTCTTATTTTTGCTATTGCTTGATACTTTTTTCTTTGTCCAGCTGACAAATGCTGGGTTTTTAATCCTGATTATACTTTTCCCTCCCCTTCAAGTGATTAGCAAAATACTCCGTCAAACTTTAATCAAGAAAATACTTGTAAATCTGATGAATATCCTTGATATTTTTGATATGGTAAAATGAATTAAACCCCTTACATTTACTTATTTCCTAATGTTTCTGTATAGTATTAATGGATTAGGTTACTTATTCCATGCCTCTTACCTCAATTCATTTTTTCCCTTTACATTTTAATGAAGAACTGACTCAAAACTACTGCTAGGCAAACTAGGATATTTTGAAATTTTGAATGAAAAATCATTCGTAATAAATTGTATTCTTGCACAGATTTTTAGATGCCTAAAATTGTTTTTTCTATTAGTGTCTGCCTTCAGATGCAGTTGTAGCATAGGCTCACTTGTGGGTTATGTTTGCTTTTCAATAGCTCTAACAAGTATTGGGTGATTGTGTTTTTTTGGGAGGGCTTCTGCTTGTTTTAAGTGTACAATTAGATTTCAGAAAAGGAAAGCTAAGATTTGTTGCTGTCCCTTAGTTGATCACAATGCAGCCCTTAGTATTCCTTTTTTTTTCAATTAGCTTATTTTAGTGACATTTATGATAGTGAAGGTTAAGAAGTTCCTACAATTACTGTTTCAGTGTTGTTTAGATTTGTCTTGCTCCGTTGTAAAATCAATTTCATTTTGTTGAATTCTGATTAGGTAGTCAAGTAGATTTTTCTCAGATACTGCAGATGCTAAAGGTGTTTGTACAAGTTGCATAGGATGGGCTTTTCCTTAAAGGGGAACAATATCTCCTTTAAGTAGTGAGGAAAAGTAATAAGTAGTGATAGGTAATAAAAGTGATAAGTAGTGAGGAAAAAAGAACATTTCTGTCCTTATATAGGTATTCTTGTATTTCACAGTTCTGTAACAGGGGAAACTACATCTAAGGAAGTTTTAATATTATCTAACAACCTGTTTATGTGTAAAATCTGAATTGATTAACTATAGATTTTTATGTTTTTAGTGCATGCTCTTTCCTATTTTGTAGACTCCTGTTTATTCTGTAGGCATGGTGATAATAGTTGGTTTAAAAAATGTAGTTTGTCAAGAAAGTAGATACGCTGGGAAAGCAACTAGACCTAATTTTAACTGGAGTAATTCTTCCTTTGTTGAAGCAGGAGGTCAGCAAAATCTCGCAGCAGAAGCCCATACTCCTCAAGGCACTCGAGGTCTCGCAGCAGACACAGATTGTCCCGGTCCAGGAGCCGCCACTCCAGTATTTCCCCGAGCACGTTGACTCTGAAGAGCAGCCTGGCTGCTGAGCTGAACAAAAACAAAAAAGCAAGAGCTGCTGAGGCAGCCAAGGCCAGTGCAAAGGCATCCAACACTTCAACACCGACTAAGGGAAACACTGACGCTGCTGTGAGTGCCCCTCAAGTGAACAATGTCAAGGACCTGAAGAAGATCAAAACCGAGCATACCCCTTCTCCCACCAGCAGCGCAACCCTGAAGAACGACAAGGCCAAAGCAAAGGTCTCGCTGCCCGAAACAAAGGGGGACAATAATGTCATTGCAGACAAAACTACTAAACAGAAGCCTACAGCAGTAAAAGAGAATAAAGTCACTGTTGTGAAACAGCCGCCTGTCACCGTAAAAGAGAAAAGCAAACCGAGTACACCGAGTGTAGTAGCCAAGGAGAAGGAAAGAATTGTTGCACTACCGACCTCTACACTGCCACCCTTGCCTTTGCCTCCCACGCTGCCTGAAGACAAAGAAGCTGAGAGGTGAGCTGGGACAGAGATTTGTCTTTGGGGTTGCCTGTTCCTTGTTTTATTGTTGTTGATGTTGTTTGCAAAATAGATATAAACCTATTTGCTAGATCAGGGTGATGGATTACATAGTTTGTTCTTGCTCGTCAGTTGTTTAACTGGTAGTTATTAGTTGAGAATTTGATCTTAAAAATAATTTCATCACAGAATATGCTGAGTTGGAAGGGACCCACAAGGATCATCGAGTCCAACTCCTGGCTCTGCCCAGGACCATCCCCAAGAGTCACCCCCTGTGCCCCAGAGCATCACCCAAACCCTCCTGCAGCTCTGGCAGCCTCGGGGCTGTGCC
>JAWWEE010000074.1:49644654-49696588 GCA_035221455.1 Xenops minutus
ATTCCCTGGTGCTGTCCCTGTCCCCACAGAGCAGAGATCAGTGCCTGCCCCTCCTCTGCCCCTGCCCAGGGAGCTGTGCCTGCCATGAACTGGCTCTTGAAGAGGAGAGGATTCCTCCTCTTGTCTAGGAGGAATCTTTCAGTAAAACGTGTTCTGAAGGGGTTGTTTAAAATTGCTGGTACATAGTAAGTTTGGGGCTAATGCAAGGATGCATTCAAGGGTTCAAGATTTCAAGTTTTGTGTGAACATTTACTTCTGGGAAGAAAGCAGAGTTCAGTAGCAATACATGAAAATCCTCTATTTAGATGGGGTTCAATGTAAAAATTCTCTTTCCTTTGAAAGACAATTGTTTTATAGGTGTGCATTACTTTAGTGTAATTTATCTCAAAGTTCAGAATTCTTTTGAGTATGCAATGTGGAAGTGAGGTTCATGATCTATCATTTGTGTTACCTTTTGAAGTGTAAAAATTGGGCTGTAGTGAAGAAATTAATTTCTTTCAAGTAGCTTCTGAGTTTAGACTATGATAAGTCTCTTCATAGTCCTAACAGACAGTATATGCTGTGATTTGTGTTGGAAAATCATGCTATTGGGCTGTGAATTGCTGTTTTTCTTATGGTTTGGTGATGGCAAAAGCTGCTTTTGGTTTTAATACTGGTGTTATATGCAAGAAATCATCTCACAAGTAAGCCAGAATTTTTTAGCTAGAGTTGTAAATATTTCTCTTGTGTTTGCTGGTAATTTAATGCTGCATTAAACACTAAGGGGCATAGGAGACCTTGGGAAATAAATACAACCTAACATAGTATTAGGCAGATGTATTTTTTTAGTAGTAAAAGAGGAATGTTGATTCTTGCCCTTCAGCACTCCCGCAAAAGGAATAGCGGTGTGGCAAAATGCCTTTAAATGTGTGTCAAAGCCATCCTCTCTAGGTAAATGAGGTTCCTGACACTGGGAACAAGATTCACTGTTTCAACTAAAAACTAGGCTAACTAGTTTAACTAAATATAACTGGAATTGCAATAATATGAAACAAGATTTCATATTGAAGCTGGCTAATTGTTTCTGATTATTATTATTTTTTAACAAAATGCCTGTTTAAGTTTAGCTAAACTGTACAGAGGAGTTAAGCTACAATTAAGCTGTGATTCTTTCAGCAGTGGGCTCAATCTGCTTTCAAGAAAAAAAACCCTAATGCTTGTAAATAGTTGCATTAGAAAGATCTATGACAAGGAATAAAATGTCTTTTATGTTTGCTTAGTTTTCCCTATAGGATGTTATAAACTTCAAATCAGAATAGCTGGGATAAATCTTAAGTCAGCAAAGGAAAAAGATCAGTTTTTAGGAGTGGAGGAGGACAAAGGTATTTACCTTGGGCTCAGAGTTACTATGGGGAGCCTGTGGCAGCAAAGAAAGCTGGATGCTGTTCTACTGTGGAAGTTAGGGGAGAGGGAAAATTGCCCTGGTGGCCAGTGATGTGTGATTTAACAGACCTGAAGAAAAAAGGCTGCTCTTGGCTGCCTCTGTTTTCATATGCCCCTTTTAAAATCTGCTTCAGGACCTCTCAGATGTTATGATTTCACTCATATTGAAAATTTGGGGGCAAAGTTGTGCAAGAAATACAGATATATGAACTTCAATAGTAAGAGCTTTTCGCTACCATGATAATTGCATGCACTGTGCTAAGGTGGTTTATTCTTTATAGCATATTAACCATTATATTTGTGGTCAGAGCAGTATATACTTCCTTCTGATGCTTCTTTAAAAGACATTGGAGTGTTCTGTTTTCATGGGGAAGCATAGACACAATCAAAACACTGGAATGTTTTATTTGACTGTATAAAAATTGCTAATTGCAATTAAAGTAAGAAAAAAGGTATGCAGTCTCCATGATGGGAGTTGCCAGTATCTTTCCATTTACAGAAGTTCGTGGAACTAAGCAGGTAGGAAGCTGCAGAAAAAGCTTCACAGAGAAGGATGCTGACATAGAATAGTGTGATTTGGCAAATATAGCACTTTTGGAAAATGTCCCCTCAAAGCATGACTCAGTTTTCTTGAGAGGGTGGCAGAGTTGAAACTTACAGTGAATATTATGTGAGAGGCATCTAGGGGAGAAACAATTATGTAATTATATGAAGTTTAGAGGTGGTCCTGGCTTTAACATTGCTGGATATGCAGTAGCTGCACAAATCTAGCTAAACTAAAGGAAGTTCTGGTAAAATGGAACCACATGTTTAAAAAAAAGCCTGCAATAAGTATGATGTTTACAGAACTTCCCCATTAGAATGGGAAGAGCATCTCTAAGGTCACTGTGTTTGGTAATTCCTAAAGGAATACCTTGCTGTACATGTGTTTGGGGATTTTTCTCAGGACAGAGATTGACAGTATCTGTTATCTAATCATGATTGATTAAAAATTCGTCAGATATCAGTAACCTGTGACAGAAAACCATGCAGTCATTTTTTCCATCTGATTTTTTTCCCCTACTTGATTTGCCTGCTGATCACTAGACATCTGGAGTGCTGGAGCAGATGTGTGCCATCAGAATGTGCCAGTGAGGTGGTGTGGGCAGGCTGGGAATGCACTGCAGTGTTCCTGGAACCACCAAACTCGCTGTCTGTGCAGACCAACTCGCAGAGAACTGCATTGGGATGATCTTCTCTTTTATAGAGAGGTCACTCAGAGGACAGATTTTACCACTACACTTTCGATGTCTGGCAGTGCTTGAGCTCTAAATATTCATAACAGTCTAAGCCATAATCTTGGAAAGAAGCTTGTGTGGCAGAAGTGTGGCCTGGGAAGGCTTGCTGTGTCATTCATCTGCCCTCAGCTTTCAGCAGAAAGATCTGATTTCACAATTCTCTAGAACAGTGCTAATTAGCTATGCATCTCCCAGAGTGCTGTTTGGGAGCCACGTAGCCAAGTCCTGGGAGTTCTAAGAGCAGAGATGTCAAATGCTGAAGCATTGACAGTGCAGAATGTTTGGTGTTTTTTTTTTTTAATTTAAAATTCTTATATATTTCCCTTTATATGTGTTAACATTCTGCTGTCTTGGTGGGTTTTTTAGTAGTTTGCGAGAGAATGTTTCAGTGAAGACAGTTAAAGAAACAGAGAAGAAGCTTCGCCACCTGCTTGCAGACTTGCCACTTCCACCTGAGTTGCCTGGAGGAGCTGAGGTACCTAAAAGTCCTGAAGAAAAGAAACCAGCAGTTCAGTTACACAGCAAGAGAAGACCAAAGTATGTTTATTAGACTTTTGAAGCCTATCAAGCAAGTAGAAATGATAGTAGTTTCTTTAAAATACCTTCTTGTCAAGAGAATTCTGCTTTTTAACAACTTTTTAATATTAATGAGGCTTAACTCAAGCTGCATGGCTTATTGTCACTTAATGGTAGTAAAACTGTCTCAAAAGTAGCATTGAAGGTTCTTCAAAGCTAAGACAATCCCTAGGTATATTGGCTGTATTCTTAGAAATGTTTGTTCCTTTCTAGAATATGTGGACCACGGCACGGTGAAACGAAAGAAAAAGAGATAGACTGGGGGAAGCGCTGTGTGGATAAGTTTGATATCATTGGTATTATTGGGGAAGGCACTTATGGGCAAGTTTACAAAGCCAGGGATAAAGATACAGGTAAGTTCAAAAAGCTAAACATAGTCCTGTAGTTTTAAGTGAACAGGATGGTTTTGGTCTACTTTGCATTTTATATCAAATGAAATTTGTGGTATTCTGCCCTCTAATGTTTGGAAAGTTTTTAGTTGTTGATGTGTTTGTTCAGTTTTAAATCTAGAGTTTGACTAAATCAAAAATTATTGTTTGTTCCATTGGAAAATCTTGTTATGTGTGAAGCTGTGGCTGAGGGCAAGCCTAGCAGTCTTAAATTCTAATTCTTATTTCTTGAATTTTGATGCTCTGGAGAGAATTGAAATGGTGGAGAAGAGAGATTAAATATTCTGGGGAAACTAAATGGCACTCTGGATGGGTTGGCAGACAGTAATGAAGTTTGTCAAGGGACATAAAGGTGAAATAACCTATGCAGGAGATTTGACCCCTGTCATTCTCTTTGCACATTTTGCTTTATAATCCTGCCATAACCACATTGCCTCTTGGGCAGAGTTCAGGTTATTTGTGTGTGGCAGTCATTTCTTAACCTCCAGGAGAAGTTGTTCCTCTCCATATTTGAGTGGGTCCATACAGGTACAGCAAACTTTTCATTAGCTGTGGGATCAAATCCTGTGCAAAGAGTGCCATTAAGAGAAGTGGATGTTGTATCATGCTGGAATGTGATCTATTGTCAATTTATCATATAAATTGGTGTAGGATAAGTAGAAGAATGCAGTTTCATTCAGCCCACTGTGCAGTAAAATGATAAGGGAAATTTCTCCTCACTGTAAGTGTGGCAGTGACACTTCTGCTTGTCCAAAGTGTGCTGATGAATTTGAGAACTGTTTAGTCATCTGGCTCATCTGTTTAGTCATCTTGAACTGTGCAGTATTTCTGGCTAGACACATGCATTCTGACCTTTTGGGATGTAGAATGAAGAAACCCAGAGCAGTCACAGCCTCTGTCTCTAAAGCTGCTTTCTTTATTGGTAGGCACGGTGTGGGATATTGGGAAGGGTGAGTGAAGTGTGCAGGAGGAAGAAGAGAGGCCTTGCAGTGGGTCGTTGGAGAAGCCAAACCACAGGGAAAACTTTCCTGTGGTGCTGATTTGTGTTCAGCACAGTGTTTGGTGCAGGCATCAGAATGTTGACTGTTTACTCCATTCAGAAACAGTAACAAATGCAAAGGGCTTTACTAACAAACCCAACAGCAAATGCTGTGGTTTGGTTGCCAGTCTCAATGCTTTTTATTTAAATTCTCTCCTAGGGGAAATGGTGGCACTAAAGAAAGTACGTCTGGATAATGAAAAGGAAGGGTTTCCAATCACAGCTATTCGGGAGATTAAGATTCTTCGGCAGCTTAATCACCAAAGCATTATCAACATGAAGGAAATAGTGACAGATAAGGAAGATGCTTTGGACTTCAAGAAGGACAAAGGTATGTGCACTAACAGAGGGGCTAGCTCCTTCTGGTCCTGGTTATGACAGTCTGCTATGCTGGATTTGAAGTTAAGCTTCACTAAAAGGTGTATTTCCAAATTGTGATGCTTGACAAGGGATTGTAGTTTTTGTTGAAATACAAGTAGAAGTTGTTTATTTAACTCAGCGGTGCTTTTGCTCGTAGAAACATTTTTTGCAAATATTTTGTGGTATAAAAATGTATTACTTCATTCCAGTTTTGCTGGAGAGGAAAAGATGCTTGTCTCCTTGACCCCCATGGATTAGGTAGGCCAGCAATAATAGGAAGCTCTTAATTGTGTGCTTTTTTTAGCCTTTTAATTTTTTGTAGCATTTTCTCATATCATTTAGAGTGTTGTAAGCTCAATGCTGAAGAGATGTTTTTCATTCTAGGTCTTGGTTTTATTTGAATTGTGCTTCAGTTACTTTTTTCATTATAGGGCATGTGTGTTGAGGGTTAGAATAATAAATTAAAAGAATGAAAAGCAAGACTCTTATAGTGGTAGTGTTTTTCCCCAAATAGGAGGCATGCAGACTTCTACTCTTTTGGTTCTGTCATTTTTAAGTCTGTCTTGTTTCAGTTGCTGCAACCTCCTTAATTTAGAGAGTTAAGCAAACAGAATTAAAGTCATGCAGTGTTGTTGCTTGGTACTTTTTTTTTTTTTAACTTGGTCATTTTGCCACTGGAGGCTGTTTCCTCTCATAAATATTTTGGGGATATTTTAGTGTCCTGAGGGAGGGTGTTTGGAATGTGGTACCTGTGCTTTCTTCCCTGCTGTGCCCCCACCAGTGCAGGTAGAAGATGTACTGCAAAGCCAGCAGAAACATCAGTGATGCTGTGATGAGTCACAAGGTGGATGCCAGAATTAAGCAGGAATAAGTTGGGATTTTTTTCCTAGCACTGACATGCTTTTTTTGTTGTGTTTTAAAGGAGGAAGCACCTAGCAAGACAGTGGGTTCAGTGGTCAGCACCCACTCTAAGCACTGACAGTCTGCAACAGCCAGTTGCAACTGCAACAGTTTGGGCTTTGTATGTGAATCTTGTGCTAAGTTTTAATTAGGTCTAACCTACTTGGCTAATGAGACCACACTGAGCCCTGACTTAATACTTAATGACTCATTAATTAATTTTCTCCCTTTCTGTTTGGTGCCGTGTTTAGAATTGAATTGTAAATTTTTTTTGCTCTTCTTCAAACTGTGCGTCTCATTAATTTCAAACGTGGGGGGTTTTTTGTCCAGGTCTCTCTCTGTGCTTTTGATATTACTTTGGATTTATTTCCTCATTCTTATTTAACAGCCTGTTAAAACAATTGCATTTTCTGAAAATTTGCAAGGGCAGGGTCCTCTCTGGGGATGCTAGAATAGAATTTATTTCTGATAGTTAAGTTCTGATAGTTCTTGAAAGCATTAGCAGGATAATGAGCCTGCTGTTGTGACTTGTCTGTGAAAAGATGGAACTTCTGGGGTTTTTTTCAGGCACTGTATTCCCTATTTCTCTAATGAGTAGTTCATTGTGAGACAGGGATTTACAGCTGAGTCGTGGCCAAACTGTGGTCTATGCAGGAGGGAGGAGGTTTGGTCATTTTCACAGTCAAGTGTTGCAGATGCCAAAGGAGGCTGCTCAACAAGGAACCATTGCAGAAATGGTAGTGATTGCTTACACAGGCAGAGCCTACAGGAGAAGTGTGTTGCCCATGTGATGAGCGTGCTTATGCTTAATAATATATGTTATATGTTAACCTTAACTTTGAAATATAACTGGAAAACCCTGCTGCTATCCCATTTGTAAGGGTAGGGAATGAGAACATGTTTGCTAACACATTTCTCTAGATAGTATGAGTAAAGTTAATTTTGTGTCTAAGGCTGTCTGTCATACCTGACGTATTACTCATCTGCTTACTCACTTAAGGCACTGCGGGGTTTTTTTGGTTGGATCTCAGTAGTCTAAAACACAGCAAGTTTACTTTTCAGACAGTAATGGAAATGTTGGCCCAGTTTGTACAGTACTTGATTTTTAAGGATGCTTTTTAAGGTGGTAACATTGGACTGCAAGCCAGCAGTGGCTTTGTCCTGATGCTTTGAGCCATGTTACTTGTTTTTAAGTGACATACTTAGAAGTTTGGAAGAGAGAGGATTACCTCTCCCCCAGGTAAAAGTGATTATCTGTCTCTGTCCCACTATTTTCAACAGCATTCTACTTTCAAAGAAAATGGAAGGAAGTATATCTGTGTTTTATCTTGGCCAGCTTGGGGTATAAATTTAAAGACAGGAACAGCTTTGATAGACAGTATTGGTTTTATTCTTTCTACACCAACCATGAGAAAAAAGAAGTGTAACACACTGGAGAGCAGTGTCTTACAAATATTCTGAGTGTATTTCCATCAGTGGAAATGCAGCCCATGTGGCAGCACAGGTGCTTGTATGGGTTGGGCACACACACAGCTGAGTGGCTAACACATGGGTCTGTGTACTGAAGATGAGAAGGTTTTAACTTTCATTGTGCATGAGAAAGGCTTGATGATAAAGTTGGAGCACAGCATTACTGATTACTGATTGGTACTTGTAACATGTGGATCCTGAGGCACAATCCTGGCAGGTAAAATCTATCTGTTGAGTGTGGGGACAAGGAGTATCCATGTTATGTTTCTCCTGTAGGCTCTCCTCCCCTACCTGTCCTTCAGAGGGAGAGAGGTGAGCACAAAGCTTAGGGATGGGAACATCTGACTCATAGTCTGCATTCGGTCTTGTGTGTACAGCTGGCTTAGCAGTGTGTTCCAGAATTGATTTCTTTGCTTCTCTCAGGACCCAAATGCTCATTTGACTCAATAGCACTGATGAGCTGTAGTTTGCATTCAGTATTTTCCTAAATTCTGGAACTCTGGTTGTTTTTGTTAAATTTTCTTCTAGTGAGCTAGTGCTGGAGCAATTTTGGGTGTCTTCAACAGTAGCAGAAACAATCTGACATTGTTGGTACTCACAACCCAGTCTGTGGCACCTAAACTTTCCTTCATTTTTCCTTTTTGTTTGCTTCACAATAGTTCAAGTTATTTGGAGCTCACATTTATGAACTTCAAGTCCTTTTGGAGAAGGAAAATTGTACTTTGCAGAAGGCCTTCATCTTGTGTCAGTGGTTTTCTTTGTTTTGGCTAAGAAAGTTGGTGTGATGTTCCCTGCTCAACAGGAATTGAAGAAAACAGAAGTTGAAACCAAAAAGCTGTTTCCTGCCATATTCAAATCTATACAGCTCGTAACTTAAATTGTCTCACTTTTTTGATTATAAAATGAATCATTCGGAAAAAACAACCTTCTTGCTCTGGGCTTTTGTTAGCTCTGGTTTGTTTCCCCAGTGAGTCTGTCATTTATGTGACTTCAGTGTGCCTTTTTTTTCCTTTGGGCACCTGAGATGGTCCTTCAGTTCTCAGTTGCCTCTCTGTCAGCTGGAAGCTGTGTGCAAGAACTCAACAGAGTAGCTATGGCATTGCCATGATCTCCTCTTACTGAACCACATGGGAAGTGCCTGACAGCTTTCATTGCTGTCAGTGTAAGCACAGACAGTGCACTGACTGACACCCCTTCATCCTTTTGGCTGGGATAGGCATTTTTGCTAACACAGAGGAGGATGTAAAGCTTTGTGTGGAGACCAGTAATAAAAGATCTGGTTAACATTGCAGCTTGGTTTTTTATTTTTTTTTGTGTGTGTGTATGTTTTAGGTTAAATTTTGAATTGATTTACAGTACAAACCAGCCAACTTTTTAAGCATGAAGTTGGTATTTATCTTGACAGTCCTGTAGTACATGAGGACACTGTAGTACATTGTCATAGGATTAGCAAGTTACTTCCTCCCAGCTGTCAGGGAGTACTTGGTGTGAAAGCTTGTGGTTTGGAAGGAGTCTGTGACAGCAGTGATGTCGTCACCAGAGTGCTGCTCCTTTCTTACATTGCAGCTGGCTTTGGCTGGGTTTCCTAGAAAGCTGGGTAAACCAAACTAGTCTGAATTTCAGACACATCCACTGATCCACAGCTTGCCTTGCTGATAGAAAAGTCTGACCCAAATAGTTTTCATGCTGTAATAAGTTATCAGGAATAGTGGGATTGCCTGGTTGGTACTTCCCACTTTGTGTGCTGTCCTGGACCCAGGTCTGGAACGGGTTGTGTGTCTTTTCAACTTTATCATTGGGAAACTGAGAAAAATCCCTGATGAGTAATCAAAGATTTCTGTTCCTCTGCTTTAAGTTTTTTTGTTTGCTTGGTTTCTTATTTCCCTGTAGTGTGTGATGAAACAAGGACAGTATTTACTCCCAGGGCTTCTGTGTGCCCTTGGCTTGTAGGACTATTTCAGAACATACATGGAGCTTGGCTTGGATTTGTTTTAAGAGGAGAGTGCAATTGAACTTTGCAAGGGGAGAATAACAAGAATAACACTGTCATGAAGCAGAAACTTAAGATTGGGTGAGAATGTAAAAAAAAAAAATAGTATAGCAGCAATGCTTTCTTTGGTCTTCAGGTGATTGATGCAATGGCTGTGCCTATATTTGATGTTTTGCAAATCATAAAATAGATTAATAAAACATGAGAAGAAAGATAAGATGAATGTCTCTCTAAGGGACTTTAAGGAATTCAGATGTAAGGATCTAAGGAATTCAAATGTAAGGAATTGATAGACAGTTTCTTCCTTAATTTTCAAGCTCTGTTTGATAACATCCTGTTTCAAACTCTTGGAATATGGTGTATCATGAGTACTAAAAGAGAAATGTTAAGGGAATAAAAGAGTAAATCCAATCCAATTATATGTAATCAGTCAAGGGGAAAATAACCTATGTATTGCATAGAAAAAGCTGAGGAGGCTTTGTTAGCAAAAAGGAAATCTGATGGAGTCCCACTCTGAATGAACAGTGACTACAGAGCAAATGTTGGAAACCTGTTCCACCACTCAGCACTGTACACACTGAACAGGCAGGGATCCTGAGGTTCTTTAAAGCATGTCTGTGCTTCAGGATACTGTTGTAAGCACTCATACTAGAATTGAATTAAAATTTGCATGTCACAAGGCACTTCTGGACCCCTGGTTCCTCTGATCTATGTCTAAGCAGATATTTTGGGAAACACCAAACACCTTCCCTGGGAATTACATTTGGAAAATACTTGTTTAAAAGCGGTCATGTGCAGAGGCTTTTGGATCATTCTCCCCTACTGCACCCTCCCCCTGTCTGAAGCACTTGTGTCTGGGAACAAATGCATAACTTAGTGTCTTGTTTTGTTGGATCTGTGTGATTTGATGACAGCCCAAAAAAATCCACAGCGTATCTGTGTCACAAAAATGCAAAGTATGTTTTGTTAGGGTTTTTTGGGCCTCTCAGGAAAGAATTACAGATCACTGGTGCCACGTTTTGTTGTGTTACCTATTTTATATGCTTAGCTTTACACCATTTTAGCCCACTCATTGTGTTAAGAAATTGTTAGAGCTCCATGATTTGTAAGATATGACCAAGAGGAGGTAATGTGTAAATCCTTCCATTATTCCAAATTGTTGAACCTCATCAATTCTAACTGACAAAATGGTCAGAAAGGTGAATTTTTCTAAGTGCAAACAAAAGGGGTAAGGTGAAGATTACTTCCATCCATGTGAGTACTTTATTTATTGTGTACTCCCTGCTAGATTCAGCTGCCCTCTCTTACCCCATATTCAGAAGTAGGCAGTATTACTACAGTTCAGCTGCTCCAACATGTGGTGACATTAAAGTTTCTTACTTTCTCAGGGGATGAGCTGTGTGGTATTAGCAGAGGAAATGGAGCACCCAAGACACACCCCCTGCCAGTACTTTGTGTGTTAAGTTACCTGTGTGTGGAAATGGGCTTCCTCCCACCCCACAGGTACCTGTTGGGGAGTCCAGGCCTTTAACATAATAGCAGTGAGCTGAGCAACTTTAAAGTCAGAGTCAAATAAGTAATTCTTTGTTCATTTGAATTGTGTGTGCGTTAGTGTTGAGAGTTTCAGGTGTTTTTCTGACACTGCTTCCAGAAATGAGGATACTGGGCACAAAAACAAAAGGTCATTTTATAAGGAAACTTCCAAGTCATCAAATGTCTTGCCTTAATAAAAGAAAGAGCTATTATTTTTCCTGGTATGTTTCCCTCTTTTGAGAAATAGATATTTGTGTGGTATTTGTTTTGATAGAACTGAGTTGTAGTAAGCATGTAACTATTTTGTTGACTGAAGCTGTAGATCTCTGTCACAAAAGGGACCCTGTTTGTCTAGGAATGAATTAACAGGTGTTTTATTTCAGTTTGGTAACTTTTTTGCAGCTACAGTCACTTCCAAATACAGCCTGAGTAATACAAAAAAAGTCAGCTTTTAGTGGTTAGATTGCCAAGGTTAGTAGACTGATTTTAATAGTTTCTCATAATGAAGGAAAAAGATTCAGCTTAAACAGTTTTTCTTTCTGAAACAAATTCTAACATTGTGTAACATGGGGGTAGGAAATAGGTAGCAATGCCCAAGTGTAATGGATATGTGAATTTGCTCTTGTTCTGATATGGAAGGAACATTTAGCATTTTTACTGTTCTAGTGGATGTTTCTTAATGAGAGTTGCAGAGAATATAAATAACTAGATGTTATCTCCCAGGTACTACTCTGCCTTTTTTATGAATTGTCTCCGTTGTTGTCAGCTTTCCTTCTTGCATGAGGGTCCCAGTTGTGATTGCTGGTTATAAATAGCAGTGAAAGAATCCTGGGAGGCAGTGACAGAGCAGGAAATTGCTCAAGTCCTGGAGCCTATTTGCATCTAAACAAGAGGGCTCCATTCAGCTGTTCCCACTGAACAGGTCTGCAGCCAGTGTTCCCCCTGGGTGCACACACATGCAGCCTTGTTCTTGTATTCCAGAGCAAGAAGAGACCAAGATTCACTGGCATTCAGCTTGCTTGAGCTGACATCCTCTGAAGGGCATATCTAGGTTATTCTGACGCTGCAGCACGAAGATTTGTGTCGAGGCATTTTAAAACATGCCATGGTTCATACTCCAGCAGTTGTTCATTGAAGTAGCACTAACAGCAGATTGCCAGCTCCCTTGTTTGAAAAGACCAAGATTAGCAGCCTCTGTGCTTTTCCATGCTGAACTGGTGAGCTGCATTGGTGAGCTCAGTTATGTAATTAGTAACCCAGCAGACTTTTGGTTATTCATGGCTCTTAATACTTCCTGCTCTCCTTTTGAAGTGATGGGGTTGTGTTGTGCCTGCTTGATTCACCTCCTCTGCACATGCCAACAGGGGTGTTTTATGATGAGTATTTTGCTTCCTCTGTGTAACATAGAGCAGGACAAAAGTACCTAAATGAAAAACAGGGGACTCATGAGTGTCTTGTGCAGTGGCCTGTGGTTTAGCTGACCCATGCTGATGTTTGTTACAAGTTTAACACTTACTGTATGAGTAATCTTTTTCCTGAATGTTAAATAGCAGATGGACTTTGCATTCTTTTTTCCTTTCTCAAGAAAGCAAGTCAGTTCCTTAGAATGTGGCCACGTGTTCTGTCAAGCTGACTTCTTGTTATTGCTCCAAAACTTTCACTGGTTTCTGAGTTGAACTTCTTATTCAGGAGTGAGAACCTGTAATGAGTTCTTGTTGGGCAGAAGCTGTTTGAAGTGGTGGCTTTGAGGGGAGGCTTTGGGAGATGCAAAGGTGGACAGACCCTCTTGAATATGGTTTCTGCATTGCCACCAGTGCTCTGCCAGGTGCAGAGTTAAGAAAGGAAGGAATGAAGTACTAAAAAGTAGATTGTACTGGGAGTGGCTGTGCTGGGGATTGGTTATTGCTGCTCCTGAAGCATTCAGCACTTCTCTTAAAGGGTACTTACATGTATCAAGGAGCCTTGGCTTTAATAGCTTGATTTGTGGAATTACACAGGCTAATGTGAGATAAGACCAGCTTCTCTTGTGCTTAATGTATGTGTGTGGCAACTTGAAATATGAACTCTGTCTTTGCAGAGCTGCTGTTACTAATAGGTTAGTTCTGTTTTCTCATTTTGTCCTGTCTTACAAGTGGTTTTAGTCTGAGAAGGGCAGGCCACTTCTGACCCAATACCACAGAAATATTTTTAAAGAAATCAGTCACTGAATTGTGACAGATGAACTAATAATGCTTGCAACATATTTTGTTTCTGTATTTCTCCCCAAACTTTACATAGGGAATATTAGCAGAGTTATTTTTTCTTCCAGTAAAATGTATGAAGGTTGAGAGCTGTAGGGAGAGTACATGCCCATCAAGATTAAAGCACCATGTGGTAGCATTATGTTTGTTTTCACAAACATTTGACTAGTAGGATGGTTTACATGGAAAAGCAGTTTTATGAAAACATTTTGCCACACTGTATTTCATTGTTATTATTGGACATGAGGTACAGCTATAAATACTGCAGAAAATGTAAGCAGTTGCTTAAAAAATTCTTCTGATTTTAAAAAGTAGGCAACAGCAATGCTTTAGACTGCTGTTAAATCAGTTTTTATCTCTGTGTCTCTCCTACCCTTCCCTTTCTTTTTCTAGGTGCATTTTACCTGGTATTTGAATATATGGACCATGACTTGATGGGACTGCTGGAATCTGGTTTGGTTCATTTTAATGAAAATCATATTAAATCTTTTATGAGACAGCTGATGGAGGGCTTGGCCTATTGTCACAAGAAGAACTTCTTGCACAGAGATATCAAATGTTCAAATATTCTACTAAATAATAGGTATGGATATTACTTAAAAGTCTGTAACAAAAATTGTCTGTTAACATCTTTAAATCCTTTTAAATTTCAAAGTTCAGCTGCTTTGAGTCATTTGCAAAACTTTATTTTTTAGATTTCCTAGTTTCTTTCAATTCAATTGAAAAATACTAATCAGGTAATATTCCTGCTGGATCCTGCAATTATGTTAAATTTATTTGTGTTAAAATATAGCAGGATCAAAACTTGAATCTTTCAAGTCACAGTATTGGGGGGAAATTATCTGAGTTCAAATACATTAAAACAGAACTGTAAGACAGAAGTGTTTGATGTGTATTCTTTTGGCCATCTCGTTTCAAGATTGAGGTGTGGCTGGCTCTTTGTAACAATTCTGAGATCCCCTTCTTCAGTCAGGGTAATGCTTTTAAAGGGTATTGGATCAGGAATGCTTGAACATGCCTTGGGCTTGCAGTTGTGACTAATCAAATGGGGAGAAGGATTTGTTGTTTGCTACTTTAAGCCCTTGTGAAAGTCACTCCAGTAAACAGGCTGTTTTTGGTGTGCAGCAGCAGCAAAGAAAAGGCTGGTGTGAAGGTAGTGGACACCTTATTAGGAACTGTTGGACATCATAACCTGCAGTGCTAAACCCAGGGAGCAGCTGTAAGACCAGCGTTTGTAACAACACAAAAGTGTCATTAGAGAGCAGGTAGTCAGTCAGCTTCTGGCATTCCTTGGGTTTTCTGGGTGCTGTCAGGAGTTTCAGAAAGATGAGAGGCATTCAGTGACAGGAGCATTAACACCTGGCAATGGGAATGGACGGGCATACCTGCTTTAGCATCCTTAACACAAAGATTGGGGGTGGTGGTTAAGTATAAGGAGGGCGAGCCCCAAAGGGAGTGGGTTCATGTGTTCTCCCTAAAAACCTGCTGCTGCTGGAGATGAAATACTGGGCAAAATGGATCAAGGGTCTCTTTTGGTGGGACCCTAGTTTTCTCCAAGCTTTCTCCAAAGTAAGTTTTCCATTTTCCCTTCCTTTTTCTCTTTGAGCCAATTAACATTAGATTATTTTCAGCTCTGGATCCTGCCTCAGTCTTTCCAGATTATTATACAGACTCTTAAACAGATGCAGCAGTTCCTCCCCATCACTCACTGTGCCCACACACCTAATCTCATTGCCTGCTAATCTCCAGGGTTTGTGCTCCTTTGGGAACTCAGAAGCTGAGGAGTAACCTGGCAGTGGAGCAGAGTGAATTATGGTAGAGGAGGAGCTTGTTATTGTACTGTGCTTCCTCTAGTCGAGCATACAGAGTTGTTCTGTTTTCCCTGGAATGTTTTCTGAGCATCCTTAGATTTTCCCACTGGTAGAAACAAAATTTGATAGTTGATCTGAATGATTTTAAGCCATTGTTTCTGGAATTCCATTACCAGTTACAGGCTGAAGCCCAACACGTGGATTATGTATGTTTTAGATATACTATAAGTTTTTGAGCAAAGACACTTACCTTCCACAAATAGCCTCTCTGAGCAGTAAGCATGCAAATTTGAGGGGAACCTTTCTCTGTTTATGAGGATAAAGTGTTACAGGAAATCTGAGGAGAAAAGTGGGTAGAAGCTATAACTTTTATATTTTATTATCATAGAATGGTCATTCTTATACACATCAGCAAGATTTGCCCAAATTTGATAAAATCATATATATTTGAAAGTGATGGGAGTTACAAAAGCTCATCAGTATAGAAGAGGAAAACCACATATAACAGTGCAACATTCGTGTCATGTATTAGAGAAGCTGACAGACAACTTTGTGTTTAAATCATCCAGGCCTTACAGATAGTGGGGGTTGCTGGTCCCTTCCATGCAGTGCCTTCCAGCTGTGGGCACTGCCAGGCAAGAGTCTGTGTCTGCTACTCATCCCTTCATCCATGGGAAAGCTCAGGAACGGGTTAGGGCTGGTGTCATTCAGCAAATCAGCTGCTGGCAAAAATAGAAGCCCTTATCTGGTCAGTCCCCCTGATGTAGAGGCTGTGTTTAAACTGCCTGAGAGCAGAACAGCACTTTGATGCCTTCCTAGAGGGAAGCAGGACTGCTGGGTGTTGTTTCTTGGACAGATGCTCGTGCTGGCAGTAAGGCATGAGAAAATAGTTTCCTCTCTTAGTTTTTTCCCTGCAGTTACTGCCCTGAATGTTTTACACCTGAATTGTGAGTAACATCCAGTGGTGGAAATGCCATTTGATGAGCATTCCTGCTCACTACGTTGGTGTATTTACTGAGGACATGCACAGATTGCAGGGCCTTGTCCCTTCCTTAATGGGATTTGGTGAAGATCAGCTGCAGCTCTCTGTCTTAAACTTTACCTGATTTTGGGCATTAACCACTAAAGAATTCTTTGCTTTTTCCACCAGAGGGCAGATAAAGCTTGCAGATTTTGGGCTTGCTCGGCTCTACAACTCCGAGGAAAGGTAAGATACAATTACACTGTGTAAAAACATTCAGAAGTTTAATCTTCTTGCGTAACTCTACTAGGAGAGCCAGAAGACTGCTTTGGTTAGAGGAAATGTTATTGTACTGTCAGTGTGCAGGAAATTGAGAGAAGTGCACATTGTCTTAGGCTGCAGAAAACCACAAGAGTCTCTTTGTGCAAGTGTATTGCTTTTCCAGGTGTTCTGGATAAATAACTGTAGAGAGTGGCCATATATTGATTGGAAATTAAGAGTTACAGTCCTAAGTTTCTGGTCCCATAAACCTAAAGAATATTTTTTCTATTGGTATACTGAAGGCTTTATTTAGGGAAAGCAAATTTTTTTTGCTGACACAAAGTCATATACAGTTCCTATTTGGTGTTACTTTTGTGTAAGATGTAACCTTACATTTGAAGAAGGTCATTGTATTCTTTAGGCAGTCAGTGCTGTTGAATCTGCTGGAAACAGACACACGTTTAAATAAAAGTTATCCTGAAACTTCTTGTGACTTGTGCTTCTGTTGTTCTTGGCTTCATTTTGCTTGTACTCCAGGAAACAGGTGCACAGTTCCTTATGATTCAGGACTTCAATATTTACTTTGTAATGTCGTGTTTGTAGTGTGGAACCGAGTGTTCAGAATTCAAGCTGAATGTTCACTACACTAGTGTATACCTGAGGAGGTTGGATACCTGAGCTTAGTTTGATTTCTGCATGCCTGATTTGGGAAATAACATCCATAATGTTAGCTTTATGGGTTTCTTGTGTTCTCACAGAGCTCTTAGCTTGTTGATGACTTTTATAGCCTCAGTTTCACTGCCTTCTGAGCTGTTATTTCAGAATATGCTTAAGGACAGTTATGAGAACCATTGAGTAGTAGCAGGGTAAGATAATCTTAAGCAGCTGCTGGCTAATTTTTTTTTTTGGTTTGGGATGTACTTAAAATTAAAGGGTTTGATGTTATTTTACCGTCTTGTAGAACATGGACCAAACTGACCTAGTGCTTCTTTTTTTCTCCTCTAGTTTACCATGTTGTGGTTTTTTTAATGTCTGTTTTTAAATGAATTTACATTTTGCTTGTAAAACTCAGTGTTCATTAAGGATTGAAGGTTCAGTGTCTTTATAGTGCAAATAACAGATTTTACTGTACATCAAACAACAACAATATTATGCATAAATGAAATCAAGATTAAAACGTAATTAAGCTAGCTAATGGCATTGCCAGTTGAACTTGGGAAGATAATTAGAATCTCATTAGTAGATTTTTGACAATTCTTTTGTCATTCATTTTCCTCCTAAGTAGTTTCTGACCTGCAGTGATAGAGGTAATTAATATATGTAATTAATATATACCAACATGTGTATAATAGCTGCTGCTTTGAATTCATGTATTTTGCATTTGGTTTACTGGTGTTCGGAATTTAGTACTGTTTAAAAGGGTACAGAATTTAGTAGGAACAGAATAGGGAGGAAATAAGAACTTAATTTAAGTAAATTCCCATTGGTTGTTGTAGTTATGCTCCTTTAAACATTACTCTGATGGATTGAACCTGTTTGGAGTAGGAGATATGACAGATTGCAGGAGAAGGTGTCTGTTCAAATAAAGAGCACTGTATACTAATATATATGAGGGGTGTATCTGTAGAGAAAGTCCATGCCATGTAAACATTTCATAGAGGAATTCTTGCTCCAGAGATAAACATGATTAATGATGGGACTGTTTCCAAAACCATGCTACCTTTCTAAAACAAGCTGCTGAGTTTGTTACTGAAAAAAATGCTCAGATGCTTTTGCAGAAGTGATACCTGGAGGAGCGAGGATGTTACAAGAGCTTGTTAGACTTTACTCTGTGGTGCTTCATGCTCTGCACTTAACATTACTCTGCTTTCTGTTTGCAGTTACCTGGTGTTGGTAAGGGCGAATTATTAAAACTGAAAGAATCCTGGGATCACTTTTAAAACGCCCCTGTTGAAACAAAACCAACATTGAACATCTGTTTTCTGCTTTCCGTTCTGAACTGTTGATACTGTATCTGTGCCTGTGCACAAAAAAAATGCCTGTCTGAGACAGTGGAAATCCTTCCCTTAGTGGGACGGTGGAGAGGATTATTCCCAGTGACCAAAACTTCTGCTTAGAGCTGCAGAGAATTAAAGATGTTGTGAAATATAGGAAGATACTAAAAAACTGCTTTTGATTCCAAAGCATTCCAGGCTTTGGAATCAAAATTGTTGAAGGATGTAGTTGCAGAAAAAGGCTTGCTCCTACTTAAACAGGGAAGTGATTTTGTTTATTCTTTATAAATGCTTGTAGAGGTCCTGTATTCAAGATGCTAACAATGAGTATTCCAATGCCTGGAAACTACTGGTTTTATCCAAGCAGATTCTGCCTCTGAAATGACTCTAAGTATACAGTGTTGCTTTCTGAATAATTCTTGAGATACAGAATTCACACAGCTCTGTGCTGACTTTCAATGTGCTCCTGGATAGCCTTGGTCAAACAGTTGCTTTTGTGCAGTTGCTAAACTCAAAAGAGAGTGAAAAATTGTGCTGCTCCTGAGCCACATCACAGAAGTCATGTCCTTAAGGTATGACTTTTTCAGAGGTGAGTTGGTAGTGAAATGATAGTCCTCTCTCTCTCTGCTCCCCCAACAGCCGACCATACACCAACAAAGTTATTACCTTGTGGTATCGGCCTCCTGAACTTCTGCTTGGAGAGGAGAGGTACACACCAGCCATCGATGTCTGGAGCTGTGGGTAAGGGTCTGGACACGAGTGCAGCAAGCATCAAAACAAGCCAAAAGTAAACCTGAAATGTTTCTGTCACTCCATACTGTAAAGCCATAATGATGGAATTATGCAAAACTCTTTTTACAGCTGCATCCTGGGGGAGCTTTTTACAAAAAAGCCAATATTTCAAGCAAATCAAGAACTTGCTCAGCTGGAACTCATAAGGTAACTTGCAAGCACTGCCAGGTAATAGGTGCCTCATAAACTGCCAGGTTTCTTGTGTTGGTGCTAAAACTGCAAACATTTGCAGGTACTCAGTTATTGCCCTGGGTGAGATGTTAGAGGTTCTGAGGGCCATGTAAAGCAAGTGACTTTTGCACAGACCCAGAGAAGGGTTTTTTGGGAGTGTTCTGTGCTCCTGGCAATGTACAGTTGATTAGTAAGAGGGGTTTTTTGTGGAGCAGCTGGAGTTGCCTATTCCTGAAGTTGTAAAGAGAGAGTAATCAAAATGCCCATTATTTTTTAAGATGATGTTGCAACTTTCTTGCAGCAAATCAAAATGAGAACATGGACAATAATAAGGACAAGTGGGATTTGGGAAGAGTAGGCCCTTGACTTCTTGTTTCAAGCCCACCACTTACACACCTGGGCTTTATTATTTTTGTGGGAATATTTCTGTTCTCTTAAAAACTGCCAGACACTTAAAGGAGGTTAAAATTCTGTTCCTTTCCTTGTTCTCAATAAATCATAGAATTGTAGGCATTTAACTCAGTGGAACCAGAGCATGTTTTCTTTCTTTTTACTCAGCAAGCAAAAATTGCTCTTGATTCTGATATTATAATTGACCTTAGAGATGAGGAGAGGTCCACTTAGAAACAAGAGAGGAGGAAGGTGGGTCCTACAGAACATACAGAACCTGAACAGTAAATGGTCAGCATTACTTTAAAAATTAACTTAGTAAAAAGCATTACAAAGTTTTATAGTGAGGTGTTTTTCAAACAGATTGAAACACAGAACTTTACGTTTCTGTGTAAAGTGTTATTAACCAGCCTTGAAAAATCAAGTTTTTAGGAGGTGCAAAGCATATCAGTGGTCATTTTTGGTGTAAGGAGAATGAAACTCGTAAGTTGGGAGAATTTTGCTTTTGAGCACTAGATGGCATTGAAGTACATTACAATGAGTCATTTGAAGTTGTTTTTCCTTTGTGTTGTACTTCTGGTACAGAAAACTAAAGCTCTGCGATTTCCTTCTGCTGAAAGTACCTGTTTGCAGCTCATTTTTCCTCCTTATTGCTGCATTTTTTGATGTTTAAATGTAATATATCATCAGTTTGATCAACATCTCTACCACAGCCATGTTACAGTCGACGATTCTATATTTATCCTTTCTAACTTTAATGTTCGAAGATAGAGCTGAAGTAAATTCTCATAGGAGAGAGAGATGTATAATTTTTATTTTCCTTCCTGAAATTTACGTGTCCCAACGAGCATCAAGTCAGGTTGTTTTCTGTAGCATTTGGGGCGTGACTCATTAGGTCTCTTGCACTAATGGTTTAAATCTAATACATAGGAGGGCTGGACCAGGGGAAATGTATTTGCAAAATGTCCTTTATGACTGTCTGTGTCAGAGTTGGAGGCCTGGTGTGTATGGAAGTGCCTCCTTAGTTCTCTGCTCAGAAGTGTGGTGTTGATCAACCTGTGCTTGGCCATCCTTGGCTGGACAGAATGGGTGGGGATGGAGTGGGAAGAATAAGACTGTGGGCAGCTCCATTTGTGGAGGTACATGAGGCTTGACACATCAAACTCAGAACTGAAGTAAAAAATACAGAGGTTTTCTAATGCTTCTGCCTTTAAGACTTACTGAGGGTTTTTTTCCCTCCCCTTATGCCTTCAGTGTTAAACAAATTCTCAGTGAGAAGTGTTTTTAGCCATATTGTCAGTGGCATAGGACAGAAAAGTTACTCTCAGCGTGGGCTATGCAGTTCTTCAATATCCAGAGTACTGTTCAAGCATAGCTGGTTAAGGTTTTCAAAATGTGTGTGTGGGCTGGGCTGAGGCAGAAAACAGTAAGTTTAGTCTGTGTGAGGTGATTACCCTTCGTAGACAATTCACCATTATTTAATGTGTTGAGCATTTGACAGTAGGGAAATTGTAGCTAAAAATAACCAGAACATGAAGATTGAAAATAATTTTTGTTTGCACTGTACATGCAAGAATAAAATGACAGCTGTGCTCACTTGTGGTTTTGGATCTGATACCCTTTTTTTTTCTCCTTCTTTTTGGTACAGCCGAATTTGTGGGAGTCCTTGTCCAGCAGTGTGGCCTGATGTGATAAAATTAGCTTATTTCAACACAATGAAACCAAAGAAGCAGTATCGGCGAAAACTGAGAGAAGAGTTTGCTTTGTAAGGATGAAGAATTAGTTTAGTCAACTGTAATTGCACTAAGTTTTCCTGGAGACTTTATGAACTTCAGTCGAGCACACATCAAGTGTAAAGAAAAATGGCTTTAGGTTCTTGTCCTTCCCGTGATACCCACAGAGCTTGTATTAACCCATATTTAACAGGAACTTCAAGAAGAGGAAAGAAGGCCCTAAAATTTCATCCACCTATCAGCTTTCACCCAAGGAAACATTTGTTTTCCATGATTGGTACACCTGCTTGTTGCCCCTGTCCAAAAAATGTGATTGTTTTTTATTAGTATAACTGGCTACAGCTAAATATGTGGTCTGGTTAACATCCCAGCCTTTTGGGTCATAAATTCATTCAGCACAGAGGAGTTACCTGAACTGCATGTTGTGCAGCACTGCCATTGGATAGTGCAAATATCACAAGGGAAAGTTATGGAAAACAGCTGTAAGTTTGTTTTAAAGGGTTTGTTGCCCTCCTTCAGGTACTGTGGGTCTCTGGAGAAACGCACCATCCTATTCATACTAATGAGACCAATATCTTCAAAGCACTAAAATTACTGTCCATGGACCAATCAGAAGTGCAGCTCCCTGGGTGCTAAATTCCAGAGTGTAAAGTAACATAGTCTTGGCTTAAAAATTTGGGTGTTTTTTTTTCTAAAGACAATGTTTCAACAATGAACCAGCACAAAGCAAAGAAAGCTTATGTTCTATGGGTTATGTGCTTGCATGGGTAGTAAAAGGGGAAGTTTATCTCTGCTTCTTCCTGCCACACTCAGGTGGTGGGTGGATTTTGTTAGCCTGTAAGTTCCCCGAGGAGTTACCAGTCGGTTACCCTGGGAGGGATGTGTTCATTAAAATTTCACCCAGAAATGTGTGCTGCAAAGTGAAAACACGACACTGTTCTCATCCCCCCCGCAGCATCCCCCCGGCGGCGCTGGACCTGTTCGATTACATGCTGGCCCTGGATCCCAGCAAGCGCTGCACGGCCGAGCAGGCGCTGCAGTGCGAGTTCCTGCGCGACGTGGAGCCCTCCAAGATGCCTCCTCCAGAGTGAGTGCTCCTCTCTGTGGCACGGGGACAGTGCTGCCTCCAGGAGCCTGGCTGGGTTGCAGTGAGAGCACCTGGAGGCAGAAGGAAAGCAGGGATGTGTGCAGTTGTTGCCTGGTGATCCTGCAGGGCAGCGACTCTTACAGTGCTTGTGAGGAGCTGAGAATTGTTCCAGAACTAGTTACTGAGCTACTGCCCTGAAAGAAAGTGCTCCTCTGTGAATGTTTCTAATGTTTGAAAAGCATCATTTCCCTTTTACCTCTCTTTATCAGTGTCAGCTTTTTCCAAGGGTTTGGAGGTCCTTCCTGAATCTGAGTTGCCTTCTTTGATGGTAGAATGGCACTGGGTATAGAATTCTAAAGGTACCCGAGACTTAAAGTGAAATACCGTAAATTGCTTCCTGAGCCAGAAGAGATTCTTGATTTTACAGGCAGGACCAGTGAAATACTTTGGGCAGGTTTTTTCCTCTCATTGTATTGCAATGTCCAGTAGGATTTTTGCAGTGACTTAATCGTCATTTTAAGCAGTACAAATACTGGAACAGGCCCTGAGGAAAACAATGAGAAGGTGTTACAGAATCTACAGGTCTCGTTTTTTGCTCAAGATAGCTGTCAGAACTTAGAACGTTTAATATTGTTTGAGCACATTGAGCCTTCAAGGCAGCCGGTGCTGACTTCTTTTTAATTAGTTACCAACTGGAAAAAGTGCTTGTGTTTTAGCTAAGGATTTTATTAAAGCACTTTCAGGACTTCCCTGTTACATACATGTGGTTGCTACACAGAATCACAGAATGGGAGAGGTTGGAAGGGACCACAGTGGATCATCTGGTCCAACCTTCCCTCTCAAGCAGGATCATCCCAGAGCACAGGATTGTGTCCTGGTGTTTCTTGAATATCTCCAGTGGCATTCCACAGCCTCTCTGGGCAAATGCTACTAATGCTTCTGAAACATGAGGCTAAGAGGCTTCATTGCCTGAATATGACTGTATCACTGTGTGAAAACCACAAATCAGCCACCTTAGGCCGTTTGCTGAAGTCTCAGAACCACTTGTACAGAATGTTGCTTATGTGCATTTTGAAGTAAGTGAATGGGAAGAATTTCTTTTTCTTCAGGGATGTGGTAATGCATCCATTCTAGAAGCTGATACATGGTAATTCCAAACAAACTAGTCATTGGAGTCCTTTTAAAAATTAAGAGAAACCACAGTCACTTCTGACAGTGTGCACAGGACTGTTCTCTTGAAAGACTGAAGTGCTGTTGTAGGAAGAAGCAGCTGTTCATTCCAAGAAAGTGAGAGTGCTGATGGCAAGGATGGTAGGGTACTCCTTGTGATGAGTTCTTGCTTGCTTCCAGTTGTTTTTAGAAAATGCTTGGCAAGTCTTTGACCTGCTGTGTGGAGGGAGACAGTAAAGCAGTTGTCATAATTGCCTTTCCAGTGTCTCTTGTCATGTGTCATGTTCCTGGGTCACAGAACTGCTACCACAGTTACTAGTATGTGATAGGAAAACATAAAACAAGGTTTTTACTGCCCATCTCAGTATTTCTGTGATGTAGAGATGGGTCTTTTTGTTTCATGGGAAACCAGAATTGAGAAGCCTGCAGGACACTGTAATGGAAGGACAGAATTGGTGGCAGATGAGTTCCTTAGGAGACTTTTGCCCCTGCATTTGTCTGTCTTAAAGGACTGAGACATCCCTTGTTCTTCCTAGGACACCAACTTTGCTAGTGTCAAGTGCTATTTATTCATGCAACTTATTTCTGCAACTTGTTTCTTTTTTTCCCCTATGTTTTTTGGCTGGCTGTGCTGTACACTGTAAATACTAGATAGGCATGTCTATTACTGTGGACAAATATTTGACCTCATGAGGCAGCAGGACTTTTACAAGCAGACAGAAGGACCCTGAAAGAACTTTCCTACTGATGACTCTGTTGTCTGTAACTATGCAAATTCTATTTCAAAGCAAGCCTGCAATGTTGATTTTTGAAGTCTTGAATTACACAAATAGTTAGGCTTTTCAGAAGTATGAATTAAGAAAGAAATTGCATTCTCATTTTAAGATACACATTCCCCTTTTCTGCCAGAAGGACTTGTGCTTCTGGAATAGGCAATCAGTGAAGAGATTTCAGCCAGAAAAAGCAGGTCTGAGATTTTTCTGGCTCTTGAGTGTTTTCTGATGTATTTCTGAGTTCCAGTAGGTTCATCTTTCAGAAGTTACATAATGCATAACTTAAATATCTGTATTACCAGTATGGTTAAAAAGAAGTTCTGGGGTAAAACTGATTGTGTGTCATCATTGTTTGCAGCCTTCCTTTGTGGCAGGATTGCCATGAGCTGTGGAGCAAGAAACGCCGGAGGCAGAAGCAGATGGGCATGACGGATGACTCGACAGCAGCCAAAGTCCCTAGGAAGGATCTGTCTCTAGGCATGGATGAGAGCAGAACCAACACCCCACAAGGCATGCAAACTTCTTCCCAACTCAAAACTCAGGGCAACTCTAGTGTAGCACTTGGTCAGTAATATTTTCGGTTCTTATGATTACCTTCTACTCGGATTGCACCTCTAGAAATTTTAGGTGTTGTTTGCAGAGTGTTGACGTCTCCTGGATTCTTGAGGGAGTAACAGTGTTGTAAGTTAAATCTCTGTTACAAAAGATTTACTTTTGCTTTTGGAAACTTTACAGTTTTACTGAACTTTTCAATCTGGTCAGAGCAACTACTTTGCTTGCTCTGTATTTTGAGAGGTTTTTAGCTCTTTTTCACCTGTAATTCTTTTGTGATCCCACAAACCATTGGCTTTTTTAAAGTCCCTCACAATCTCCATAGGTTGGAGAAGGTATTGATAAACTGATCAGAAGGCACAGTTTAGAACAGTCACTATTTCAAATGGAACAGATCCCATCTGCATGTTATGTTAGTCTTCAGTTTTCCAGGTTGTTGGGGCTGAATCAAGTTGTTAAAAAAAAAAAACCAAAAACAAAACAAAAAAGCCCCCAGAACCTCATATGCCATGAAATAGCTGCCTCTGTATATTGCACAGCCATTAATTCTGAAACTTAACCAGGGTGTCTTGCTTGAGAACAGCTTTATGAATATAATATAAAGAGAAAAGTCATGGTTTCCTATATGGACTCCATTTGAGGTACTCAGCGGTTCAGTGATAGTTCTCTCACAATATGTAGGAATATATACAGAGTAACAACAGCAAATGGATACCTGATAAGATTAATTTAGACCATTTTTAACTGTGCAAAGTGACCCTAAATCCTATTTCACTGATACAGGAGTCTAGCTGAAAAACAGTTGATAGCACCTGAAAATTCTTTAATGCTAATCATACTGAATCAACTCTTAATTTAACAGTAGAGCAGAGCTCCGAATAATCTGTGCAAAGATACATAGAAAAGAGTTATTTTGATCATATTTTATTGCAATTTATTGCCTCTTGCTCCTGCTCATCCAGTTTCTCACTGTAAGCCAGCTGTGAGCTTCTGCTACTCCGTATGGTTAGGCTGAAGTATTGGCAGCATTTTCAAGAATGACTTTCAGTAGCCCTTTTTCCTCCACAAATGAAAACTATATTAGAAGTTTAAAGAGTTCAAAGGATAATTGTTATTTTCTTTGTGCTTTTAGAACAGGTGGCCCAGTGAGAAATTACAGTTTCTTAGTCATTGCTGCTAGTCATGGAAAATAAACTAAGCAAAGAGAGAAGGAATTATTCAGACCTATGTTGCTGTTTACCCCTATATACATATTAAAATAT
This sequence comes from Xenops minutus, assembly GCA_035221455.1. Lineage (NCBI taxonomy): Eukaryota > Metazoa > Chordata > Aves > Passeriformes > Furnariidae > Xenops > Xenops minutus. Next base: position 49,670,808 of record JAWWEE010000074.1, read on the forward strand.
AGGTAGAAAAGATGACAGTTTAATTTCCAGAGGAGCATAGAGGTGTCTTCAGCATTAAACAAAACCCTTCTGGGTCATAATGCACCTTGGATAAGATTATCAATAAGGCACATTATATAACTCCATGAACAAATGCATGTTTTAACCAAAACTGTTGCATTTGTTTCTAAGCACCCCAAAAGGAGAGGTTAAAAACACCTTGGATCCATTGCTAATGTTCTGATCCATGAATTGGGACCCCTGGTTATTGCATCTTGCAGTTGAACAGGAGCTGTGTAGAGCTCCATAATTCTGTTCTGGTAAAAGCTGACAAACTTCCCAGAATACAGTTTGCTGCTGGAATGAACTTGAAAAGGGTCTGGAGTAGGTAGATTGCTGATGAATTTTCACAGAGGGTCTGAGAGAAGTTTTAGTGTTGATTTATACCATGCTCAGATGTGACTAAATCAACTGTTAATCATGGCATCTGAGTGAGAGACACAAGGCATTGGAAATCGCATTTTTTTTCTGTATTACCGAAGAAAAGGTGGTTTTATTTTTATATTGGTATAAATAAAAATTTCGAAGTCCCTGGACCCTGCCTGAGTAGGTCACAAGTGCTTGTATCCTGGTGCACATCCACAAGTAGAGAGTGGGTTGTGGGTTTTGCAGCACTTTCCAGCTGTGCTGCTCTCAAATCTTGCAAGGCAAATAGTTAATGTTTTGGTGTGTGTGACCATTTCTTTTCATGCATGGCTTTTAATCTGCTATAAATTGATATATTGATAAACAAACACAAGGACAGAATGTGTTTATGCTGATCTGGGTTTAAAAAAAGGTCAGGGCTCTGCCAGCATGCTCACACACACTCCTTTTCTAACTTTTAACTACTTTCTTTTCTAAGCTATCTACTCATAAGGCACATTTATATCTATGTTCCTTCCCTTCTGTTAAAATAAACCACCACAACGGGTGTTTGAAGCTAAGAAAATGCTTTTATATTCCAACTTCCTTATTCATATTTCCCTGCATCATAATAATTCTTCCTTATTTATGGCAAACTCCATTTAAATGAAGAAACTGTCTATCATTATGTATTTCCTGCTACTGAGTCATGGACTTCCCGTCCTTCGAACTCAGCACTTGCTTTTGCATTTATGCCCTGGGCTCCTGGGCCACAAGAGCCTGGTCACTTGTGGAGGTGTTGTAGCCCAGATGCTAAATTAGAAGGGGCCAGAATATGACTGGAAATGTGTTTTGCAGGTGGCTACTTTTTAGCAAAGGGACGTGATATGTCAAAGATAGGAAGCTTTGCAGGGATAGGAAATGTTACAGCTGCCTAAAGCAAGTGGCCTTAAGGCCCAGCTTAGTTGTACTGTAGAAAATTGAGCTCCAGCTTGATGTTTTTCCACCTGTCCAAGTGCATGTGTGCACCTCATGGAAGTCACTTTGTTTATATTGGCTCTTACCATTCCATTTCCTATAACTACTCCCCCAAAGGCAGTTCACATGTAAAAGCATTCCATTTCTGTGTTGTCCAAACCCATGCTTTGCCTGTTGTGTCAGCCATGCTAGATTAGTCTTCTTTTGAGTTTCTGAAATATGCAAGTTCTAAATAATACTGAAAAACACCTTTTTTGTCTTTAGCAAAAACAAGCACTGGACAGCAGTTAAACCAGAATGAAGTGGCAATCCTGCTAAACCTGCTACAGTCTAAAACAAGTGTTAGTTTGGCGCAGTTTGCCCAAGTATTGAATATTAAGGTAAACCCAGAGACTCAGCAGCAACTAAATAAAATAAATCTTCCTGCTGGAATTTTGTCAGCAGGTGACAAACAGTCAGAACAGCAGCAGCAGCCGCCGCCGCCTCCGCCCCCGCCGCCAGAGCAGGAGCCTCTGAAACAGCCGATGGTGCCCCAGCCGCCCGTGCCCCCCGCGCAGCTGGGCCAGCCCAAAGTTGACACTGACGCTGCCCAGGCGGCCGTGCAGAGTGCATTTGCTGTTCTCTTGTCTCAGTTAATAAAGGCTCAGCAGACAAAGCAGAAGGAGTTTGCGCTGGAGGAGAAGGAGAACGGCTCTGGAAGTGAACTGTCGCTGCAGCTCCGGCAGCCCCCGGAGCCCTCCACGCCCGTGTCCGCCAGCCGTGACGACGTGGAGTCCCCAGCGCCTGCCTACCCACACCTGCCCAAGGCCCTCTACATGGCTGCAGGTACTGCAGGCACAGCAGCACAGTCGGGGGACAGAGTTAACAGGTTTACTCTGTGGGGGCGGGAGGTTCAAGCGGTTTTGTCTGTGTGGGTCATGGAGTTTGTGCCTTAAAACAGGGGCCATGCAGACAGACCCAGCTGCTGTCCCACACTGGGGTACACAAGTGTCAGGGAGGAAACATTGATTGGTACTCTGGAGGGCTGGGCTTGTCTTAGTGCTGTGTGTGGTGGGGAACACATGGGTGGGATTTGCCAGTTCTGACTGTGTTTAGGTAAAGTGTATTTTGGGGAGAGGATATCTTAGTTTGGGTTTTCAGGCTGACTAGAGCAATGGCTTAGTGTCACCCCCTGTAAGTGGCTACTGCAGGTGGCACACACATGGCCAAAGGTGCCCACTGGGGTACAGCAGTGGATCCCAGAGGCTTCTCTGGTGTTCATCTTTTTGGATGGCTCTTGCAGTTTCATTCTGTGGTGGTGTGTGGGTTGCTTTGTGGTGTTTGCAGCTGTTGAAAGAAATATTCTGAAGTGCTTTGGGAATATTTTTGGGTTTTAGAGGGTTTTTTGAGTGGTGTGCTTTTTATTTAATTTTTTTTTTTTTAAAACCTTGAGTTTCGCTCTTCTTTGATAGGATGGCCTCTTGTCCCTCAAGACTTTCATCCTATTTGAATCTTTCCTGGTCCCTTGTAGAATTTTCTAGTGTTTGTGTTGCTTGAGTTTTGTTTTGGTGGGGGTTTTTTGTAAGGAACTGCTACTGTTTTTCTTTAACTGCTTGCCTGATAATCTTACTTTATGGAGAAAGGTGCATCAAGCTCCTGATGCAGATGAGTTAGTTGTTCTCCAAAATAATCTGTCTAACTGCTGATACGAATTGAACATACGGGTATGGGAAGTGAAGGAACAAGCCTGTTTCCCCATAAGAGTCCTTTCTTCGCGGTGCTGTCGCTGTGTCTTTACTCCAAGGCTGTTCTGTGTCCCCTCTAGGCCAGGAGGACGTGTCCCGGCAGTCCGAGCTGAGGCTGCTGAGCCGCACGCCGGAGCCGGAGCGCCCTCGGATCCTGCCCCCCGACCAGCGGCCCCCCGAGCCGCCGGAGCCGCCGCCGCTCACCGACGAGGACCTGGATTATCGGACAGAGAATCAGCATTTGCCTCTCAGTAACTCTTCAGGAACAGACCCCCACGCGGGAGTGAAGGCGGCTCTGCTGCAGCTGCTCGCTCAGCACCAAGCTCAGGCGACCACGGAGGAGCCGGTGCCCACGGGCGTGGATTATCAGGCCAGAGACTCGTACGCAGCGGGCCCAGACTACAAGGACACCTTCGCCTCGTCCTCCTTCCCCTCGGGCTGCTACAGCAGCAGCAGCGATGGCATGGGGAGCGGCTCGGCAGGAGTGCTGGAAAGGAGGGGTTTCCTGGGCAGCTCGGAGATCCAGCCCCTGGACAACTACAGTACTGCTTCATCTCACTCTGGTGCTGCCCCTCCCGCCCCGGCCTTCCCCGAGTCCTTCCCCAGCTCGGTCCCCGCGTACGGAGACCTTTACCTCACGGCCGGGCCGCTGCTGTTCAGCGGGGACAAGGACCACCGCTTCGAGTACAGCCACGGCCCCATCGCGGTGCTGGGGGCCGGCAGCGACGCGGCCCCGCCGGACGGCGCGCACGGCCTGCCCTCCAAGGGGCACGGCTACCCCTACGGCAGCGGCCTGCCCGACGCCCCCGCCATGGCACACGTGCATGGCCACTCCTGGACGCCTCCTGCCCAGGGCCCGGCCTACTCGCAGGGCTACAGGGGGCACATCAGCACGGCCGCAGCCAGAGGGCGAGGCAGAGGCTTACCCTACTGAGTATCTGGTTTTCCTCAGGCACATCATTTTTATCTGGAAAAACCTTTTTTCTTTCCCCCTCTCCCTCCCTCCCTCCCTCCCTCCCCAGCTGCAGTTTAAAGCAGCAATTCAACAGACTTGAATAATGTTAATTCAACAGCTTTATTTTTATGTGGAAAAGGGTCTTGCATACAGTAGGAAAAAATTAAAAAATGCTTACAACTCATGCTGTCTGAAAACTAGATTAATTGATTGTACATGTTCACAAACTCTAGTTCTGAATTTTATTTTGTATTTTGGCAGTTTTAAGTGGATGCTAAATTTAGGGACATCAGCTTTTTATGGCACTCTTTCAGATCTTCTGAACTATGCACATTTGTGCTTTTTTTGTAAGTTTGGACCAACTTTTATGTATAAAAAAAGAAAGAAATTTTACAACAATCAAAGCAGGGCACTGATTTATTTGGTATTTTTCTTTTTACAGAACTACCTTTAGTCAAAGGTCACTGTCAGTCTTTGCACTGCTTTCAGTGTTATTGTGGAAGGTGTACTTTGTGTTCATTTCAGATAATAAAACACAACCTTTCTCTTGATGCAAAATTTTATAAATATTTGGTCAATGTTTTGTGGTTTTTTTTTTTTTTTGTTTTTTTTTTGTTTGTTTTTGTTTTTCTTTCAAGAAAAAAAAATGGATGTTCTGGTAAAATGTTTTCTCCATCTCCCAGGCTTGTTTATATAAAAACTGTTTTACTTGAATGGTAAGTGCCTTAACATGTAAGCTTAAGGTCTGCAAAAACTTGGTAGTACTTCATAGATGGGTCTGAACACAATGCCTAAGCCCAGACTTCAGAGAATAATCAGAAACTCAAATACATCCGAACCTTGTGCTGTTCACTTCACGTGGGCCAGTTACTCAGAGACCTAATCTTACCTTGGTGAAATGGGAATTTCCAAATTGAACCTCATGAGAAACGGTGGAAGTGAGGAGAAGAATGGAGAGTGTAGTTTTTCCTCAGCTCCCTCTTGGAGTTGTAGTAAGTGTTTTAGTTCCTCTGCCAAATGAACTATCCTTTCTATGTCCTTACCAAGTGATGAAATAGTTCTTTCTCTTAAATGTCAATGGCAGTAATTACTTTACTTTGGTTGTGAAAAGCTGACATTCGTGTCTTTTTACCACAAGTACTGCATTGTAGGAAGTAACCAAAGGAAAAATGACCAGTATTTAAAGCAATGGCAAAATTAGTTCTAATTCTCTGTAAACTTGTGATTGTGCCAATTAATTGAGTTTTATATCTGCTATTCCACGAAACATTTTAATATTGGAATTGAGTCTCTCTGAACAACTGATGAAATTATTACAGTTAAAACTCTTACCAAGAGCCACTCCTCATACTAATGACAACTTCCAGCATGTTTTTTTATCCTTCCTTTGACAACAAGTGGTCTCTCTCCTGCAGAGAGGAGGTATGGTTATATTCTGCCTGTACGTAAAAGAATGTTTTGAAGCCCATATTGGAAACAATTTTCCAACTGATTATCCAGTTGACAAATCGGTACCTTATGTAACTGAGTGTTTAAATATTACTTTTTAAAAAGTAAAATTTCTACTTACACTATTACAAATGTAGTCTTGTCAGTGACTTTTTGGATGTTCAGAATAGAAGCCAAAGCTGTTGGTGTTTTGTCTGCATTGAGAATCCTGGTTTGTGTGTGGCTGAGTGCCACGCTGTGGAGCATGGAGAAACTCACTTCCCTAACTATGTCGTGTGTGAGGGTCTGGCAAAAGAGGAGCAGAGACAGAGCCCTGCTCCTGATGTCCCTACAGGTCTGGCAGTTGCCTTCACTGTGGAAAATCCTGGGATCTGAAAATAAGAGTGGCCAGGTCAGAAACAAATATTTATGGTCTGAATAGCCTGTCCTTAAGAAAAGCAAAGGCTTTGTGCAAATGACAGTGCACTGGATGGTTTTCCTTGAAGAAGAGTATCCTCACAGCATTTTTCTGCTATAAAAATCATTATAAAGACAGAAATCATTACTGTTGTTTAGGTATGGACAGTGTCAGCTAAGGCTCTTTATTAATCTTTAAGAAACCCAGTCCCACAGAGATACACAGATTGCTTCCTCCAGAATCAAGCAAAAGACTTTCAAAGCTTTTAGGCAGTTCCTTTCACTGAGATTGTGCAGTCTGGGGCTACTCACCTGCACTCGAAGTGTAACTGCTGGCAATAGGTGGCTAAAAACACAGGTAAGTTCAAATGGAAACAGATCTCAGTGGACTAAACGAGTTGGCTTCCAGTCCAGAAATGCAGGGAAGATGTTGTGTCTCCCAGCACTTCCCTTCTGGAGGCAAATTTTCCAGTCCTTTGCAGAGAAGTCAGTGCAAATGACAGTGCAGTGTCCTTGTGGGCTGGCAGTACCCTGTTAAATTGTTCCACCAAAACAGGTTTCAGTCTCTGGCCAAAAGCCCCCCCAGCCCCAGCAGAAGTCATGCTGGCTGTGAGGAGAGAGGAGGAATGCAAGAGTTGACTGCCAGGTGTGGCAGGTGTGTCCTGTGCAAGGACTTTGCCCCAGTTTAAGGGTTACTGGCCTGTGGCTTTGAATGCTGCCTGGGACAGCAGTGTTGGCATCATCTGGAGGGAAGGTAGCTCTGAAGAGATTACCTTCTCTGCAACCCAGAGCATCTTCCTGGCTCTTCTGGGGGCAGCTTTCCCTGCGGAGCTGGGTGAGGAGCCTGCCCTGCCCCTCCAGGGGTGCAGGTGGCTGCAGGTGCCCTGGCTGGGGGAGCAGCCAGGGACAGCGCTGGCTCTGAGCACTGCGGGGCCATGGTCATTTAAACCTGACCTCTGTGTTACCTGCCAACACTTATTTTGAATTAACCCACGTGACGAGGTGCTTAAGACAGAATTTTACCCTTTTGAGCAAAGCCTGCCCAGCAGAGTCTGTACTAGTTTGGCATCTTCCACCGTGTGGCCCTTGTGCTTTTGCTGCAGTAGCAGACATTCTGAAACCAGCGTTACTTTTCTGTGGAGCTGTGGCTTCTTTTACTTCCCCCCCCATTCCTTTGGGTTTACATTTTCTGTGCTGCAATTCCAAAGTGAGCTACAGAGACCTGGACACTACAGCGAAAAGTAAGTGTTGTGTGTTTGTATTTCTAAATAACCATAGTGAAATTCTGTAATAATGGACTATCAAGTAGCAAGTACTTCATTATTTATATTCAGTGGTCTTTAGCCATACCAAGAGGAAGAAAGTGAGCACAACTGGACTGCTATGGCCATGACTTAAAACAATTAGACTATTACATACAATGCTTAAATTCAGCCAAAGGAAAAGGAAACAGCTTTTATGGATTGCTAGTTATTGTTGTTATCCTGAACAGAAGGAGCAGTGTTAGGGAAGAGATGTAAAAATACCTGTATCCTTAAATGTTAATATAATTTCTTGGAAAAATAATTTTAAAATGGCAAACCTTTGTATTTTCTTCTGTTTCCATCAAACGTGGTCTGTGTTAAATTCTCTCCATCCCACAGCAGTGTGAGGAGCTTTCTAGAAGCAGAGGCTGGAAGTGCTGTGTTGTAGGTTCCTACAAGTTTGGGTGCTCTGCTTTGGCTTGGTGCAGGAGGCAGCTTTGCTTCTGGTGAAGTTTACAGTCGAAAGAGTCTAATAGATAATTGTGTGGAAAAAACTGAAGTACTGAAGTAACACAGGATACCTCTTGGCAGCAGGACATTAGATCTTGGACCATGAGTTCTGTTTCCAAGAGAGGGAAATCTCAGATGTGAGTCTTGATTTCTTCTTTATGTTAATAAAACACATAAGTGTTTTACATGCAACATTTCTCCAGTCTATTCTGTTACTGTGTTTTTTACATGAGGAAATTTTGGCTATTGATAGTTTGGGGATGTCCTACATTTGCAGAAGTGTGTCATAAAATTAAGGAATCACCAGAAAATTGATTTGAATTTGTATTTAAGAATGGAATGACCTTGGGTTGACTTAAAATCGAATTAACTTGCTTATCAGGGTGAATAATACTTTATTGCAGGAGTTATTTCAAGACAACCTAATTTAAAATAAATTGTTATGCTTCAGCTTGCTTACTCTTTGTTATTTTAAGCCATTTGTATATAAAATGTATTGTGTGGCCTGTAAATAAAATACATGAAAACTTGAAGCCTTTCATTGTTTTCCCTCTCTGGTTGTCAAACAGCATTTCAAGAGAACGCTGAGAAGTTTTTTGTAGTGTCCAGATGAATATGGTTTTCAGTGTGTTGAGACTGTGCAAGTTACTTAAACCCTCTTTGCTGTCCCAGCCCCTCAGAGCTCCTCAGGAGGGTGGGCTGTGTAACCTGGTGTGTGTTCTGGGCAGTGCCCAAGCAGAGGGGCAGTTCATATTCCCCACCACGGCTTCCTTTAGGTGTGTGCATTAGAAATAATGGGAAGTCAGTCCCAAAGGGCTGGGTATTTTCAGTCTGTCAATGCAGCCTGGCTTCAGCAACTGCACTTGGAGTGCTGAGGCTTTTGCTTTTTCCCTGTTGTACCACCTGATCTAATGAAACATTTGCATCTTTCCAGAGGTGCTGTACTGCCATCCGAACACACAGCACTGGCTGCTACCTTCAGTCCTCTTCAACTCCAGGCTGGACAGAACGCTGCTCATCGCTCGTCACTGATACAGCCAGGGGGGCTCTGAGAGGGCAGTGGAACGTGAGGACCAGCAGCACTTCCAGGTGTAGTTGGACACGAGGCTGCCAAGACGTGTAGCTGCAGCCCAAAGCCTCTCCTCACTTTGGAGACAATACTTTGGTGGCAGCTACAGTTAAAGCCTGGACTTCAATGCTGGTGAGCAGCTGGGGCTGTGTTACAGAGTGTTGACTTGCAGATCTGGCAGTTGTGTGTAACCAGTCCTAGCTCTTCTTGTGCTATTGCAGCTACTGACATGCCAAAGCTGGCTCTGGTTTGGGTTGCAGTACAGACCTGTAATGGTTTGAGAAGGAGCAGCATCCCATTCCTTCAGCTGGGACTGCCACACGGGTACCCAGCTGTGCAATGAGGCACCAGCAGTAATTCCACTAGGATCTGCATGTGAATGGATATCCTCAGCTGGAAATAAAATAGCACCAAATGATGCAAATAACTGCAGAACAGCAGCCTCTATCAACACAGAGCAAGGAATGTGTCTGTGAAATCGGTGGCAAGAGAGGAAACAACCATCTCACAGCACAGCCATGAGTTGCCTGTTGGCTCTGCAAGAACAATGCAGTTTTGCAAAAAAATCCATTTAAATTACCTGAACTGGGAGTAGGTTGCTTCTGTTTTTAAGGAATGCCTATAAACCCCGACAGGCCACCTGGATGAACAGCCACCAAACTCCCCCATCGTGTGGAAGAAAATGAGCCAGAGCACTTTGCAGTGGCAGCAAACAAGGGGAGAGAGAACTTCATTTGACAAATTAGGGGAACTGTTTTCCCAGTCAACTCTGTTTGCTTTGATGGAGTTGGAGGGCTTTGCTTTTAGAGCAGTTTGCTCATTATGGCTGCTTATTTGGGGATTTTTTCATTGCCCATGCAGAGAACTTTGAGCCTGAGCCTTGGCAATGTTTTCTTCAGGCATGGCAGCCCTTGCTAAGAGGCAAAGCTCAGGTCACTTCACACAGCACGGCTTCAATTCCACTGCAGCACTGCCTGTGCCATCGACATGGCAAACCCTCCCAACGTGGTGAATGCATCTTTAATTGAAGATTTTTTTCACTATTACAGTGTCATAGAGACAGAGCTGGTTAGAAAAGGCAACACCTGAGGGCGTGTTACAGAAAGGAGCCGGGAGCTCCTGATACAAGCAGGTCTGAGCACTGTGAGCTGCCCCTGAGGTAAGACTGGTTTGTGTGGTGGGTGTTGAATTGTCTGTGCTGGGGGTGGTGCTGGCTGCCAGGGGACAGGGTGCAAGTGAGGGGCTGATGTACAGCAGTGTCTAAGGCAGGTGCCTTTTCTCTTTCCTGCCAGATTTTTTCATGCCTGTTTTACAGATGTGTACATTCACGTCAGCAGGTTCTGTCGTGGGGGCAAAGCCACTTTCTCCTGCCTCCCAAATGTTTCCTGAGGATCTTGGTTTTGCCCAGTTGGCAGTGGGAGGAAGTGTTGATGTTTGCTTGCCCTGCTGTTGGAAGCACCAAGAGCTGCCAGTGCTGGTTTCTCATTGCTCTGTCTCCAGGTCACCCTGAGCAGGGAATTAGGCAAAGCCTGACTTCAGCAGGTGATTTTCACTGAGCCAAGAAGAGATCATTACTCAGGTGTTTTTACTTGCATTCCCCTTCATCCTGACCAACTGCAAAATGGATCTATGGGAGCAGTTTCAAAGCAGGAGCTGGTTTGGTGGTGGCTTTTTGTCTTGTTCTCTGTTTTTCTTCACCGCTATTACCCTTCAGAGAGCTTTTGGATGTTGGAACCCACCTGCAAATCAATGTGGGGTCAAGACATCAGGACTTCTGCTTTGCAGCTGACCCAGTGGCAAAAATACATGGAAATTCGAGAAGAGGAGCAGACCATGTCCTGCCTTCCTGTGCTGGGGTTGAAAGGAAAACACACCCCTGTACTGGACAATGAAGGATGCTGAGCACAGTGGACAAAACCAGCAGCCAGTTATCCATGTGCAGGTCCTGTAACCTTCCCTGCCCCACAAACACCCTTGGAAACTCCTGTCGTCCCCAGGCTGGACTCCTTGCTCTCAGGACGAGGAAGGCAGTGGACCCTCCAACAGTGCAGGTACTTTCCTGCTTTCTTTGCAGAACAAAGATCAGCTGTGAGCACTTTTTTAATCCCTTGTTTTTGTGAAAGTCGTTGGTGAGGGAAAGGGCTGGGCAATGGACTAAACTACAGATGACATGGGACATGCACAGAAATCTATTAATGCTGTGTATGAGAAGTGGGGCAGTAAATAACAGTTAAACCCTTCTCTGCAGATGGTGTGGCAGTTCCACATGGGGAAAGCATTCCTCTGGAGCTGGCAGACTTCAGAAGCTATGGACATTCTCGTTATGGATTGCAGATCCTGCTCTGAGACTTCCAAGCAAGCACACACAGCTACACAGGACACTGAAAGAAGACATGCAGGTAGTAGTAATAATTTTTATTTGCAAACTGTACTTGCAATTACAAGGTTGCCTTTTGGGAACAATGACAAAACACCCAACAGATTCCACAGAACTTTGCAGAGCTGTTCTGTCAGAAATCCAACCCTAGTTCAGCTTCCAGCATTGGGTACATTGGAGACAACCTTCTCTTTCTACTGTCTCCTGGGAAGATCCAGTTCTGTCTGGGTATTTGTTGTCTCAACTCTCGGAATGCAAAATGTTTCCTGACATCCAGGGGAACATTCTGCATGCTTTATTTAAGTGCCTGTCACTTGTTGCCACCTTGGAGCCTCTTCCACTCTTCTTTTCCATTCCTCAAGTCCTGTATTAAGGTTTCAGCACGATGGAGCTTTTGTATTGCAGAAACTGTTACTTGATGCCCTTCACTATGGGAAGCAGTAAATCAAAACACCATCAAAATACTGAATAAGCATTTCCATCAAGTTCTAAAAATATCTCTTTGTTTGAGATACAGTCGCAATAGGAGGCATCCTCCTGCCTTGGTTAAAATATCCTTCTGTCTAAACATTTCATCCATATGTTTGTGGTGGCAAGAGCAGAAGGGAGCAAACAGGATCTCACAGAACTAAATATGGTCCCTTAACAACATGTGGAAGGCTGGTAGTTTAAATTTAGGTAAGGTCATCAATTGCCTCCATAGAATTGGGAAGAAAAATGCAATGAGAGTGAGAGGGATCAGTTATATTGACCAATTACAAATGTCTAAAACTCTCCAACAAGAAGCTGCAGTTAACAAGAAAAACTCAGGATTTCATTTGCAGAGTAGAAAGAACTTCAAATGCAGATGCTTCACTGGCAATTTGTGGGAATCTATTTCCAGTTGTGTGTTGTGATCAATACTTAAAACAGATTCTGCTGTAGGAAACAGGGATAATCAACCAAATTTCTATACAACACAGAGACAATTTGACTAAATCAACATGAGAAACATCCAAGCACGTTTTGTTGTGCAAAGACTTTAACAGGCTCCACCCCTTCCACCAGAGCACTGTTTGGCTGTGTCCTGGCCTGACAAGTCGTGTAACTGGTGGAGGATTTCAGGGCACAGCAGAGAGCACAGCAGCATTATTACATTCAGGAGCACGTGAACAGAACCAGCACGTGGCTCCCTTACTGGTGGGCTGTTGGCCAGGTGGGTGCTCCACAGTGCAGGGGAAGCTGCAGCTCCTGCTGCTCTTCAGAGCAGTTTGGAAACTGTTCCGGGGTGGGAAATCAAAAGCTGCTCGAGTTGTGCCTGAACGCTCTGTAGACGGGCAGGTAAAGCAAGAGATCAGGTTTGTAGCACTTGTACTGCACAGCCTGTGTTTTCCAAACATCACCCACATCATGGGAGATGTTACATGTTGTTGGAACATGAAATTCAGCATTTCCACAGCTTTTAATGCTTTTAGGCTCTATTTTCTGTAGCTTTTAAAAAATAAGATTCATGAAAAGACTTATAATTATTATGGTGAAGGTCCTATGCTTTAGAATGTGACTGTGCCACTTGAGACTCCTGTCTGAAAAAAGCCCCCTACCAAAAAAACCCTTCAGGACCTGAAACCTCAATTCTAGAAGTGAATTTGGGGGTTATTTTTCTGTTTTGAAGCACAGAAAGTTTATTAAAATACATTTCACAATGCTGCCACAGTTGGCTTTCTGATTGATTTATCTGAAAAGCTGAAACACATTTGCCTCCAGGAAATGAGGAAACAGGTGCTGGACCAGATTGGGCATTGATCAGTTATGAAGATCCTGGTCATTAAAGAAATAGTCTTGTTAAATTAATGGCTAAACACTGGTTTACTCCATGATAATTGCCTGAGAATCTTCCACTGAAAGGGGCTACACTTTTGATTACAGCACAAACCACTTCCATATGCAGTGAAATTCAATAGTGTAAGTATCCCTCTCTAGTTAGGAGCCTATGGCCTCCACTTGTACAGAGAATGAAAACTTAAAACTGATAACTTAGGTTGAAATTGTTCCTGCTGTCATTGCAGATTTTAGCTCAGACAAAGGACAAAACCCAAAACCCCTGTTAACTTCAGCAGGGATTTTTTTTCCTAGTTTTTTTTTTTTTTTTAATCTAACTTCCATTAAAAAAAAAATTATGTATAATTTGGCATATCTATTTTGGCCACAGAAGACTTGAAATGCAGCTCTCCTGGAGTGCTGTGGAGCACAAGTGTGTGGATTATCAAAGAAATCCTCATTTATTCTAAATCCTCGAAGGCTTATGCTGTAAGAAGTGTATTTCTTTTGTTAAGAGTAACGTTTCTGTTTGTGCTCTCTACAGCAGATTGGAAAGGTTCTTGAGGAAATGTTTCTTTTTTCAGATGCTCACAGAATCAAACAGCTACCACTTAGAGGAAAGCACTTTCTGCCGGCATCCCTCCTGCCAGGAAGGTGACGCATTTGAAACTTGCTCTGAATATTTCATTGAGTAATCAGCTTTAGGGAACGAAGGAGGCAGAGCCACAAAGTGCAGACAATAATTATTTCTTCCTCACCTCACTCACAGCAGTGAGGATGATGGGCTCCAGGAGAGCCAATGCATAAAACATGCAGCAACTATTCTGTGAGGAAATTAAAGTGTGTCAGAGAAATGCAACCAGGTGCAACAGACACCTTGAGAACAGGGATCTAAAGGTTCCTTGCACAAGCTTTCTACATGCTTGGGACTTTATTTTAGAAGCTATTCTAAGTACAGGAACACTGCTGGTAGTGCGAGCTGTCTGCAGTTTCGAGAGGAAACACTTTGGCAGCTCATTCATTTGAAAACAGGTATCACAGTTTCTCAGCCTGCTGCCCACAGTGCACACACAGCTTTCCAACATCTGGAAATGAGCAACCAAGTCATTCTCCTCAGGGTAATTTAACTGACAGAGCAGACAAGGGGAACAGCTTTAGGAAAGTGCAATGGTAAGTAAGCAGTAGACAGACCCTTGGTGCCTTCTTACAGTTATCAACCCAGATTGTGCATTTTGGACCACTTGCAGATGTTAATTCTCCCTTTTTTTTGTAATAATCCTGGAGATTTTCAGATCCAGTTTTTTCTTAGCATAAAAAAAATGAAATTAAACGAGACTTAGGCAAAGATGTGAGACTTCACAGCCAAGGGGTGAAGTTACTCTCTCCTGCCAACTCAACTGCAGCAATAGTAGCATGTTAATTCCCAACATCTGTTAAGGGAATACAGCTCCAACCCTTATTTTACATTAACCTAAAAATCTTCATTAAACCACAGGAGGTGGTTGTTTGATTTTAAAAACACCGTGCAACTGCTGCTTAAACTCCAATTATTGTTGATGCCACTTCCCAGCTGGCAATCGGTGTTTTCTTAAAGCTGATGTTAGCTGTTATTTGTGGTTTATGCCATACACTCATCCACAGGAGCTGTCAATTTGCTTGATTCCTCTCCCTTGTTCTAGCATTAGTTTGTGTGATCCTTGAGAAGGGGGTGATTTGCATCAAAGAGGTTTTGTTCTTCCATTTACTGGTCTTTACACCAACAATTGCATCAACATCATGTTTGCCAGTTTGAACTCTTAGGAATTTCAAGAGTTAAACCCATTAACTGTGCAGTAACAGCTTTTAACTATCTTGGCTGCACAGCAATGAGGTTGTGGCTAAATACATGTGGATACCAGAAGGTTTAAGTGAAGTTCAACACAACATCCAGCAGTGAGATTATTGCTGGGTAGTACATGTAGATTTTCAGTGCAGCCGATTTTAAAATTGTGTTAAAAATTTCAGCTTGAGGTGATGTCAAATTCTTTGCCTCCTAAGATACTGTCACTATGCATAATGGAAAAAATGAATACTCAGAATTAAGCAATTTGGAGAATTCATTTCAACATGTGAAAATTATGTCCCTGGTGGAATTTGAAGATGTGACTTTTTTACTGTCAAAAGCCAATACTAACATGCAATGAACAGTACAGCCTACAGATTTGTGAAATTGATTATGTTCAACATTGCATACAAATCAGACTTTTCACTTTTGCCAGAGAACAGGCCAAATGGTGAGTGGATGGCTTTGACTGCAGTTCAGGTGCCAGGAAGCCCTGAAGTTACAGTCACAAGTCAGTGCCTCTCCAGAAGAAAGGTAAGTTGACACAACTCACACTTTGTGAGACTGTGCAAGAATTTGAGGCTGCGTAAGAATTCCTGTTTCATGTGTAAGGTTACTTTTGAGAAATGTATTTTTCTGATGTATTAGGGAGTGGGATGGTATTTTTTTCAGCTCTTTGTTAAAATCTCGTTCTATCTGCAGTGTGGAAATGGGCTGAGGGTCATGGACATGTCCCTGGTCACATAGTCCATCTCACACTGCACAGATCAGTTTCCAGCTCAGCATCTGAACAGATGGATTTTTATCCCATTGAAGGGGGACAGAGATGCTCTTATTTTAATAGCAGTGGTGTCAGCAGGAGTAAAAATTTCCCTCTGGAACTGTACTGGTGCCTTTTAGGCAGAGAAGTTCTGCTCCTGTCTATAGATGTTTGCATTCATAGTTCAGAACAGCAACGTGCAACAGCCACGGATCAGTGGAATTCACCTGAGATTTGACTGCAGAAGACACTGATGAAATTTAAAATCCAGGGTGTGCACTAAGCAAACCCCTGTTATGGCCTGAAACCCACAGAGAGCTGGTGAAGCAAAATGGATCAGTATTTGGCTCAACACACCTGCTGGACCCCACTGCGCTGGAAGGGCAAGAGAGAGGTAACCTCTAGGAAAGGAAGGGCACTTTGATGGTCTCATCCCCAGCATCTGCCCAACTGTCTCCAGCCCAGAAAACACTGGGGATGAGATAAAGCTCTTTTTGCCAGATCAAAAATGCCTTGAAGGGAAGGCCTCGATTTGAGGTCTAACACTCCAGAGCTAGTGGTTTTGTGAAAGCAAATTCAGAAGTCCAGGTTGAGAAAGCAGTGTTAAATTCTAAGGCAGCAAAGCATATATTGCAGTGAAAATGGCAGAAAATGAAAATTACTCAGATGAAAAGTTACTCTAGGCAAAAAAAATTGATTGTGAATTAATGACTGAATGCTGGAACTATGCTACTATTGACTGTGAACACAATGATTTCTTTCATTTCTTGTGCTGTAAAAAGTTGTTTGAGCCATCTCAAATGATAAAAAAGTTTATCTAGTTACCCATGTCAGTCAGTACAGAAGTTACTGAAAGCCTGAGACCTGAAAATCCTTACATGATTCTTCACCAGTCAGTGAAGGCAACCCTCCCTCTTCTCCCCCAGTGTCAAGGAGCTAGGAGGAAGGCAAGTACCAACATTTGGGGAAAGGGGATCAGCCTTTACTCTTGAGAATTTCAGAAAGTGCTCTAAGAACAAGTGTAATTAATTGCAAGACAGTCTTGGCTCATGAATGAATCCGAATTCAGAGCAATTGCTGGCAGAGCAATTAACTACAGTGTTGGTAAAATGCACTGACAGACAAAGGGATGGTACAATTTTCACACTGTAACATTAGACACTTACACACCTTGGTTGCATGAGGAAATCCTCTGACTTCAGTGAGATTACTCAGAAGCACAACTTGAAACCCAGACAGACTATAAAAAACTTCTTTAGAAGGAAGCTGAACAGCTGCTGTAGAATTTCCATATAATGCATATTTCAAATGCTCCCCCTCAGATGTCTAATTACATCCTTTATATAAAGTGAAGAGCACATAAAGACACCCTTAACAGGAAAAGAAAAACAACCTGACTGCAGAAGCATTCTGCTGACAAGAAGCATTTTCCCTGGCAAGTGTTCCCAGCTTTGAGATTAGGAAAATGCTACCTCTCAGTTACTGCTGTTTCTAAAGAGGAGCTCGATATGAAGATTTAAAATTCCATCTTAATTGAAATTTTGATATTCTAAATTATTTTTTACCGTTTCACTGTAAAACAGTGTGCACTACATGCCAGAGAAGAATGAATATTCCATATTACAAAGCTGCAGTGAAAACCCAACCCTGAACTTTGAACTATTACAGTACACAGCTTGGGGTAAGATCCACGCAGTGTTGCTGCTCTGATTTAAATTCCTGTGATATCAGCAAAACCAGCAGCAATGGAGTTCACTGTTAAACACAGGGGCAAACAGCAGCAAATGAGTTCAAGTTTTGCTGGAAGAGTCAGTCAGGAGTTATACAGCTCCTTTATAACTGCAGAGAAAGTCAAACACACTTGATGGACAAACACAATGCAAACAAAACAGCACGGAAAAGTGTATCAATCCAAACTTCTGCAAAAGGAGCTAAATTACTTACCTTAAAATCTAGAGAAGTCTCTTGAAGAGAGAGCAATGCCCATATTCTTAGTGTGTTCATTACAGAAGAATCCCTTCAGGAACAAGACAGAGGCACCATTCTGTTTCATGGGCTCACGAAGAAAGGATGTAGTTGTGCTTTACTGTTTATCATCAAATGCTATTTCCAGAGTCATACTGTTACTATGAAGTAGTTTCATTAACAAATGAGGAAGTGATATATCCTCTCTCCATTAGAAACATGTGGGGAGGAAAGAATGTTTGCCATATGGAAAAAAGGGGAAAAAAAAACACTGGTGAGGAAGTTTTAAGTGCTTAAGCTTCCTGGGTATCACAGCAAAAAAGGCAAAGCTTAAATTGGCTTTCAGTACATTATATTTATAGTCCTGAACCTGCGTTCATGCACTTTACACCTGTCCAACATGACATTTTTAAACTGCTGTAACTGCAGAATTGCTCCTAGAAGCCAGAAAGGTGAATAATTTTTAAGTTTTTGGTGCTGATTTGACCAACTGATTGGAGTCTTTAGGAGCATGATATAATTGCTGGGTCACATCCTGAAGGGCACTGGAGCAGCAGCTTAACAGATGGCACTGTAGAAGGTCTGCATTGACTAAACAGTGCTTCTTCAAGATTATTTCCTCAAGTCTCTCTCTGGAACATTTACCTTCACTGATGTCTGACACCTGGTTCCAGAAGTACAGGGTTATTACCAGAGGAGACTGGCTTTGATCCCTGGGCCAACTGCAAAGTCAAAGTGGAAAAATGCATCTTTGCAATGTGCAAGGGCAGCTGATTCTGGCTACTGTATAAGGAGTCCCACCTCTAACAGTCTTTCTGCTGTCAGGAATCCTTTATCCTTTCTCCTTTCTCAACCCAAACTCTTCTCATGTCTAACTGGGAACAAATTGCCACTTCAGTGTCTTAAAGAAAACTGGGTTTGTTTCTCCAAGAGCACCAAACAGGGCAAAAAATAAATTGCATTCAATCACACGGGAAATAGCAACAAAAAAGGTGACCTGGTTAAGCAGGTTAAAGTACAATACAACCTTTTGGGGTTTTTTGTGAGCTTTACAGCACCTCACAAGGTTTAAAAAAGAAAAAGAGAGAAGGAAAGGAAACTTAATACTTCACTTTTCACAACTGACATCAATTAACTGATGTTTAAATTCTAAAGACTATCTGCAACTGGTCAGTTCATCTCAATCTTGCTGGTACCTACTACAGACAATGGTACTGACAGCTCCATTTCAGGCACAGGTCTTTGGATTCTGGGATGAAGATTTAAGCAGTCTTGATCTCCAGCAGGCATTATGTTCTCAGGTCTCTGAGCAGCCTTTCTGGATAGAATACTCAAACAACAGGGGTGACTTACTTTAGACTGTGGTTGTAACAGCACAAGAGACTCAGTCAGCACATTTCAACATGTCAGCCCCCTCCTCACAGTCTGAATGTTCCTGAAGGTGCTATTAAACCAAGACATTTTATGCTGAAACAGAGTATATAGGACTATTCTACCTCGGCAAAATACAAGTTATTAAGAACAGTTTAATGTGGCTCTCTGTGCTTTTCAACCTAACCATGCTTTGGGACTACAAAAATACATTCTGAGTATGTAAAAAGCTTAACACACGTTTTGAAAACTAAACTAATGGTTTTATTTAACAAAGTTTTCACACTCTACCTTGGCTTAAAAGCCAAAATCAGCAAACAAATAATGGTACATTCAACGAAAATGTATCTAACTACTGCAGGCTTAACATAGCAAGTTAAGAGCATGCCTGCAGCTGGAACTATTTCTTTTTTATTCCAGATTACCACATTTGCTACTGGATTTAAGCATGGATCTCCCCTGTAAAGGCAAGCTCTAAAAAAACAACTCATTGTTTTCCTCTTCAATATAAAAATATAGCATGCACACACACAAAACAGTTCTCCTGGCAATGATTTCTGCCATAAAAACCCAAAAATTGCAAAATATTGTACAGATTAAAAAGTGTCCACTGTATAACAGAAACTGTCACTCATTCTATACTATTCTATCAGGTGGACCCAAAAAGAACATTTCCATTTATTTAACCTTGATGTTTCATGTGCTCCTCAGACTTAAACTGCAACAGAACACTTGTTACTATAATCCAGAGATGTCTCACATTGATCCAAATATATTTTTTAAACACAAAAGCAAATGATTACAGAATTAAGTTTGTGACCCAAGATTTGGTTCAACAAATTCATCTTTCCAAAAACAATATATTTGTTTCCTGAGATGGCTGAAAGTCACGTTTCAACTTCACGTTACACTGCAATTAACAAAAATTACTATGCACAAAACCACAGGTTAACTATAGCATACAAGTACATTTACAAGTCACCCAATTTCACTAGTACTATTTATGTTAGCAAAACTCCTAAAATATTCTTTATACATTTCAAAACAAGGACTTACAAAAGTTTATTTTATTTCCAAGTTACTTCACTCTAAAAAATGTTGAAACATAAAAAAATACCACTTCCTAGAGGACTTTACAATAAAAGGCTAACAATGTGGCATGGAAGAGGTAAGTATATGGAAACCTGTTTTAACAGTCCTGAATCAGTCGCTGGTGATTAAAGAACACTTTGTTCTTCAAAGCTGGTAGGCACTTCCACATAGCCAGAAAGGTAAGGTTTCCTACCACTCCTTCTCCATCCCATACATAAAAATATCCAATGCGATAAAAAAAAGGTAGGATAAAAGGGTGGACATGTGATCAACTAAAAGCATTATCTAATGTCTTGATTACTGTTCATCTTGGGTAAGTGTTAAGAGTTTCTCCCAGAGTTTTCCTGACAGGATGGAGTTATTTGGCCTTTAAAAGTGTTAGCTGAAATACCGCCCTTTTTTCCCAGTGTATGTTGTTTGCTCACTGCTGTATTGCTGGTTTATGTCTGTAACAGAGACTGGCTCTAGGCCAGCCCAGGGGTCCTCAAGCATTGAAGGTCTGTAATAGCTTTCCACATCATTAGACACTCTTTTCTCTCTGCCATGCGCTGTACCAAATGGAGTAGATGTCCTGGGTGATCCCTTTGGAAGAAAACCATCAGGTAAAGAAACATTTAATAGACTAATTCAAACTAAAAAAAGGAAAACAAAAGAAAAAGTTTCTTTCTATTGCAGTAGAGCTTTGAAGCTGATTAGTAATAATTACTACACTTCACTTGCATCTTCCTCAGAAAATAATAACTTTATTACACTTTTAATTACAAATGATGATTTACCAATATAAGGAAAAAAGCCCCAGAACAAACTCCTCCAAAATACTTGTTTACATCACTCTGGCACAGAGCTACAGAAAGGCTCCTCATGCAGTTTTTCATAAGCTGCCTAAGTCAACTGAATAACATAACAAAACAGGGAGTCACAGGCTGAGGAAGAGCTGACAGTATTAACAAGAGCAGAAGTCAGATATTAAGTACTTACAGATTGAACACAGCACTGTATCATGCAAATAGCTACAAATGACCCAAAGAACTCATGGGGAAAAAACCCTTTTCACCCAAGCCAGTGTCCTGTGAAATTTGAGACCAGATGATTTGATTTTATATACAATCTGAATGGTAGTCAGTGATTAAGCAGATACTGACTCTGACATGGAGCTTTTGATATTTGATTTTTTTAAAGCTCAAGAATCACTACAATTCCTGGTGTAAAGCTGCTACAAGTCTGCAGCTTAAAGAGAGCTATGACATAAATGAATGTCTATAACCATTTTCTCCTCTTAGCATCATCCACTGTTCTTCTCTTCAGATTCACTTCCCTAAAAAGTGAGTTTTTGTCTAAAGCTGTATTTATTTAAATAAATATTTAAACAAACATGTCCTCCAAACATGCCCATTGCAGTCTGTGATCAGAACAACAGGACTCCTTGAGGCTGTAGCAGACTTTGTAAAGCAGGGTAAAAGCACTTTATGAAAGGCTGCTTTCCCCCAGAAATCCCCCTCCCCTGACTTTTGGAATCAGCAGTGGTATTTGGATTTGACTAACAAACCCTTACAGAATCTATGTAAATAGATCACATGAAACAATTTCTGGGTAAAACTGAGAAATGGTGCCCTACAGTGAAGGCCCCTGTGTTTAGCCAGAAGAACAGAATTCACTCAAACAGCTTGAACCTATTTCATGTACTGTAGCAGGAATATGTTGATTTGCTTTCAGCAAGAACTCTACTAGAACTCCTAAAGCTTGATGGCAATGGATACACAACCAAATGTGGGAACATCCATGTCTTATTTACAGGGCACTGGTTTCTAATGATTCTTTGTAGTGAGGTTACATAGCTTAGATGAGGACCTCAAAACAGAAGAATTACTAAAATGTAGCAAATTATTGTATCAAACCACCACAAAACCCCACAAGGGTCAGAGAGAATCATCTCAGAATACATCTAAAAAACTCTCTTAGGAACATGGAGTTTCCTAAAGTAAGTTGACATGCACTAGCACAAGGGACATTTATGTTAAGCAGTGCATTTTGTCTGAAAAAAACCCAAAACCTCACCATCTCTAAACCACCACATTTAATGCAGACCATGTAACTGTGACATTGTAAAACAGTTTGAGTGTGGAGCTTATTTAATGCTATATCTAATCTGCAGAACACAAAGCTGAGCTGACATAATGATCTGCAGTACTCGGTGAAGGAACAAAATAATTCAATGGTATGGCTCATCTGTATAGATTTATTTAATAATATTGAATTTCACTACAATATGATGCAGGCCATCAGTAATACTGACATTTTAGCATGTTTGAAATCTAGGAAATGTATTATCATGTAATACAAGATTGACAGCCTTTAGTAAGTGTTAAATTTAAGCACGTAGATTAAGTTTAGAATGTTAGTCATCATATGCTTTTTCCCCCCTCTGTATTCTCTTTTTTAGGCCTGTGGAAAAGGAAAATTGTCCTACAGGTACAAGTGAAACCATTCAGTGCAAGGGACATTGTTTAATGCCAAAGATACCTTAAAAACCCTTTCTATTTTGCTGTCACTAATGCCAATAGCCTTTTCTCATTTAACTATCCTTAATGAAACAGTCAATCTATTTTCATTATTTTTTCTAGAGACAAGTCTCTCCTAAAGTAGAAAACCACATCTTTTGGTGCTATTCATTAGCACGTTCCTGAGTGGAGCAATGCTCCCTTGGAAATGGGGTCAGTCACTCCCTTTATCACCTTTCTTCACCTGATGTCTTTATAGCTGCTGGCATACACACAAACCACAAAAATCACAACTGTACCATTTCCAAAGGCTGTTTTGGTTTTGCTTTTTTCTACTTTGTGTAATAATTGTTGATCCACACCACTAACTAGCTACTGCTACTGGCTAGTTCAGTAATTCCTGCTGAGTGCAGAAAAGGAAACATTACCACTAAGTGAATTCTAAGAGGAGATACTCAAGAAATACAACAAACACGGAATCACAGAATGGTTTGTGTTGGAAGGCACCTTAAAGATCATCTAGTTCC
The DNA here is from genome assembly GCA_035221455.1 of Xenops minutus. Classification (NCBI taxonomy): domain Eukaryota; kingdom Metazoa; phylum Chordata; class Aves; order Passeriformes; family Furnariidae; genus Xenops; species Xenops minutus. Next base: position 49,693,726 of record JAWWEE010000074.1, read on the forward strand.
AACTCTCCTCTTGAGGGAAGGGACACCTTCCACTAGTCGAGGTTGCTCAGAGCCCAATCCCCCCTGGCTTTGAACACTTCCAGGGATGGGGCATCCACAACTTCTCGGGGCAACCTGTGCCAGTGTCTCACCAACCTCCCAGTAAAAAAGAACTTCTTCCTAATATCCAATGTAAACCTATTCTGTTTCAGTTTAAAGCCATTCCTCCTCATCCTGACACTGTTTTGGTAAACATGTTTTCATAAAATATAAAGCAGATGCATCTCTGTGGATAAACCAGAAAGGGCTGTAAACTATTTGGCACATAAAAATTATGTCAGCAATTTCAGAAAGAAACAAGCTCTCAATGTTTTTCTTTCTGTTTTCTGTTCATTTAAAAAAATGAAAGTCTTCAAGCACAAAATTAGCACAGAATGCTAATGACATAGCATTAATAAAACACTAAAGTAAACATAAACTGTCTATTGGATTTCCTAAGGAGATTTTAAAGGGGCACTTAAGACTTTCTGCTCAAAAGTGACTGCAACGTCCTAGATTTCAAAAGCACTGTAGGTCTCCTAACAGCATCTACAGAAGAGAGGGGGACCCATGGCTCACAAGAAATCTGATACTCAGAAAATGCAAAAAGGCCTTCTACCTGAATCTGTCTGTGGCCTCAGAGATTCTTGTCCACACCAAAGAAAATGGGGACTCGTGGTTTATGAGACTTCCTCCCTCTGTGGCTGCCTCTGCTGCCCTCCCAGGCAAAACAGCCCCTGTGTACACTGTGCTGGTGCACACGGGCATTCCTGCAGCCCTGGGCAGAGCTACAGACTCACCACACCCTTTGGGTCTTTGAAAGCATCACCATCAGGCCAGCGCTCCTAAACTACTCACAGGGTCTACAGAAGTAAAGGGGCGAAGGGAAAATGTTGGGAAAAGCTGAGACTGGATTCAAACTTGGACCTTCTTTACGTCAGGTTTCTTACATCACAAACGACCCTATGGGACTGTTCCTGTCCACATGTCCTGACATGAAACAGTTATGACTAAAACTAGAGACAAAAGGATTCCTCCATATGCTTCTGCTCCACTGATTTAAGGCAAGCTTTGATTGAACAGCCAAAGAGTGATTTTTTTGAAGGGAAATGAGACATTGATGACAAACTGTCCCTCCAGAATCTGCAGCAGAAATGCCACATCCTTGGCCTTTTCAACAGGTACAGAGGTTAAGCCACCTGTTGGCTTCCAGAGCAGAAGAGTCTTTGCTGTTGTGTTGAAGAAAATGTATAAAATTCATAGTGATCCCCTTCCACCAACCATGAGAGTCCTGTAAGATAGTTAACTGCATCATAAAAAATTAACAAAATACTATTTCTGAAGGGGAACATGACAATGCGGTGCAGGCACATTAAGGTTTTACTAATCTCTGTTGAGATTTGACTTCATTATCACACTTTAATCCTTAAAGTGTCAGTAGGAGCACCTGGAAAATTTACCATTGTTTGTCCTGCACCTACATTTGCTACACTTTTAAGGCTTCTGTAATAGCAAATTATGCATATAAAGTTGGTATTATCTCAAGGACTGTCATCCCTGTGTGCATTGCCAGTCCCACAGCACAACCAACCCACAGAACCTGCTGTTGATGGCTCTCAGGAAAACTACTTTATACAAACAGCAGCTTTCAGCGTGTGACACAAAGACTTTAAAATGACAGTCTATTATCCCAACAGGTGCTTCAAGGAGCCTCAGCTTAATTCTCTGTATAATAAGCACTCCTTTCCTCTGACCGTGACCTGGAAAGCCCTGGGTGTGGACAGAGCAGCTCCCGTGCTAGAGCACCTCAGAGAAGAGTCCAGAGAAGAGTAACGAGGCTGGTGAAGGGACTGGAGCACAAGTCCTGTGGGGAGAGGCTGAGGCAGCTGGGGGTGTTTAGGCTGGAGGAGGCTCAGAGGTGGCCTCATCACACTCTACAACTCCCTGAGTGTAACCAGGTGGGGTTGGTTCCTTCTCCCAGGCAGCCAGCAATAGGACAAGGGGGCACTGGCTTAAACTCTGCCAGGGGAAATTTAGGTTGGATATTAGGATGAAATTCTTTACAGAGAGAGTAATCAGGCAATGGAATGGCTTGCCCAGAGAAGGGGTGGATTCACCGTCCCTGGAGGTTTTTAAACTGAGATTGGACATGGCACTGATCTAGTAAAGAGACTGGAGTTGGATCAAGGGTTGGACTCGATGATCTCGACGGTCTTTTCCAACGCAATCGATTCTGTTTCAAAAGCATGGAGTGCTTCACCACTGCATCGAAGCAAACTGATCCAAGGGAGGCACGCACAGGGAAAAGAGGTGTTCGCTGCAGCTTTGGGTGGTCCTTAATTCTCTCTTTAGTACCAAAGAGACAACAGCTGCACTTCTGCCAGTCCTTGTGTGTATACACAGCACGCCGGGGCTGGGGCCCCCTTCCCTTCCCTTTTCCCTCCCCTCATCCCACAGCTGCCTGAGCCGTGCAGGCCTCTCTCTCCGCACTGCACACCGCGCAGGAGAAGCAGAAGCAGCACCCGCTCCCTCCCTCCCTCCCTCCCCGCTCCCCGTACCTGGCAGTGCCTCTGGAAGCCGCCGGGCGAGCGCTTGTGCGGCGGGGGCTGCAGGGCGGGCCCTGCCGGGTAGCGGGGGCTGCGCGGCGGGGGCCGGTGCGGGGTGTGCGGGGCGTGCGGGGTGTAGGCCGCGCCGCGGGGGGACAGCCCGGCCGGGCCGCGCCAGGGCCCGCAGGCCGCGCGGGGCTGCGGGCTGCCGTAGGGGCGCGGGGAGGGCGGCGGGGGCGGCCCGCCCGACGGGGGGCTGCGGAACGGCCCTCCGGCCGCGTAGGGAGGCGTGGGGGCGC
>JAWWEE010000074.1:49702740-49759781 GCA_035221455.1 Xenops minutus
TGCCCAGGGAGCTGTCCCTGCCAGGAGGGCTCCCCTCAGTCTCCTCTTCTCCAGCTGGACACCCCAAGTGCCCTCAGGTGCTACCCCCTCCCCTCCATGTTTTACATCTTTCTCTTACTTCGACAAGCACCAAAAAGAGATGCTTACTGTAAGGTAGTGCATGTAATTTTTGAGGTGTTATGGGCCAGGGGCTTTATTTTATTTCATTTGTGTGTGTGTGAGATATGAGACCACCTTCCAAACAGTGATGAAATTACCATCCACACAGGGTGATGCAGTATTTGTGTCCTCAGCCTGCAATTAAAGACACTGAGTGAGAAGAGAGAACCCAGGGCCACCCCAGAAATAGTAGGCCAGCCTGTGGTCTAGGCTGTGATATTGGGTGCTCTGTCTGTGGTGTTTGTGGCCATTGCTCTTAATTCTTAGAGCTGGTCATGTTTGAAGGGCTGAAGGAAAGGAGGAAAGCTTTGTGATTTCTTAGTAATTATCTTGCATGTGCAGCTGCCATTGAAAGCTGGAGTATTTCCTTGGCTCATGTGTTCTGTCTTAAGTTTTCTAACCTTTTTTTTTCTTTTCTTTTCTTTTTTTTTTTTCTTTAAATGGGGATTTGTGTGTGTGTGTGATACAAGTGGATAGGTCTACACAGGTCAAAACACTTTGTGAGGATACTGTGCTTCACATTGGTCTGCTACTCCTTACTTTTGGTTTGTGTCAGTCTGACGCTCCTTGCTAATGCTTTTATTTTATATTTCTTCAGATTAGTCTTTAAAAGCTGTTTGAGTGTTTGTGGAAGGCACATATAAAAATACCTCTATGAATTAGCTTTTTTGTTGCTATTGCTGGGTGGTTAGAATAGGTTCTGAAATGTCAGCCATAAGGTTTTCCAACTTAGAAAGTCTCTACTAATGTAATATATTTCTAATAATCAGCTTGTTTAGAAAGCTTTATTGTCCTTTATCTGGGGAGGGGGACGAGGGGAGATTATGGGACAGTGTCATAAAAACAGTGTTTCAGAAAACAGTGAGTAACATTCTTGATTTTATTTTACTTTTTAAGGTAAAAATCACTGTTTTCTGTTTCTTGTCAGGTCCTAGTAATGTAAAGCCACTGGATGGTGTGAAAATTCTTGATTTAACAAGGTTTGTGTTTTGTCTGTAATTTGGAACAGTGTGTCTAGGTGCAAATAATCTGATTGGAAAAACTAAAGAACAATATTTTTTTTAATATTTCAGGGTGCTTGCAGGGCCCTTTGCTACAATGAATTTGGGAGATCTAGGGGCTGAAGTTATCAAAGTGGAAAGACCAGGTAAGATTTCTATTTGTCTATTTTAAATAGAGCAAGAATGTGGGCCAGTTTAACAAATAGCTATTTATGTGTTTTAAGTAACATGTAATTGAAAATGCAACACTGAAAACTTTTGTAAATATTTAAATAGACAATACCATGTGTGTTTGGTGACACTTTGGGGATGGTATTGTACTAAGAAATAACTGTTTTCAGGTTTGGGCAGTGTTTTTTATCCTGGCACTCTTTGTGGCATGTTAAAGAACTAGTTAATACTAGGTTTGCTTCTACATGCATGATCTATTTGCTTTAAGCTTAACACTGTGTTCCATGTGTGTGTGTTTTGGTCAGAAATAGTCTATGTCTATATTTAGAAACCAGTGTGAGAAGGTTGAAGTTGTAAGGTCAGGCAGCTTTTTCAGATATTAATGTACAAGACATTACGGAGTCATCACTTACAAAGTGCCTTAGTTTCTTGCTCAAAACTAAATTGATTTTTTTGTTATTTATTTGGATTTAGGTTTTAAATTGGGTTTGTGAATGCTTAGGTGTATGGTGGGGTGTGTGGTAAGAGGATTAAAACAGGCTTTTAAATGTAGTGTTTTAACATGCAGAATTTGCAAACACACAAATCCTTCCAGCAATTAGTTACAAAATAATTATGAAAAAGGTGGTTTGCCTCATTTAGGAATTCAAAATCTTCATCTCGGTTCCCTCTGAGCAAAAATGATGTAGATAATTTTGAACAGGAATACATCTGACTGCTCAGGATTAGATTACTGAGGAAATGACAGGCACTTTAATTTTGGAAACAGAAACTCCACCTTATGTTTTTGTTTTTATTATTACTAGGAAGAAAGGTAATAGGAGCATTTAAAATAGATATGTTGTTTCTTGGCACTGCTTTTGTGTAATAATATACAGATCTAGTAGGGTTGGCAAGAATTTTGCCTGGTAGAGTACGAGCTGACCTGGCATGTAATATCAACTTTCTCCTGAGAAAAATGTTAATATTCTAGTTCAGGTTGTTAATGAAACACCACCTTGTTGGAGAAATCTGTCTTAGTAATTGTGCAAAATGAATAACAGTTATTTTCTGCATGAGGCAGTTGTATGTTTAAAGTCCAGCATTTGGCATTTCTGTATAGAAAGGGGAAATTTCTGAATTTGCCTGAAAATCTTCCTGCTGGTGCTGCACGTGTCAGGTTAACAATCTTCGAGTGTGTGTTTTCAGATGCAGAAACTTCTGTAGCTCTTTCTGAGCCTGATTGGACTTTGGGTAATTAGTTTCTATTTTAATTTTGTGTATTTTTTGCTTAATACAGTGGTTTTCTTTGTCCACTCAGCACGTGCACTTCTTACTCAAAAAGTTGTTACGAGTTGGGTAATGGTAAAAAGTGCTTCATTCTTATGTTATGGCTACACTTCTTGGTTTGTAAGACCATACAAGAAGAGTAACAAATTGCATGGCATTCTGTTTTTTTTTAGAAATATTCCCTTCATTTGGCTCTCAGTGTTATGCATCATTACACATTTGAGGCACGTAATTATGCCCCAGCAGCTGCACATTACGTTGTGTTTTTTTCCCTTCTAAAAGTTTCCATATTTTAAGTTTCCCTCTTTTGGTATTATTAGTTTTGTAAAGAGCTGCTGAAGATAATTGAGATGCTAAAACATTACATTCCCTATATTTTATAACATTATTTATAATAGTTTATAACATACATTGTGATACACTTGAGATACTAACGCAGATTTCATTCCATGTATTTTATTTGCCATAGGAAATACTGAATGTTTGGACAAAACCAAAATTTTTATCCCATCAGTCATCCTTATTTATGGACCATTGTTATGAATGTTTTCACTTTTGTGACAGGGCAAAGGTACATCGATTTTTTAATACCAGATTAGACTGACAGTGGTGGTATTCCAGGTATTTGGGCAGTAGGAATGGAGCAATGTCAGTGATTAAATATGAAGTAATGGTTTTGGAGCTCTGGATTCCAGCTGTTAGAATTTCTGTTTGTGCCTAAAGGAGGAGGGCAGCCTCAGAATTCTAAATTTCAAAAATTTTAGAATGTGAGTAATTGTCTCTTTCTGTGTCTGCTTTCACAGGAGTAGTAACCCAAAAAGCCACTCTGATGTGCTACATGGAAAGTGATACTGAAGTGTTTTACTTTGACTTGAAGTACTAACACACAGAAGATATTTACCCACCCCCAAGCTTCCTGCTTTAACCAAAATAATCTTCTGAGACACTGAACACTACAATTGCTGATAAGCAATTTGTATGTCTGCAGAATTTCTGCCACACTTGACCTTAAATGGCTTTGTGTTACTGTGCTGTATATCATAATTATGGCAGTGGCTGCCTTGTGTAACACCAGGGGTTCTTCAGCCTTTCCTGGATCTCTGCCACTGTCAGTCCTCTGTATTGCCTCACTGAGGAAAGCTTTTACTCAAGTAGATGAAGTCTAGATATTGAAATGGATACAGGAATGTGCATGCTTGCTAGCACTCAGGGTGGTGATCATATCTGAATGTAAATTTAGCTTTCATTCTCATTAAAATTCTTAGTTTTAATTCTAATTAAAATAGATTGTGAGTCTCCATGATGTTTAAGAAAGGTTTAAAACTGGAAATTAAACATCAGTGATAGTGACTAAATGTAATCCCAGCACCAGCAAACACTTTGCTCACTTTGCTTAGTTGCATTCACTTTTAGGTGGTTTTTGATATAAATAACTGAAAATGTATATTTTAAACTAATATTTTTCCTTAGGTGACTTAAATGGGATGTTGGAGGAAAGCCTTTTATTCTTTTTATTTTTTGGCAGTGTGATACTAGAAAACTATGAATATGTGATGGTATTTCTTTCAGGAGCTGGTGATGACACAAGAGCCTGGGGCCCCCCTTTTGCTGGGACAGAGAGTATTTATTTTCTCAGTGTCAATAGAAATAAAAAGGTAAATGGAGTGTGGAGTTGAACATTAGCCTGTGTTTTCTGTAACTACAACTGAATATGAACCACATCTTAATTTGATTCTTAACATACATCATGCAGCATTAGTTACATTGGCCTTGAGTTAGAATGGATAAATTTGAGGAGAAAACCCAAGAATTCGTTTGAACAAAAGAGGCTGCAAATTCCTGGTGTGGTGCCACGGGCAGCTGAGGTAAATTCAAAAAGCAAAAGTGCTCCTGCCAGTCTTCAGCTGCTGGTGCAAATTGACTGCACATGAAACCTGCTGACAATTAGGGTTCCTTTAATTGGAGGATCACTGTTTCCAGGTGTGCAGCTCAGAGGGCACCTGCAGCTGCAGGAGTGCTGCCATTACAGCACAGTGAGCCTGGCTAAAGGTATCCTGTGAAACTTTGGAGTTTAACAGGAAGTTTCGTGGCACACCTGAATTGTTGAATGGCTTGCTGCCATTGAAGCCAGTGTTTGTGGTGTGCCCTTGCAGTAACAGTCCTGTGCCAACCTAGAGTGCACAGGCTGCAGTGCAGCTCCCAGCTGCACATCTGTCAGGCTTGTTTGGCTGCTTCTCTGATCCACTGGGGACAGCTCAGCTTGCTTTGCCAAGCAATTTTGGGGTTTTGGCTGGAGGAGATTGGGTATATGTTAAAATTGAATTATCCAAATTATCTGTAGTGTGATATTTGGCTGCTGGTTAGGTTTAGAAGAGGCTTATAATCACCAGAAGGGCTTTCACATAAATTCCTTTTTTATTTTTTTTTTTTAATCCCCAGAGTATAGCTATCAACATGAAGGATTCAAGAGGAGCAAAGCTAATAAGAGAGGTAGGTTTTGACAGCATGTAAAGTGTACCTATTTTGTATTGTTATGACCCTGAGTAATGAAGATTAAACTCTGCATTTCATGTATCCAATAATTAAAGCATGTATGTATGCAATAAGTTTGGTAAATTACAGTTTGTTTCCTCTTTTGGACTCAATGTTCAGTGTAACTTCTAATGATTTTAGATATAAAATTTGCACAAAAACATCATCAAAATTTTCAACTGAAATATTATTATCAGGAAATGGTCTAATAGCCTATTGCTTTCCTTTTACTGCTGCTGCAGTTGATCTTGCTGTACTATTCCATGAGAAAGGTTCAAGATAGGCTGATTTCAGCAGCTGAGAAAGAGGAGATACTGTGCTCCAGTGCTTGCAGCTTTTTGAATCTTACAGCATATTCATGACTTCAGCAGCTGTACATCTTTCTGAGAAATATTGTCCTCTATGTCAAACTTAGTTTCTTTTTCAGTATTGGACTTTTATTTCTTTTATTTGCCTTTTTATGGTGACCCATTTTTCTGTATAAAAATCGATAAAAGCATCATATTCCCCACTCTGAAACTTGTGCTTTGTCATCCCTTTATTATTTGCTGAGGAATGTAAGACCTAATGCTGTGCTGAGTTTTAAGCCCTGCAGTACTAACAGCTGCATTCTGTTCCTGTTTGCTTCAGTATCAGTTCCAACCACTTTTGCACATGTGTTGTGCAATAAGTGGAATTTGTCTGGCAGTATTTTTGGTTGGGAATATTGCGTGAAATGGAAATGGATTAATTTTTCTGACACTTGTTATCTGTGTTAATGGTACTTCATGTGGAAAGCCTTGGAGTTTATAAGCCAGGGATTCTGCAGTGCCTTTTCTTTTTGCAGAACAGAACCATTTATTGTTGATCTGTGATAAAGTTGTATGTTTATCTTCTAAAAAAATATGGAAGCAGAAACAGTTGTGTGGACTAATTTTGTGTGGTATAACACAGACATCTTTTTGGATGAATAAGTAAGCGCTGTAAAAATTGTTCCTCTCTTGTAAGAAGACTAATTAGTTACTTGACATTTAAAAATGGTGAAAGAAAAACTCCCCTGTGCAGTGTCCACTGATTCCACATGTGTGGGCTGGAGGTGTTTGAAGAGTTCAAGGCAGCTGGGCTTGTGAGTCAGGATGAGCTGGAGGAAAAAATGGCCTCAGCTGTTAAATATTTACCCCACTAGCTGTGAAAATGAGGAGATTTACTGTGGCAAAGCAATTTCTTGTATTTTCTATCCTTTAATAAAGTTGTTTTAATTGTCACTATAGATTTCTGCTCCTTAGCCCAGTGGCCTCCCTATCTGTGATACAGGAACACTGGAAACTGGAGTGATGAGGCTTCCATCATTCTGCTTGATTTAGAGTGATGTATTTTGAAAGCATTTCTTGTAGAGGTCTTGATGTTCCATTATTCATCTCAAATGGAACTTCTCTTTGGAGTTTTGTCAAAAAATGTGTGTCAAGAGAAGTTATCTATCAGGCTTTTGTTTCCAGTTGTCTCCTGCTCTATCAGGACACACCAGGCCAGGTGTGTATAGAACTGAGTATTGTTCAGCATTGTATGTGTTACTAGGAAAAGCAGCATTCATGTTTATAAAATAACTGATGGTAGGTAGAAATTCCAAGTTTGTGACACTGGTTACTCAAATATGAATTGTGACCCAAGCCTATACACTACAAAGAAATGCAACAAGGTTAAGAAAGGTACCATGGTTAGAATAGTTTGTATTTCCCTCTCTCAGAAATTTTATAGAGGTAGATGAGGACAAATCTCAATGCAGAACTCCTGTTTTTAAGATGGTAGAGAGTCTTCAGGAATATGACACAGCACAGACTTGATAATTCAGTCAGTATTATCAAGTGAGCTGAAGAAATCTGTTAATCAGGAGTCTTTGCTGCTTTTCATCCTTTGGCACAGCACTACAAAATGCTTTTTCAAGGGTCTGTTCTTTCATACGTTACGTGAGTTCCCCAAAGTTATTCTTGAGTCGTCTTTTGAATTTCTTTATTCCATGTCACTTGTAGCCCTGTCTTTCTTTTGTTTGTTTGGATCAGAGTCTGAATCCATTTTCCACCATGGCGCAAATGTGGGTTCAGTGAACACGAAAATAAGTACCTGCCATGCTTAGACTGCTGTCTTTGTGCATTAAAGACTGTTTCCAAGGGCCATGGAAGCTTTAGCTGCAGAGCTGGCACAGTACTTGTAGGATATCTTGAAAATTCACTTCTCTGAGAGTATGTACCCTGCTAAACGGGGCCCAAGTGGTTGTATCCTCACTTAGCACTGTGGTGACAAGTCCAGGGCTATGGTGCTTGTGGTGTTACAGTACTGTGTGTCATGTTTTCTTCCTCAGTGGCCTGTAGGACATGATGGTTCATCAGTATGAGATGGACAACAGCTCTCAAATCATTTGAGCCCACACAAACACTGTCATTTGCACAGATTCTGAAATCCCAGTGAAGGCAATACACAGCTTGTAACAGATTTTGTCTCTTGAGTGAATTAGGCTAAGGCTGTAGCATTACCAGTTTGAAAAGTATCTATGTGTGAACTGCGATGGATTTAAATAGAAAATAAAACCTCCTTAACTTTATTTTTCATAAAGTTGTACTATTAAAACCTAACAGCTTGCCTCAGTTGTGTTCCCCTTATTAAGGATCTGGAGTCTGTTTCTTATTTCACTTTAGTCTACAGGTCCTTGACATAGCCACTTTAAAAATACTTAATGACAGATTTTAAAATTCACCTTTGGCATATGCCACATGTAGTTGCTTTAAATGTTATTGATGTCTCTTCTGTGCATCACATTAAACCATTTCTACTTGAATGCTGCCTTGTCTGAATAAGAATCAGTTTCTGTCTTTCCTGTTAAATACTTGCAGACTTTGGCAGCTTCTTTGGCCTTAAATTCAGCTGGGCAGCCTACATGCTGGAACAAAAATGGATTGCTCCAGGGATGACACTGGTTTAGAGAAGCTGGCCTAATACACTGTATATATTAATTAGACAGTGACATGGTAGTGTCAGACAATGTGACAAATAGCATTAAGAAATTACATATATAGGTAATGCTTAAAAATGTGTGCACAAACGTGTAGCTGTCAGGGAACATTGCTTAAAGTCCTGTGGGGGACACACACACATGAAACAACCAACCAAGCAGGAAACCCCCAAGACATACATTTTTCTTTTAACATTGCTCCAGGAGTTATTAACTAGTGTTAGTCTTATTGAAATTTGTACATGTATATCTATCTCTAACTTTTATAAAAAAAGATGTAATTCGAAGCCAATCAAGGTAATATGTTAGTCTTAACATCAGTAGATTTTTGGACTAGGTCATTCATTTGGACACAAAGAAGAAAGTCAAATTGCAGAGCTTGACAGCACTCTTGTATTTGATGTGACTTTAAAATCTTAATTTTAGCCAAACAATGTTTTTGGGCTCCCTAGCCTGCTTCTACAAATAGGAAGTTGGAGTTATGGCCTCTGTTATGCTAATTGTAATCAGTGATTTGAAAATTAAAACCCATTAAAATTATTTCTAAGGTAGGGAAAATGTGAAGGATGAAGATACATTCTTTCTACCCCCTTTTTCTCAAGGTAAGTGCAAGTATATAGGTGAAGATTGTTTTGTAAACTGTTGTCAAGCCCTAGGAAATTGATGGGATACTGATAATAAACCAGTTTTGTGTAATCACTTTAGGATTTCAAGAGTTTTCTTTTTAGATATGCAGCATCTCTAGTATGTAGTTTGCAGAAATGCACAGCCTAGCAGGCAAAAAAATATCTCTAGGCTTGTAAGTTTTCTTTTATCAGAATGACTGGAGCCATTTTGATTAGTGAGTTTGTAAAATTAAGTTACACAGGAATTTCTTGAACTTTTGGAAGCTAATTAACAAATCTTACTCTTCTTTTCTAAAGCTTGCAGCAACATCTGATGTTTTTGTGGAAAACTACATCCCTGGGAAACTGGCTGAGATGGGTCTGGGTTATGAAGACATTAAAAAGATTGCTCCTCACATAGTGTACTGTTCAATAACAGGTATTTTATTTCCAAATACTCCTTCATTGTTTCCTTTGTTCCAGGCAAAGTTTTATAAAAATCATGTGGCTACTTAAAAGTATGTTGTTTCCATGTCAGTTAAGATAAATTGAAAGATTGAGTTTGTTCAATTCAAAACCAGGTATTGAAAAAAAGGAAGACAGAAGTGACTTGAGCAGCTTAGAAGTTGTTCAATATCATTCCCATGCCAGCCTGACACGTTCCTGTTGATTTTGAAGGACCTGGGATTGACTGGCCTCCTTGGATTCTGCTTTGAACTGGTTGAAAACTCTGATTTCTTCTTTTTTTTTTTGTTTTCTCCCAACAGTTTTACTGAATCAGTTTGCATATTGTGGGTTTTAAATCTGGTAATCTGAGTGTTCTCTGCTGGACCCTCTCTCCAGAATTGTGCAGTTACATGTTCATGGAAGCTTTCCATGACTTTGCTATAATCTATTGCCTGGTATCTGAAATGGTAGAAGACTTGTAAGGTACTTTATAAAAGCTGGAAACAATAAAAAGAAAATAGACATATGAATATCAGGAACTGCATACATCTAAAAATAATTTTAAGCCTGTAAAATCACTTAAACTCCAACAAAAACTACCCCAAAAATGTTGATTAAATACTAAAATAAAAATTCTAATATCACAATGAAATTAATTTAAACCAAAAGTTACAGATCTTTATAAACAGTTTTTTAGATGGGTTTAAAATCTTAATTATGAATGTTTTATACCTCTGCATTTCTGAAGAATAAATGGCTTTGGCTCTTTAGTCACTGGTTATGGATGTCATTGAATAGAAATCAAATAGCATTTTAGTCTCTTGTGATGTATCTATCACGTTTGTGTGACAAATGTCTGAAGATGAGAAGTGCAATTATATTCAGGGCTTGCTGAGATCAGAAATCCATTAAGTCAAGGCAGGAGCTGGCAAAGCTTCAATCTCTGCATATTTAGAGAAGCAACCAGGACCAAATCTACATCTGTGACAGAGAGGGCATGATGGTGACACTTACACAGTAAGGGGTTTTTTGGGACAATCAGGCTAAAAAGCCAGGTAAGAAGAAGGAATTCTGGTTGATTTCTAAAAGACCTGATTCTAGATATTACAATTAATTACTTTTTGTGCCTTTTTTTTTTTTTTTTTTTTTTTTTTTTTTTTGGCAAAGAGAGTTGAGAAGTCAAGAATAGGTGTGAGGTTCTGGAAATCGAGGGTCAGGCAAATAATAGCAAAGGTGAAGGTCTTTCTGGAGCAAGTCAGTCAAGCAGGCATGTTACAAGTACAGCTGTTAAGGGAGAAAGAGGGGTAATTGTTGTAGGTCGCTCCCTCCTGAGGGGAACCGAGCCATCTGCTGACCAGACCCATCCCACAGGGACATCTGCTGCCTCCCTGGAGCATGGGTAAGGGATTTTACTGGGACACTCCCTGGGCTGATGCAGCCCTCTGATTATTACCTACTTCTGGGTGGCCAGGTTGGCAGTGAAGAAGTTGAGGAGAAAAGTTCTAGGACAATCAAAAAGGACTTTGTCTTTTGTACTGCTTGATGTGAGCCAGGTCAGGCTGGGCTGTCTTGGGAGTATATCTCCTTGGTCATGTGGTCCTGAATGGTTCCTGTGTGCCACGTGTAACAGAGCAACACCTGTATGTATGTCATACATACCTACCTTCTGGAGGGTAGGTCAGGTCTCCTGGAGATGTCACCAGCTTACTTTTCATTTACTACATCCTTGGTACTTCTTGGTTTAATGTACGGTATCACCATGAGATTTAGTCTGATCAATCCCAGTTCCAGTACTGTATGATTCCTTCTCTTCTCCCTTTCTCTTCTATTCTGATGGCCTACAAACTAGTATTTCTATTTTTTTCAGTCTCTCCCCTACATGATATCTCTGTGCCCCTTTCTTGATCTGTACCTGCCCTTTGCCACCCATGTTTGGCCAGTTCAAACTCTTCCCTTCTCTAATTCAGTTCCTCATCAAACGTCAGTTTGGCTTCAGGTTCACATTTTCCCATCAACTTCCTGCTATTATAGCTAATCATGTTCTCCAGTCCTTCAGAAACTTTATTTTAACCTCCTTTTTTTTTCCTTTTTTTTTTTTTTCCCTTCTATTTCTCCTTTTCTGTATTACAGTTTTAGTAGCAATCAAGTAGAGGGGAAACTCTTTCTATGCTTCTTTTTGAGTGCACTCCTCATGCATAACAGGTATGAGCAGTAAGTAGGAAGGAAAACAGGGCTAGAACATGGTCAGTGGGTTCTTCAGGGTTTGCTGGAAGCGTGATCTTCTTGAACTGAATTATTGGAGATTTTAGCCTTGTAGTATTAACAAATATTTCTTTGGAGAGCGTGTTTTTCCCAGCCTTCATGATGCCTTGAAGTTGGATCTGAGGATTTTCTAGTGAAGTCAAAAAAATAACAGCATTAATAAAAAAGCATAGCCATGACAAAAAGGCCTTTTATTCTTTCAAGTCTCCATTCCAAAGAACAGAAATTCTTGGTGTTTTAGGCAAATAACTGTGGTTTGTGTTTTCTAAAGTAGCAAAACAAACCTGCTTCCCTTCCTCGTATTTAAGACCAGCTGAAACATTCCATGAGAAATTCAAAGTTCTCATTCTTATACAGCTTAAAATTCAAGATTGGCCTCTATTACATGAAATACTTTTTGTTATGGAAGCATTTCTCCTTAGAAGTGATGCCATTTTATAACTTAAGTAGAATTGACCCTTTTTCTTAAACACCAGAATAATTTTTGCGTGGAGTTGCCTCCCCAAATTTTTGACTATTGCAAATTCTTTGTGATAGTAAAGTGAAATGGAAAATGAAAAGTGTAATTTTTCCAGAAAGCCCAGGATCATGTGTAGGTGAAGAGTTTAGGCATTGGTGTGCCAGGTGTTGTCTCTTTTATGGCATTTTGGAAGTCATGATTAGCAGCCTGAGTTTCTTGTCCAAACAGTTCTGATGGAGTACAGTGACTCCTGAAGGGTTTTGAGGATTTCCAGGGTATTTCCCAATGTAGCCTGATGCTTTGAGCACATTTGAGCTCCAAATTGCCTGCTCTCACTCATAAGTTGGCTTGCTGGTGAGCATAATCATAGAACTAGTCTAAATATAATATATTCTGACAGTTCTGTGGTGGCTTAAGTTCTGGAAAATTGGGTGGTTGAATTGGATCGTGTGCAGGTCACAAGGGAGTGACCGTATCTGTATGGTCTGTGTAATTCTCTCGCTGAGAAAGTCACAGTTTATTCCTGGACAGGAGGGGGCACTGTTTAAAAGGACAACATGGCTTTCAAATCAAAGCACTTTTTTTTCTCAAAGTCTCTGAAGGGAAGATGTTTTCATAGAATTTTTTAATTTGTTTAAAAAAAAAAATGATGAAAGCTACTCATGTTCTCTACCCCAGCCCTTTGCTCTGCTAATCTGAGGGAATTGTGATGACTCTTCTCTTGTGTACAGGTTTTGCCAAAGGTAATGTTACTCAGGTTTTTTTGTCTCCTCCTTTTCTAGGCAGTAATGTTATGTATCATATGCAGGTTGCTTTGGATGTTGCTTGTGGTATTGCAAGTTCTTGTTTCAGTATTTTATGTCATTTCATTTCCTAGGATATAGATGTGATGCTTATGTTTTCTGCCTTCTAAGGGAATTCCACTGCTGTAAAGAGTTTTTGGTGTCTTTATGCATGACAGAAATTGAATTTAGAATTACAGGATGGGTAAGGATGGAAAGCACCACAGTGGGTCATCTGTCCCACCTCCCTGCTCCAGCAGGGTCTTCCCAGAGCACATGGCACAGGGCTGCATCCACACAGTTCATGAATATCTCCAGTGAGGGAGACTCCACAGCCCCTCTGGGCAATCTGTTCAGTGCTTCATCACCTGCATAGAGAGGAAGGGCTTCCTCATGTTCTGATGGAATTTCCTATGCATCAGTTTCTGCCCTTTGCCTCTTGTGCTCGTGGTTGGCACCAGTGAGATGAGCCTGGATCCATCTTCTTGGCAACCCCACCCTTTAGATATTTATATACATTAATGAAGTCCCCTCTCAGTCATCTCTTCTCAAGGCTGGACAGGCCCAGCTCCCTCAGTCTCTCCTCATAAGAGAGATGCTCCAATGCCCTAAAATCTTTGTCCCCCTCCACTGGACCCTCTCCAGGATGTCCCTGAGGAGCCCAGAGCTGGACACAGCACTGCAGGGGATCCTCCCCAGGGCTCAGCAGAGGGGCAGGATCACCTCCCTGACCTGCTGCCAATACCTGGTGCAGCCCAGGATGCCCTTGGCATTCTTGGCCACAAGGACACACTGCTGGATCATGGACACCTTGTTGTCCAGCAGGACCCCCAGGTCCTTCTCTGCAGAGCTGTTTTCCAGCAGGTCAGCCCCAGCCCACACTGGTGCCTGGGGTTGTCCCTCCCCAGGTGCAGGACCTGCATTGGCCTTTGTGGAATTTCAGGCAGTTCTTTGTCCATCTCTCCAAGCTGTCGAGGTCCCTCTGAAGGGCTGCAGAGCCCTCTGGGGTATCAGCCACTCCTCCCAGCTTTGTGTCATCAGTGAACTAGCTGAGGAGGGTCTGCCCCTTCATCCAAGTCATTGAAGAACAATGAAACAACACTGGGCTCAGTACAGAACACTGGGGGACTGTCACCACTAGTGACAGCCTTCAGTTACACTCTGTGCCCCTGATCATGACCCTCTAGGATCTGCCCCTACACATAGCAATTATTGTAGAAAAACTTAGAAATATTCTTCAATCAAAAGTAACTGTGAAGGTAAATTTCTGGGATTGGTATTTCTATTAACTTTATGTTAACTGTAACATATTGCATTTCCTGGGGATTTGCAGCCTCTACCCCAAAGCCTTAAGTCTGAATTTATAAATATTTTGACTGTTGGCAAACAGTATTGTGGTAAAAAGGCAAAGATTAGGTGGAAAGAGTAGCAAAAGTTTATAAAATATTATGTGTCACCTGAGTTTCCTGTGGGCCTGAATCTGGAATTGCTGTTTATGTAGCTTTCATTTGATTTACATAAAGTCCTAAAGATCCAGAAATGAGCACATTTCAAAGCAATGAGTAAATCCTCTCTGTCTCTTGAGTGACTCTGCTGAATCTGTGAGAAGGAAAATAGTTCTTCACTCCCCTCATTTACATGAAGGTTAATAATAACTTAAACCCCCAGTGTTTGGCACTTCCCAGTATGTAATTTTGTGCTGATAATTCCTATTGGCTTCTCATGAGAAGATGTCACATTACAGTTTCAAAAGCCAAGCAGTGTGTTTTGCTGGGCAAAGGCTGGCCAAAGTGTTCCTCAGATCCTCTAATCTGTGAACTGGCTGGGCTAAGATGTGCAATTGCCTTGAATTGGGTACAGTTTGTAGATTCCCTCTTAGAAACGTTTGCAGGCTATAAAATTATAGATAACTCTGAGTGTCTGTGTGTTCATGCCCACTCATTCCCCTGAAAATTGATGTTTCTGTGGCCTCTATATGGTTTTAGTCTGTATATAATTAACTGGTACAAATTGATGGATTGCCTGCCAAAAAATGAATGCTCAAGCTTGAAGACATCACTGGGCAAAATAATATCTTGATGGTGTAAATTATTTATTGATAGTGTGCAAGTAAGAATTGCATTCAGAAGTGACTCAGGCAATGGTTGCAGTTGTAACTAAATAATAGCAGCTGTAGGAATGATTTTGATTATTAATCTGTTCAAAAGTTATTAAAATTTGTGACCCAGAATTGCTGACAAGAGGATTTTTTTTTTTTTTTTTTGTAATTACAAAAAGGCGAAATGACCACAAAACTAGGCACAGCAAATGGGAAGGGAAAAGGAAAAAGGTGAAAAAAGGAGGTTAAAAATAACACTTTGCATTGCAACATATGTAGGCTGGTTAAGCCAAGTAACCAATTCAAGTGGGATGATGTGCAGAATGAAATGGCAATTAAAAGACTTAACTGAGGATTTAAAGTTACAAGTGTCTTTTAAATATATTAAAAGCAGCAAGAATTTTGAGAATGAGTTAATTAAGGAATCTGGAAGCTGCAGAAAAAAAGGATTGATGTCTTGGTGCCAGCCTTCAGTAAAAGATGTTCATAGAGAATTTTTCAACAGAGGTATTGTTTTCTAATAATAGAAAATAATGCACTGTCTGATATGTGAAAAGAGGCATTGTCAGAACAAACTGGGTGTTTGGCACCCTGCAGCTCTTCCTGTGGTTGAAGGACAAGGAGGGAGGTGTGGAAACCTATGAGCATTACACGGCTCTTAAACAAACACAAAAATCCCAGGTTTGCAAGCCTGGAGGTATGAACTTCAGTGCTGACAGTGATTGAAGAAAGCATTTGGAGGGGAAAAATATGAAGCTTCTACCTGAGTTTGATTTGATAAAAATAGAGCCTTCCAGCACTGGAAAAGAAAAATCAAGCTTCTCTAATGGGCTGGGTTTTGCATTATGCAGTTGGAAGGTGGACAGATTAAAGATAATCTGTCATTTTTTTTTTTGATAGCTTGAAGTTGTCTGAGTGGGCAGTTAAGAGAAGTTATTAATCAGTGTCTAGAAATAAACCAATCTGAGACCAGTTTTTGAGGAGCTGATTAGCAGACTGGATTTGTGGGCACACAAATTATTTCGGGGGCAACATAATTGCTTATCTGTAGCAGGGTAATAAAACTTGTGCTGTGTATTTTGACTGTCATAGATTTTTGATGCTTTTGAGTAATGCATCAGGCAAATAGGCAGGCTAGGGAAGTGTGGTATTCAAGAAATAATAAGAAAATTGTTTCAAGAGTGGTCAGAAACTCCCTGATATCTTAGCTTTTTTATTATATAACAAATGACTACAGGTACTTCATGATTGACATGAAAGAAATTGCCTCAGAACTCATGTTAATGGATTTTTTTTTCCCCCCTCAAAATAGGTGAAGGAATACAATGAGTATGAGCCCAAAATTCTCATCTGATCACGTGTCACTGGGTGTTTGTTCTGGGGTTTAGATTTGAGGGGCAGGAAGATCCTGAAGCTGATTTACAGGCAGAAGACATAGCTTTCCTCACATCCCTTTAGAATATTTTCTGGGGGTGTGACTGACTCTCAGAAGAGTCATGAAGGGCTGGGCTCAGGAACTCTACTCAGTTTGGCTTCCTAAAGCCTGGGATTGAAACCCCCCTCGACAGTCCCTGTGCCAGCATAGCCCCATTAGCAGTCGTGTGACAAGGTTGTGATGTAAAAGGTACCCTCTGGAGCTCTGCAGGACCACAAAACTTCCAGGGGCTCCACTTACACAGCAGGGTTAGAATGAGACATTAATGTGACCAAATTGCTTAGGTAAATAAAAGAACAAGGGTAGAATTAAAGGTTGGAACAAGTACAGGGTGCAATACAATTTTTGTAGTGGTTCATCAGAAAGCAATCAAGTCTTTTTTAATACAGACTGGGGAACACTGAGTTCTCAGAAGACTTGGTTGTAATGGTGGGGCATGATCAAAGTTGAACATGAGTCAGGGATGACATAGTTAGGAGAAAGACTGGTTTCAGAGAGGATTATGTAAAGATGAATTTGGCCTTAAATGACTCTCTGCCCTGTTCCACACTGGTAAGGTTGGAAGGTGAAGTCTGTTTCTGGGTACCATATTCCAAAAACTGCATGGAAAACTGGAGGGACTTGAGAGAAGAACAATCCACAGGTGAAAACCTCAGGGTTTTTGTTTAAAAAAATGCTGCAGCAGCAAGGGCTCTGGTTGGCCATCTCACTCTGCCTTCCTAAAGCATCCTGTACATTTCCATACTGTAGCTCTTAAACAAAGATCCTGATAGCATGTGAAAACATCAAAAAAATCTTTGCTCAATGTGCAGAAGTAGCCAAAACGCTGCTTGGAATTCTGAGAGTGAGCGTGGAATTTTCTAAAGAAACATTTTTTGGAGCTGGTAATTAAAATAGGAGTTCAGGCACGACAGTTGGAGAAGTGGATTGTCTTTGTTTTCAGAGTTAAGTGATTGGGACTACAGGAGCAGCATACAAAATAAAAAAAAATTATACAGTGCTTTTCTGCCCTGCACTGATGTGCTGCTTTGTAATTCTCAGTGTAAACTGCGTGTTTGCAGAGATTGGTGCTGTAAGGAACTGGCTTTATGGCATGCAGCAGGAGCTCCAAGAGTTTCTGATGCTTCTCGTGTAATTATTCAGATATCTGAGGTGGCCATCAATACATGATGAAATGGACTGGGTGTTTTAAGGCTGGATTAATTCTAAATACGAATTTGTGCAAGAATTGGGAACAGTTTTAATTTATATAGTGCAAGTGTTAAATATTTTAGAGCAATAGTCTTGCAAAGAAGTCAAATAACATAATGATTGGAAATTTTCTTGATGTCAATCAAAGGCAAGGAGCTGGTTCTGTTTGTGCTTCCAGGGAGCAGGACAGTTTGCCAAACTATCATTCCTCACTTTCTACATTCACCATATGAATAAAGTAACTAAATCTGATGAGACAATTTTAATCTCTGTTTGTATCATACAGTGTTTGCAAGCTGAATTCCAGTAATTTAGAAAAAAATTAGTGTGGAAGAGGTAGTTTTGTATTCTCTCATGAGATGAAGATGCCTGACTTCTTTCTAGACATCTAAGCAGATTTGTACCTTGCCCTGAAAAGCTTCTAGTCATATGGATTTGAGTATCTAAGTCGTGCCAATTTTCCCTTTTGGTTGAGCCATTGAACTATAAAACTGTAATTTAAAAAGGCAAAGTAGTCTCCTATGTGCAGAAATTAATTGGCAGAAATGCAGATGTCCAAATACCACTTTGATGGTGCAAAAAAAGTACTTTTTCATTATAACTTAGAAAAAGAAGTCACTTGTCCCTGTGAATGAAGAAATGATTGTTCTTGTTTCTAAGCCAGCAATCTTTAGAGTGTGCATTGGTGGGTCAGTGGTGCTGTGTAATTCTCATGGTAAATTTCCTTGAGAGAAACCGCTTTGGTTTGGTTAAGCAGCTCCTTTCCTTTACAAAAGGGAACCTTGGAGGCCAGTCAGAATACTTTTACATCACTTGATAGTATTAAAAAAATAAAGGAGCTGTCTGTAAATCAGCATGGGAAATTGGACCTCAGTGTTATCACTGTGTTGCTGTTTGAGTCATTTATTGAGGTGTAATTCTTGTGCTGTCCTTGTGCTCTCAGTACTTTTGTAGGATCAAAAGATGATCTGTGTAAATGCAAACCTTCAGAAAGGAGATCCTGAAAATGGATATCCATTGATTTAAAGTGAAGTGGTGCTATAGCTGATGTTTCTGCAGATTGCCCATAATTATTTCAGTATTCCTGCCCTTAAGTATTTCAGTATTCATACCCATACTTATAATGTTTTAAGGACTTGCTTTGTTTTGGCAGTAAATGTTTAGATAGTGTTGTACCTGTCCTTCACTCTGTCTTGTGGAAAGTAACCTGTAAAGTCCCAAACCTTCTTGTGCTTGGCATGAAACCCAGTCCAAAACAAAGTGTGCTGCCTCAGGATTGGCGCTTTGTGGCCATTATTCCTTCCCAGGGTAAAGTACTTAGTATATAAACTGCAATCCTAAGCACATGAAATTGAATTTTTGCCAATGTTATTTCTGTATAAAATAAAGCAAATATTTTTATAGCCTACCAGCAGTTGACTGCTTTATTTAGAATTAAATGTTGAGGACCAATGGGAGCCTTTAATTTCTTTTCTCAGCCCATGGTGCCAATTGCCATCCTACACAAACAGGGTGTACCTTCTGAAGATGTACAAAGAACTTGATCTTAATTTCTGCTGCTTATGAAGGTCTCCTAAATCTTTCCAACACTCTGGTTTGTATCACAGGTGATCCTTTTGCAAGCAGGTGTTCACCTCATGCTTTTCTGGACACAAATGAAAAGCATTATGTGGGTGTGTTAGAGCCAATGTTTTTTTTTTTTTTTTCTGTACTAGGTTTAGTAATGTCTTTGGTGTTTTTCTAAATAAAGAATTAGGTTATTTTGTAATAATTTTTGCTTTTACTGAAAAAAAAATAGTTTTAATGACCAAGACAAGGAAACATTGACTCCACTACTAATCAGACTTGCACACAGATGACAAAATATGGGACTACTTTGAATTGCTTCTAATTTATTGTTCACATCTTTTTCATCTTTCTTTCTAAGCATCACATGTTTTAAAAGGCTGATTCATAGGATTTGAACTTTTGGGATTGTGTGTTAAAAGTATTATAATGTTGTTCAAAATCTTCTCAGTTTTCTTTTTGCTTTTCTTTCTTATGCTGTGATTAAGTAAATCGAAAGTGTCTGCTTAGCCTGAGTGCTTGAAACTTGCAAAGGTTTTCTGCGTGTCTTACCCTAAATAGTTGATTTGTGAAGGTTTTCTATAACTTTATCTGTTTATTCAGGAAGACTGTCAGCTGCAAACTGTTGGAAGCTGGGAGAGTTCTCAAGAATAGTATCAGATAGGCTTATCCTGTTCATCTTGGCATCTGTCTGTCTCTGTTTCTGGAGACAGGATATGTAGCTGGCTGGGCCTTGAGTCTGATCTAGAGCATCCTTTTATTTCGTATTCCTGTGCTGCTCTGTGCTTAACCCCCCCTAAATACACCTTTACAACCCCTCTGGAGAACATGAGTTACTAGCAGGTTGCAGAGTAAAATGTAAAGCAGCAAGGTTTGCCTGAGGTGTGTTGCAGGGCAATTAAGCTTTGCAGCTCTTAATTGGAGCAGAAGCAAAATTGACTTGATTTTGGGGGTTGTGATGTTTTTCTAGTGGTGGTGGCAACAATGGTTTTTAAATGGTTTTTAATGGTTTTTACCAGGAAAGTGTAAATTCAGTTATGGAGTGACTGAAATAGAACTATTACACAGGTGCACTTCTGGAGTGTTTCCCAACATAACCAAACCTCAGGATATCTCCTTGCACAGGGTTATGTAGGGATGCTGTGTCAAGAAGCAGAACCAAAGGATATTTTCCCTACTTAAAACAAATCCCTGTTGCTGGTGGCTTTCTGTGTTTTTCTCTACAGCTTGTAAGATTAGCATAGGCCCAAACAAGTCTGTCCAAAAGGGGAGGCTTCTGCAAAATTCAGCTGTTTGACTGACTTTGTGGAACATGTGGAGCAGGAGGCTGTTTTCTATACAACAGGCTTTTGTCAGCATAGCTGTGCTGGTCAGAAATGAGAAGAGGTGTGAATACTTGCTGGTTTACTTGCTTTGGCAGAAATCATTAGCAAATACGTTATTATATTGACAAAACTTTTCTTTTTCTGGTAAAATTGGTCTTCTTGGAGGTGTTTCTCTGTAAATAGTTTTATGTTCTAGTATGAAGTGTGATTTGGTGCAGCAAGCTCCATTTCCCCTGTGTTTACAGGGTCTTGCCAGCACCTCAAGAGCACGAAAGGGCTCTGGTGTTAACACAGACCAAAATTCCAAATTCTGTCAGTAACACAAACAGGTATGAGAAGGGTGGAAGCTGAAAGGTGGCATGTTCAGAATAGGGTTGCTGAGAAACAGGTGGGAGCTGCCAGAATCCCTTCCCTGCTGGTGGGATTGATATCCTTGCATGGCTCAGGTCTGCTGGGCACCTCCAGCAAGGAGGGGCTTTTTTAGCTCACTGACACTAAAACCTTGACTTTGTGCTGCTTGTGTCACCAGCACACCACCAGCAGCTACAGTGCATTAATTTTTCCCCCTTGTAAATGATTGAGCTGCCCTTTTGCACTGGCATTAAGGATCCTAGCAGGAGGGCTTAGCTGTTTTTTCCACTGGTTTTTTTTTTCAGTCACTCATAGCCTGGATGTCCAAAGTACTGTGAGTTTAGCAATATGAAACAGTTGAAAATGAGGGCTATTCTGAAACACTGTGTTCCCATTCTTTGTTCCATATGAAGCATATATGATGTTTAATCAGCAAGTTGTAATTCTTCCTTGCTTTAAAATTAAGTATTGACTTTCAGCTGTGCATGAAGGTAATTTTTTTTCTTATGCCTTCTCACTCACTGCTTGTTGTTTCATCTAAATAGCAGTATTTTGTGTAAAACCTGAAACTTCAGGGTTTTGCACTCTGGCCTGGTGAAGAATATCATATCAGACAGAGAGCCTGTGAATCATAACATTTGACACTGGGTTAGTTTACAGTGAATGAAACCAGATTAGGCACTGAAAATCCTGGATATGAACAGCAAAACAACACAGTGCAACTGTGGAGACACTTACTGAGGGTTTAATGTTTATTTTTCAGGAGCTATTATGCTTGGACTGATGCCTAGTTAAGTTCACAGAAATAAAGCTGGAAGATTTGAGGCATCTTCAGAGGCAATGCAGCAGGCTTTTGTAAAGTAGTGTTTATTGTGTTTGGGTTGTAATAGCCTAAAGTGAAACGTTTTGTTTGTTATCACTAAAGATTTCTCTGCTGGTTCATTTTTTTAGGGAATCTCCTGTCGAATAGCATTCTTACCTGCTTTATCTCATTTTATTAAACTTTTTTCCTTGCCTGATGTACTTCATGGAGATTGTAGGATTTTTAAATTCGTTTTTGTTTGGTTTACTGTTTCAAATGGTGAGGGTTTGAGAGTTCACCAAAGAAACGAGTATAACTAATTAAAATGGTGCAAAGATGCAGTGTCTTTGCTGTGCCCTTTCACGGTATTGTCTGTGGGTGTTGTGAGATTTGCAGAAAGACTGTAAGTAGCTTGTGTTGACCTGAGAATGTTTCCCAGTAAGCATATGGTTTTCATTACTTGTGTTTTTAAAATAATGTTATAAAATAAAACACTGTCAGTAGCTAACAAACAAAAAGAAAACAGTTTTGGGTGTAGAAGGCACAAACTATTGAAAAATAGCCTGTTCTTTGTCATTTTTAGAAAAATGGTGGCAGTATCTGGCACTTTTCCATGTGCTTGATCATTAAAAGTATTTTGTATCCCAGTGTTTATGCCAAAAGCTGAAACCCCACTGATCTGCAAGTTGTCTTGCAGAGAAAAGTTGGACATAGGAAGTTGTGGATGTTCCTGCAAAATAAGGGTGTAAAGAGGGCAGGTTTGTGGATAAAAATAGCTCTTGAGAAGAGAATAATGTGTTATACAGACAAGAAGTAACTGTTAGGTTCCAGTTTAACATTCAGAAAAGCTCTCTAAGAGACAGGATGACTTTGCTGTCCAGGAGCAGAGTCCTCGTGGTATTGCAAAACCAGGATGGGGTGCCTGGTGCCATTACAGCCATGTCTTACAGTGAAGGAAAGATATCATCTTCCCTGCTATAATTCTTTACAAAAACTATTAATTCATTGCAGTTCTGAAAACCTCCCAAAGGAATGCCCCGAGATGTTTGAGTGTTGTGTTCGGTCCAAAGTTTGCTCAGTTTTTCAGGCTGGTATCTTGTTTTACTATTTTGTGTTTTATTTATTTAGAAAGTGCTTCTCATCAATAAGGTACAAGTCAGAGAATTTGATTAGAGATATTGTGTTAGGAAAACCTTTATAGGGGGTAAAAAACCTATAGTGGTTGTCCATTACAGTTGGCTTTGTTTATTTCTGAAGGAGAGGATTCTTTTCACATATGACCCTTCCTAAGGAGCCACTCGGCAAAATCTGTTAGTAGAAAAATACTGAAGTTAGGCAATATATTGAATTAATCAGTTATTAGGTTATTTTTACTTAACCAGATGCATTTACTTTTTACCACTCTACATATGAAATTCCTGTAAATGATCAGCAGCTATTATATTTAACTATGCCCTGTGTAATCAGGGAATCTTTTAATGTTAAGAAAATCCAAGATCACTTTTAGGTGTGTTTCCAAGAAAGGGTTTGTTCACTTTGTGTTAATGTTCACTTAGTCTCCAAAGTGTTGGTAAGTTAATGACTCCTTCCACTTCTACTTGATCTGCAAGAAGAGTTCATTTCAACTTCCAGCTGGGATTATTGACACCCTCATCAGGCTGCATTGGAAATGAGTGTTATCTCAGGGCTGCAAATGAAACCCATGTTAGAGCCCATGATTTCAGGCATGGGACGTGGGTGTGTGCTCACTCTCTGAAGTGAGTAAGGCTTGAGTTGTTCACATACTTTGGGTGCACAGACTACAGAGAGCTGTTGGGTCGAAAGGACAGCCTGGAATTTTAAGGATGTATTGCATTCCATGTACCTTAATCCCCTCTGGGAATTAAGCTTTGCAGATTTGGTTTTGGAAATGCGCGAGGAAACGTTTGTAGAGTTAAAATCAAAATAAAAATTCCATACTGATTTTTGAGGTTGTTTTGACATGATTTTCCAGCTTCTGCCCCCCTGAGGGACCATGCATTTGATCTTAGAGGGGGAATTCGTGGTCCTAGGATGACTTTTCAGGCATGCACCCACCTGTGGACCTGCATCCCCCAGGTGGAGTGCTTGGCCAGGGTCAGCTCCTTCAGTGGTTTCTGCTCAGGGACTTGTCTGCCAACATAACTGCATGGAGGCACAGCAGATGGGTGGCTCTTCAGGTAACATGCACCTCAGAGTGAGCATCCTGTGCTTCTGATGGGAAATAATTGTGTCATCAACGTCACATTTCTGTCACTGGGTCATAGATGGTAGTGTCCTTATCAGAAGCTCCTGTGGGTCTGTGGCCTCAGAGCTGAGACTTCTCTCAGGCTGTGCTGACAGAAAGGTGTGAGTACCTAATCTGAGTGTCATCTGAAAGCTTTCAGCTGAAGTTTTGTGTTTAGGAAATGGTCACCATGATGCATTTGATTCCTGAGATCATGTAGAGGAGTGACCCCACTTGCTTCTGCCTTGGTATTCCAACAGTGCCAAGTTAACCTTCAGCTGATGTAGCCTAAGAGAGCAATAGCAGCATCTCGTGGGTAATTACAGTTTAGGTTGTGGAGGGAACTTCTTGTGATATTGGCATGTTGAAAAGCTAGAAGCTATAGCCCAGAAGTTTGCAGGCCTGATTAAAAGCCTGTTGAAAACCAGGCTTGTGTTGTTTGAAATGGTGTGTGGCTGGTGCCTTCAGGTCACACGAGAATAGAACAGAGCTGGACAACTGGCAGGGGCTCTTTGTCCCCTTCAGTAGCTAAATCTTGCCTTTGATTTAACAATTTTATTCTGTCTTTGCCTTCCAACACGTAACACCTGATTTTGTTTAAAATGCAGGGTTAGCATGTCTAAGTCAACATGTGTAAAAGCAATAACTATTGTACACATTTGCAATCATCAATTGGGAAATGAAATGCATTTATCATATTGGCCAGATTTTCTGCTTGCTGACTTAAGGCTTGTATTTTTTTACCATCCTTTCATCTCTCTTGACAGTTTGCTCTGACTTCACCTTTCTCCTATCTGTTCTCATCTCCTGTAAGCCTGCCTGCCCAGGAAGTTGTACTTCCTTTCCTTCTGACCAACACATGGCAAGCATTTTCCAAAAGTCGATCCTCGTTTTGCTAACGTGTTTGGCAGCTCTGACATTGCAAAGTTTCATATAATGTGTCTGGTGGAGTTTGGCTTTTGTCATCACACAGAATTGCTTGTGTTCCTCTGCTTGTTTCATTAATCTTTATTAAGTAAAGATGTAAGCTGTCTTTAATTGAATATTTTCTTTTGGCAACAGAACAAGCCAAAAGGTGTTTCTCATTAATTTGTTATTCAGCAGGGATAGCCATCTATCTGGATTGAATTTGTGACAATGTTTAGTCCCTATTTGTAGAAATGCCTGTGTTGAACATATTTTTCTATGTTTTGCTCAGAATATCCTATACAGCTTGACTTTATAATGTCATTTGTCATGTGGGAATTGAGCTACAGGGAACTGGTCTTTGTTGACAGCGTGTCTCCGTGTTGGTTTTCCCTCTCCTTTTAGTACAATGTGTTTTATATTTGGTCTTATAAAGTTTTATCATGCTATCAAATCATGAAGAAGGGCAGAAATGATGGCTTTTGGTTTCCTTTAGCATGTGATACAAATATTTTGGACACAGGTCATAACGAGAAATGCTGACCTTTCTTTTTATGACACAGAAAATCATATTCAGACAATCCTGTACCTTTTAATTACAGGGCCATTGAAAGCAAATCGCACTGAAAAAGTGAGAGGGGCAATTTCAGGTGTTGCCTGAGTTTTTGTCCCCTTTCCAGTTTTTGTGCTTTTAGTAATTTTGAGAGATTTAATTCTTTCCCAGATGTTTTGTGGGAGGTGCAAGCAGTTTGTGACCCACTGTCCTGGGCTAAGCGCTAAATCTCATTAAAAAGAAACCAAATACACGACAACCTGAGAAATGTAAGTCATTTTTTTTGTCCTTTGTAAAAATTCCAAATGAATCTAAACCAACGTACATAAAAAATACGTTTTTAGGGCGATTGTGCTTAAAGTGATGGTATTGCAACACATTAGTGGCTGTTTATCCCAGCTGCTTTCAGGCAGCTCCTAGCTGAAACGAATTGTTTTTATACACATTAGGAATTCTGTCATCATATCATCAGTGACTCCTAAGCAAGGAAAGGGGGTGTCCAAAAGTGTGTTCAGTGCACATCTTGGAATGGCATAGGAACTACAGACATGTGAAACTTTGTCTGGGACAAAGTTGTTTGTTTGGTTTGCCTGCTGTCTTAAAATTTATGGAGATTGTCTGCTATAAATATATCGAAAAATCCCACTGCCATCTGGAAAACAAGGATCTAAAGGTATGTTGTAGCTGACGTGGTATTACCAAGTTAAACCTGGAAAGACACATCAGCCTGTTTTCCATGAGTTCTTTTCTTTTCCTTTTTATTTTTTCTTTTTTACCCTAACATTTTTAAATTCAGTGTGACATTTTTGAGCATGTGGCATTTGGCAGCTTGACCAATAACACTTTTGTGCAGTCAAACAGCTTTTAGTGTTATTACATTTTTCCTGATCTTCAGCCTGACCGTTCTCACTTCATAATATTTATTTCCATCTCTCTGAACAAAATCATTCAGGGTGGATTCCAGAGCAAAGTATGTTTCTCATGTGATAAATATATTGACCACTTTAAAGTGGATAAACTAGCAGTAGTTTCTGCCATGTTATTTTTCCCCCATATGATGCCTGCAAATATTATCATTTTCCCTGTGCTGTGTTCCAAACCTCGAGTGCCATCACATGGCACCTACACACTGAGCATAGAATTACAAACTCTGTCGTGTCAGAGGTGACCTCTGTGTTTCAGACTCCTCTCATCAGGCAGGAATGGCTTTTCTTTTTGGTTCTGTTTAATTTTGCTGTGTGTCCCTGATTCAGTTAGAGAAACCTGGGGAAAAAAAAAAATGCTTTCAGTCCTCCCTTTTGTTGGGAGTTGTGATGTATCAATACTGGTGGAATTTAATTGGATAATAGTAGCAGTCACACTCTTAGATTTAATTGGAGCGTGTGTAAATTGCCAATATTTACGGGAAATTTATGGGCTTCATTTTACCAAATGAATCTTCAATTTGCTGCAATTAGTGAATTGCATAAAGTTACTTCTGTAATGCCCCCAGCTAGTGATGAGGATGTTAGTGCTGTTATAATTTCCTGTTTATCTTGATATGATTATCTCTCAGTTTTGCTAGATTAATATTTTTAGACACCTTAAGTCTTGTCCTGTTGCTCCAGAACAAAGATTTGGTCATCAAACAACAGGAAGCTTTTTAGAACAGCTGTGAGCTGGATTATTCCATATTAGCCATCTTATAAAACTTTAATTGTCATATTTACCTAAATATTAAAAAATAGAGGAGCAGAGAGATACCAAATTTTTGTCATATTAATGTTCATACACTGTATGTTATGCTGCAGACTTGCTAAGAGAGGTGGTGGAGACCTTGGTTAAGAAAATTATCTCAAAATTTCCAGCTGCAAATTTGTCTTTAACCACTTGGAAAGTCCTGCAAAAAGGAGGATGCTAAAGGATGCCAGTAAAGTCCCTTCCTCCATTCTTGCCTGAGCTAAGGGTACGAGATTGCTGGTGGAAATTGTGAGGGTTACAGGATTGCTTGCTCACAAAAAGCTTCAAAGAGTAAAGGCACACTTTCTTGTGTAGAAGACAGACTTGGCTGCAGGGTTAGGGCAGGAACAGGAAGATTTAGATGTAAGTCACCACGCTGAGTAAGCAAATAGTCCTTGAGTGGTTGTAATCAGTGGCACAGGGTCTAACTGAGGGCTGTAACCTTGGTGGTGTCCCCTGGAGTTCAATACTGAGCCCAGTGTTGTTTAATTGTTCTTCAATGACTCACATGATCCTTAGGAGACTGGAGCATCTCTCTTATGAGGAAGAGCTGAGGGAGCTGGGCCTGTGCAGCCTTGAGAAGAGACGACTGAGAGGGGACCTCATTAATGTGTATAAATATCTAAAGGGTGGGGTTGCCAGGAAGATGGGTCCAGGCTCCTCACACTCAGTTTTATTAAATTTAATTCTTTTGTCTCTCCTCTGAAATGTATTCCCCCTAATAAAAATATCTTCACTGGACTTCAGGAACTAAAATAAATTCTCTACTGGTAGAGGCTATTTAAATACTGCCTGTAGTAGCCTAAGGTGTTAAGCTCCACTAGAGGGGAGGGGAATCTGTCACCTTGTCTCACCCTCTCAGACCATTACTCTTAAATCCACTCTCTGTGTATTCATCTGGGATTCTCTTTTTAGTCTGAAGTATTTTCCATTGTATCTAAACTGTAAGCCACTAACTGCACTTTACTAAACAGGAACGTGTATTTAGGGTTAAGGGTGTAGCTGCAAATGTACACTTTTCATGCTGAATTCAAGTATGAGAGAACACAGGGTATTTGGACAAACGTTGACTTCAGGTGGCATTTTTAAATCTCTAAGAAGTTATTTTATATATTTACATACATGTACACATCTATATACATCCACACATATATTTACACACATCTATATGTGTGTACACACTCATATGTGTATATATTAAAATTATGGTAGAATCTACCCACCAGGCTGAAAACTTTCTCAATGTAATTTTGGGCTGTCCTTCAAGCATCTTGTGTTTGTGCTCAGAGTTATTTGTAAAGCATCTGCACTGGGTTGCTCCATGGACCTGTGTAGTTTACCAGAATAATAATGTTCAGCCTTGGATTTTTGGCTGGATAATGAGTTCTTTCATTTCTAGAATAGCTGTTTTTCACTTAACTCTTACAAGTCAATTACTACATTTTCCTCCAGGCATTTATATGTCCATAATTCCTGGGGCAAACTATTCCCTCTGACAACAGATTTCATCCCCACACTACCTTTGGCCATTTAGAATTCAGATCAAATCAAAACTATGCAATTTTTTTCTTTTTAATCTATTGTGACCTGTGAAAACTAATTAAACACTCCTTAGAACCTCTAATTTTAACCAGAAAGCCATTAAATAATATCTTTTATTTTGAAACCAGGCTTTTATAATGAATGAAAAGGACTTAAAAATTGTATTTCTGAAACACTGGTAGAAAAATGCATGACTTATTGCCTGTCACCTTTCCTGAATTCAGTGTTTGAGGGAGGGATGTTTGTCCTTACCAGAAGAGCATTGCAGAGCATTGTATAGTTGTTCTGTCCACATAGTAAATGTTTAATTTTCAGTTGTTTTCTGTTTATGAAAACATTTGTGCAAGCAGATGTGTTGAGATCCCTTTTCTTTGCTAACAATTGAGGCCAGTACGTAATTTCTCACTTGCTTCAATATGCTTTTCACTATTCAATTAAAGTTGTTTTGAGTATTTTTTTTTTTCATTGAGCAAGATTTTGTTTTTGAAGCGGCCCCACACACTTAACTGGTTTTAATTCCACAGTTCATTCCAATGAGATAATGGTATATGCCTAGTTAGAGCCCTTCAGAGCATTTTTGGGTGGATTCACTATATTTAATTTGCTAGTCCTCTTGTGTTGGAAAATGAATACACTGTTCTTTGCTGTAAACTTAAGAATGTAAATATGAAAGGAAATGTCACCAGTTCCCTTTGGGGTCTCAGAGTCAGCTGTTGGCAGAGACAGGATTTTGAATAAAACTGGGTAAACTGGTAGGCTTTTTCTTCTCTCTCTTGTGAGCTGTTTAGTCAATAAGAAGCAGATTTTACCATAAGGAAAGTGTTGAATTCCTTCCTCCAACATGTTTGTTTTGAGGCTGCATTGACAGTCAGTGGGTTTGCTGTTATATTCTGATATTCCCTGTGACACTGAGTGTGGAAGTTGAGCTCCTCCACAGCTTTGCACAGTGGGGATCTCGTGTCCCCAGGAAAATATCAGGTGATTGAGATGGCCTTTGGCATAATGGGGAAATCTGGATATTGTTTTGCTCAGTATGATAAATTAATTGAAGTAACAAAGTTCTTTAACTACAGTTTGGAGTGACCATAATTCTCTTGCACTGTACATTAGAAGTCATTTATGAATTTTTTACATAACAGCATTGGTCCAAGTGGAGGAACCGAGCAAAATTACCCCAATGAAAAATTATTATTAATTGTAATCACCAAACTCAGTCTTTAGACTGTCATGTCTACTGAATGGACTGTCTGTATACAGAGAAGATCATTCCAGGAGAATAATGAAAAGGGATCTAGAAGATTCAGAGCTTTTTGTTTGCAGTGTATGTTGATATAATGTAGTACTAATACTGTCCTCACAGTGAAGAATTATACAAAAGTGTTGCCTGAAACCCACCAGCCAAACTAGGAGTCTTGTCTGTGATAAATGTCTCCTGACTGCTCCTGTACTCAGGGGATTTCTCCCAGACATATCTGAAAAGGGAAAAGAAAGCATGATAATAGGTTTTGAATTTGCTGTCTTTTTGAGGAGGATAGATGCTTCAATCTGATTACTGAGGGCTCTGCCATTGTTAGAACTAACAGAAATCATCAATCAAACATGTTGCTTCTTCTCTGTTGACTTTACCCTCTGTTATGGGGGCCACTGGTTCCAGTGACCTCCCATGACCTTGTTAGAAGAATGTGGTGACTATGGCAGAGAAAAGCAAGAGAGCATCCTTCTGGCTGCTGCTGTTTAAGTTAATTCTACAGCTGAATGAAACTGTATTTATGTAGTTCTGTACAATTTTTGGTATTTCCCATTTAATTGTTGCTCACTGTTGGCAAACAGCCTGTGTGTACCTGCTAAAGGGCCAGCCTTGCCCTCTCAGGTAAACAATGTTCTGTTTTGAACATAGTCCTGTTTAGATGTGGAATAAACAACAGAAGTCCGTGGGGAGCAATTCATGTGTCTAAACCACAGTGTCATGATTTTAGTATCCTTTGTGGTATTCAAGGTGTCCTTATGTGAGAGCAGAGGTGAAACAGAGGCAACGTGAGCCCTGTTGGACAGCGTTGGGAGGTGTGCAGAGATACCAAAGAGCCTCTGAAATGACATCTGAGTCTGACCTCAGCCAACCCAGCAAACTAAGAGAGAAGTTGTGTCCAAAGTGAATGAACCATAACAGCGACAGGAGTCTGTCTAGAATTAAGATGAAACACATCATCAACCCACAGGGGATAAATCCAACTGTTTACTCCTAAAAATGTGCAGGAATAAATAGAATACAATAGTACAATCTGGGCAACTTGTGAACAAAAACTGAGGAGAAATGCTAGTTTATTCTGTACTTGGCCTTGATTGAGTGCCCAATTGTTCTGTTTCTGTTTTAGGTTATGGTCAGACTGGTCCAGTGGTTCAGAGAGGTGGATATGACTCGGTTGCTGCTGCTGTTTCTGGTCTCATGCATATCACAGGGCATGAGGTATGGTGTTCAACTTGCAAATTTAATCCAATCTTCTTGTCTGTACCAAAACTGTGGAACAGGTTAGCCTAAACTAACAAGCCCTTCTGAGTCCAGCAAGAGGTCTCACCTCTGGGAATCTAAGACAATAACAGTGCTTATATCCTTGAGGTGTCTCACTCCAGGCTCGCAGAGCCAATGTCCAAGAAAGAGAAAACCCCTAAATTTCCAGTGAATAAATTGACAAAGTACCTTAACCTGTCAGTGGCCACTTGTCACCTCAAGAGCTGTAATAGGCACGTTGTTGTTGCCTGGATGATGGAACCATATGTATGTGTGTGAAATTGGTATATTGATACTCTGTCTTTAAAAGGAGGAACTGTGAAGCTGTCTAGATAACTCTGACAAAAACTGGGCTTTTTTTTTCAGTCATTCTGCCTGAAAATAAGCAGAGAGATGCCATTAGTGGTTCTGGAAAAGCTTTATGTGCTGCTGTTCCCACTGATAACCAAGATCTTTAGTAGTTGCAGTAGTGCAGGAAGCATTACAGAGGTAGTTAAGCATCTGAATTCCAGGGATACACAAAAGGTGTCTCTTCACCTCTGAAAAATGCTGGCCAAGTAAGTGTTCACTTAAGCTGTGTTGGATCACCTGCAGATGCAGGGAATGTGGTCCCCAAATGTCACTTCTCAGGTCTGTTCTGTGCATCATAAATGCTACAGAGTGTTCTGGGGTGGTGCCCCTGGTGCTCTGGAAGCAGTAGGGCATGTCTTTGGAGTATGACACTTGCATGCCCTGGATGAACAAGGAGTTAATCAAGTTTCTGCCCTTAGTGTCAGATACTCATGTTTGAGTAGGTTGTTCAAAGCTAACCACACGTGATTTGGACACAGCTCTACTGTAGGGCTCATATTCTGCCAATAGACTTGTTTTCTGCTGAGAACAATGGCAAACATCAGAACTCCAGCCTCGTGGCAATTGTTACCAGAGTCGTCCCTTCTATTAGCAAAAAAATAAAATCAAGCATTTTTTGACTGAGTAAGCTGAAACATCTTGTGCCAAGTGTTCTGAGGCTGTTTGTCCATTTCTACCATGTTATTGGTGCACCTATAGGGTGTCCCATCCCAGAACATGAGAAGACATGGAGTACAGTCCTTGCAGGTACTTCCCTTCAAATGTATATAAATTCACATACAAACCAAGCAGTGACTGAATACAGTAAGTAAATTTTCCATTCAGACCCTTGTGGGGAGATTAATCCTTCCAATGCAATGCCAGAAAGTTCCTGCACACCTCAAAATATACCAAACATATTTAAAAGGGAGTATAAATTGTTAGAAAGGGGCAAATGTTGTTAGTACAGCATAGACAAAGGAAGGCATGCTGGAAAATTGAAAAACACAGGACTCTTCCAAAGCTTCTCAGTGAAGTGTGAATGACAGAAAATACAGCTGTTATGCTGAATAATTGCATGTAAGTTATATTATGAGAGTAATAGCCCTCAGTGGCCATTATGAAGATGGATTTTATTAAAAGGTTGTGTTAAGATCTACACTGGAGAACCAGATGTTCACATCACCTCACCAAGACTTGAGGCAATGCAGTCATAGGAATTACTTAATCATTGTCAGTAACAGCTTCGTCTGTTCACTTGGGGCTTTTAATAATTCATTCAAACTTAGTCACTCTTTTGCATGATTAAAATAAACATGCTAAAACTTGCTTCTTATTTTTCTTTATTTGAAGCTGTACACAGAGTATTTCCTCAGTTTCTCAAAGCCATTTTTTGATGCAGAGAGGGACAGTTTTGTTTCAGAGACTTAAGTAGGCAGTGACTCCAAAGCAGCCTTTTGTTGTTGTAGTGAAAATTTACTCAAGTGGCTTTAAAATCATATTGTGCACTTGTTTGAAAGTTACTTTAAAATAGAAAAGTGTTATTAATAGTAAATTCTTCCTTGTTTTTCTTAGATTTTTTTTCATGTGACTGAGTTGTGTTTAAAATTCCACAGAACTAACTCTGAACAAAAGTAGAAAACCTTGTTTTGGTCAGCATGTAGCAAAGTGGCCAAAGTAAAGAAGAAAAAAGAATCTTGCTTGCTCTTGCCTGCTGTTTTTTTAAAATAAAGCTTAATTTATTTGTTGACCAGATAACATGGAATTTATATAGTAAAAGTACTATAGTAAACTAGGGCATGATTTTTTTTTTCCTTAAGTAAAACAGAAAAGGCCACTCATGAACTGGAAAGGAAAAAAAGGAAAAGTTATAAAAGATGGTGTTGGTTTTGTTTTGCATTGTGGCAGCTATAGATAATTCAGCATAATATCATCAGTCCAACAGAGCTCTGTGGAAGCTCCCCTTGGGTAACCAAACCATGGAATGCAGGATGGTCCTGGAGGCACCAGCTGAGGCAGGAGACAAAGTAGAATGAATCTGAGCAGCAGCAACAAGCTGTCCACATAAATGACTGAGGTGCTTAGTATTGAGGGATACATGTTTGTTTTGAGGTGTACATATTTATTTTGAGGTATATATATTTATTTTGAGGTATACATATTTACAGCTCCTCACCAAGTATTTTAATAACGGGATACTACAGCTTTGCCCTGAACCTTGAAATCTTAAGCTGTAACTTCTGCAAAATGGCAAAGCTGCAGACACAAATGCATTTGAGCTAGTGTGGTTTTTGCTGGTTGCACAAACACAACCACAGTAGAACACCATCTTTAAGTCATGTTTTCATGGGCAAGAATGTGCATGGAATTCAAGCTCTTACACACATGCTTGATTCCTTCTGTTCTAGAAGTGGAAGTGCCATTTGAAATTCTAGTGTGTTTCTAGGGGAGTCTGTTTTGTGTATTTCAGTAACACAAATCCATTTCAACCAAAAGGGGTTGCTCCAGGCCACATTCAGGTTTTCTCTACATGAATTAAAATATGCTAAAGGACAAAGTTTGCACTGATAACGCTTCTGTCATCCTGGATGACAAAATTTATAGTTATATCCTGGTTAAACACCACATTCAAGTTTCACAAACCTTTTACTTAATATATGCAGATATATCAGTGCCAGATGTACATCCCTTTGATGAAAATTTCTATGACTCATTAAGGCAACACCATGAAATTAATTAAATAAAACCCAATCTGGATACAAATCCCCTTCCATCTCCAAGTTTTCAATACTCAAAGTATCTTTATGGTGGTGTGTTCTTTCTTGCTGAAGAAACATCTTTGTTTTCCTGAACATCAGACAGCAAGACACGATTGGGATCCGCAATCCAGAGAGACCATTTTTCAGCTTAAATCCACACAAACTGTAACAAAAGAGTAAATGGCTGAAAAATACAGCCATTGCTGGTTCATATTAGCTGCAGCAACTAGTTCACATCTGTAAAGACTACTGGACTTAGAATACTTTGATTAAGCATGTCATTTCAAAACAATTTGCATTTTTAATGGATTATTTTTATATTATTGATGTAAGTTTGGGAAGGGAAATTATGTCAAAGGGGAAAAAAAAAAAAAAGAAAAAAACAAAAGTCTTAGGAGAGGAAGCTTCCAAAACATGTTGTGGCTATCTCTGGGCCAGAATATGTTGACAAATTGTAAGGAATTTAGCAAACAGCAAAAATTAGGAATAAAATTGTAAACTGGTCATAAGGTTGAGCAACAGCAAAGCACAGTGATGTACAAAAAGGTCTGCCCTACTGGTGTGAATGTTTGTCTTTTCAAAGGAGGAAAGGACAAGAGGGCTCAGGCTTAAGCTCTGCCAGGGGAGGTTTAGGTTGGATATTAGGAAGAAATCCTTTACAGAGAGAGTGAGCAGGCATTGGAATGACCTGCCCAGAGAGGGGATGGATTCACCATCCCTCCAGGATTCACCATCCCTGGAGGTTTTTAAGATGAGACTGGAGGTGGCATCAGTGCCCTGGTCTGGTAATCACAGAGATGTTGGATCAAGGGTTGGACTTGAGGATCTCAGAGGTCTCTTCCAACCCAGCTGACTTTGTGATTCTCTGACATGTCCTAGAGCTGCACCTGATTAGGGTTCAGGCGAGCCTTGGAGCCTGGATGGCAGCTTGTTTTCCTTGGGGCACTTCTCCCTGACTAGGGCTGCGCTGTGTGTGTCCACCAGGACAGTAACTGCACTTCTGGCTGGCAGGGGTGCTGGGCTTCGTTGCTTTTGAAATAATCTGCTTGAATAGAAGATGCTGTTCAGATCCTTGCTTTGCTCAGGCAACTGGAATAGTATTAGCTACACAAAAGTGTTGCCCTGCTGTCAGAAACTCTGTCTAAAGGAAGGTGCTTCTGTGTGTGTGGAGCTTTATCCTTCGTGGAAAGCAGCTTCATCTCCCTTGTTCTGCAGGACAGAGGTGAAAGCCTGAGTGACCCCATTTCCCTGCCCCAGAAAGGCTGCTTTCTTGGCACAGGAGCTGAGTAAAGCTGTTTAAATGGGGAAAAGTGGCAGCTAATCATGAATCTTGGTAGAAAGACTAAGGACAGCTAGAAATTGTGTGGACTGGTCCAGCGTTATAAGTTGTGAAGGGCTGGGATAAAGTAAACCCAACATGTTAAAAATTACCCTAACAATACCAGTATGGTGCTAGTAGCTTCTGGGAGTGTTCTATAAAGGGAAATCGTGGAAGTATTTTAGAAATAAAGGTGAACTTTTTCTTGAGGCAAAGGAAGGGTTTGCTTTTAAATGATGGGTAGCTTAGTACCTGATGAGGAAGGTGCTGGAATCAAGCAAACTCATATGTAACAATCTATTAAAATAGTCCTGGTTTCTCTCTCTTCGAAGTGTAGTTTTCTCATTCAAGGGTGAAATTAATGACACTTTGAAAACACTGGGAAGTGTTTTCAAACTAAGAATGTTGCTGCACATCTTTTTGCAAAATCTAAAGTCTTGATTTTTTCTTGGTGACTGTAATGAAATGTCTGTAATGAAGAAAGAACAATTTTTCCAAACCAAGATCTTGTCTTTTATTTCAGCATTGCCCTAATAATTGCATTGATAATACAATACAAATTATTTAAAGAGAAATATTGCAAATTCCTTATGACTTGTTACCAGACTTGCATAAATCCTATTGGATTGCAAAAGAAAAAAGGTTAATTTTCTTACATGAAGTCAAGACACTCTTTTTTTAATAATTATCAGTAAACAACTCTTGCAATCTTGATTACAAGGTCACGATTACAATAATTACAAGTTTAGACATGGCTAATTAAAATATTTCTGTAAATTCATTTTTATTGAACTTACGCTCCGTTAGTTTGAATACATTTATGGGAACTTCTCAAGCAGTTGTTATTTATCAATAATACTGATTTTGAGTTGTCTTATGATAGGCTTACTGGGGAGCTAAAACTCTGGGACAGTCCCATTAGCTTTGCACTTCTATTTTTCTTCAAAACTTGAAAACTTAAAAAAAAAAGAAAAAAAAATAGATCAAAAAGAGGAACTGCTGTTAGAATCTGGTCACCTGACCCCAAAATTTTCAGGTAGGAAACGGGAGAATGTCTCAACAGAAGCACTTTTAAGATGCTGTGATAAAAGCTTAGCTGGACTGAGATCAGAAGTTCATTTTGCCACTGATTGCAGCAGGGTCATATTTCATGCCAATGATTGCAGAAGTTCTGAAATACAGGATGTAAAATGAAGATTCTTCCCTTGATGCCACAGAAGGGATGACAAACTGAAAAAGGATATTTGAACCAACAGCTTCTCAGAGATTTCAGTCAGAAGGTCAAGAATTTGCATGTATTTACATGTGTAACATTTACACATGTAAACAAAACGGTGTTCTTGTTTTCTTGCTGGAAGCCTGGAGTGAGTTTTATGGAAAATGCAAAACTGAGCTGTGGCTTGGGGAGGGATGGAAGAGGAGGAGAAAAAGGGAGAGAGAACAACGAAGTGATGAGGTTCTACCTTTCAAACAGACAGGCACCTGTGTCAGCATCCTCTGGAAATTGTTTAGGTCTTGGGCTTCTGGGCATAGTAAAATTCACTCTTCACTGGCTTCTTTTGTCTCTAGCATTACCTCTGGTTTTTGCACTGGTGAGTTGAAGCATTGTGCTATTAGGGACAAAAAGATCATAAATCATTCACAATTTGCAGTAAGCAGCATCATAGAGTGACGGTTTTGTGTAAGTGCTGTAAGAATATTTGGTTTTCAGTGGTAGTTTCTATACTTCAGTTCACTCAAAGATACTCATTTCTTGCATTGACTGCAATGCTTGCAGTGCAACCACCCAACCAATTTCTTACCCACCAAGTGGTCCATCCACTGAATTCGTGTCTCTGCAGTTTAAGAGACCAGGATGTCAGGTGGGATAGTGGCAAATGCTTTGCACGAGTCCAGGGAGATGACATTGGTCACTCTTCCACTATTTACAACTGCTGTAACCCCACCACAGAAGGCCACTAAATTTGTCAGGCACACTTTGCCCTTAGTGAAGCCGTGTTGGCTGTCACAAATCACCTGCTTATTTTCCATGTGCCTTGACAGAGCTTTCAGGAGGATCTGCTCCCTCATCCTGCTGGATATGATGGATATGACTGATGGGCCTGTGGTTCCCCTGGGTCTTTTTTTTGCCCTTTTTACAAATGGGGGTAATGTTTCCTCTTCTCCAGTCAGTGGGAACTTCACTGGGCTGCCCTGACTCCTCAAATAAGATGGATACTGGCTTAGCCTAATGGACTTGTGACTTTCAGGTTCCTTGGATGGTCTTGAACCTGATCTTCTCCTACACTGTGTGGTTCTACTTTGTTGTCTCTCCAAGAGATGTTGGAATGGTTGAAGTCTCCCCTGAGGACCAGAGCTGGTGAATGTGAGGCCACTGTTGTGTGTCTGCAGGGGGCCTCATCCTCACTGTCCTCCTGGATGGGCAGCCTGTAGAAGCACTGTAATGTCAC
The DNA here is from genome assembly GCA_035221455.1 of Xenops minutus. Lineage (NCBI taxonomy): Eukaryota > Metazoa > Chordata > Aves > Passeriformes > Furnariidae > Xenops > Xenops minutus. Next base: position 49,740,508 of record JAWWEE010000074.1, read on the forward strand.
CTGTACCTGCCCTCTCTGTGCTGTCAGCTCCTCATCCCTCCCCAGGTGGAACTCCATGCACTGCAGCTGGTCATTGACATAGAGAGCAGCACTGCCTCTCTGTGTCCTCTGCCTGTCCTTCCATATCCCTCCATTCCAACACTTCACTCACACCATTCAGCCAATGCCAATAAGATTGTAGACCTGCACAATTGTGCTGTCTCTGCTTGTTTATTTATTTATTTATTTAATTATTTTATTTTATTTTATTTATTTGAATTTATTTTATTGCTGTTTTCTTTGTCTTGTTTTGTTTGGGGGTGTTCTGTTTTAGGATGGGGAGCCAGTAAGAGTGGGAGTAGCAATGACAGATCTTGCTACTGGGCTCTATACGTGTGGAGCGATCATGGCTGGTCTGCTTCAGAGGCATAAGACAGGAAAAGGACTGCACATTGACTGCAATCTCTTGTCAACTCAGGTAGGAGGTTTTTTAAAACAAGCCTTTTGTTGTGTAGGTGTTTGAACCTAAACGTGCCATTTGGACACAATGCACATTAGTGACTACAATTAATGATGACAATAATAATGATGGTAATGGCATTAGTGATGGTTTCCTTATTGTGCCCCTCTGGTAGTGACCACTGTACATGATGTTGTTATAGTTCCTACTGCATTAAATTTAGCTTTCATTTTTTACAGAGCACTGCGGTGTTCTTGGGAAACACAGGTTTATGCTGTCCCTGAGACTAGCAGTTGTAGTAGGTAATTGAGGGAGACAAGCATTAAGTGTTGAAAGGGAACCCCTGGCACTGGGCAACATCACTACCAAAGCCATTGAATAACTTGAGCACAATCACCCAGAGTAATCAAGTATCACCCAAGTCTCAAGGTAATGAGAGTTAAAGAATAATGCAGCTTTTTTCCTAGGCATATTAAAGACAAAGTTGTTTTGATCGTGAAAGATATATACAACAAATAATGAGAACATGACATGGTCTTTGGACATTTCAGCACCACTGGTGCAGTGATTTTATAATTTGTAAAAAGAAGGTGGTGCTGGTATGAGCTGCCTGTGATTGGATGGGATGTTGGCTTGCTGGTGGAGGTGCTTGCTGGTACCAACTGGGTATGTGGTGCAGAGGAATTTTTGTGTGCATTGTAAAACGGGCATCAAAATTGCATGAAGTTCTAATCCAAGTTACCATGGTGTTCCATTATTTTTCATCTTTACTCAACTGTATTTTATTTGACGTTATATCTGGCAGTACAGTTGAGAGGTGACAGTGCCCATTGTGCTAAAAGTTGGCTCAGATTGGACAGGAAGTCGGACAAGATGACCTAAAAATGTTCCTTCCCACCTGTATCGTGTGATAATAATGATTGAGACTAATGATTGAGGTTGCTCTTGTTTTAGTGCCTTGTCTAAAGGCCTACCAAAATCAGATCTGGAAAGGAGAGGACGAACAGAACTTTTCATTTGTTTCACAATGAATGTTTGTAAGGACTTAATTGTACTTAAATGTGTAAATGTGTCTGTGTTTGAAAAGTATAATAGGCAGTTTAGACAATATTTTAAATATATGTTGAATGCTTAGTAAGTATTTTGTGTATGTAGAGGTTTTTTATGTTTAAGGTATTGTAGTGTTATATATCATGGTAGCTTCTCCTTGACCTTTTTCCTTTCTAATTTAATTAGAAATACTTTTTATTAATTTCCAGAGTAGTTCTGTTTGGTTTTTTTTGTTGTTTGTTTTTTGTGTTTTGTTTTGGTTGTTCTTGTTGTGGGGTTTTATTATTATTATTTACTTCTTTTATTCCTTGTTGCATTGGGGTTTTTTGCTTTTTAAATGAAGCCTTCTTGATTATTATTATATTTTATCAAATGCTGAAAGTAAGGAGAGTTGAAGTTAGGTTTGCTGTAGCTGTCATTTTTCAGCTTGTTACCTCATTTCTCTTTAGAATCTTTTTCCTTGGTTAGGATAGATTTGGCTATAATATGTTCTTATATTGCAAAATTTCCATCTGAGCTTCCACATCATCATCCTTTAGGCCGCTCACTGCCATACATAAGACCTGGATAGATGTTAGTGAACAAAACATGTGGTGTGGTGTTTGTTTTCTACATGCCTAGCTGAAAAAGTGCTAATGGTGAATGGAAGTTTTAGTAGTGGGGTTTTTTTAGACATTAACTCCTTCCATGCTTGTTATGAAATTGTATTTGCCTGACAGTGATTAACAAGTGCACATTCTCATTGAAAAATAACTGTGTCTATTTACTTCAGTGTTGGGTAAATTAAACTCAGATACATCAGTATTTTGGAACAGAGTGTGGGTATAAGATTTTATTCAGAGAACAGTGGGGGTTTTTTAGATAATCCTGTTACTTCAGTCCAAAATAATTTTAGGGTGTTGGCCCAAGACTGTAATGAGAATATGTATGAAATTGAAAAAGTGTTTGTAGTTGAGGTGCTAGAGTACCCAAAAATAAACCCATGTGATCAATCCCATTAAAGAATTGTATTAAAATGAATGCAATGAAATGGAACTGACGGCTGAGCCTCCCTCAGAGAGAACATCTACTTTTCTTTCTTTTTGCAAGACTGGTGGTTACTTGTAAGTCTTTAAGGGTGAGTTTGCTAAGGAAGAGTAGCACAAATCTGAAAATGAATGTAAATAAATAAATTGCCCTTGCAGTACTTCTGATGGTAATGGGTTTTTTAAAAGAAAGCTAGACAATTACTGTGATAGGATCAGGTTCTTTGAAGATCCACGCTTTCACAGGGGTTATGGTTTTACATCCAAACTGAGATACCCAAAACTGGCTCTTCCTCATGTGGTGAATGTTTAAAAAAAAATGACCTTTTGAGGTTTCTCATGGATGTTGCCAAAGCACGAAGGAACCTAAAATTGTAGACTTCTGGTTTGTTAGGCTCTTGTTGCAGTTGATTAATGGTGGGATCTAGAGGTCAGACAGATGTATCGTGATAGTTTTTTGTTCAGAATGAGTTTCACTGCAGTGCAGTAATTTTGAATGAGAAAAAAGGAATCTGCTTTTCTGTGTGTGAAACAAAAGCCTTGCTGAACCGTCCTCCTTTTAATAGTGTTGCAACAGCAGGGACTTGCATGAAACTTCGTGGGTTTGCCAGCATTTCATGCACTCAGCTAAGACAGGAGTGTACTTGCCCCTTGTGTCCATCCTTTCATTTGAACTGAGGATTGTGAAGCTGGCCAATACACTGGTCAGTGTTGATGTCTTTGATTATGTCAGAAAGGCAAAAACCCCGAGAGTTAAGGCACTCAAATAATTAGAGAATCTTGAAAACTTCATGATTTATTTTATAGCAATAAGCCTAGCATGTACATGTCCATCTCTGTCTGTGCTACCACTTTTCTGCATGCGTTGTAGAATTGCAAGAGGATTTAAATCTCTCTTTCCCCCCCACCCAAGAAGGGAAGGCTGGAGAATGCTTTTGATACTAATTTCCTGCATAGATATGCAAATGACAAAAAGCATTGTGCTGAATTCAGAGGCCAACTAAAATGATCTGAAGCATTATAAAGAAATATCCCACTGACTGGCAAGTTAGTTTTGTATTTATCTGGTCTGTGCAGAACCAAATTATAAGTGAAATCATGTTCTCTGATGAAATATTATTTTTAGAGTACCTTAAAAAAGAAATCTTTCTCTCAAGTTCTATGTAGCAAACACGTATTACTACCAAGGAGGATTTCTTTCCCCACAACAAAATTGGATTCTGTGATTTTGTTGACAAGAGATAGGGTGTCTCCTAGGATGTGGTTTTGCAGTGAGCACTAACTTTCTATATCTCTCATCTCTAAACTTTTAACCCGTGTCATACAATTCCTTTGAAATGTTTGACTTGCAGATGATTCATAGTTGTCAGCTCCAGACCTTTCAGCATCTAAATAGTGTCCTTTAGATGATACTAGTAAATAAGAAGGAAGTGGGTTTTGGATTTGGTTCCAATTATGCAATTGTGCCTTTTCTTCTGTTGTGGCTTAAAAAAATCTCTTGGAAGTTTTAATATCCTTCCTGTATTTAATTATGACCAGGCTCTAACAAATACTGTAATAAGTTGGTTTCTTTTGGATTGAAAATCCGCAAGAAGTATTTTACATTTAACATTTCTGCAATTTTGAAGTGTATTTTATCCCAGATTCCACAGACAGAGTAATGTAGTTAATATTGTTTGTATTGTATGATTGTTCATCAGACACTTCTCTGCTTCTAATTGCTATGTTTTAATTTGTATCTGCCATAACAAACTCTTAATCTGCTTAAAATTTTGAAATGACCCTAGAAGAACCTGGAATAAATGGTATAAATTATTTTCTATATTCCATCTTTGTGCTTAATTTAACAGTTAGTTCACTGATTTCATGAAGAGGTTTAGAAGCTCCTACTGTTTGTTTCTGCATCATATTTTCCCAAGATCATTGTGTTTAAGGCTTATGTGCTTATATGTTTAAGGTGCTTTTAGTGCTGTCTATTCAGGGCTTTCATGGCATGTCTTTTACAAATTATTGAGTAGAGGTGAAACTGGGAGCAATCCTGCAGTGCCTGTAGGACCCTGTGTGACAAATGTCAACCTTGGAGCTTAAATACTGCTCAGGTGTCTTGACTGTTTCTTGTTCTGTGCTCGCTGAGAGTCGTGTGCTGACCGAATACAGAAAGCCAATCTTTTTTTTTTAGAGGTCATTGCTTCTGGTGGTTTTGGAGGCCATCTAGGAGGACTGTTACATAGTTGTTTTGGGTATGGTTTGAATAAGTGGGTTTTTTACAAGCTTATAAAACGTCATCTTTGCAAAACATTGTATTCTTCTTCTCCATCACAATAAAAAATTGAGTATGTGCTATATGGAGATGTCATCTTTTTCACAGTATAGCTCTGGTGTGGGAAGATAATAAAATGTGAATTAACGTGAACATTTCTTTAAACTTCTACTGTGCTTTGAACACTTTTCTTGGCCACAATTCTTGATAATTTCCACTGTGGACATCAGTATAACTAAGAACAGAACTTACCCCTCTGGGTATTAAGCAGCCAGAATTTGATTGAATAGAGCAGAGGACCATACTAACATGACAGTAACTCAATTTAATATTGGCCTCTGTGGAATGTGTGTTATGATTTCTAATGATTAGTTATGCAGTCACTGGTAGAACATACTCCAACTGGATCTTGGTTTTATTTAGTGGCTTTCTTTACTCTGTAAACAGAATATATATTAACATGGCAAGGGTCTTTCTTCTGTAGCTGCTACCTGACAGTGAATTCTGTGTCTTTTTGTCTTCACTGCCATTGTTCTTGTGCTCATGAAACTGAGCCTGAATGAGCTGCAGCTTCATTTTCTGTGTTGAACTGCCTCTGTCATCAATTAGAGAAAGACTGAGAAGGAGATAGAAAAAGTACACCCCTTTATTACTCAAATAAAAATAAAAATGGCTGTCTGAAGTGGGTAAGGAAGAGAGTTTGAAGACAAAGGAAGACATTTCTTTTAGTGAGTTTATTATTTAGATGACCTTTAAATAAAGGTGTAGTCATGGAAGTGGAATCAAGATGTTTATTACCAGCAGATCAAATTTGTGAATCATGCTGAAGGATAACCTGGGTAGTGGAAAAGAAATGGGAATGTAACTGGTAGCAGGATAAACACTTTCAGTGTACCTCAAAAGCTCACCTGTCCCTCTGAACTCACAGAAGTTTTCAGAAGTCATTCTATAAATTGGGCAAATTTGGATAGAGCCATTCAGCACATGATGTGCTATTTATTTATGTAAATAGCAAGTATAAGAATTTTAATTGATGGAAAATTTGAAGATAGCAAGGCAATTGGTTGTTCTGTGCTGTTGGATCCCTGGAAGCCTAATAAACCTTAACAAGCATGGCATTTTTGGGGATGCTAATGGAATGCTAGCTAAGGTTTCAAACTGCTTGCTCCTCTTACTGCAGATAACTCTCTTCTCTGGTCCCTTCATGAACCTTGTTGCCTTTCACTGGAGACACTCCAGCACCTCAATGTCCTTTTTAGAGTGAGAGGCCAGAACTGAAGGCAGTACTGAGGTGTGGCCCAACCAGTGCCCAGTCCAGGGGGATGATCACTGCCCCAGTCCTGCAGGACCCAGCCCTTTGCCCTCCTGAAGCTTTTTTCTGTATGTGCCTCCCTATGTATCAAATGAAAAATCTAAAGATCTACCTGTTTGCACTGCTGCAGCCCAAGCTGTTAAAATTGCTATTATATTTTATGTTTATACTTGTTCACCCTGAGAAGATGAAAATAACATTGTCAGGAGTAGACAAACACACCTAAGACTCTTTTTTTCTGTGCAAGTATTGATGCTGATAAATGTGGAGACAAAAAAGATGAGTGTTGTAAATGATTAGGTGCATGCATATTTTCATTTTAAATGGCTCTGTTCCTAATCATAAGATCAAAAGTGAAAAATGCCCCAATACAGCTTCTTTTGGAGGTTGATAGCTTTCCACTACTGATTAAATAAATCAATAAAATCCTCCACAAAATGTATGCAGCCTCCAGTTTGGAGGCTGTGGACACTACCCTATTGCAAACAAGAAGAAAAATTGCTGTATTTATTCTGATGCTTGTCTTCACAGGTAATTAAGTTTTATATGAGAAGAACCTGTTTGTCTGCATCGTATTTTTATGCTTTCTTGTTTCCATTCTCAACTGTCAAACACAGCTACCTTTTTTAGAATAGAAAAGAATCATTTAGGTTGGAAAAGAGCCTTAAGATCATCAAGTCCAGCTGTTAACCCAGGACTGCCAAGTCCGCTCCTAAACCATGCCCATAAGATATGGTGACTCCACCACTTCCCTGAGCAGCCTATTTCAATGCCCAACAACCCTTCCAGTGAAAAAATTGGTCCTAATATCTAATCTAAACCTCCTTGGTTTACAGGCTATTTCCTGTTATCACTTGTTACCTGGAAGGAGAGACTGACCCCACCTGGTTACAGCCTCTTCTCAGGTAGATGTAGAGAATGCTAAGGTCCCCTCCGAGCCTCCTTTTCTCCGGGCTGAACAACCCCAGCTCCCTCAGCCTCTCCTCACCAGAGCTGTGTGTGCTCCAGACCCTTGACCCGCTTTGTTGCCCTTCTCTAGACACACTTCAGCACCTCAATGTCTTTCTTGCAGTGAGAGGCCCAAAACTGAACACAGGATTTGAGGTGTGGCTGCAGCAGTGCTGAGTACAGGGGGACAATCACTGCCCTGGTCCTGCTGGCCACACTATTCCTGATACAGGACAGGATGCCACTGACCTTCTTGGCCACCTGGGCACTGCTGGTCCATGTCCAGCTGTTGACCAGCACCCCCAAGAGCTTTTCCACTGGGCAGCTTTCTATCCCCTCCTTCCCAAGCCTGCAGCATCACAGGGGGTTGTTGTGACCCAAGTGCAGGACCCAGCACTTCTTGTTGAAGTGCAATTGTTCTCGTACAATTAACCTTAGCCCATTGACCCAGCTTGTCCAGATCCCTCTGCAGAGCCTTCCTACCCCCCAGCAGATCCACACTCCCACCCAACTAGGTGTGGTCTGCCAACTGACCGAGGGTGCCCTCGATCCCTTTGGCCAGAGCATGGATAAAGATACCAAAGAGAGCTGGCCCCAGTACAGAGCCCTGGGGATCATCCACGATCACTCTCCAGGCTCAGCCATCCAGCCAGGTTTTTCCCAGCAAACAGTGCACCTGTCCAAGCCCTGAGCAGAAGAATATGATGGGGACACTGTCAGAGGCTTAACCAGAGTCAAGGGAGACAGCACTGACAGCCTTTCCCTCATCCACTAAGTGGGTCACCTTGCCATGGAAGGACATCAGGTTGGTCACGTAGGGCTTGCCTTTCAAAAACCTGTGCTGGCTGGGCCTGATCCTCTGGTTGTCCTGCATGTGCCACATGATGATCCCATGCCAGTCGCCCCAAAGCCATGAAGTCTCTCTTGATCACCTTCAGACCACCTGAAAAATCAATAGCAACTAATAATTTGGGGGCCATATCAGGGTGGGAACCTTTTGCTCCACATTTTTAACCTGGGTCCTTGGGCAGGCAGCAGACTCCCCTTGAGAAGTGGGTCAGGTCTGCATATTGGGACCTTCAGACAGGGATTCTCCTGTGACCAGCTTTTTTATTTTGTGGAAGCAGTTTTGGGGCAGGGCATAGGCTGATTTAACCTCGGTGATGCCTCCACGCCAGATGAATCATCACCCTTGTCATTGTTTGGTTGCAGTAACTGAGCTGTGTGAGAGCACCTGGGATGTGCCTGCTGTGCCATTGCCCCTGTGGCTTTACTTGCTGTGTTTGGCCCCATGGAGAGAGCACAGGGAACCCTCTGTGTCGTGACTGCTGTCTGCTGTGGAGCCTGTTTGTCTGCATCTCCCCTCGCTCCCTGATATTCCTGCATGCCCTCCTCTCACAGTTTCTCTACATGGCTGCACCTCCCACAGCTCCAAATGCTCTGTGGTTCTTTGCCTGAATAGGAGCCGCCCTGAGAACTCGATCCGTGCTATTTTCTAAACAATCAATGAAATACAACCAGGCATCCTTGTGCAGGATTAAAAACTGCATAAGTTGTAATATGTGTTATATGCATTGTTTGTCATTGGTAAAGGCTGGAATTAAGAAATAATATAAGAAAATGTGTTATTGTTTAAAAAAGCTGTGAAATGAAGTAAACGTTTTATAAGTTGCATTTTGCCTGGACTTAGTAAAGCTGTGTGAAATACAGAGTGTAATTAATATTTCAGTGGATATATATTCTTTCTTCAGAGAGAATAAAGACTTAAGGAAATAATTGTAGAAGTTTATGGTTAAGGTTGTCTGATATGTCTATTACCAGCATCTGATTTCAGTTGTTAGAACTCTGCCAAAGTTTTAACTGTTTTGGCTGAATTTTCCATGTCATGGAATTGCCAGAAAGGGATTAGTTTTCAAAGTTACTTTTAAGATGATTCATCTGTTTCCAGGGTCATGTTATGGGAAAATACATTGATAGGCTTTTTTATTTTTTCTTTTCTTTTCCTCCTGAGAAATGCAGTGCCTTAATTTTTGGATTTGGCCAGAATATACAGACTAACTTTGGAGTTCTTGGTGTTTTTAACCTGAAGATTCTCTGTAATAGATTTTTTTTTTTTCTTTTTTTTTTAAGTGACAGATTCCTTAGAGATGTTCCTGTGCTATTATGAAGCTCATACAGGATTTTTTCAGTGATTGAAGCTGTATCTTTCTTTACACTTTCAGCAAAAAACTGCTCAGTATTTTTTTGTAATCAGGAAAATGATTTTTTTTTTCTCCCTTTTAAAATGTGTGTTTTTTCAACTGGAGTTAATTTAAAAGAAATCCTTTTTTTCTCTCCTTTTTCTCTTTAATGCCAGTACTGTCCAATAGATCCTATGCTGAGGATTTTTATTTCTGATGCTGCCCCTAAAATTCATCTGAACGTTTGTAAGTTTACTGGTTTTGTTTGTTTCAGTTAGAGACTGAGGATAGACCTAACCTTTACTTTCTCTTGAAACTCCATGCTGGATAGTAGATATTTTTGAAATTTGCAAGTCCTAGATGTGTTAGTTGCATCAATCTTTACTATTGTTAATACTAACTGAATCTTAATCAGGGGGTGATCTCCATGCTGTGGGAAGCACCCAAGCATTCATTCTGGTCTTTTATAAGCTCTAAATAGCTCATTAAAACCCTAATTTGTAGATCAGTTCCTTTTTGCTATTGCATTTCACTGAGTGCAGCAGTTCTCTGCCACGCAATGCATTGCCTTAAAACTGCAGTTGTCATTAAAGATTTGATTTTATCTTTGCAAGATTGTACTTGTGACTGGGATTATGCCTTTTATTAATGCTTCAGTGCCAGGGGTTTTCTTTTGTGAAGGGTGAATTCATGATCATCTCCTGCAGGTTTCCATTAAGAGAAATCAGTGTCAGTGAGAAGAAAACACTGTTTACCTGGAGCACAGAGTTCATAATGTGACCAGAAAAGACTCTTTAGTAGTAAGCCTTGGTATACATGATCATAGTCTTGCATTTTTTTACTTCACTTTTGCAGACCTCTCTAAAGCCATTCCTGGAATTTGCTGGTCTACAAATCAGCTATGGTACCACTGGCTCTTAAAGCTGTGTGGAGAGGGATTATGGAATTATGGGCCAAGACTTGTGAATTCAGGTGGCCAGACCTGCTGCCTCGCACAGATGTGGGGACACCACTGATAAACCAGTAACATCTTGCTGGTTTGTGGGCAGTGGCTTTGCTGGTGAGAACATCTGCCTTGCCTGTGTCACTCTTGAGCTGATTATCAGCTCCTGCATGGCTTTCACTCCAGGCTAGATGGGAAGCCCTTACATGCCCAAACAAGTGAGGTTTTCCTGGTAGAGCTTTTGGTGTTTTTTCTTTTTCTTTTTTTTTTTTCTTCTCTGTGGTTTTGTTACGTTTTTGGTTTTCTTTTTTTGGTTTTGTTTTTTTTTTTGTAAATGAGAGAATGACTCAAGGAGCAAGAGGTGGGAATCACCCCATGCTTGTGTCCATGGAACCAGCTGCCAAAAGGGCAAAAGGGGATAACTGCAGAAGCAAAATCAGTGAAGCTTGAGTTTTGATTTGTTAGTGTCAAACTACTTATTGCAACATGGAATGTGTTAGATCAGTCACTAGGTGAACACTAGCATGGGATCAGTGATTTTAAGAGGCCTTTTTATTGTGCACCAAATGTGGATTGTGGTCTTATGTTCACATTGTTCTCATGTAAAGATTTTTTCCCATGTCACCAGAAGTATGTAAAAGGCGTAAATGGAAGATTATTGGCTTTTTCACAACAGAAGGCAATGGTATTTTCAGGAATGATTTTTTCCTACAAAGTTATAAATCAATATTTCTGTTACTAGTTCTGTAGAATAGCAGAAAATAAGTTACCTGCATGGTTTTAAACTGCCTGTCTCAAAGTTCCTAAGAGACAGTCTACATGCTTACTTTAAGAAAAAGTAAACAAGAATGATAAAAAAGTGAATTAACTTGGCTGAGAGTCAAAGCCTTGTTAAGATACGTGGCAGGATAGCAGACACAAAATTGGAGGGAGAAGAAAGTAAAGAATATAATTAAAATGATATTTTCTCCTCTTTCCAGTTACCTGTCTTCTTTTGTTATTCATATACACTTGCTGAAATTGCATGTAAATGATTGATTGACTCAGCGAACTCATTGTAATAAATTATGTTTGATGTGCTGTCTTGAAAAAAAAATCTTTTGAAATTCTGTCTCTTTTCTTTGTCTGCTGACCTTGTGGCTTTTAATATCTTGTTTCCCATCTGTCTGATTCCATCATAAGCTGAGCATAACTTTTCAGACCTTAATGCAGCTCTCTTTTTGTTCTGGTTTAAGTAAGTCTGTAACACAGCTATGTGATTTGGCCATCAACAGTGATATTAGAAAGGAATGTTGAAATATGTGTTCCCTTTATTGATGTGAAATAAAGAAATGCTTATCTGCAGATATTTGATAATACATATTTACAGTGCACAGGTCTGTCCCTGCAAGCAAAGGAGTACAGAGGTGTCTGTGTCATTGTGTTACGTCTGCTTTAATGTTACAAGTTCAAAGGTTACTTTTAAGGATTAGTTCCTAATTAAAGGAGAAAAAAAATGGGTCTATAGGGTTTCAGGAAAGCAGTTTTAAATATAGATTTAAAAATACTTAGCAGAATATGTCATGCAGATGTACCCAAACTTCCATTTGAGAGATTGATCGTATTATAGATATTCCTGCTGCAAGAAGTGTCTCGAGCAGTGAGGTCCTGAGTCTTGAATTACAGGGGAATTTGGAGAAAGAGACTTACATTATTATTTTTTTTATTTCTAAGAGATATAATGTCAGTAGGAATGTTCAGTTGGGATATCTTTTTTATACTTATAGTTCAGCAGTTTGCTTAACAACTCTAAGATATAGGCAGATCGAGTCTTTGTGTTCTTTATTAAGGACATAAATTGTTTATGCTCAAAGGTTTTTTTGCATAGTGCCTTCTTAGTGGGACTAAATCTTTGGAGAGACAAAAGAGAATGAAGTGAGCCAGGAAGAGGGAGAAGGGAAAAGCAGGGTAATCCTGGGAATGTCTATAACAGTTTCATGGGACAGTAGAAACAGAATTTAATTTTAAATTTGTTGAACTCGTCAGAGGGTTATTATAAATGGGCCAAAAGGCCTTGGAGTTCACTCAGCTAAGAGTATTTGTACACAAAACACTGAAATATTTACTTCAATGCAGTCTACATAAGTTTATTTGTTTGGTGATGATACTGTGCCTCCTGCTAATTACTCTTTTTGGCTGGCTAATTTGACTATGAACAAGGTACCCAACTCAGAGAAGGAAGCCAGAGGGAGCCAAAAGCCTTTTTACTTTATGATTTATTGGAAAATAATAAGTAAACTGTTTTCATAGGCTACATGGGCATATTCATTCAAGCAAGTGATGAGTACATTGACCGAAATGGAATTATTCTTCATATGAAGTAGCAAGTTAAACTGAGACCTTGAAATACTCTCAGCAACTCTTAGTTCTAAAATCACTGTTTTTACTAAGCCTCTGATTCCCCTTGCATTTTCTACCTGAAACAAGTCTTTGAGCAGGAGCTTTAGTGGTGCATGTTCAGTATCTAGCAAGTATTATGTTTTAACCCTTTTTTCCTTATTTTACTGCAAACAAGTGCTGTGGAGAAATCTAGTTGTGTCTTCTTTCCATTCCTGAAAATATTAGATTCATCCCATCCAGGAAGCTGAAGCAATTTGCAGCACTGTGTTCAAAAGATATGTTTTTCAGGATAGAAGTTTTCTAGTGAAACTTCTTGTGAATTATTTTGGTTTTGAAAACTGCTACCCATCCTTATTTCTACAGCACAGAATATAAACAAACAAACGGAATGAAATCTTGGCTCCATTATATTCAAAATGAATTCTTTTAAGATTTCTGTCATGCTGCATTGTAATTCACTATGTCCTTCCCAGAGCTGAGTTTGGGGTAGAGTTTACGTCCAGCAATGTGGAAAGCTAAGTGCTGAATGAGAAGATTCTTGTGCCTTTAGAAGTAAAAGCCCCTTGTAATGGATACATGTCACCTGTCAGTGAAATTTGGGTGCAATATGGCAACTGTGTAGTGTTGCATGCAAATACAGAAGGTTATTTAATGATTAATATTTCATCATCTTGGCAGAGCCATTTGCTGTGGTAGAAAAAGTATCTCTGTAGAGTGTGACCCCAAATTGAGAACTGACAGGGACAATGGGTTATTGATAAACAACACACTCTTATGACTCACTGAGCTCTCCATAATCACAGTGTGTTTCATCCTGTACTGCTGAGGGAGTCAAACCAGAAGAAAAGGTTTTCTCCATGCTCCCAGATGCATTTCCTTAACTGCTGACACTTTCCTGGGGACCAAAGGACAGGCTGGATATTGTTCAGCATTTGAGCCCAGTGAAGTGACACTGGGCTATAACAAACTGCAGCAAAGTCCAGCTGCAAAGTGGCTTTCAACACTACTCAGTGATAAGGAGTTTTATTTGTAGTCAGTGTAGATGAATACAATTTTTGCCAGCAGTTAAACTCTCATTTGCTGTATATTTTCCTAGGTTTTGTGCTGTACTAAATCACTGCATTGCTGATTTACACTTAAATGTTTGCTTTAAATGTGAGAGTGACACATTCACATTGCCTTTTCAGAATATATGGAGAAAGAAGAAAACGAAATGGCATTCTTTTTTTTTTTTTCCCCCTGGAAATTCTCATATAATTAACATATTGGAAAGTGAATGGTGGACTCCAAATTAATTACTGCATGTTTTGTTGTAGATTAGATTGATTAACATACACAAAATAGTGTAAACACTTCGGTCATCACGACAAATTTCTTCCATCCGGGGAAAAATATGGAGAAAATAATATTTTCATAAAAAATTGGTCACATTGCCTATTGTTTGGGCAAGCATTTGCACTTACTGGTGCAACCAGTGAACAGAATAAAACCAGTTCATTGTGTGTGGTGAATTAGTGATAACCCTGCATGGTAACTGCAATGCTTTATTGTGGTACTTGGCTTCAGATATCGTCCTACACTGTATCCTCTCAAAGAATTTAGAATAAAAACCTCCAATGGATTATAACAGAACCACTGATTTTCATGCACTGCTGCATAACATAAATGTTCACTTCTTTTGCCTAAGATGTAATCATGCTTACAAGATATATATTAAACCCCTCCAATTCTGGTCAGTAAATTAGCATGCCATATTTTTCTCCAAGTTAATATTTTTCTAGTTTTGTCTGTCTAATAACTTGATAAATCTCTCCTTATCTTCTAATGACAGATGACTTATTAAGGCCTACCATTTAATTAATATTACAGAACATGTGGGGAGCTGAAGAGTTGAGAAGTGTTTTCCATAGCTTGGACATGTAAAATGAGAAGCATAGGAGAGAACAAAAAGATAATCTTGTAACTGAGAAAAAGCCTTTGTGATTTAAGCTTAGGATTGAGGTTCAGGAAATGGTGAGTTGTATCCCACAAATCCATCATGCTTCCCACTAGACTTTGGGCAAGACACTGATTTTTATTTTGCTGTAGCTGACCATTCTGCAAAATATTTAGCGTAATGCCATCTTATCTCTTAGGGTAGTTTAATGCTATATATGTCTAGCTTTACTAGTTTTATAGGGAATGTATTAAATTTTGAGTTTATTGAGTTGCACTTAAGCAAGCACATCCATGACATAGTTGTAGCCTGAATTATTTTAATATTAAAAAGTGCACATAATATATAATATCTAACGGATACTTTTGTGCCATGAATATTTTAACTTATATATGTAAAGCCCATAGAAATAGCAATCTCAGAGAGATTGGCACTGAAGTTTCAGCTTTCCTGAATGCTGTACTTCTTCTCCATTTCCAGGTTGCGTGTCTCACTCACGTAGCAGCTAATTACCTTAATTGCAAAATTGAGGCGAAACGCTGGGGTACTGCTCATGGGAGCATTGTTCCATATCAGGTAAGCAGAAAGCATTGGGGGTTTGTTCTCTTGGAATTCATTATTTGGTGTATTGTGGGGTTGAGAGCTGCCTTTTCCCATGACCTGCTGGAGTGTGTGCTGTGTCTTGTCTAGGTATGACAAGGTCCTGTTGTTCCCTGTCATTCCTGCATTTTGCATATTTCTTCATCAGCACTAGATTAGTAACAGAACACTGGGGTAGATCAAAGGTGTTTGCTGAAACTGGACCACTTTCAAGCTAACATGATGACTTGATTGGTTTTCACCTGACAGAGAAACCCTTTCTTGGTGTTTTTTTGAAGGCTTGCCTGATTTCCCTACCACTTTGAAACGAAAATCTTTTCCCCTCTGAGTTTTGTGAGTCTACAAGTTTTTATCTTGTGAGTCTTCAAGAGCAGTGTAAAGGACCAAGATAATCTGGCAGTTCTACATATTTGTCATTTCCTAATGATTTTGCTACAAATCACGGCCTCAGTGAGACAAGAGCTTGACAAAAGGAATTAACCAGACTGCAGACCTCCTCAGCAGAATTCATACTCTGCTGCATCTTGTGAAGGGTGGAAATTCCTGAAAATAACGTCACCTTTATCACATAAACAAACACAGGAGAGGAAACAAAAAAATCTCACAAAGTATTATCTTACTTTTGGCCAGAAGGGGAAACTCTTCCAGTGAACAAAACCTTTGTTCTCTTCTAGCTGTTCGTTTTGTGTCCTTGATGGAGTTTCTTTACCATCTCCTTTCTTTGTGGAGAAAGGGAGGGAAATTCAATGTGCTTTTTTTCCATAGACAGTTCTCCAGGTATAAAAAATTCGAGGAGATTGTTTTAGCTGTCTTTTCATTGAATCTAGATTAGTCATTATGTAAATAACTAATATTTTTTTTAAATACCTTGCCTAAGCCGTGGTTCCCATGTTTCCATATGCTGTTTCTATAGTAGGTGTTAGAAATATTACCTCAATATTATAAACCATTTTAATGTGAATTTTCTTGTTCAAAACCCAGTAATTAGGGTGGATTTACTATGGGTGGAGTTGTGTGTGTCTATGGCTTGTCTATTAACATTCCATCAGTGAGCATGGCTGTAATTCTGATTGTAACCATAAGAATATTATGGTTTCTAGAGTTTTTTTTTCCCCTTGACTAACATAAGCTATACTTAGATTGGAAAGCTCTTCACAAACTTGAATTAACCCTCACTGTTGCTATTGTAGTAATTTAGAATTTCTTCTGTAACTCCTTTGTAATATAGTTTAGAACAGAACTCTGAAACCTGGCTTCCATTCCTCATCCTGGTTATTGGATATAGTCTTTTGCTTCCCAAACTAACAAGTGACTATCACAAGGCTAATTTTTGCAGTTTCTTTTTGTTTCAAGATATTTCACGGAAGTGAACTATGATTTATTCAAATGACAAAAAACACATTTCAGAAAATTTCATGTATCTTTCTATATATATCAGAACAAGTAGGTGGTAGCAAACTGCTGGGTTTTTCCCCCCTAATGCCCTTATTTAGTTTTCCTTTGCTGTATTTGGAGTTTTTATACAGGTAATAAGTTATGAAGTGGTACAGAGCCTGCAATCCTGCTAAAAAGTGTCAGATTATCTTAAATCACAGAATATTGGGTAAACATGAGGTCTTCTTATAGATATTAAAAAGGAAAAAATCAAAATAACTTATATTTCAGTGTGACAGATGTCTGATCAGAGTCACACGAGAGTTCTGACCAGAATAATAAACATTTTGTTAAAAGCACCCTAAATATGTACATAAATAGTACCTTTTTGCTTACAATTGTTACAGTAAGTGTTCCAGTTCTCTCCTTGACACATTTAGTAGTCTATACTGAATGTAGCTGTAGCTTTTATTTCATTGAGCTTCGCTTGAATAATTTTATTCCAAATATCTTTGCAAATGGCTCTATTTTTTTTCCTGTTGGACTATATCCCTGTTATTTCCCTGAATCTCCGTGTTGCTTCTTGACTGAAAAACTAGCAGCATAATTTGTCCCCGAATGTGTTCTCTACATTGACGCTTTAGTACTTTTCCTTATCTTTAAAAACCTAAAAATTGATCACGGATGGGTAGATAGGTTTTGTCCTTCCTGAAACTAATAAGACATATAAAAAAATCTATTGTTTGCCATAGATATTCAATGGAGGTGAGCTTTGCATGGTGCCACAAAGATAAAGATTCTTATCAGCCAGGTCAGAAACAGTTTTTTGAGTCCTGAAACCTTCATGAGAAATAATCTACTTGCAGCATATCTGCTGTTTAATGAGAGCAATGTGGTTTGAGTAGGTGACTCTTGTGGTAGCATGTGTGATCTGATCCCAGTTAGTTTGGTTTCCAGTGTTAAAACACAAACCTTGAGTGCTGGGCTCCGTGTTGGATGCACTCACTACAATTTTTCACTTTCTGTAATGAGACACCTTGTTCAGCCACAGCTGCTCCATGATTATCCAGAGGAAATCAGGGCTTAAAAGCATCCAGTGTCACATAATTGTGCTGAAAAGTAAAGTTGTCTTTCATTTGGGGTGAGAAAGTCTCCCCTCATTCTGGTGGTTTCAGCATTGTAGCTGTCGTGCCTGTACCATGTGTGAGCTCCAGACATTCCCATTGTCCTCCTTCACTTGGCCCACTTGGAATGGATATTCATTCTTCCCAGGAAATCCACCTGGCTGGAATGTTTATTGAATGTTTCCAGTGGCAGCAACTGAGCAGTGCTTCCAGGGGCAAACTTTGAGCAAAATGTTTTCTCCCAGGCCATAATGATGGAAGTCTGCTTGAAAACTGAGCAGCCAAGCTCTTACAGGTATCTACACCAGAATATGGCATTATCTGTGTTCCAGATTTGATCCCTGAGACTCACAGGGTTTTCTCAAGTATACTTCAGTGTGTTTACAGACTGTGCAAAGGGCACAACCTTTCTGAACAGAAGCTGAAAACATGAGACATAAAAGAAGTTATTATTTTAACCAGTTCTCTTTTCTGACCAGTTTTCTTGACAGACCTCTGCCTTGTCATAACTCATCAGAGCCAACATTAATGTTTTCTATATTAGAACATCACTTAGATTCTTTAAACATCAACTTTCTTTTGTGTTAGGCATAACATTTCCTTCATGTGAGGAAACTGTCTCAGTTTCAAAGGCAGTTGAAATGTGTTATGAAAACAAAAATATAAGGTCAGGAGGAAGAGTAAGGTATGAGGTGTTAGGAAGATGAAGATAGTCATAGATATAAATATCTGCATTATTTTTAACATATGCATCTGATAGTTTTTAGCTGTGGAATTTCCTACTGTCCGGGAGCCTTGCAAAGAAAATCCCACTTACATCACTTGTGCCTCATCACAGGAACAGAGAGATGTACTAAGTTTTTAGTTACCTGATTTGTCTGACAGAGATGCTTTTCACACAAAGGCACAGTGTGCACCAATTTTTCTGGCTCAGCTCTGGAGAATCTCTCAGAACTTTTAATCTCCCTTTTTTTCCCCCCACCTCCCCACAATGGAAAGGACAGCAGAATAATGTCAATCATTTAGAAGTTTCAAACTGCTTATTCCACGCAAGAATGGTGATGTGTAGTCATTTTCTTGTCTGTCTTTATGTGGTTTTAGTGGATACTTCTGCAGTTAATGAGTCTTGGAATCAAAAGCAACAGAGAATAGAACTTGGATTATTTGCAAAGTCTTGTTTTGTGCCCCAAACTCTCCTTGAATAAATCCAAAATGGAAGAAAATCTTTCTGTACTATCCCAGTCTAGGAGAAGATGGACCTTAGGCACAGGAAATAAATAAAATACCTATTTTTTACGGGAGGAAGTTTTAAATTAAGGCAATGCAGATGACTCTTCTTACTCTGTGAGCATAATCTACATTGTACTCACTTGGACTATTTAGCCTGCTGAGGGGGCCCATTGCCCTGTATTTCTGAGCAACGAAGCCTCAATGGGATACCCCACTTGATAATTAAACTGAAAGTATTCACAGGTAACTGAATAGCAACTTGGTGTTCTCAGGCAGCAAAGTGTGCTCTCTCCCACTGCTTGGATTCATTTTCCAAAGAACAGTTTGGCCACGCTCAGGATAAATGGCTTTTCTCATATGATGGATGCCCAATGCTTTAGTGGCCTTTCTCCTTTCTCCTTTCTCCTTTCTCCTTTCTCCTTTCTCCTTTCTCCTTTCTCCTTTCTCCTTTCTCCTTTCTCCTTTCTCCTTTCT
>JAWWEE010000074.1:49760109-49862518 GCA_035221455.1 Xenops minutus
CCTTTCCCTTTCCCTTTCCCTTTCCCTTTCCCTTTCCCTTTCCCTTTCCCTTTCCCTTTCCCTTTCCCTTTCCTTTCCCCTTTCTTTGCCTCTCCTTTCTTTCTCCCTTCCCTTTTTCTTTTCTTTCCTTTTTCTTTCTTTCTTCTGGAAAGCAACTCAGTAGGTTTGCCTTGGGCAAACTTAGATATATACTTAGTGTATGATGTGAGATGTACTTACAAATTCATTCATATAAATACAAATTCTCACAAAGACAGCACTTTAAAGAAGCTGACCTTGTTTGCACATAGAATAGACAGCTTTTACTTGTACACAGAAATTTTTCAGGTGGACATAAAATGCATATTGAATTGAAAACATGATACTGTTTCTTTTTTTTTTTTTTCTGAAGAAAATCCTCCTGCGCCTTTTTACTTTAAAGAGTGCCCACAAGATACTTTTTAATGTCTCTTAGCCTTTGAATTTGCAAAACAGATATGGATAATAACAATTATTGTTAAAGAATGATGGTTGACAAATGAGACTTTTGATGTCCTGGGAAATGTGACAGCCTATTCTTGTATATGTACTTATATATGTGTTTCAACTTACATATTTACTTATGCCTATTTAAAATTAGTGCACATTAAGTTTATTAGTCTCTCACTTGTCTGTGGCCATATGAGAAGAACTCTGATGGCACCAGGATTGGAATACAGGTGTACTCATGTTCAGTGTCCCTTAGTGAACATGTTTCTTTTACGTATATTTTTCATGGTTTCCTCCACATCTCTCCATTGCTGGGGTGAGGGATGCCACTTGTACTATTTACAGCAAACATGTTCCAGGGTTACTGAACATTATGGATTTGTATATCCACATCAAATTGTAGTTCTTAGGAAGAGCAGTGTGACAGAGCCCTGATCAATAGAGGGCTGTTTCACTTGGAGCTGGTTGGAAACTGAGGAGAGCAGGATCTGGCATTGCAGAGGAGATATTGACTGCAACAGGATCACTTTTCTTCTAATCTGCTTCATAAAGCCAAGGCAGAATAACCTTTGCTTTTCCTTTTCTGGGCATATGTTCTGTAGTCATTGTATTGCTATACTGTGCAGCCACTCGTAAACTGAAACATCTTTCTGCAGTCTGAAAGAGCACTGAGGAACTGTGCAGCAGTATCACTCCATGACTCCTGACACAACCATCCTGCACACATATACATAAATAGGGGCTTGCTTTTACTCTGTGCTGGGTTGGAAAAGGCGATTGTTATGGAAGTGTATGTCCACTAGATGTCATTCATGTAATCTCGTTTTTGTTGCAGCATGTATTTCTGAGGAGCTATGCAGGATGGTGGATACAGATCCTGAGCATTATTAGCTGTTTCTGTAGATGCAGTGCTTTTGACTTTATGCATGTTACAAAATAATATTATGGTTGTCACCACTTGGTCCAGAGCTTGTGTCTTTAGCTGGCTTTGCCTACAATTACATTTGTTGTTGCACAAGTAGAAGTGTTATATAAGAGCCCCCAGGTGAGCTGTACGTAGTCTGTTCTACAAGAAGAGAGAGCAGTATAGAGGCAAGGCCATTACACCCAAAGGAAAACAAAAGTATCACGTAATTAATATAATTCCACCTGAAATAAGTTCTTTTCTAAGGTCTTTATACCTCAAAGGGCAGTTCTTTAGGAAAGTGCATATCTAATCAGGAAAGGGAACTCAAATTTCCTAAAATTCCACAAGTGGATTTATATACTCACATATCTTAGCTGTAAAACTATGTTTACAGTACTTTAGTACTATGTGAGGCATAGAATCACTTTAATCTAGCTTAAAAAGAATACCCTCTCTGTGGACAAGTCAAAAGTGCCTCTGCCCATTCAGCTGGGTTGGCTGGTGGGACCTTTCCTGACTGATCTTAGCAAAGAGTTCTTCCACGCCGTGCCTCCCTCCACCCATGTGTGTTAGGAGCTGCTGGATCCAGGCTCTCACTGCAGAGCTACTGCTGCAGCACTGGCCTCTGCTCTTTCCCACTTTCAGCTTGGAGCAGCTACAGTGAAACTGGGAGCTGGAGATCACAGCTTCCTCCAACCTCCCTTTCCCCTTCCATATGGAATAAAGAAATTCTCTGCCCTGTGTAGTCAGCCAGAGGGCAGGATGGGGAAGTGATAATCCTCTTGGAATGAGCACTTGCATGAAAAATGATAAATGCTACATTGCATGGGGATTAACACTTGCTTATGAAGTTGCTTTTAATGGAGTGATGCTTCTCTTGTAGCAATGTGAAGGTTCACTGTACTTGTAGGCCTGATTAAGAATCTTTACCACTGCTCAGCCAAAAGGGAGCCATCTGCCACCAGAAACAGAAGGCTGTTCAAAGCTGTTTCACTCTTTTGCATATTGTCCTCAAGAATGTAAACTCCTTACTTTCACACACCACTTACTTGCCCCCCCAAAAAATGCTTGTTCCCCACATCTCATCACCACATTCTTCCTTCTTGTATCATGAGAACTGCATTTCTGCTCACAATAAATGCACCTTTTTGAAGTCTCTTCTTTGTCTCCATAAAGCTCTGAAGCAGGGCTATCCAGAGCTGGTTTAATAAATGGAGTTGCTGTATAAATCACATCTATTCTCATTTCTTTGATGGGAGAGCTGTGAGGATGTTCACAGCTCAGTCTTTGAGTGGAGTTTGAGAAGCTTGGTTGGTATCTCTAGCTACATTTGGTATTAAGCAGTGCTTCAGAAAGATTTAAATTAGAGCCTGATTGCTACTTTGCAGGATGACCCCTTCTTTTCCCAGTGAGCTGATAGGCCATGAAAATTTGATCATGAAGATAATTTCCAAGCACTGATGTCTGCTAATAAATTTGGCATGGGCTATGTTGTTTCCTCTAAAATTTTGCATTACTGCTAAGATAAGGTTAGCTCTGCTGGAATCCCAGCTGTGATACTCCAGTACACCATCGCTCCTGGGAATTTCATGGGAAGGGTAGTGAGAGAGCTTCTCTTCTTAAGAAGTCTCAGTCCTGTTGTTGTCTTCCTAAAGTGTTGTAGTTTTAAATGCTAATTCTACTTATGAATGTTAGCTTTAAATATGCAGTGCTTTTTAATGTTGTTGCTTATGCCCTTTGTTGCATTCAGGTATGGTACATGATGCTAAAACAGGTATTTTTACAAATACTCTGACTGATAAAATTTGTTGGTAAAAAGACTGAAACATTGTATTCTAAGGCTATATATGTTATGGAACCCTTATTATTACCAAAATTGTTTTAATTTCTTTACCTTGTAATAAGTAGGAATTTTGCTACAAGTCTGGAATTCGGTTATATTGAGAGGGATAAGGGTGAAGGTGAGAGATGAAATTTTAAAAGCAGTTCCCTGTTCTGACAAACCCATACTTCCTGACCATCACCTCAAACACACAGTACTCACTGGAATTTACTCTTCTAATAGAAATTAAGCTAGAGAAATTGATCTTACATCTGTATCCCCCAGGGAATCTCAACCAGTTTTCTCCAGTCTACCCCCTCACCTTTTGTTTCATGTATATCTAGGATAGTTTTGACAGATGTTTTGTTCCAATTTCTGTTCACCAGAAGTGTTGCAATACTTGCTGCAGTCTTGTTTAGGTAGTTTTCCGTGCCCACTGAGAGGGCTAAAAAGAAACAATTCCATTTTCAATAGCAAACCTGGATTGAGGGAAAGGTTTTTGGCTATGTAGTCAGTGATGTGTTATGGCAGTTGATTGCCATACTGTGTCTAGCAAGTTTTTATTTATATAAAACATATGTATAGCTCACCTACAGTGTTCTTATCCCTGCATTGTGTGAAGCCAGCTCAGTCATGTATCCCCCAGTGTTACATTTTTTAAAACATCTTGTATTTTTTGGGTTTTATCTCTGAGATGGTTTCCACTTCAGTTACCTTTTCCAGTGGTGTGTCCAGATCTGGCAAGTCTCTTCGGTGAGTTCTTCATGTTTCTGAGTAACATGAAGAGCTTTCACGAGGTTCTAAAACACTTGAGAGTAGTTTACTTGAGTTTTTTAGCAGTGTCACCTTGCTGTATCTCCTCCTTCTCCCCTCTTTAGCTGCCAGTGTAGAACAGCATTAGTCATCTGTCTCTTCCTGGGTGTTTCTAGGTAGATGGAGCTTGAGAGTACAAAAGGTCTTGTAAGAATATGGAAGATCCAACTTGTATTTCATATTTTGTATTTTATATTTTCTACATTTCATGTTTTAGAAGGCTACCAGGGTAAAGAGCAGAAGTTCAATTGTCTTAGTGGAAAGGCTATTCTTTGCTAGATAAAAATAAAAAGCAGACACAAGGTTATCCTTTAATTAGCTAACTTACATGCAGTTAGTTAATGTTAGTTGTTCTTCATGTGGAATGGCCATAATAATAAACAAATAGGAAGTCGATGTGACTTCAAGTGGAGAAGCATTGGCTGATCTATGCAACAGTTAAATAAAGACAAGGAACATAAAATATCACAAATACCAATGTTAGTCTGTATGATAATGTCTCTTCTAATCAGGGACAAGTTTTTGACCTTGTGGAATTTACCCTTGCCATATGTGGTTACGATAGTGCCTAGAGAGGCTTGACCATGAGTGAGTGTTGGTATCAATGCAACAAAGCCTTTTGTAGTACACCCAAGTCATTGACTTAGCTCATTGGGGCAGAGACTGCATTTTAATTTAGCTTGAGGCTTAGAAAAATGGACCCCGAACCTTGTTTTAGTGCTTCCACAAAACCACGAAAAATTTCTTCCTCTTTTGTGTACAAGCTTGCACTATTTAATTTTATTTGAGGATTTTAAATACAGGGGTGCAGGTTTTGGGGTCATTCTGTGATTTCGTTTGATTTCCCTGATATTGCCCATTTTTACATACTCCATGGACATTCACAGCTTTGTCAGAGCTGGAGGATGAACGTGACTGTCAGAATCCTGACATAATCTGAGTTTTGTTTCATACCTGCAGCGTTTACAGATGTATTTAATCCCTGAGTGAGGAGGAAGGCCTTGGGCAGGAATGCTGTGTATGGATTAAGAGTCTGATCAGGTAGCTCATTTAATAGAATGTTAATAGTAATACTTGTTAGCACTCCTGCATAATTGTGCTGTCTTTTCACTGTTCCCTTTTCAGACTCCTTGGAGATTCTTAAGTAAGTTATTTCCTGCCATTTAACAGTTTTGAGTAATAATGATGAGGAGAAAACAGTTAAATAGTGTCTTTTTTCAAGTACCAGGTGCTGAAAGTAACAGAATGCCAGTGGTTTTTATAGTGGTTTCCTGTGCATCTTGTGCAAACTTCCTCAACATTCATTGGATAAGTCTTTGTCAGATTAAAAAAAATTAAAAAATTATTTGTAGTCAAGAGATTGGACTGAAACTCAGAAATGTAGTTCTACATTTGCTTGCAAAATAGCTATGAAATTTCTGATTTGTGTGCTTGTTGCAACCTCACTTAATGTGATGCTGCTTTTTGGCTGAGTTCTCCCAATCCGTTTTCAATACATGGTAGAGCAGTTCCTTGAAGTCCCCAGTTCCAGACTGCACAGGAACAGTAATAGTTACTTCCAGAGTTCCTGCTGCTCTGTTGTCTATCACGTTCCTATCTGTTTCTCGGGGTTTTACTCCTGCTGTTGTGATTTGAGTAGGCCACTTGTGTGCCCCTCCTTCACCTGTAAAAGAGCTCACTGACCTATTTCTTCTACTGTTCTCCTGTTGGGTCTCTTTTTGAATAGTAAGCTGTTTGTAAGCTGTTCCAAAGACATTACTCCTGCTTTACTTGGTGTGACTGCGTGGCATTGAGCAGTGAGACATTCAGGTGTGTGTGAGCTGTGTCAATGCTGCGAGCAGGGAACAGTCATGGATAAACAGTCTTGGATGGGGCTATGCCTTTTCCATGTTTTTCGTGTCCTGGGACTCCACAACCCCCTGGCAGTTCATTTTAGTGCTTCACTGTTCATTATCTCCGTGGCACACAAGGCAATAAGGTAGCAAAGGTCAGATGAGACATTAAGAAAAGCTTTCTATTAGAGAAGCCACATTCCTTCCTCTTGTCAGTAGTCTTTTATGACCTTATGGACTGGTATGTCTCAGACTTCTCTAGGCTAAACATTCCCAGTCTGCATAGTCTTTCCCTGAGGTCACACTTTCTAGAACTTACTGCTATTCTCTGTACTTGCGTTTTGGAACAGATCCCTTTTGTGGCATCCAGAACCAAATGTAGCAAAGGACTCCAGCTCCAATTTTATCATTTTGAAGTACAACAGAAAGAGTATATTGTGAATCTTGAGGGTTCTGCCTATGAGTTAAAATGCCACATTAATATTACTTTGCTGTTGCAAAGGTGCCTTTGTTTAATTTTGTGAATCATGTATATTCTGGATCCTTTTCTCTTGCGTATGAATTATCAGTATGTCAGTGAATTGCTCATGTCTAATTGTAGAACCTCCCAGTTGATTTTACCTGCTGAATTTTCCCCTCTTGCTTCTAGATTTCATCTCCCAGTTAGTTGCAAACATTTTCAATTCTGTCTAGTCTGTCTAGTACTTGCAGTTCCTTCTAGTTTTGTGGCAAGTGTAAATTTGATGTGCATCCTTTCCTCTGTCAGTATCTGGGTTTCTAATGAGAATATTGAAATGACCCATGAGGAGTTGACAGTATTTTTTCACACTGACAGTTCATAACCCCTTTGGGTGACATCCAGCCAAGCTGCTAATCTGTTTTCTCTTGTGACCTCACTAACTTGCCCTGCCCTGCCCTATAGTCTGGTGTGCAATGACAGACACCCAGAATCAATGTATTTTTACTTTGAAAGCAAATATTGGCTGATACCCTTTCTCTGGTTGGTTGGTGGGGGGCATATATGTGTCCTTCTGGGACATAAGTGCTGACATAGAGTTTGCTTGATTTTATTATGATTTTTTTTTAATACAGGCAATGTGATTGCACATTTCTAATCTGTAGTATCTCACTTCACTTTTCATAACCTAGTTTCACTGTGTATTGCCCTGTTGGTGTGCTACTGTACCCTTGCTAATGAGTTCACTGAGTGTTTGTGTGGTGCAGAATAATCAGGAGGTGTTTTTTGAATGCAAGTAGCAAGCAGGTGAAATAGGAACACAGTGCACACTGTAAACAAGAGGCAGATGGGCTGCTGTGGGAGGTTGTGGATGTTCATAGGAATCAGGAGGGTCATGAGTTAGTTTCAGATGGCATTGATTAATGTTCTGGGCATCTTCAGAAGGCTTAATCACCCAAATCCAATTTCATCCTTTAAAGGAGGAAGTTAAGTATGGCTTCAAAGACATGTAAGACTTGTTGATTAACTTCTGTGTTAGGGTTTAGGCATTTCACCAGGAAACAGAAGTTAAAGCAACACCCTCTTGAGGAATGTGCCAGTTCCAGGTTTTATGGAAAATACTAGTCCATAACATGATGAATTTGCACAAGGAAACACTACATAGACAGCAAGTTTACTAGGAAATAAAACATTGTGTAAATGAGGTTCCAATATTCAAATATTGACAGATGTGCTGATTATCCCCTTGTCTAGCATTAAATTAGTGTCCCAGGTCCTGAAAATTATGAGTGGCATAATAAGAATAATGACATTCATAACGAAATTGTGTCTTCTGTGCTCATGTACCAGTCTTCTGATTACATCCCTCTCTTTTTCCCTCCTATTTTATGAGTTCCAAAAATCGTTTTGGTGGGAAAAGAAGGAAGACAGCTGACTCCTTCCCATAATTACCCAAGCTGACTTGGCAGCATGCTAGACTTTGTCTGCCTTCCATTTTAATAAAAACTTACTCAGTTATTTGTTCTTTGCATCTTTGATTTCAGTTCCTTGAGGGAATCAAGACCCTGTTCTTGATTTAGCGAGACTTTACAGTCTGGATGTAAATGGTATTTTTTTTGTAATGTATATCAGACTCACCAGACTCATCAGTAATGTATCAACTCATCAGGACTTGGAAGGGAAGGCAGCTTCTCCCTGAAGCTCCAAAAATACCGAAAGAGAAAAATGCTGATAGTTTTTTGTTTAGAGCATCTCATGGCTTTTAAGCCAGCCTTATGACTTTTGAGAGATCTGAGTGATTCTGAGTGTGTGTCTGGGCATGCTGCAATCATTCCCTGGACCATCTGTGGTACTTCCAACAAGGGATGCTCCCCTTGCCATCCCTACCCCGAACCCCATTCTGATAACATTGCTTCCTGGCTTTGCCCCCAGGCTTTTGATGTGCCTGAAAGGCCACTCAAAGGCAAACCTCGTATTCTCTACATTTAAAATGCTGTGCAAATCCATTGTAGTTGTCCTGATGTTGCATTCCAAGAATGTCTTAAAACATGCATGTCAAAGAGTTGTAATGAGGGTTAGAAATAGCACAGACTGAGCGTCTCCAGGGCCATTCTGGAAGTGGCTGCACTTGGTGGCTGAGTGATGGTGTGATGGCAGTCTCAGCTCAGGCAGGGAAGATGCTGTGTTTGCCACATGTGAATTGATATAGTGCTGCTTTTTACTGTTGGGGGATCAGCACAGTATTTTTAAGGAACATTTGAAGTATAAGAGACGAGGAGGATAGATGAACCCATATTGCAGACAGCTGCTTTTTTGAGCTGATGAGCGAAGTGTTTGCTGGAGCTGGGAAGCATCAAATCAGAAATTAAAACACTGCCAATGCGTATGATAGGACTTTTAAAATACCAGGTGAGTTCTATGCCCTTCAAACAAGTGACCAGAAATATCTTCATGCCATTTGGACTAGGCTTTACTGCTCGACAGAGACTGGGACTGTAACAATTATTTTCAATCTAATTCTGTGTGCCTACTTTAAGGAAATCAATAGGAAATAAAATTGGGAAACCGTATTAAAGAAATGTGATGCTGGAAGTGATAATTCAAGTTTTAGAAGTTAAGAATTTCTTTTTCATCATTCTAGTTCTCTGGATTTTTTTCTAATGTGTGTACTAAAAAGTATTGATAAACTCAGACAAACTAGAAGCTTTCCCTTTGATTTTGTAGCATCCAAGAGGCCAGTATTTGATACTCACAGAACATAGCTTGCTGCAAATGGAAGTTAAGCCTTAAAAATTAGTGAATTGAATGTAAAAGCCTCTTTTCAGCATGTAGAAATTTTACTTTATAAGAATTTCTTTGTCATCGTTCATGCAGCTACATACAATTGGGATTGTATAAATTGTCATTATACTGCATTGAGCTGTATCACGTTACATCACATGTAAATAGGCAGGAACATTCTGAAGCCCCTATTGCCCATTTAGATTAATCTGTTAAAATTAAGAATACCAAGTTCCTAAAAGGAGAAGGAATATATGGACTGCAGCATCACATTCAGCTCTCTTGGAAATGAAATGTGTGAAACAACCATAACCATTTGCCATGCTGGAGCACATCGAGGCTGCAGTGCTTAGGAAAGGAAACTGGAATATTGTGTGGCTCTAACCTGCTGTTTGACATCCAGTGCCTGCTCCTGTGTAACTTCCTCGCCTCTTTGGTCACCTGACTGCAGACATTAAGTGGGCCACAGGGTAAGGCAGGAAATTCAGCTCTTGGCTTTCCAAGCCCCCAGCTCCGTTGTTTCCCCTCTCCCCTTCCCCCTCCCTCTCTCCTCACAGCTGGTCAGCACATGCACAGGAATTGCTTGGGCCAGGTAGGGCAGATATGGAGGGACACATATGGAGCACATGCAAAGCTGCACTCAATTTTGGGAACGCAGCAACAGGGCGAAGTTAATGCAAAGCAACATTTCTTTTATGTTTCGAGTTTTTAAAACTAATAAAAAAGAGAGACAACAAATTCGCTTTATAGCCTTTCCTTTTCTCTACTACTACTAGCTGAGAGGGGTTGGGATTTTGCCAAAATATTACACATTGCTCAAGAAGATTACAAAGAAATCCCAGACATTCACTGGAGAGCTATTAAATTTAACATTTCTAAAAGATATTTTCAACAGCTAAATACTTGTTAGAGCATTGTTTTCCCCAACTTTCAAAAGTTGCCACAACTCAGTCACAGATAAGAACTTCCAGCTTTTTTAATTGATATATAAATTGAGTTTTAAACCAAATCCACTACATTTCCTGTGGTAAAGGAAACAGAGACTCTTCAGTTTTGGTTTGTCCCTAATTTGAAAATCATGTTCTCAGGAAATCCTGCATAATTATTTTACGTAAACAGGAAAAGTAATTATTTCCTCGGGGCTCTGTTTGTGTGGACATGGTGGGGAGCAGAAATGGTGTAGGTTCTGGAACTCATGTGTTAATGAAAATATTTCAGAATAAAGAAAAACATGCTCCAAATAAGGTGATTTTCTGTCTGCTCATGGATGATCTAAGAGGATGGGGTTTAAAACGCCTTGTTTTTTCCTTTATGGGTTCTTACTGTTTCTCTGGACTTCGCTAATGAGGACAATTAAAAATTAAAAGCTGACAAATTGATTCCTCTTTAGGTATTCTTGCCTTGTCTGCAAACTTGCTTTTGGTCATCTGGAAATGAATGAATTCTAAAAAGCTGTCATAAAAATGCTGCAGGATTTGAACCCTCACATCCTTCTCTGCTCTCACCCCCCTCAAGACCCTAAATTTTCTTCTGCCATTGGTAACAGTTCAGTGGAGGGTTGAACTTCCCCTCGTGCTTCTTGGGAGCTTTTCTGGTGTCACTCACCGTTTGGACAGGAAAGATTGGACTCTCTTTTCTCTGGAGTTACCGTGAACTCCACACTTCACACAACTGGGGTTTGGAAAACAGTGGTACACATTTTGAGTATAAATTGTGCAGTTTGTAGGCTGGGTTGTTTTTTTTTTTTGTGTGGGTGGAAGCAATCTGTGGAGTTACTGCAGGAGTTGAACCCTGCTTGGTTATAAAACTTTGGAAATAAAAAGCCAGAGATCTTTAAGGAACTATTTGTGGATTATTATTATTTTTTTAAAACCCAGGATGTGATTCAAGCTATTCTTTAACGAGAGGGCTTGACAACCTCACCAAAAGCAGAGAAAAATTCAGCATGGGAGCAGGTGCATGCTTACTTCATTTGGATTTGTTTGTGGCATTTTCTTAAAAGTTTAAAGTTCAGCATATCACTCTAACAAACTGTGGTCATGAGCATTCAGAGCTTCAGGGGAAAATTGGAAGCAGTGATAGTCATAGCAGAAGTTGTAACACTAAAGTGGCTCAGAGAACATAGTTTAAAGTGGAAAATCAAGTTAGTTTCTTTTTTGTGTCCTCAAGGGCAAACTGTGAGTTAATGTAGCAACAATAGAATGATAGGTATTTCTTTATAGGGTTTTTTTAATCCAGTGGAACAAACAGATTTATCCAGTAATCATTCTAGCAGGTATTTTAGGAATGTCAGCCCAAAATGGTAATTACGAAGTGACCCTATGCTGCAGTGAGAAATGCTTTGGGTGTGACGTAGCTGCACAGAGCAGGGCTTGCAGTGGAAGGGCTTTCTCAGGAGCATTGACTCACTCTGAAATGTCCCCTTGGTGAAGTCATCCCCATCTTACATTAACAACAAACACATTTACCTCTGCTAGGTGATCTTGGAGGGGTGAGCAGGTTAAGCTGCTCCAAACCAGTTCTCCCCCACACTGTTTTTTCCCTCCTGTTGTATTTATTTTATAAGCACATACGCCTGAAAACTTTGACTGCACGTTCTCATTCCCCCCCCGTGGTCCAGGAGCAGGACTTGGCTTCTGATTGGGAATTCTTGAGACACCAATTTGAAGGAAGTAGTAGTCATTCCTTTTCATATATAAGGGCAGGTTAACCTTTTTTCCCCCTCTTTCAAATGATTTTTTAATTGTCCATACTGTGATTTTTGGTCCATACTATTATTTTTAAGGTGGATAGTTATTTTGGTGGGTAATCTTGGTGGAAGCAGGATGCATTGTTTATGTCCAAACATGAATTTTATTCAGAATCCTCGGATATAATTCCGAAAGTAGAACTAATTACTTTCTGGGCATGTTTTACGTGTTTTTAAGCATTGTGGGCAAACTGGGCTCTACCCATGCTGCCTTTATATAAGGAAATGTTAGGACTTGCAGGGAGAAAAGTAAAAAAAAGCATATGTTCAAATAATGTATTATGAAGAGTTGAAAAGCCTTTACAATTCTTTTAATCGAAAATATCAGATGAGGGAAGAAATCTGTAGGCTGGAATTGCCTGTAGTTTGCAGGTATGAGTCTAGCATAGGTGTTATTTAAGGATGTTTTCCAGAAAATAAAGGACCAGAATCCCTCAACCTTTACTCAGTCTAACCTTTTTTATTTATTATTTGAAAAACTTCTCCATGCAGTTCTTTATCAGCAACAGTATCGCTCTAGCAGCAAAATCTCCTATTGGCAAATTCTTGAACACTGACTTTCTAGGTGGGATAACAAACCATGTTTGCTTCTCACCTTTTGGCCACTACAAATTGTATCTTCCTGTGCAAATTCTTAAAGCCATGGCCATGGAATGGCAGCCGATTTCTGACTTAGCTGAGGTAGGAAGGCTGTGAATGGTGGTGTTATACATTGTTCAGAGTTGCTGTGTTTTTAATAGTGTGTTTGTAAAGGTCTTAATAGATCTAAAGAACATACTTTGCAAGGATTTCATTCCACTTATAAATAAAGATATTTCTTTTTTTATATTCCTTCCCTTTTATTTCTAATCCTGCTTTTTAGGAACCATCAAAAATAACAACTTTTAGCAGATATTGCCACGTATGTGTTTTTTCCAAATGAGGGGAAGATGATAGCTTTGAAGAAGGAATAGTTCAGTTTCCCTCTCAATTCTCTCTCAGTTCAACACCAGGGTGCTGCAGTAAGACCAGGACCTTAATTCTTGCAAGAGCTGCAGAGCTTCCTATCTTGGGAAACTCTTTGGAGATGAAACTTCTCTTTGTATTTGTTCCATTCATCATCATGCTTTCAATTTATGGCTCTTCTCAATAAATTCAGGCTCAGCTACTTGAATCAGCTAATCTCCTATGCTTTTTCCAGGACTTATATTTCAGCAGATTTTTTTCTATAAATTAGTGGAAGAGGAAACCAAACCCTCAAATTTATTTTACGTTCAAAACTTTATTTTCTTTATTGTATTTACTTTGATGAACTGTCTAGCTAGAACTATGGGTGGAAAAACAGCCTTGAAAGAATAAAAAACGTTCAATAAAATTAATTTCTGCAGTGCTAAAAGCACTGTAGTATCACATTTTCCTTGGCAAAAACTCTGTTTTTTTATTTGCAGCAAAATTGGCAGAACAACTGCAGGCAATTACGGGCTTCAATTCATCAAGGTACCTCAGCATATGTCTAACTTTAATTGAGTGAATAGTCATTTGACTTCAGGGGATTATTCATGTTCATAAAATTAGACATATGCTTAACTAACTCGGTGAATCAAGGCAATAGTGACTTAATAGAATGGTGAAGACAGAACAAGCAACTCCAACCTGCACTGTAGATGTGCTTTAATTGCTCTGGCTGTCCAATAATAGTTCTTAGTGGGTGTATTTTCTGCTCCTTAACAAAATAGCCAGGCTTAGTAACTGTGTAGTTTTGTGTTCATCTTCTATGGACAAGACTATGCCCACAGAGCAAACAATCTCTTAAAAAAAAAAAGAATTGAACCTGTGGAGGGCTGTTCTGACTGCTCTGATGTAGGTTAAATGTATTTAATACATGACTGGTTTATTTTACAGGACAGCAGCCCAGGGGCAGGCGTACTTTGCATTTCCTGCCAACTGTTGTTTGTTAAATTTGTTAATTTGATTTACAGGCGTGGTACATACCACGACCAGTTTGCATCTGGGGTCGTACAGATGTTTCATCCAAAGAGTTTCCTTAGCTGTGTACACTCGTGAGTGATATTGTATTCTAAGGATGCCTTGCATTAGATAATTCTGCCCCAGACTCCCCTTCAGGGATTCTAGAAGAAGGCTTAACAGATTTCTTTTGGAGGTGCAGTGTGCTGATGTCGTGGAGAGCAAGTGTTGACCAGAAAGAAGCACAAGAACATGCAGTGGGGAGCAGCTAAGAATTGCCAGCTCAGATTACTTGTGGTTTAAAGGTGAAACATCATTTTAGGCCAGGGTTTGCCATGGGGACGTTCATGCAGCTTGAAAACCTAGGCTTTCATCTTGGTGTTCCAGAAGGATGTAATTTTGCTCTGTCAACTGAGTCGATATCAAAATAAAAGAACCAAAAATAAAAGAAAGAAACCTTAAATTTAACTGCTGCACTGTCTAAGCAGAAGCACCTTTAGTCCTACAAAGAGAACTATGTGCTCCTGTGTCTAGTCAAAATAGAGGTGTTTTCATAGCTCTGATCAGATTAGCCTCTTTTTCATTCTTCTGCTCCAGTACAGTCTTCCCCTTTCCTCAATAAACTTGCAATCAAATATCTGGTATTACTGCAGTATATCAGAACTAATACTTTAACTTATATTTCTTTAGGAAACTTATTTTTTGTTATGGGATTCTAGCACCTGGACTTACAAGCCAGTTCCTTTTCTTCCTCTCTTCAGATTGAAATAGCTTCTCAGACTAAGTGTATGATTACTTTTATCATTATGGATAAGTTTTAAAGTAGGAAATTGTGATTTGCCAGGTTTCTATGGCATCCTGAGAAAATCTGGGTATTTATAAACCCCAGTAAAACAGGGGAATTATGATTAATGTTTTTGAGAACTTGTAGTAGCATCAATTAAAGCTACATAGAGTAGGCTTATGAAACAATGAAGATTGGCTTTTAGAAAGGGTTTTTATTGTTATTCTAAAAAACACAAGTAGAAAGCAAGAAATATCTCTAAGTAGAAGTAAGTACATCCAGTT
Organism: Xenops minutus; assembly: GCA_035221455.1. NCBI lineage: Eukaryota > Metazoa > Chordata > Aves > Passeriformes > Furnariidae > Xenops > Xenops minutus. Next base: position 49,774,951 of record JAWWEE010000074.1, read on the forward strand.
TGTCAGATGACCTTTGATGAGCTCCTCAGACTGAAGAATTTGGCATTTTCATTTCTGTTTATTGGGTAATGGGAACATATAAGTAGGTTAATGAAGGTAACGTGATCCAGGTGTACAGGAAGGAGCACATGAATAGAAAAGGGATGAGGTTTACATATCTGATGTAGATAAAGTATTTATGATGCCTCTTATTGCACTGGTTCTTTTCACTTATGGCATCTTGCTGTCATTGCCAAAAAAGGCAGAATGCTATGGAGGTGCATAATGGACATACAAATAAGCAGCTGCCTTTTTTTTTCTTTTGTGAGAAATAAAAGCAAACCAACCCCACAATATTATTGGTTACAAGAGACTTAAGTATTTATATTCTTTTAGGTATCGCCAAAATATTTTCTCCGAAGTCTCTGCATAATTAGGACAAATTGGAGTCACTGCTTGATTGGGAATTATTTTCTTATCCCATTGGCATACATGATTAAGAAGTGGTTAGTGAGACTTTGATATGCAGCCCTTTGGAATCCTGAAGCAGATTTGTGGTTCTAAACCACATTTCAAGCTGCAGCTTGCATGTGTGCATGAGAGTTTTAAACCCAGGAAACGTTCTGCCTTGCCCTACCTTCTCAAACACCATGTTCTGTTTCAGAGGAAGGGTTGCTGTCTCTCTGCTCCTGAAGACAAATTGAGGCAGATTTAGTAGAGTGATGGTTATGTACCACTAATTAAAGATACTGAGGGACATGCTGCAAGACCCACACTGCCTTATTTAAGGGAAGAACTGGGAAATGAGGCCCTTTGAAGGACACTTGTAAAACCATATTGTTGACTATTTATAGTGAGGTATAAACCAGAATTCCATGAAGAGAAAAATTTCCTGGAAAGTTCCTTTGCTTTGTAGGCTCCTTGAGGAGCAATGCTAAGTCAGGGTCAGTTCTCCTCAAGTAGTATAGGCAAAAATTGATGGAAGGGGATTTTTTCCTCATCTTCATAAATCTAGACCTAGTTGGAATGAAATACTGAAATACAAGCAAAATTGTAGAAAGTGTAAGTGATAAACAGTTCTTACTTGCTGGAGGAGGACTTACAGGCTCTTCTGCTCTCATGAGCAAATAAATAACTTTCTCTGGTTTTGAGTGTGTTTTGTAACACACTTATTTTTTTGGATATACAGAGAGTGAAGGGAAAAAAAAAACAGGTGAAAAGAAAGAAAGAATAGGCAAATCTGAATTACAGGAGTACCACTTTTAATAATATAATCACAAGAGCAAACCCTCAGTACATAGAATAAGAATCCCTTCAGTACATGAAGGGTCTCTGGAATAATTTACAGTTTTGTCTTTTATTATTTAGCTTTAAATTGTTCTTGCATGTAGTAATTTAGATGGTTTTGAATTTAAATGTATATCCCAGTGGGAATAAAGCTGAAATTCTTCTGGGACTATGAAAGTGCCACAAATACTTAAGCTTTTCTTTTAATGCCAGGATTCAAAATCTAGTACATCAGATAGATCCCATTGGAAACAGGTGCTTCCTTAAGTTTAATTCACTGTGTATTTCTGAGGTGGACCTGTTGATTGCCCATTGCCTACATGCAAGTAGGGCAGAGGGGTATGTGGAAGGGGTGGCAGGACACAAACAACTCCAGCCCATTCACACTGGAGCAGGAGATGCAGGAGAATGTTGAGGGGAAGGAAAACACAGCTGGAGAAAACCAGAAATGATGTTGGAATAATTTCTCCATACCCACTGAACAGTGATCAACATCCTTGTAGAGGAGTAGCAATTAGATATGTATGTTCAACAGTGTTAGTTTCTTAATCAACAAATATGCACAGACTGAATTTGTCTGTGACAACCATAGCCTGGTTTTGCTTCACTGAGGGAGCTTGAGGGGTAAATTAACCTAAAACATCACATTAATTTTAGTTACATTCATTCACTTGCAAGTCAAATAGAATAGGGAAATTCAAAGCTATTTTTGAGAAACAAGAACATTTTTTTCTAAAAAGTAAAAACCGTAGAGCTTTTGTTTGAGAATTTTTCAATTTGAGAAGACTAATTTAAACCAAATTAAGCTGAAAGAAGGCTTATGGACTAAAACTTTTGAATGTGGGATTTCAGCCTGGAGTGTATTTTTTTCATGGCTGAATTACTTCAGAAAAATGAGTTTTGAAGTAAATTTATTGAAACCCTTCAAGGCAGTGATGGTACAGTTTTTTTATTAGACATGATATCTGTTTGTGTATATGGTTAATTAAAAAAAGTAAGTATTGCATGGAACTGGTATCTATAAAAAATTAATTGAAAAACATAAAATTCCTAAATTCTTGATTAACGATTTATGTCATTTTTTAATTTAAAATCCATTTTCAAGTCCAGCTTCTTTGCCAAATAACAGTACTAAGGAAAAGCGCTTTGGTGCTGGATTGTTCAGATGCTGCTCAATTCTTGAGTCAGACTGGCTTGGTTCAAAGTAGCACAAACCTTTCTGGGAGTCCTTTACCCAAATTTTGGATGTCTGGCTGGTGCTGTCAGTCCTGGAGTGTCCATATGGCAGTGCTCATGTTCTCCTGCTTCCACTTGTGGTGTACTGCCCTAATACTGGGAAAGTTTAACACATGGGTAGGATTTATCCACGTGAGTGTACATTTGGGTTACCAAAAGGTGAGTGTGACACTGACAGAGATGTGCTTTTTCCTCCCTTGGAATTACTTTGTGCACTTCTAGGAGTCCTACATGTTCTCAAGAACTGTGGATTTTGGCCACTGTGATCTTGAAAACAAATAATTGCAAAAATTAGTTTAGTTTATTAAGGCTTATGGACAGAAAATAATGGCTTTCTGACCTCTTTTGCTGGGTCACTCAGCATTTTAAGGACATAAGGACTACATGTGTATTCCCTGCACTCAGGGCATGGAGACATTGCAAAACCTGATGGTGTAAAGATACAATGGAGGATGTTCTTGCAATCAGTTGGTGGCTGAAAGTGGCAGCATTTCAACACTGATTTAAAAAAAGCATCCTTATGCATCTGAACTTATGGACATGCTTAATTTGATTCACATGGATTCCTTCTGAAGACAATGAGACTTAGAATAGAGTGTTTTCAGTTGGGAGGGACCTACTTTGGTTGAAGTATTTCACAGAACAGAAATAGCTCAATGAATGTGTTTAAGTGCTTTTTTAACTCCAGACAATGGGGTGGGATTCACGCTCTTTATCTTAAGGCAGATAAAATGCATCAGAATTCAGTAAAGATCTAAAGAAGTATTTTTCATGGGATTCTTTAGAGCAAAGCAGTCACAGTTTGTTCCAAACACAATGCAAGTACTCCAAATATAAGCCAGTCCCACAGCGTCCAACTAAATTAATCACAAACTTGCAAAGCTCTAGAAACTGTTCACATGGATTCACCTGAAAATGGTCCAAGATCAATAAACACACATATGAAAGAAATATCTTTGTGAAGTTAAATGATACTTATCAACAAAGAAATAACCCTTGTTGCCAAGGCCAAAGACATTTTGCTTTCAGCATACAGGATCATGATTTTCAGATTGTAAGACACACTGCTCTCATTTTTGGTGTCACTGTAGCAGTGGGGAATGTTTATGTAGTGGCATCTAAATGACAGTCAGCACTTGTGCTGAAAAGTAGCTTGAGGTCCCTGTATTTAATCTCCAGTTTGTTCTGTAACAGCAATATCTTTCTTTTCTCCTGGTTATAGTTCTTTTGTCACAGGAAAAAGGACAAAATAAATTTAGACCTAAATGAGTGGAAAATCACATTTTGCTGTGGTAACTATAACTTACCTGCTTGCTCCCAAGAAATACTTGTCACAAGCTGTTCTCATTTTACTTCTGTACCTTTCTTCTGAGCTGATGGATAGTCATTTCCTGCATAAAGTAGGTCAAATCTTATACCTCGTTGAGATTCTTATTTATGTTAGATGTAGTTAGAATTACAAAGCGTTGTTTGGAGAGTTCTCTGGAAACATGATTCAGCTTCATTCACAACCTGGTCATCATCTCTTTCTTTCATCGTGTCATTTACTTAGGTATATAAAAAACTGTCCCATCTTATTTACATGTGTTCTCTGTGGTTTAACAGTTTGGCATAGACCCAAAATGGCAGTGAGTAATAAAGCCCATGGTGAATTTTGCTTAAATTTGGCATTTCCAAACTTAAAAAAAAAATAAAATATTAGGACAAATAAGAGTATTTTAGATTACATTTTCATTTTTTATGCAAATGGGATTAATAGCTGCCCAATGTCTCAAGCTGAAAGCAAATGTACTTCTGTAGTTCATTCTGTGCTGGAGAGACATAAATGGTCATTAGCACCCTGTATTTTTCTCTATTACCTAATACTTGATCAGGATCTGCTGTTGTTCAGCTCATGCTGTATTTTTTAATAGACTGGGGTGCAAAATCTCTTTGATGTATAAAAGTGGGGAAGGTGGGATGTTGTTTTCAGGGCCTTGGTTGGATCATGGCAAGCTGTAGCTGCACTGACCATGCAGCCTGTGCAGCACACATTCTGGGCAGTGTCAGCAAGCAGTGCCCCCTGTCCCACCCCAGGTGTCCTGCCTGCACCTCACAGAACTGGTGCACAGGCAGCCAAATCTGAATTACCTGGGCATTTGAACACTAGGAGAAGCAAAGGTGTATTTTTCAAACTGTAATACTTTGAGTGCGCTGGCAGGATGCTTCAGTCTGCAGAGCTTCCTTTAAATCAACAGCTTTAACTCATTTTTTAGCCTCTTTTGGTAACATCTGTGCTTGAAAACTGGAATCCTTCTTATGAAGTCGTTTTTTGGAGAGTTCTCTGGAAGAGTGACTTGGCATCATTCACGTCCTGGTCAGCATCTTTTCCCCTGCTATGACATTTGCCTGAGAGTGTGAAAAATATCCCATTTTATTTGGTTGCATAACATGAGTCCAAATTTAGTGCTGACTTGAAGTTTCTATGCATAGACTTTTTGGTCTCGTTTTTCTTCCTGGAAAGCTAAAGCCTGGGCCAGGTATACCAGTTTTACATTCTCTTGCAGAAACTCTTATTCCAGTGACAATGTGTCAATGCCAGTGTAATTAAGTGTGGGGCACTGTTCTCTAGGCATTGAAAGCATATTCCTCTTCGTCTCTGTGTCTTCCTCACTCTGTACCATTAAAATGACCTGCTGCCATCATTTGTCAGGGAAAAGCTGCCTGCTTTTAATATCTTTCTAGCACTTCATGTCTTCCATTGAATGGTCTCATGATCCACAAAAGACACAATGAAGTGAATTTAGTCCAAAGACCATATTCCTGTATGTATGTTTTTCTTCTTGCTGTGATTTTAAGGAATATCTGTCTACAAATGATGAATAGCCCAGAGAATATTTTACATTATATTTTGGCATAGAGTGTCAGTTTGGATTGAGGACTTTCATAGGGAGCTGATGGATGAGTAGAAATTAAGTGGGACTCACAATTTTGCCATTTTGTATAACCCCTGTTGATTGTAAATGAGGTATTTTTTGGGACCACTGAGCATCCCACAGGTGCTGTTCAACCTTACTCTCCTGAAATAAGTTATATACCTAGTATTGACCCACCCAACCTATATGGGACATGTAAATTGGAGTGGGGTTTTGTTCTTTTATTTATTTTGTCATGCTAAGGAAGGGATTGGTTTTAGTTATCATTTTGACATGTGATTTGTGTTTATTATCCTTTAAAGACAAAGAATTTTCACATGATGGTTTTTATTATTTCGAGTAAGCAAATACTGTAAATTTGGCCTTGAAGTAGTTATTGCATTCTTTTGATGCTAAGAGTCTTTGGCTGCCTTTGCTATATCAGAGATTCAATTAGAATGTATTTCTACAGTTTTCAAATTTATGAGTTCTAGGGTCACTCGCAGGCAAATAAGAAAATTATTACAATGAGAAAATTCCATTCTTCTTCTTTGTTTTGTAACCTCAGAAACACCCATAAGATGTATGAACAGACATGATTTTAAATCTTTTTTAAAACTGGGGTTCACCGCAGAAAAATTACAACTGTGAACTCCAGACAAATAGTGACACACAAAGAAAGTGCTGTAGGGTGACACTGACAGCAGATTGTGGTTCTTGTAAACCTCTTTTTTTTCATTCTTTCCCCCTCTATTTTCTTTCTCTCTTTTGTATAACTTGTCATCTTTATTTATACTAAGAAATGAGGGATATTCTTATCTCTCTAATAAAAAGTGTGTTATTACTACTCTGTTGAAATAAAATTCCTAGTGCAGAATGGTCCATGATTTTCTGCGCTGAGATCACATAGAGTGTGCAGGGGACACTCTGCAAAGAAGGTTCAGTTTTACGATGTACACAGTGATGTTCTCAGTTGCTGGATTTTTTTGGGGCATAGTGTAGTAAATGTCAAGAGCCTTTGAAACATTTGAAGCAGATGTTCTGCTGCCAAACTGTAGCATTTGAACTCAAAATGAAACAGTTCCCTTAAACCTTGACATTAAGTCTTAACAGTTTCACTTCCCAATTGGATGTGGTATGAAGAAGATAAATAATAGAACTGTAGCAGGATAAAATATTTATTCTCCCATGAGGTGGGGAAGAAAAACATGCTTAGCATTTGCTTTGCGATTTTATTTGTTCTGGCTCATTTCCCTCTTATACTCACATATATACATTTCCAGGCACATGTTAAAAGCAGTAACTAGGGCTTGGCTCAGGCCCTGTGTCCTTCCTTTCCCCTTCCCTTTCAGTCTGAGTTTCTCTCACAGCTTCCCTGAAATTCCCTCTTTGTCCCCATGTTCCTTTGGGAAGCATTCATCAAAATGTTTTCGCTTGTCCAAAATCTGCTATACTTAATCAAACTGATCAATTCCTATGGAAGTCACTGTCAGCCTTTTCAAACAGGAGTGCCATACTCAAACACCTCAATAAAAATGGCTTAAATTTCCCAGGCTCTCGCTGCCTGTTGCTCCCACTGTCAAGGGGAACAGTGTGGGTCACTGCAATGGAGATATTTGAATTAGGTGTCCACCTTCAGGCTCCATCATTTGTCTTGTGAACACCTTCTCATGATGAGGGTTTCTGTCTGATGTTTTAGTTATTCTACTGGCTTAATCCAGGTATCTCCTCCTATTTACACTGGTGGTGTGTTCTTTGATGCTTGACTGATAGCACCATGTTATAAACACTCAGAAACAAAGGCTGCAATACCTTTTCCCTTAGCTGACTCAGTCCTCCTCCCCGTGACCATTTCTCTTTTTCTGTGACTCCATCTGAGGGGGAAGCGTTCAGGCTTGGCAGAGTGGGAGAGCAATTCAGTGGGTAGTGTCTTTTTGTTTTCCTTCAGTACCTTGAAAGGTGGCATGGGCAGTGGGGATATTGTTATCCCTGTAGCAATGCAGCAATAGCCTTTAAGAAAAGAGTGGAAGTTTGGTCAGTAAGCACATTCTTATATATACACACTGATAAATTATCTGTACTTACTAAATTTTTCCTGTCATTCCAGAAAATTCTCCTTGTCCCTCTTGGGGGATAAAAGGTGTCAATGTAACCACCCAATTTAATGTAGAATTTAATGGTTAAAAGAGTGATCACTCTATAAGCTGTGTACAAATACATGTTCATGAAAGCAATGTGTACTCTTCTAAGGGAAATTCGGCATGAACATCATTAGTATGGTACAGCATGTCTAGTATTTGTTGATCATGGGTGGGATCTTTCTGTTCTATAATAAGGTCTGTATAGCAAAGTTGGCAAGAAATCTGTACCATGTACTTGACTAGATCTTAGAGCCAGAATGTACAAGTGCACTTTCAGTGGTGACCTTATAAAGCAATGCTTTTAAGTGGAGAGCAGTCCTTTACATGGCCTCTCTTAACATCCCATACTGTGATTCCATATTGCTCATTGAATTAGGGTTTCATCTGCACTGCTCTATCTTTTAATAACCTGGCTGCTTCATTTGGCTTCCCACTGGAACCTTCGTTTAGGGAAACAAGAGTTTTCTGTACGAGCTGCAAAGGAATTGATGTTTTCTTCAGCTCATCCTCTCTTTTCACCAGGAGGACAGTCAGTGAAAGGAGCTTCCTGGAGAGGCTGTGCAGCCTCCATCCTTGGAGTCTTCACAACCTGCTTCAATAGAACCCCAAGTAACCCATTCTGATCTTACAGGTGTCCCTGCAGGAGGGTGGACTGCAGACTTCCTGAAGTTTCTTTCAGTCTGACTTATCCATTGGTCAGAGGTTTAGATGAAGAAAACACCCCCCTCTCCTCAGAGGTGTTGGGTGGAACAGCAGGGGAAGGGAAATCACTGCAGTGCCAGCAGCAGTGGGTGGTGGGTGTGATGTTTGACAAATTGGTGCTGAGTGGCAAAGGCAGCAAAATTATGTGCACCATGGAAAGGTTGTTAGGAGGGAGGAGGAGGCAGGAATACTGGACAAGTGGGGAAAAGGGAGAGGAAGAGCACAGCCTGCCCATCCTTCTGGGTCACTGTTCACCTTATTGAAGCAGTGACATCCGCTGTGGCTCTGCCTGAAAACATATAGCAGCTGTGATCCAAGAACAACTGCTTAGAACTCCTTAAGATTGTTTCTAAAGCAAAGGTTTAGCCCTTACTGTTTCCATGACAATGCTTCAGTAATACATTTTTGAATGGAGTATTTATAGGGAACAAATGGGAAATAAGAATGTGACTCCAGCCCTTTGGAAGCAAAGGGGGCAATAGAGATGAGGAGTTACTTGAGGTGTGAGCCAGAGCCGTGCACCAGCGTAGCTGTGATTTAGTGGTGCACCTTGGCTCGGCACAGGATGGTGTGAAAGCCATTGGGGGGGCAGAGGTGAGTGCTGCAGGCCTGCTGAGCCTCAGCTCTGGGTGTGTGACAGAGCTCTGTGACCTGGGAGCTGTGAACTGCAGGGAGGGACATGTGCTGGGGCACAGGGAAGGGGGTTTCCAACAAGCAGGTTGTTCGGAGGGTCGGTGCCTGCCCACCACTCAGCCTGTTGGAAGGTGGAGTTCCCTCCCCTCTCCAGCACGCTTTGCTATAGTCACACTGGTTTTGTGCCTTACTTATAGCAATTTATCACTTAATGTGTGCAGTTGTGCAGAAACTGGGTCTTTTCACGTGGTGAGATTCTTGCAATTTCAGACTTTCTTTTGTCTAAGCACAGCAAAGACCCATCTCCTCTCCTAAGTCTCTGCCCCCCAAAAAAAACCATTTTCCACAAGCTGAAACAACTGAAATAATCTTTCACTTTGGTTGTACTTTCTCCATTACGTTGCATATATTGCCACGCAAAGAAAACTGAAATGGAACTTTGTTCCCAAATGAAAACATTTAACCACGGAAAAGTCAAAATCACAAATGTTTTGAATTGCTGCAACTTCTGATTTCAGTTTTTGTCTCAAATGTATCTCATTCATTGATATTATGTGTTATAGTGAGTCCCAGAAGTTCCTGATGGATCTGCTTTTGAATGGATGTATCAGATGACTACTGCTGTAGCCCTAAGCATACATGCAGAAATAGGGAATAAACCAGGGTTAGCAGAAAAAATACCTACCCAGCTGGGTCAACACAGCTCCTGATAAAGATGTTTAAAAAAACCCCCAAAACACAGATCAGCTGCTTTGCAGCCATTGCAGGATTTGTCTCTCAGCTTGCTATCTCGTATGCTCAAATGTATCTTGTTTTTCTTCTCAGTTTAAGCACTCTTTCACAAGTGTAACTAGTATAGCTTACTGTGTTTCGAACAGAGTAAGTGTAGAGCTCTACTAGTATAGAACCAGTTTCGGAATAGAAACGTTTGTGAAGAAGAAAGAAGGCAGAGCTTGAAATCATAAGTCCATTTTTGTAAAAACCTGACAGCCTGTAGAAGTTGTCTCAAAGCTGTTGAGTTGCCAGGGCTCCACATCTGCCCCCACGTGGGGTGAGAGGAAGTTCACTTCCCAAAGAGCCCACGGGCTGCACTTCCCTGAGCAGCCCTGGCCAGGCTGCTGGACGGTGTGAGCGTGGAGTGTTGAGGGTGGCTGTGCTGGGGCTGAGGGGAGGGGACCCCAGCACACATCACACTGCACAGCAGCTCTGCAGTCACTTAGGGGTGACTCTGGCAAGCTGCAACCTAAGCAGTTATTGTCCTCAAAGCATTTATCTTTTCCCTCCCCGTGGCTTGTTTGATTTTTTCCCAATATACTTTATTATTTCCAATAGATCTGTTCTTGTTCCTTACAACCTGTCCCTTCTCTTACATGCATTTTCCTATTTTCCTTTTTCCTATTTGGACTCTCTCGTGTTTTAAAATACATTCAAGATGCATTAATTTTCTCTTTGCTGTCATTTTCAGTAATTTTGTTAGATTTTGTACAAAAGTGCAAGGCTTTCAGCTGGTGACCTTGTAGAAAATACAAAGATGTGCAAGTCTGAAACATCATGAAAGTCCTTCTGTCTCAAATTAAAGAGTCCCAAGCAAGTTTTGTACTCTCATAAATAAAATAAGACCTGTCAGTCTGAAAAAAACCTACATGTAGACTTCATCCAGAGTGTGCAGCCTGCTGCAATTCATTAAAGATACTGTATTGCAAGGTGAAATAAAATGTGAGCATGAACTTTGAATTAATCTGGTAGAGCTGTATGATCCAGGTGTTTTAGGAAGAGCTACATTAGTAATGAGTCGAGCCAGTAATGATGTCTGGTGACATCTGTGTAGCTGCAGCAGACAACAGAATGAATTCTGAAAGCATAGAAGTGTTAGAAGCTTGGGTATGAACACATTAAATTTAAACCAGAATATGTATAGAAACTATGCTGTTTAAACAGGAAGGGAAAAGAGCCCAAGATAAACATTTATGAGGCTCTTCAGAGAGTAATATTTTGCGGGAGAACATTTTATCACTGTACTGTTAAATCCAAAGGACTGCAGAGGAATTGTCCAGGCCCTTGGAACTGGTTCCACGGAATATGTGACCTAACATAGCACAGTGCTCTACGCTGAAAATGCTGCTAAGTCCTTTCTCTACATTTATAATAGAAAACACTGTAACTTAGAGGTTTGGTAGTGACTACTGCACTTGTTTTTTGATTGCTTTTATGAGGGAGAATGCTTTTCTTAAAATATATCTCATTGCATCGTTGTACTCTCAAAATACAACTCATGAACAAATTATTTCATCTGAAGTAGAAATGTCATTGTCACAGCCTTGATTGAATTGATTTAGACAGGCAGTCAGGTCTGACTTGTTAAACCCAGAGCCAGCTTTACATTCTGCCAGGAGAGAAGTATACAGGGGTGAAATCACTCATGATAACTCTCCTCAGCCCCCTGGGAAGAGTGTGCATATAAGTTTCTAGTCCATGCTGAAGTTACAGTCATGTATAGTGTTTCATGATACAGGAAGGAATTCATAAAACGGTGTGGATATTTCTGTGATTGATGAAAGGTGTGTATCAAAGCTGGCTCATGATTAAATGTGACAGGTAAACTTTGATTAAGATGGTGAGTGTATGTGAAATAATTTGATCCAGTGGCCTAATTATATTTCAGAAAGCATTTAAGTCTTCATAAAAGTTTTGACAGCTGTACAAAAATCACTGTCATGGAAGTATTTGTCATCAAGATTTGATGATAACCTGCAAATCTAAAGATAACTCAGGACATGAAATGTCTTGGTTTCTGTGGCAGTTCTGGGTCTTGCTTATGAGTCGTATCATGTTCTGATTGTGTGAGTTACTGGGCATCTGACCCATAGTGAATGAACTAACTTGTTTTTCAGAGCAAACAATGAGAAAAGAATGTGTAAAGGGTGTTTCATCTTCAAATTTGTATGTCTAGGCTTTTGTTTATTTAAGAACTGTTACATTTTACTCTGACAGATTTCCTTTGATTCAATTCACTACTGGATTTTCTCCAGTGATCCAAGAACTAGCCTAAAAGAAGGCTTGCCTTTCTCTTGAAACACAGTCATGAGACTATTTTGTAACCATCATGTTTCTGGGAATGGTGGAAGCAGTATGTGTGTGCAGCCAATGGCATGATACCCAGGAAAGACCCATCCACATAGATAAAGTTTGCTAGTAAATTTTGCTGGTTATGACTCTCTATATTCAGAATCACAGAATTAATTAGGTTGGAAAAGAGCTCTGGGATCAAGTCCAACCTGTGACCCAACGCCACCTTTTCAGCTAGACCATGGCACCGAGTGCCACGTCCACTCTTCCCTTAAACACCTCCAGGGGTGGTGACTCCACCACCTCTCTGGGCAGCCCCTTCCAATGTCTGATCACCCTTCTTTGAAGAAATTCCTTCTAATGTCCAACCTAAACCTCCCCTGGAGCAGCCTGAGACCCTGTCCTTTAGTCCTGTTTATTGCAGATTACAGCTGCAGAGAGCTGTTTTATTCTGTGTCAAGGAACTGACACTTCTTCTGTGTCCTCCGTGTCTGACATACATCCCTGGAGGAAAAAACATTCAGGACATTTTCCCATCAGGGCTGGCACTCATGTAAATCTCAGCAGCCTCAAAGCTGGCTGGTAGATCCTTCAGGAATAAAGAGCAGCAGAAAATCCAGCTCTAAGTCTCATCCCCTACTGAAGTCAGTCTTTTTTATTTCTGGCTGCAGATCAGAATGATAAGCCTTTTGAATTCTGAATGGTAGTTATTACATGAGAACAAAGTGTGGCAGAATACAATCAAATGTAGCAGATTGAAGCTCTTAATTTACTAAGATTAAAACTGTCCCAATATGAAACACACATACACAAATGTGTTGTAAATTCAGGATAATTTGAATCATGAAATTAATCCAAGCCAGGAACAGTTGACTCAAATGTTTCTTGTAATTAATGCAAGCAAGACACTAGTAATTAAGAAAAAATAAAATCAAAAATACTGCCCACCCCCTAATCCTCCTTCATATGATGAAAATGCAGCAACATTTTCCTTTGACTATTGTTCTGTGTATCTTTTGTGGTGTTTTCTTCCAGTTGACAAACAAGAGTTTGGGTTGAGAGGTTTTTAATAACCTCTCCATCTCACACAAAACTCGTATCACATGGAGACGTGGAAAAAGAGGATCTTTGCAGTTTCTTCACATGCTGAGCTTGGCTATACTTTGGAGTGTTGTTGACTTAGTTATGTTGGTTAGGTGGATGGGAAACTCCCAGCTCCACTGGCAGAGCCATTCTGTCAGAAGCTGTGCTGTAGGACTTGCACTGGATGTGGCCTTGCCTTCCTGGGGTATCCTTGTCTAGGGAACCCAAAATGACTTTTCTGACAGTGCAGACTTTTTCTCCCCCAGGACAATTCCCTGCATGGATTTGCAGTGGCCTCTGAGGGAAAACAGAACTGGGTGATCAGGTGTGCTCTGGCTGGTGTTGTTGGATCCCCCTGGCATTGCTCTGCCCAAAGGAGCAGAGATTCACAGTCCAAACAAGAACAAGGGATTCTTTTCAAGAAAGAAACCTTAACTTTAAGGAGACCCTTAGTCATTCTAGATTATGGCTAATTTATTTAATTATGGAAGCTTTCTTTTAACTAAGATGCATATTCTTAGTACAAAATCTGAAAGTGTTAGCAGGGACATATTTTAAAAGAATTTTGAAGTGGGCTTTCCTCTAGATCTTTCTTGTCATCTTGACCACCAAGTGTTTGTAGCTCCATTTATCTTAATAAAAAGAAATAATTCTAGATTTTCCTGCCAATTTGGATTGCCACATAAACTGTTGGTTGTCCTTGTTAAAAAAAAAAAGAAAAAAGACTGTACAAATTTTATCCTGCAGCAGATGAGAGAAGCTGTGTTAGATTAGAATTCTTTTGCTTAGCTGTTGATCAGCTATGTTTTTAAACATTTTTTGTTTAGCATAGCTTGAAAGGGTGATAAAAACGTTTGGGGTTTTGTTTGTTTGTTTATTTGGGTTTTTTTTTTCCCAGGAAGGTTCCTAAGTAGTGAGATTCCATGAATCTTTGTGACTATTGATACCCTCTGTCCTGGAAATACAATCTCTCTGGAGCTGGGTTGACTGTACCAAGTCAGTGTGGGAAGGCTTTACCTCACCTCTCTGGAGACAGAAAGCACACTTTAATTTCAGTGCTAGGTTAAGCTTCCTTCACAAATAGCTACTTAAAAAAGGAGAAATACTGTGTTTCACATTGCACAATAGTATTATGTATTGAAAAAAGCAAATCTGTATTTTTGTGTGCTTTTGTGTATTGAAAAGCAAGTTGCAGTGCCAAAGACATCAGTTTGTTTTTCCAGGAAGAACGAAAATACAGTAGGACTTGCTTATGCAGATTATTTTATTTCTTAGCCTACTCCTCCACCTTTATTAATTTATGGGACTCAGATATTTAAAGATAATATATATGAACTGTGCAGAAATAATCTATTATTTCTTTACTGTGTCCTGTATTGAATGCTTAGCCTTTTATTCTTAACATATGTGATTGACAATAATATATTGACAGTAATAAATAAAAATTAGTGGAAGGTAGAAAAAAAATTAAAAAGCAAAAGCTCTTCCAGGTCTCAATGTTCATTTTTTTAAAGTTTAGGCATCTCCTTTTGCCATCTTATTTTTTCAAATGCCTTAAAAACTTTATGTCTGATTGTTCCAATAGTAGGAATATGCAAGACTATGGGGGCTGTGTGTGGACCCTACAGATGGTCAGACAACACTGGTGGAATCAAGGCACCTTGAATCCCTCTGTGATGAACTTACGTTTAGTGCAGTGGGAGGATCAGATCCAACATGCTCAGTGCAAAGGTGAAGTATCACAGAGATATTTATAATGTTGAATAATATCTTACCATTTGGAATGTAAAGTTCTGGGTTTAGGGGTCTGTTCCTTTGTCTCTCTGGGATGACAGGAGGTATTCTTGAAGAAGGGCAGTGTGTTGGTGTTCCTGCCCAACAAGCAAAAGAAGTCCCTCTCCTATTTTTCTTACAAGAGGCTGACAGTTTTGTTCAGATTCCTCTGGCATACGTGAAGATTTAAAACCTTCTGTATTACAGAGTTTCTCGCTAATAACTGATGAGTTTCTTCATCTGCAAAATTTTCTTTTTCTTGCACCTGTATTTTGCGTGGGCAGTAGGGTAATGAAAAAGAAAATATTAGATTAAGGAGATAATTAGCTTGTTCAAATTGGTTCTATTTAATGAAATGGTGTGTTGTTATTGTTTGCTGTAAAATTTGCAATGACTGAAGGGATTCTGGTGCAGAATTCCAGTCGTGTAGTCTTTATAGTGTGAGAAGAACAAAGGGACTTGGTAATGCAGCTGAAGGTTCTTCCCAGATATTTTTTTCTTTTTCCATTTGAGAATAATTTAGAATAAGTTTGGCAAATCATAATATTACAGCCTTTAATCATAAGCATGTCATCTGATGCAGACATGGGTGAATGACAATAAAAAAAACCCCTCCACTTCTTTGTTATGAATCCATAATCAGTCCATGGGAAAAAAAAAAAAAAAGCTTCATTCAACCTTGAATGATATCACATCATCTGTGGTAAACAGCTAGGTTTGGATGGTGTGTTACTTTGTGGCATCACTCAGGGCTGTGTCGTTGTATACAAACACTTGAAAGAACAGACCAAGAAAATTACAAAAGGCAAGATTAAAACACAGCTATTGTTCTCTGGCTTAAGATCATAAAAGGAAGGAAATTCATAGTTAAGGATCCAAACCTCAAGTATCTGGGCACAGCACAGTGCCAGCCTTAATTTTACATAACTGTACCCTGTTATGAGTAGACATTGGTGGTTTGATCCTGAATGATGAGTTATATTGCTCTTAGCAGCTGAAACCAGAACAATAATTTTATTTTAATGATTTTCTTTGTTTGGTGGATGGACTCTTTGAAGCAGTTGTAATTGCTTTATCTTTTCTTGCCAATTGAAATTAAACTTTTCCCAAAAAAGTTATCCTTTAAATTCTGCTACATAACATTCTCTTAAAATGGAAGTGAGAAATTGTGAAGAGAAGCCAGTGTCACATTTGGACTTCAGGAATGTCAAAAAATCTGTGGTTAAGTATAATGGCTATAATTCTGCAGAAGCTCTATTGGAAAAAAAACCCAAAAACCAAACCAAACACCAAAACACAAACATTAAACTGATGAAGGAAGTAGTTAATAGTACTATTGACACAGAATAATGAGAGTATTCCAGAGTTTTTAAAGTATCTGCAATTAATTGTATTTCTGTCCTGCTTCTCTTAAAAAGTCCTACTCCCTCCTTGGTTCTTGGAAACTGTAATGAGGGCAGCAGAAACTGCTTTAAAGAATGGCAGGCCATGGATGCAAAATGCAGAGGAGAACAGGCACCAAGGTAAAGCCTTTCCTTGACATTTTAGCCAAAGGATGTTGCTTCAAGGATTCCAGAGGGGAGGACCAGCAGTTCTTTAGCAATCTCCAGTCAAGGCAGGGAAAGACCTTTAGCACTTGAAAAACTAGAAGTGACCTGCCAAACAAAGAGTAAAAGGTGGTATCTGACAAAGTGAGGCTGACTTGAGAGAAGAATGGTTGTGGTTTTCTCAGAGTCATTGCAGTTCTGTCACTGGAAGAAGAAACCTCGACAGTGTTTAAGCCACTTGCACCCTTTCTGACTTCGTTTGAGATTTGGAGGGATTCAGTGGACAAGAGCTGGGAGCTGAAGAGGCAAAAGCCTAAAATACTGTAGCTTTCTCACAACAGGTGGAGCTCTAGTCAGTTCTGAACGGTAGTTTCAATTTTCTCTTGAGCAGAAATTACTAAAGGTACGGGAAATTCACATTGCAGATAAACTAGTCTCTTGGGTGCTGCAGTGAAATGGAAAGGGCTCTGACCCACAGCCTGAAAAATGACAGCCCAGGAGACAAGAGGGCTGGAGTGTTCTGCACTAAATCTTTTGCTCATCAGCATAACTGAGCATATCGCTAAAGAAGATTTACACGTGGAAAAAGGAAAGTCTGGAGACAGAGGGAGAAAGAAGACTGCTTTGTGAATATGAGGGATAGTGAAACGCTGAGCAGCGTGCAAAAGAGCCGTGTAGAATTACAGTACCAGGGCAGACCCACAGTACAGTTCAACCATCAAAATGTTGCCTCGGAGAATTGCTGAATGTTGGGCTTTCATCTCTGGGATTTGGCAGTCCCTTCTCTCTTCTAGCTCTGTAACCTCTCCAGTGAAACATTGATTGGGATTGTCTCTTAGTGAAGGGAAACCTCTCCCTTTTTCCTCTCAGTGCCCATCCTGCATTCTTCATACGTGATCTTTTGATTTCCTGCTCTGTCTTTGAGCCTGCAAGTTCCAGGACTGGGGATTTCCCTCTGATTTTCTGATGCAATCTCTTTCATTCATATTATTCTATTTCCCTGTGGTTGTGGCAAACCTGCTTTTGATGGTATCTCTTTTCCAGCTGCTCTGTGTGTTGGGGTTTTTTTGGGGGGGGGGAGGGAGTTGGTTTGGTTTCACATTTTTTTGGCATAGTTACTGTAAACTGGTTTTGCCATGGAGCAAAATCAGTGTAAATTTACACTTGTAAATCAGTGTGCATGTGAGAGCAGAGCCCTGTGTCTAGGCTGGGCTGAGCACCTAAAGCTCTACAGGTTCTTCACTAAGATACATCGCTGTGGGAATTTTTATGCAGTGCAATGTGGGAAAACTTTCAATCTCCAGGCCACTATATAAAAATGTTTTTAGCTCAACTAATTAAAGCACTTCCATGGTTTTTTTAAAAGCCAGTAGCAAGGCATGGGTCCAACTCTAGATGATGATGTTTTCCATCTGTGTTAGCGTGAATAGAGCTCTCATTTTGGGAGAAGCAGGAAGTCCTGGGCCTGAAACACAGCACAAAGGATTTCCAGAGTCGCTCGTTGCCCTTGGAAGTCAGCAGCAGGTTATCCAGGTCTCCTGAGTAGATCTGGAGTTACAGAGGCAGAGGTTGAGGAGCTGCAGAATCCTCAGGCATCTTCTTGCAGAGCTGCCCTGGCTTCTTCTCCAGCATGGGGTGCACCCTCTTAGACCTTTGCAAAGAGTTTGCTGTGCCTGTGCATGACTGTGAAGGAGGTACCTACCAACACCTAAGCTGGCTGTGATGCTTTACTGCCCCTTGACTGTGAGTTGGGTTTTGGCCAGTCCTTTGCTGAAGCCCACAGTGTGTAAGTTTGTATTTCAGTGACTTCTTCAAAGGCAGAGGGTGGAAAACTGTTAATTTCTCTGAAATTACAGCTGATTTTTTTAAAGCATGACAGTTCTGTTGAAGCCACAATTTTGCCCAACCTTCATCATTTGCCTGCTGGGTCATCCAGATAAAAGGCCCCTGAATGGGGATATGAGAGAAGAATGTGTGACATTGACAGAATCTGGAGATCCCATATTTTTTATTATTTTCAAATTTACCAGCAGTTTCCTTTATTTCTGCCTCACCTGTGGAATCACTAGGTCCATAGTTGTTTAATGGAGCAGCAGTTTGCAGATGCCCTGCCTCAAAAAGAAACAAAACGTGAGACCACCTGGCAGCAGGAAATTCCTTTGTGTTCTTAGCAGTGTACAAATACATGCTGTTCATATGACTGGCCAACTGAGCAAAAATGTCATGGCCAACAAAGGCTTTTGACAATAAAGCCCCTTGTGTGTGCTCACTTTAGAAACATGCAAAGTTTCTGGAATATCTGAGGTGGAGCAGAGGTGGATTTCATTCCAGGCAGGATGGGTGCCTGTGATGTGGCCATGGGCTGTTTATGTCCATCCTCAAAATCAAGCAGTGTTAGAGCTCATGTTTTACTTCCATCTTGGCCACTTGGGCCAAGGGAACAAACTGATCTCCTGAACCCTTACCCTAACTTTTTATCCCCGTTTGTGATTAGAGCCACATTTAGCTCTGAAATGATGATATACTTTCTCCAGTGCTCCTGTTTGGTACTTGCCATGCCTGTGCTACTCCAGACAACAAAGGCATTCAAATTCTCCCCCAAAAGGTCAATCTTTGTTCATCCATTCCTGAATCACACCTGATGTGCCATTTTAAGGGCTTTGGTTCCTTAGCTCTTTTTCATAGACTATATTCATTGGCTTGAGTCAGTAGGGTACAGAACAGCTTGAAAAGCATGTAGAGATCATTTCTCTATGGAAAGTCAGGCACTGGGTTTTTGCTTGGGAAGATTAAATAAATGCAGCATTAGGATGGCAATACCAGTCAGAACTAGCTAGATGTTTTTGTTTGGATGACTTAATGTGACATGATGGTTATGATCTAACTGTGGCTGATTTTCAGACTACTGACGTGCTCTGTGAAGTGACTTATCTAATATTCCCTTAAGTCCATTAGCATTCTTTGTGTTAACATGCTCTCTAAATGCCAATAGCTAAAATAATTTACCCTCAAGTCATCGCTGCTCCTAATTCTACAGCTATTGCTCTTGGTTTCAACAAAAGGAAAACTGGAATACTTTAAAAAAAAGCAGTAATTTTCAGACAATGTTCCTCAGAAGGTAAAACAACAGTTCATCAGATCAGATTGTTCTTGTTTCAGAGTTTAATTGGAATTGCCATAACCTTTCTTTTTTCACCGTCTGAACTCTTTACTTTTTCTTCCAAAATACCCAGATCTAACTCTTAAATCAGCAGTCAGTTTTAGAATAAGTACAACATTTTTGAGTCAGGTGTTTGCTCACTTCTGTGTATCTAACAAAGTTTCGGAGCTTCTGTGTCTGCCATAATTCAACTGATGCTGGTCTGTATCCACAAAATACTTGTGTGGAAAGCACAGTGTGTGGAAAGGTCAGCACAGTGACTGGAGCTTCAGCTCTTGGGCTGTGCAGGGTTCCCACCATCTCCTTCCTTCCCTTTCTTATGTGAAGAGCTGTTTTGGGCAGAAGAATTGTCGGGAACAAATGGTCAGGCCATCTCACTTTTACTATCCATTACTTCTGTTGTTGTCTGGATGGGAGCAAGGATGATCCTTCTACCACCTCTTATGTGACCCTTGTTTTAACACATTTGTGACATACCTGCTTTCTGATCTTTAAGTTTACATTCTACTAATGGATGTGAGAAGGGAAAGGGAGAGCCTAAGAGTGCCTCCTGAAGCTGTCTGTCTTCCTGCAGATTGGTTTAGGGTTCTTTTTGTACATTTTTAACAGTGTAAATGTAGTAATGATCAGTGGAAATCTTCTCCTTGCTGTCTAATTCATGATTCTTGATGCCAACAGTGGACTAGCAGCAGGGTGTTTTCAGAAACATCTAAGTAGAAGATGAGCACTGCTGGTCAAAGGGGACAAATGGGTATCTTTGAACACCCCTAAGTCCCAGCCTGGGTGCTTTTAGCAGTGTTTTCATTCGGGATTGCATTTTAAAAGTCCTTGTAGCAGCTCAGAATGATGGGGCTCAGCTCACGTTCTGCAATCTGGTGAAAACCAGGACAAATGCATAGTCAGCTGTCATAAAATCACAGAATAGCTTTGATTGGAAGGGACCTTAAGGATCTTTAAGTTCCAACTCCCCTGCCAAGGGCAGGGGCACCTTCCACTAGAAGTGGAAGTTATCCTTACCCTGACTTGGCAGTCTCTTCTATAGTCTAGTCTGAACCAAGAAATGCCAAAATACTCAGGGCAGGCAATCATATGCTGCCATAGACCTCCTGATATTTTTTTTTTTCTGTTTCATCAGGTTTTAACTCCAAAAAGATTTTGAGTGGGCTTTATATTTCTGCAGGAGAAGGCTGTCCTCCTGTTTTATACATTTGAAAATCAAGGTTTTCTTTGTATGGGAAAAGAATACAAATCTTATTCTATAGGATCTTCAATTTCATCTGGAAGCTGCAGTTCAGTGTAGTCCAACTTATGTCAGTTGATTTTCTATTCTTTATGGCAGCTGCAGGTTGCTTTGTTTGCTTACTTGGTGTATTTTTTTTGTAACTTGTGCAAATTTTGAAAAGAAAAAGACCAATCAAGTAGCTGGAGAAATACATTCTTTGTCTAAAAAGCCTTTTGCCTCAGTACGTAACTTGATGTGAAAATTGGTGTGCCTCCCTGCGTAATTTTCTCTAGCAGTGATCTTTCCCACTTACAAGCACAGCTTTGTCAATGTCTAATAAAATGCCCAAGCTTTGTAACTCAGAAAAGAAACGTATATTGGAAGGAAATTAGTTATACCAGTACCCCAGTGTTGCTGAAAGCTGTCTCTGTTATTAATTAATATAACCGTTTAAATGCTTTTCATTACTCTTCTCTATTTTTGGGCACTGTTATAAAGGAAGCTATAACACATCCTAATGCTTTCATCACTGTCCCAGGGTGAGGAAGAGTGCCCTTATAAATCCATGCACCTCTTCTCACTCTTTGCTCCTTCTTCCCCCTCCCCAAGTGAGGCAATCAGATATCAGCTTCATATAATCGAGGGACAAGACCCTTCTTTTCTGCGAGAGGTCATTTCGTAGGAAGCAGTGGGCAGGCAGCACTTCAGGCTGGTACCAGGGGTGCAAGCACAGGCCAGGCTGCTGCCAGCAGCCCATCGGAGTCCTTCCCAGCACAATGGCAGGTCTGTGTGCTGGCCTTGCTGCCGCCCATTTGGTGCCAACCCCAGTGTCACCAGAAGGCCATCTGGATCATTAGGAGACCAGCCCTTTGACTTTGCGGGCTGAACAATGCGGGAGGCGAGAGCGTGACGAGGGGCAGGTGCCAGGCTGCTCCTCCAGACTGGCTGGCACCATCCCTCAGCCAGAGCCAGCCTGGGCCCCTCCAGAGCTGGGAGCATTTCTGTGACAAGCCCTGCTCGCCCTCTCTGAGATGCTCACTTTCTGGAGGTCTCTGCTGGTAGCATGTAGGCTGTAACATGGCTGGGCTATGGGATGTGCAAAGCAGTAGCTTGGGTAGCGTTGAACTTATTTTGGCTACATGTGGCTAATTAATTAAACTAATGTGACACACTGCTATGTATGTTTGCTTTGGTTTCGTTTCTGGGAGTGATTTAGAATGCAAGTATGTAAAACAAATGTGAGTTTTGCTAAAGGCTCTCGTGGAAGCAGTGTATGGGCATGCTCACTTGTGAGTTGATGGAGGTGCAGGGATGCTCTTACAGTGCTGCAAAGAAAGGCTCTTCAAAAAATGCAGTGGAATAATCTGAGTTTCTTGACAAGCAGTCAACAGAGAAGGGCAAGGAATCAAATTAACACCGATGCTGACGAAGATCAGCAGAAACGCCAATGAGGACATAACAATTACAGGGGTGAAAAACTGGCTGGGTTTCACAGTTTGGCACTTTCATAACTTAAAATAAACAGCTTATGGCAATTATCTGTGGCAAAAAAAAAAAAAAAAAAAGGTAGCAATTTCGCACTTTTCCTGATGTCACAGCATTTGGCAGAGGTACATGTAGTCAGAGTCCTTAACCTCTTAATTTGCCACTTCAGGTTACAATTGGGCTTTTCTTTAAGAAAGTGAAAAGTAAGGGTTTAGACTGACAGTGAGAGTAAATTTGCTGGCCATGCCAGGAAATTAAGACCCTGTGGTGCTGGGTGGTCCTTAGAGTCAGAATCCTGCCCTAAATAAGCCCAGACTCCTATGATTCCCCCATGATTAAATCAGAATTATCATTTGGGTGTTCATACTGTTTTGTAGCAGAAAGAAGCTCTTCAGCCATCCAGAGCAAAAAAACCCCTTACGAAGTTTTTTGGCAGTATAAGGCAAGATGAAACCTTGAAATAAACTTAACAATTAAAAAGAATCAGGTGTTTGTTAAAGGGCAGTGTCCTGTACCTGTAAGTGGAAACTTGAGGGTTTTTTTTTTCTGGGAAAAATATGGGATCTTTATTGAAAGCTGGAATTTTTCTAATTCTCCTCCTTTTGTCTCCTCCTGTTGCATTTTCCCACAGTTTTACTGGCATACCCTATGTCCATCAGACTTTTGGGGCAGCAAGGGGTGCAAGGAGATGATTTTGTATAACGGTGGACAAAATTTGGTGTAGATTTTAGGCTGTGACAATAAAAGCACACTTATGCTGTGTTGCTTCTCGAGAATATGTTCTTTTGTAAGGGATAGTTATATCTGTTATGCAAAAGGCCTTTTTACAAGCCATAGATGTAAAGATCTTGGATAAAAACCAAAATAGTAGCTACAAGCATGCAGATTTCTTCAGCTCTTCCTCAGCAGATAATTCGACAGATTAGATGACAGAATGGAGAATTGGTTAAATATTGGCCAGCAAGATACTAAGTTGACAAAAGGCATAACATTTTAGTTTCTAATTGTAGTGATTTTCAAACTGTAGCAATTGCTATAATGCCAAATTTGATGTAGATGCAATTGTAATTGCAGTGCTGTGATATTGAATTTCAGTATTTCTCAGACTGAAGGGGAGTGATAAAGAAAAGAATATTAGGGAAAAACAGAAGTCTGAATTTTATAGTTTTGAGGAAACCTAATAGAACTTTACAGGAAAATCAAGAAGAAAGGGAGTTCTGACCTTTTTTGGACATATTAAAATGTTCCACTCATCAAGCATTATTTTTATTTTTTTTTATTTTTTTTTTTTAAATAGATCTCACCAGCATTAGTCTTGTGGCCTGGCAATGAATTTTTGGCATACATTCAGGACTTTAAATAATGTGCATCCTAGATGTCTGGCCAGTCCAAACCTTAATGAGTCTGACTTGAAACCACAAATCAAGGATACTGAAGAGTCAAGGTTGAAATACTTGAAGTCCATCTTTGGTTCACTCTCCTGTGTTTATTGAGTAGGATATAGGATCACATACTGTTTAAGAGATATCTTAATTGGAAAAAAAAATGTCTAAAATTGGGCAAAAGCACGTTAGCAGAATGGAGGGGAGTTTCTCTTTCTTGCCTTTATGCATTGTGATGGGCAGCTAATTGGCAGATTTCAAACATGAGTGCTGTTTAAGTTAGGAAAGTGCCAAATTGTGGAACACAGCCAGTTTTGCACCCCTGTCATTGTTATGTCCTCGCTGGTGTTTCTGCTGATCTTCATCAGCATCGGTGCTAATTTGATTCCTCACCTTTCTCTGTTGACTGGTTGTCAAGAAACTCACAAATTATCCCACTCAGCATTTGGAAGAGCCTTTCTTCTAGTAGGACACTAAATTATTAAGACTTCTAAGTTCATAGCACTGCATGTCCAGTCTGAGTTCCAGTTTGCTTGCACTGGATCATCTCTCTGCAGCTTGAAATCCCAGACTTATTGGCTCAGTATGTTACAAAAAAGGTGTCAGGATTACAAAGCTCACCTTTGGAAATTGTACCCCTACAATGTCAAAGAGTAGAGAGGGGAAAGGGACAGAAATAATGACACAAATCCTGTTCTGATGATTCCTACAAAAAACTTTCAATTAAATTCTAAATAGCACTCTTAAAACCTCCTATTTGAGTACTCAGATTTTCCAGACAGCTCCATCTTATGATTTTTGGAAGGTGTAAGAGATATTTGTCATTTCTGCATCAGTGAATGCCTGGAGGCCTGTCTCAGGATCAAACTGTGGCCATGTGTGTTGTTTTTCAGAAGAAATGTTTTCATGGCATTCCTTTACTTTAAAAGCGAAACAAAACCCCCAGCGCTTGCAATCCCAAAATCAGAAGAAATTGTGTGAACTATTGTGTGAGAGGGGAAGAAGATAAGGAAACATGGTTTGGATTTGGGCTTTTAAGAGATGAGTATGAATGTTGAGAAAAATATTGTTTAGAAAAATGGCTCTGCAGTGCCCTTTAAAATCAGTAAGCGTCTATTTTAATTCCCTTATAAGCAGTAACTGGCTGCTGTCTGTATATACACTTACATGTTGCTTGCTCTATAAGACCTTGTTTGCCTAATTTCAGCCTAACTGAATTTTTATGGCCGTGCTATAAACCTCTCGAAGAGAGTGGCTTAAATGGAAATGCTGACACAACATTAATTACACTGGCTCCAGTGTGATACCGTGATTAAAGTTTATTTATTTTGTGTGTGCCTTTCTCTGTGTGTGTAATTTCATTGTTGAAAAACTAATGGAAAAGTAATGTGGCAATGGAGAATGTGATCCTGATATTTTTCAACAGCAAGAAATGGTTTAAATGCCAGTTTACAATACCAGATAATTTATTTTTAATTGAGGTACAGTTTAGGTATTTGAAATTTTAGAAATTTGGGAAAGTGACAAGTTTCCCACTTTAAAGCTGTTCAGTGTTCTTCCAGGAGTTTTTAAATGGCTTTTTGGGCGAGGAGGCTAAATGTATATTGCATTCACATTAGAAAATGAAGAAAATAGTTTAATTTTCTTCTAACATATGTTCTTTGAGATAGTCTGGAGAAAAGTCTCTTCTTTAAGTACAAATGCAATGCAAAGTTAACATTCATTGCACTATTGAACATGAAGTAACAACTGTAAAAGGCTTTTTGGTAAATAGTTTGCCCAGCTGATAATTTGAGGTTACAGATCTGTGTGTTGCATCTAGTCAAGTGGGACACGAGCAGTACAAATACCACACAACATGACAAAAAGAAAGAGGGAAATCCTGTGTCCAACCTGTTTCTTGGGACAGGGAGCTGGAATTGGAGAGGCCTTGGATGCAGCCTGTTCCCAGCAGTTTAAAATTCTCACATTAGGCAGCAACTGGATAAAAGCATGGCGTGGCCTGAGAGCAGATCTGGGCTCTCCTGTTTCCTGAAGGAATGTTGGGAGTAATACATGATAATGCCAAAGGTAGATGTCCCTGTTTGATGCTGTGATTTTATGTTAATTTTGTTGCCCCTTTCAGGAAGGTTATTCAGAACAGTTTTAGTGGTTCATCAGCTTTGTTCCTGGATCAGTTAGGTAACATAAATTTTTTTTTTTTTTGGACTCACATATGTATGGAACTTGAAAGCTGATCAGAAAAATCATCTAATTGGGTTGTGGGTTCTGTAGAAGTGAATCACCCCCCATCCTTGGTTGTCTGTGCTCTGCTTTCCCTGCCATCAGTGCTGGTGCTTTGGTCTTGGGGTCCAAAGTAATCTTCCCCACTTTGCCATGAACACCTTTCCTAGAAGCTCATGGCATCCACTCAAGCTTCTCTTTCTTTTTTTTTCTTGCAAGAGAATTATTGCAACTATTCTTGATGCTGACCTGTCTGGTAGACTCTGATACCCGTGATGGTGCAGGGTAGAATGTCCTGCAGCATGGCAGGGGAGGGAGAGACAAGTAGTGTAGGCTGGAAAATCAGAGAGGAAAAGTGAAGTCTTTGTATGGAATGCCCTTCTTCAATTTGCTTGGTGAGAACATCCAGCATACATTAATCCAGTGCATGAAATTTACATTTTTTTTATTTTTACTGTTTGCTTTCACTGGAAGGGAGTGCAAAGTAGGCAAATAGTTTCAAAGTGTGTGGTCTTTATGATTTATATGTATTGCTCAGAACTACCACTGACCAAACTTCTTGGTCTTGTTCCCGTTTGTTACAGTAATTAAATATTAAGTTGTTATGAAAGGATTGTGCCATTCCCTTGAAAGAAAAAAAGAATGTGACTGCTCCGTGGTTCTGTGGCACAGCTGAAGTTCTATTCAAATCAGTGTGTAAGGGTAGAGAAAATATGTGCCAAATTTATCCCATCTGGAAGGAATGTAACAATTCTGGATCTGAAGCAAAACTGAGGATCTCCTACACTTTAGTTTGATTTGGTTAGAGAGGGAAGATCAACATATGCTGTAGAGACATTTGATTTGCAGGAGAAGAGAGCCTGTACACGTCTGTCAAATCCTCAATACGTTACCTGCTTAAGTGTAGCCCTTAATCTACATTAAAACTAGATAATGCTTGTCCTCAAGTGACCTTTGCATTGAATTGAATCATGCACTGGAAACTTCAAAGTCTACTTGAAGGCAAATTATGCAATAAAATTTTGTGGTTCCAAGCCTGCAAGAGACCAGCTCTTCTCTTTGACCACACCCATTAATACCAGGGAAGTACTTCAGGCTCATAAACAAAGACCTATGTATGGTCACATAGTGTTTCACTGAGGGATTATTCACTGATTCTGAAAGAGAGAAGGTGGAGGGGAGAGGAAGGATGGCACATGAAAAATAATAATGTCTTTTGAGGAAATGTTGGTGACACATTTCAAAGCTTTGTGTGAAAATACTGGTTTGGGTTTTCCTGGTGCTGTGTTTACAGACTTCTCAGGAAGGTGTCTTTGTTCTGCACTGTCCCCAGCTGGTCCCAAAGTTTCATTCTGCCTTCACATAAAGCTTGGGAAGAAGTTCAGAGGAGTGTTCTCCTTTAATGCCCTCTGAGAGAGCTCCCTGATGTGCTGACAAACACAGCTTACAGAAATACTGTATCTAGCCTTTGTAAAAGGATAACATCTTTCCAAAATCTTAAAGAGCTGCTTCATGATGCCAGTGGAAGCAATCAGCCCATTGCTCTGTAAAACCAGCAGCAGCTAGAAGACATGCAAAAATTCTGCTCCAGAACTCACCAATACATCATGACTATCTGCAACCCTTCAGATATTCCCCTCATGAGCCATCGTGGGCTGCATTTAGGGATGATGCTCTTCAGCTTTGTGAATCAAAAGGCAGTGCTGTCTTGCAAGATACTTCAAATCTGAAGGTATCTAACATCAGCTGTTCCAATAGAAAGGGATTGTAAATATCTCTACACATCCTAAGTGTTACTCATGTTGGAACATGAGAGAATAAAATTCATAAAGGTGAGTAGTGCATCCCTTTTACTGTATGTGCTGTAGTGCAAACCTTCCTCCAAGGGGAAGGTTTGCGACCATGGACTGCCATTATCAGTAAAGAGGCCAATACAGTAACTGGTAATGAAAATAATCAGTAATTTGTTCAGATAATTAAAGATATTAACCTCTCCTAAACATGTAATAATCCTCCAGTTTCAAAACCCCAACGCTTTGTTCTGCTGGTCTCTCCAAGTATTGTTTGGCCTCCAAAATCTTCTGCCTAGGAGGTCTTTGAAAAAGTGACATCTTAGTTCTGCCTGTGTGGCACTTTTATCCTTTGCATTCAGGTTTCTGAAGTGCAATGGAAATCTGTCGTGCTGAGAGGGCTGTGGTCAGTGGCAGAAGTCCAGCTGGAGACCAGTCACTGGGGTAGCATTCCCAGTGGGCCAGAGCTGTTGGACATGGTCACTGGTGACCTGGATGGTAGACAGAGTGTGTCCTCAGCAAGCTGGGGAAGGCACCAAACTGAGAGGAGTGGTTGTGGTGCCATTCAGAGGGACTGTGACAGGCTGGAGAGCTGGCCCATCAAGGACCCAGTGAAATTCAACAACGGGAAAGACAAAGTCCTGCACATGAGAGGGAATAAGCCCTTGCATCAGGCTGACCTGCTGAAAAGCAGCTTTGCACAAAAGGACCTGGAGGTCCTGGTGAGCAAAAAATGGACCATGAGCCAGCAAAGTGTCTCTGTGACAAAGAGATTGGTCTGGTGTGTGTTAGGAGGGAAATTGCCAGCAAGGTGACAGGGGTGATCCTTCCCCTCTGCTCAGCACCACTGAGGATGAATAACCCCTGGACCCAGCTGTGGGTCCACAGCTGTGCCTGCTTCTGGGGTTTGTAGGACAAGGGTATGCTCATACCTGCATGCTCATACCTGAGGGTCCAGGGAAGGGCCAAGGAAATAATTAAAGGCTTGGAGCATCTTGCACATGAGAAGACACTGAAAGAACTTGTTTAGCCTGGAGTGGGTAAAGCTTTACTATACACAGCTGGAGATGTTCTAGTTGTTTTTGGTTTTGTGTTTTGGGTTCAAATACTGAAAACTGACCTGGACTTCAGATGATTTTATTGGAATTGCCATATATTTTGATTGGTGCCTTACATTTTAGAGTTTTGTTTGTGGAATCAACATTCAGATTGAAACATATGCAGAGAGATTCATGTGTGAATTGCCATTGATGATTGCCCTGGCATATACAGACTTAAAATTCATAAAGCAGGCAAGAAGTACAAAGATTAGTGGTCTTTCATTAATGCCTTAAAAGCTGGTGAATTTTGAAAGGCTGTTGACTTAGGACAGTGCAAAGAAAAAAAAAAAAGCTGTTTTGGCCTCATCTCAGCAAGTCTTTGCTGTGATCATTGGCCTGCATCTTTATTGTGTAAGTCTATATAGCATATTTGGGGAATACCTGTAAACCACTTGGAGCATTTCTGAAGGTGGATAGAGTTTATATGCCCTGTGTTTGGGCACATCAAACTGCTTCAGGACACAGAGAATCTCAGGTGTACACAGTGTTCTAGGATCCAACCTGGGAAAGTGCTGAGTCTCAGGGAGGGCCTGGAGCATCCATCAGATGGGTGAGGTGTTGGTCCATGCACACTGCACCACCTTGAGTTCTGCCTTTGAACATGCATGTGTTGATGTCATGTTCTAGATACTTTTCACTGGGAATTTACAGATTATTTTCCTAGAAACCCTCCAGTGTTCTGCACCATAGTGAAAAGCTACATCTTTGGATGCTCACAGTCTGTCTCTGCCTTTTCCATCAATAAGATGTGGAATAGGGTTTTTTTTGCTTGGTATTTGTTTCTTGTTTTCACCAAATGATGTGCTATTGCTCAGGGTACCACATGGGAGGAGCAGCTTGACTCGTGCTTGTGCTCTCAAGAATTTTATCAGAAGGCCTCATTCTTCAGAAAAAAAGGAAAGGGGAAAAAGACTTTTGCCTTGTGTGTGTAGTGCCTTTTTGTTGCACTAATGTGAAATGATTCGATGTGATGGACAGCAGTTTATCAAAACAAGATCTCATTAAAATCTGTCTGCACTTTGCCCCTTACTCTCCTTTGTACAATGAGATTGTGAAGCTTCCTGTGACCACACAGGAACCTGTGGTAACCTGTAGTGTGAGTACATTTATGAGCGATGAATAAAACCATTGTCACCCTTAAATGTTGGCATCGATATCGTGCTAGTAACATTTGGAAGTTTCTGCTTTATCAGCAGCAATGACTGGCAAATATTCAGCTGTTTTGTAATGGGAAGCTTAAAATAGCAGCCCAAGACATTTGAGTTAAGCTTCGTGGAAAAAGACACTGCTGCATTTATTATGATACCATTTTTGTTGTTGTTGTTGTTGTGTAAGGATGACATGATTGTTATTTTAGCTTTTTAGACGTACAGTGCAATTAAGAATAATTAAGAATAATTCCCACACATTCCACAAAGCAACTGAAGCACATATGCTAATAACCAGGCCCTTAAATGCAGCTGGGGGTGCAGATGCAGGTTTCAGAGGGCTGTGCAGCTCCTGTATGGCTGCAGCCCTCTTCCAGAGACATGAGCCTCAAAAGAAGTTGCTGGGAAATAATAAACTCTCCAAGATTTGCCCCTGCTGCCAGTATAAATTTATTTTGGAGTACATCTGTACGTATGCCATATATTGTAGGCTTTGCAATCTGCAACAGGCAGCCAGACTGGGAGTTTAAAGGAAGGTACAAAAGAATTCTGGTTTGTGTTCACTGGAAGTAGTAGGTGTTCACACCAATAAAACTTACACATGCAGTGTTTAACCCATAATCTGTGCCATGTGCATGTGGCTGGGTTTAGAATTCAGAGCATCAGCAGAGACAGGTGAGGATTAGGGCAGGGTGTTCACAAGATGGATCTGGCCTGAAACTAAAGGGAGGAAGTTTATCCTGACAGTTTCAATTCAGAACTATTCCTACTAAAAGTCACTTTTTTTGGGGGGGAAGTACCTTACATATTCTTGGACCAGGCTCTGTCATGATTGTTTTACCAACGAGTCTTTATGAAGAGATTTATCTAAGAAATGTTTGTGTTCACACAGAACTTTATTTTTTGTATTCTTTCCCCCACTTTTTTCTGTGCTCTCTGCTCTCCTCAGCATGAGCATTCAGGACCTTCACATTGTGCGTGTTTCTAAACTTTTGCTATATTGAACTAAATCAGTGGTACTATTTTTGCATGCTTGGAACTAAGTGTTTGCTGAATTCCATCTTTGCTTGCTAAGAATCTTAGAATGAAGTACTTAATTAAATGTGTGAAAAATAAATTGCTAAACTTCATCACTGACCGATAGTGTTTACTGTGAAATGAGACACAGCAAGAGCAAACAAGTGAAATTATAATTATGATGTACAGTCACTTGCATTTCAGTGGGCACGATTGTCCACACACAATTTTAAAACTTTGACTATACCAGATGGTAAAAGATCTCAGTGAGTGTATTTGTATCTGTATGAAGGATTGCAAGGTGAAATGGCATATTCTCTCTGTGAAGAAGAATAAGCCACAGTGACATGAGAAGGCTTTTCATTTTTAAAGTATTCCCACACCAGGACTTACATTTGTGTGTTATTTTACCAAAAGTTATTGTAAGAATTCATACCTTTAGATCAGGACATGATAGTTCATTAAAAAAAAAAAAAAAAAAAGATTTTTAGGACTAGCAGCTGAGTTTTGCACTCTGCAAGAAAGTATTGCAAGGCTCCATCACCTTTAGTGCACCAGCCTTTGCTGGCCTCTTGCACTGAGGTCAAATTAATAGGGAAAGGATTTTTCCCAAGTGTTTGCAGATGATGTGCCAGTAACATGTAGGACTGAAACTGCATGTGAGGTATGAAGAAAAGAAGGATGTGTTTTTAGAAGATGACCTGACACACTTGTAAAAACTGAGGAACTTGCCAATTACAGATTTTATTTTTTCCTGTGAAAATCTAAGATGTTTAGACTCAAATAAAAGCTGTTATGTCCTACCCAGTTAAATGTGCTGTTTGCCAGTAAGGCCATTGTAATGAAATCAAAAATAAAAATAAATCTCAAAGCTGCAAAAGAAGTCCCATTTCCTCCAGGAGCTCAATCTAGAGACCACTGACAAAAGAGATAGCTTATTCTGCAGCCAAAGAGCTGGAAAGATGCAGTCTATCCCTTTCATTCTTATGGGAATTCCTAATTTGTATTTGCCATTTGGCAATTATTTTTTTGCTGCATTTGATCAGGGACTGTGACACCTGAGCATGTCTCTCTGCTCTGAGTCAGGCTATGAGTGAATCTGAATAAGTAGCTCCTTGAAATAAGCATTATTGTGGTACTCCTTAGTCCCTGTGAGACACATCTGCAAAGTTTCAGGGTGCAAATAAACTGTTCATCAAGATAACTTCTCAACTCTAGGAAAAAACCCAATCTTTTGTGGATGATTTTGAGCCACTTTTATAGAACTAGAGAAGGGTCTGAGTGGAAATGTTTAGGGAAGTAATTTGAACATTATTTACAAAGTTTCACTGCCAAGATGTGCTAATATTGTATAGTTTAGTTACAGCTAATATTGTATAGTTTAGTTACAGCTAATATTGTATAGTTTAGTTATAGCTTATCACCTGTCTTTGTTCTTCCAGGCTTTTAAGACCAATGATGGCTACATCGTGGTGGGAGCTGGCAATGACCATCAGTTTGTCACTGTGTGCAAGGTGTGTTAGGCAAGAAACGTGCTAGAGTTTCCATTCTGACTAGGAAAATGAAGATGCTGATTGTCTTTTATTTTGCTTTTTTGTTTGTTTTTTTGTCCTGTTTATTTCTTTTTTGGTATGAAAATAAGTGGTGAGTATAAATTATACCCCTGCAGTTCTGGCTGACCATTTAGGGGTCTCTTATG
Organism: Xenops minutus; assembly: GCA_035221455.1. Lineage (NCBI taxonomy): Eukaryota > Metazoa > Chordata > Aves > Passeriformes > Furnariidae > Xenops > Xenops minutus. Next base: position 49,807,518 of record JAWWEE010000074.1, read on the forward strand.
GGTTTTGTGTTTTGCCCCTGAATTCAGAACACCCCAGTTCCAAAACTTCTGAGTGCTGTGCCCCTTTTGAAGTCTGTGCACATCTAATTAGCTTAAAAAAAATGAACAACCTAATGACCTTCATGAGTCACAGCAGTGCCTTTTCCAGGAAGAATTGTGGCACTGTTTCTCCATAAAACACACGGTAGGCACAGGTATTAACAAAGCAAAGCTGGGGGGGTGGATTGTTCTTGTGTGGCTTTAGTCACTGGTCCTTTGCAACACTGCTGTGTGCTGGTCTGTGCTCGCAGAGAAACTTGTGGACTTCTTAGAAAAGAAATGTTGCAGGACCATGGGTTGACTCTGGAGTGGTGCAGATATGGTGTTGAAGAACAAATCTTCAAATAAGAAAGAAATTGTTCTAAATAAAATGTATTATCAACAGTCCAAATGAAAGACCCCAACATGTAAGCTGGGACAAGGGGAGTTTTGCATGTAGCATTTTAAAAAATGGCACAGTACCCTTTAGAGGTGTGCTCTGTGCTGAATCAAAGGTGATTTGGAACTTAAAACACTGTGAAGAGGGAGAGCCAATAAAGGAAAGACCTTTATTACAGGAAGGCCTGCAACACCCTATAGTGAATACAGAGACCACTAATTCAAACATTGGAATGGCTGTTAGAGAATCTTTCTGAGATGAGCTGGTGCTAAAAATACAGGCTGTGTGGAAGCTGTGGCTCTGAAGACACACACTCCAGAGATGGAACAGCTGGCTCAAGCTGTAAACAATTGCAAACATTCTGCTTCAACTGTATCTTTTCAGGCAAGCAGAAGGAAAAACCTGGAATAATTCACTGGGATATTTTCAAAATCGATGACAACGAACTGTAGCTTTTTTGGGGGACTTGGATAGTTGCAGAGAAACTTTGTAAGGCTGCTGGCTGGAGTGCATTTCACTGTGGTCAAGGGTTACAGCAGCACATCCTGACCTGTGCCTGCTTCAGTCTCAATAGGAAATGCTGAAGGCTTGGGGGAGCAAAACACAGAGGGCATCAGCTCAGAGTGTGCATCCCAGAGCTGGAACAAGTGCCCAAACAGGGACCAGTTTCACTCCAAATGGTCACCGTGAAGTAAATGACATCGGCAGCGTGATGCTGAAAGATGAATGGTACATTAATGAATAACTCCTCAAGTGTGCATTTGTTAGTCATAAAAAAATTGAAAAGAACATATATAGACCTGCAGCTTTACAACAGATGGACATTAAGTTAAAGCTGAAGTCAGAAACATTAATTAAAACAGCAGAGTGAGCAACTCCATATGATCATTTTTTCATATAACTCATCAAAGGAACCACAGTTTTCTGATTAATTTCTTGGGTTTTTTTAAGCTCTCATAAATAAGTATTCACTAAAATTTACTTTGAACAACCTTGCATGATTTTTTTTTTTCTTCTCAAGCAGTGATTTATAACTCCAAAATAGCAGTATTAAGAAAAGGATATAATTTTAAGGGATACCAACATAAAATCCCAGACAGGAAAATTGAGCTGTTTTCTAAAGCTAAATTGTGATATGTTATGATTTTCATAAACTAGATTGTATAGACACAGAGGGAAAAGAAAATATGCTGCGAATTAAGTATGGATTGAAGATGCTAGCTTGATGTTTTGTGTCACAATGCAGATAAAAATCTGCAGAACAGTTTTGTAACATCATCACTGTTATAGCCTAACTTGGAGATACCTGGGGTTCCATGCTTAGTTTGGTCAGTCTAGGTGACAGCTATGTCAGAGGGGATTATCTGTTTTGAATGTCTCTAAATATCTAAATAGCTCTAAATGTCAAAAGATTTCTAAATATAAATAAATATAGATTCACTTGTAAGGGAAGCCACATCCTTGTGCACTCCAGCACAGTTAGGAGTCAATAAATCATAGTGGCCTTGGGCTAAACCAGCCTCAGAGGAATTAGTAGAATATTATATTTGAGGCAAATATCTGAGGGATTTGCACCAATTTATGTATCATTATGCAGGCATATGGATTCAGGGAGTGACTGGATACATTAATCAAACAGAAATCCAGTCTTGATTACTAAATATATAGAAACCAGCCCCAAGTCAGAGATGCTCTGTCCTAAAGAGCCATGGAGTTTGGGTGCAGATTAGGGAAGTGTCCTATGTGCTGGCTCTGTCCCTACGCCCTTCCCAAGCATCAGCTCAGGCAGAGATAGGATGAGGGACTGGAGGGACTGCAGCTTTGACCCACTGAGTTAATTCTGCTCATTTAAGGCCTAGAGAAAGACATTGGGGCAGGAATGGATAAATGGTGTTGATTGTCCACACAGTTACTTTGTCTAACAAATGCCTCTACAGAATTTAATTCCCTTTATAGTATAATTCACATTGTCTTTATTGTCTTTGCATGTCGTTTAAATTTCTAATGTGGCAGTTACATATGTTTAAGTTTCTAATGTGGGAGTTACATTTAGAAGATAGATTTCTCCTTTCTTAGAGGTCACACCACCAGTTTTCTTTATTAATTCATTTGGAAAAAGTAATAAAAAAACCCCAATGATGTTTGAATAGAAAAAGACTTTTTTTGTTTTGTTTTGGGGTTTGTTTGTTTGTTTTTGTTTTGGTTCTTTTTGGCAGGGATTACTGAAGTGGAAAGAAATAGTCTTAGACACAGCTTTTCTCAGTGTAGCATATGAGGTACAGATATAGTTCTGTGACATATAACTTAGTGCAGGATAATCCCACACATCTCTCCAACCTCATGGGAATAACATACAAATTTTTTAGTGTTCTGTAATAAGAATTTCTTTTACCTAATCATGAAGATTTGGATCTTCAGTTTAATTTCTGTCTTGTTCTTTACTTGTTATGTAATATTAACCAGGAGGCATTAAAAGCAATTTGCTTTTTAATTTCTTTATCTATATTAAAAGATTACTGAGAAATATTGGTAATTGGAAATCAGTGACCTTTTCTTTTTTTAAATCAGTAGTTTATTTTGTTAGGTATGTAAATATCTCCTACTGAGCACATTTTTTACTTATTATCTTTATTTTCACTCAGATCCTGAATTTGCCTGAAGTTAGTAAAGATTCCAGATACAAAACTAATACACTCAGAGTCCAGAACAGAAAAGAACTTATTGACATATTGTCAGCCCGGTAAGTTAAGGGAAGAAATTATATTTAATCTGCTAATGCAAACAGTCAGGTATAACGAGCTCTCATCATGTGAAAATTCTATCTTAGTCTTTTGAGATACTCTAGTTTTTAAAATAAATACTGAGAAATAATAAATAAATACTGATGTTAAATATCCTGCCTTTTGCACACAGACTGCCATGGGGACTAATAAGAAGCTGGACCACAGATTTAAGTTTTCAGAAACCATTTTAACTTCTTTTTAACATTAACTTCAATTTTAGTGAAACAATTAGTGCTTTCTGCTTCCTGGATGAATGTAGCTCCTGGAAAAAAAAATAAAAATGCTGAAGCACCCTGTGCTTTTGCTGTGACTGGGATTTTAAAGTTTTCACTGACTGTTGCTGTATCCAAGGGAGTTCCACTTGCTGCTGGTTCTGTATTGTGGCACTCTGTGCCCCAGATTCTCCCTGGGGCATTCCTCTGGAAATCAAAAGGATGTGTGTTTAGTTTTCTATCTGGGAATCATCCTATTAAATACTTTAATTAAAGTTTTATTAAGAGGAAGCTTGGGAAGCCTTTATTTGAGAGATTCAAACAGCTCAGTTATCTTCCTCCTCCTGTTTGAGAAGCCCCTGTTTCTGTGGAGTGGTCTTCTGTTTAACAAAGAAGATGATAAATTTAGGTGATGGAAGGAAAATCTGATCTGTGTAAACCTTCCCCAAAGTGGCTTCAGCAGCACTTTGTAATTTGGGGGATGAGCAGAAGAGACAATATATACATCTGCAGTGGGCAATGATTCAAGAAAAGCCACACTGTCCTTTTGACACTTGGCCTGTATCAGACTTTGTCCACAAATGCATAGCAGGTATCATTCAGACACTTTTTTGGGGTGGAGGGAGGTTTGGAACATTAAGTCAGGTGTCTTCTCTTTTAATTTCATCCAAGAAAAGAGTTTCAGTGGCTCATCCACTCCCTCTCCCCGGGCCACCAACCCCACACAGTTTTGGGGTATTGAGGCCCAGGATCATCTGCCATTAATGACTGTAGGGACAAGGATTTTACCTCAAATTAACAAATGGATTGTGATACCACAGATGAATCCACTCTCACTCTAAGTTTTGAGCCCCTGAAAGGCCATAATTTATCTTTTGACCTCTTTCATTCTTGAAGCTTAGTCTTAGTTTCAAAGTTGGTCCATGGTGGGTTATCCCTTGGAGTTCATTTAGTGTGGCATTTATCTGCTGTTTTGCCATCCAGAGATCACTTATTTAATAGCTTGTTGCTTCTGGTTAATTTTGAATGAAGGGTTGTTTTTTTTTTCCTATGGGCAATACCTGGGTAAGAAGATAAAGTTCAAGCAACAACTGTTATTTGAATGAATTGCCAGAATTTCAATTTGGTTTTATATCTGTAGCTATTAGTTAATCACATTACCTCATTGCTCTTTCAAGTACTGCTATATTTCTTTTGTATTTTTTTATTCAGAGCTTATATTCTGTTTAATTAATATCATTTAGGCTGAATTTCTGCATATTCTATGCAAGTGTGTGAATGTATACACACTTTTGGAGTAGACATTTCCAAACTCTTCTGTTATTTCATATTATTGTGAACTCATCTGGCATTGAGCTGTAAAACACCAGCTGTAGCAAACACCTTAAGCATTCTAATGGAAGTTGAAGATGTTTCCATACACATTCCATGGTAACTCTGCTTTTATTCACTAATGCACACTTTCTTATAAGATTATATGTGGTTTATTTTTGAAGTTACTTAGAGAATTACATGAATAGTTTCTCAGTGCTGAAAAATGTCAACCCCTGAGAAATGAAGGGAAATGACAAAATAGTAATGACAGAATTTCACTGAAAGATACCTTAATTTAATCACTGATTGCTTGATAGTATTACAGCTTCCAGCACATGGAAAATAGAGCCCCGAGGTGCATTACTTGGAAAGAAACACCTGCAGCCCCTGCCATTCCCTCACTTTTGTCCCCAAACTCTTCTGCTGCCATTTTCAGTTTATACATCCTGCCTTTTCCACCAAGTCACTGGTATTTTAAGCCCTATTCTTGTGCTAGATACTCAATACTCTGCAGTTGCTTTCCTATAGCATTGCTGTTGCACAGTAGATATATTCATACCTTTATTTCCAAGTTATTAATGCTGCTCTAGCCTTGCCACCAGAGCCTAGAGAAGGGGTCCATTCACCTGTCCAGTCTGTCCCCTTCCTCTTATCCCTTTTGAACTATTTCCAGAGCCATGATTTACCTTTTCTTGTCTGTTTTTTCTTAATTTTCAAAACGATCCACCTGCAATTTATTTCTAACTTCTGAACGCTTAGTAAGTGCAGAAAGAAAGATTCTTAAGAAATTTATATTTATATAGGAATGGAAGATGTTCAAACTTACTCAAAGGGTCAGTAGCCCCCTGAAGTCTTGGGCATTGAATTCGCTGCATGTGTGGAGCTGAAATTTTTGAAAGCATCTGAACTCTGAATTCCAAGGAGACAGTTTGTGGCTTTCATTTGCTGGGGTAAATATTGAGCAACTAAGACTCTTTGGTCACAGTTTTATCCTAGATGTGTGCACAAAGGAAACATTGGGACAACTGGTCATTGTTAAGGAATGCTGTTTTTTTGGGTTTGTTTTTAATTCTTGGGAATTCTTGACTCAAGTGACCCCTAATTTAGACCAATAATTCTACTCTCCACCTTGATGACCGTGCCAGATTTCAAGGCAGTTAGATCACCATGGGGATTATACAGTACTTAGAAGAAACTGATCTTTAAACAGAAGGCTTGTCAGAAAGGTGTGAAATGACCGATTCATCGCAGTCACATGTCCTGAACCGAGTGAGAACACAAGATGGAGATGAACATGGCTTGAGAAATATGTGCAGTTTAAAACAACAGGCTCTGAGGGGTGGGAATTGCTCCATTCATTTCAGGAAGAGTTTTTTTCATCCTTCCTCTTGTCTGACAGAAATGAAGAGTGAAGCACACCTGTCCTTCCCTCTCCCATCCAGCTTGCTTGTTGTACACATCTCAGCTCCCTTTGTAGGGTACAGGTGAAAGAGAGAAGTGGGGAGCGGGTAGGGGAGAATAAATGCACATGTGTGCAGAGATTGTCAGCTCTCAGGAAGAGGGACTGGAAGGCAGAGCAGTGTGAAGGGGTGTGCTGCTTCTGGGAGAGCCAGCTCTCACCTTGGAACAAGAGGAGGGAATTACAGAAACCAGTCCCAGCCATCCTGACAGGTGAAGTGCTTTTCAGTTCCACATTCAGTGGGAAAATGTATAAAATGCTGCAAGGACAACTGGTTCATAGGGTATTCAAAGGGAGGAAGAAATACACCTATGGGGTATTTTGTACTGGCTTTGCTACTGGTGGTGGTGTCCCTTTTCCACCTCTGTTCCTCTCCCTCCTTTGCTGGATTTTTTCCTGTTCCCATAATTTTCCTCCACTTCCTACAGGCCCCCCTGTCCCTCCAGGGTCTTATTTCCCCTTTCTCCTCCTGCTGCTGACATTTGCACACCTACTGTTTGCTTTAAAACAAAAAAAGGGGATGTTTCAATGCCTTCTTTATCTTCCTCTTTATTTAGGTTACATTTTCCTGAAATGACAAGAAGGCAGAGCTCTGACAAAAGCAAATTGCCTCTGCTTTTCTTTCTCGTGCTTGTGCCAAGAGTCAATTTGAAACGACCCTACCTGGGTGGAGGTCAGGTTCAATGGCTACCACAGGGGCCCCTGGGACTCACAGCTCATGTGAGAAGTGACAGACTACAGAGCACTCTGTGTTTTATGTTTCCAGTGGAAACCTCTGCTTTGGGAGTTAGACGTGCATCTATCGAGGAGAACCATGTTTTAATTGTTGCTCTATTCCCCCTCCACCTTCCTTCCACTTTTGCCTTTGTTTCCACTAGAACAGAATAGTGCGAGGCACAATGCAGATTATTTTTTATGTGTGTGTATATACATACACATGTCAAGACACACTTACATAGTGTACACATGAAATCTGAGATGCATCTGTGCAAAAACGAGTATAATACCAGTCTTAAGAGAAGCTGCTAAGAGAGGGGGTTTAATCTGCTGACCTTCTTCACATTCCTGCAGAGTTTGAACATTAATCCCACCCTGCACCTCAGCAATGCAGACACATTTTAAGACAGGGCTGCTGAAAGTGTGCTCCAGGGTGCTTTGGGCAATTAACCTGTGGTTGGAACAGGGCGCATAGGGGTGCAGGAGTTCCAGGGGCAAGGGGAATAGCAGACATGCCCTCAGCCTTTAAAGTCAAGCTCCTCACATAAAGAAGAACATATAAATTCAGCACGATTAGTGCTCCTGCAGCTCTAACTAAATTCTTGTAGACTCAGAAGTGTCAGGACTGGAAGCGAATCAGAGCGGAACCTCTCTTCGTAGCACTTGCCTTTTAAAGCCCTTACCCCTGCCTGTGCACCACAGCTGCATGGTGTGTGTGTGTAAGAGTGAGGGGAAAAGGAAAGAGCAGGGAGGAAGCACAGGGGAACCTGATCCCCAGTGAGTGGGGCTGGTGCTGAATTGTTTCCACCCAGTAAGAGAAGAGGAGGGCACCGAAGGGGGAAAGTGTATTGTGAGATGTTTAATTCTCCTGATGAGAAGCATTGTTAAATTCACACTTGGTGAGACACACCCAGTGTCTGTAAACCTCCTTCCTATCCCCCACCATTTCCTTTTGCAACCCAAGAGCCTTGCAGAGCGAAGTGCCTGTTGAGAGCGTTCCAGAAAGGGGTGCCTGGTGTTGACAGCCCCAGCAGGGCAGGTGTCTGAAGGCTGCCAGGTGATTGAGCCCAGGGTGGCACAGCTGGCAAGGGTTACCCACTCATGTCCCTCCCCCAGGGCACAGGTGGCTGAGCTGAGTGACCATGGGCTGCCAGGTGGCCACAGTTTGCTTTAAAAGGCTTTGGGGGGAGTTGCCACCAGCTTTAGTTTGGTTTCTACGTATCCAAAATGTCTCAAGCATCGGATTTTCGGGCCGGGTAAGCTGATGTGTGTTTTCTATGGGGTTTCTTTTTGCTATTTAATGAACTTCTAAGTGTTTTCATACACGGATGAAGCTCAAGGTCCTTCCTGAAAAGGGAATGCTGTGTCTTTTCTGATGACATACCTTACTAGCTATGAGGCTGCTGAAATCAAGGGAGGTCTTTGAATTGATTTTAAATGAACTTTTTGACCTGACTCTTGTTAATTCTTGAATCCTGTGGAGGAGTTAAAAGAAGAACAGCAACAAAATCAATACAGCTTTCCATTGTTGTCAATGTGCTTTTACTGGTATGTGTTTACCTGCTTCTTTTGTTATTACTGTAGAAGTTACAGTCCTTTTGGGTGCTTGAGTAAAAGAGAGGAAGGCTTGGGAAAAGTGGTGTGTTTCTAATGTGTGTAGGTTGGCATTATCTGAATATGAAAAACAATAGGTCTGGAACGTGCTGGATTAAATACTCAGGAGCCATAAGAAATAATTTTTACAAGTTTTTTGTCTCTCAGTTGTGCGCTATCACTTAAGGATCATATATGGTTTTAAAGCAGCATGCAAAAGCAATATGAATGTCGATTCATTTCTAGCACAAATTTAGTAAATGAAAGCAAAGGTTTGTTAAGAGTTCTATTAATAGTTCTATTAAAGTGGTAATAATATTTATAGTATGCAGAAATATCAAAGAAGTTTCAGGGCGGATTTGTGGTACCTGCAAATATCTGGACAGTAGTTTTTGTAGTTACCACACGTAATCTACAATATGTGACATCTCTTAAAGTAGCTGAAATATCCTTCAGTGCAATCACGTTGATTCCAAATATTTGAATATGTTGTCTGTTGTGGTTTGCCAAGTGATTCATCAGTAACCGAGAGGAGACTAGACACTGACAGATATATTTACAGACTATTGAGTAAATACTATAGTATTAATTTTATATTGACTGTACACTAAGGGAGAGTGAGCCATTCTTTGAATTTTCCAAATAATTGTTTTTCTATGATTTGTATTTGGTGTAGTGTCTTCCATAAATGTTACTGTGAGGAACTGTACCAACTCTTCCTCATTTAATTACCTTTACAGTGATGCTTAGTAGTGAAGAGAAAACATACTGTAGGTATTTGAAAGTAAAGAGAGAGTGGAGAGAACAAACTGAAGTAAAAGCTATAATGGAAACTTGGGTTGTGCTGGAAAACACAGGAATGCCATTGTGGACTTGAGCAGGCACAGAGGAGCTTTTTGTGACTGACCACATGTAAAAAGCTGCTCCTAATCCTCGACGTGGCTGTTCCATCTGCATTTGGTGGCTGTCCAAATTACTTCTCTGAATTAATTGCCATAAGTTTCCTATAGAAAAGAGCAGTATTTTGCTTTAGTAGTTCTTCTAAACTTACTTTGTTGGGAATTGGATGGTTTTATCCATTAGGGAAACGTGGTTGCCCTTCCACTTAGGAGATAGCAAGGATTGAAGGTTTCCTAGGAAACATGGAAAATTGAATGTAGGCAAGGAGTATGCACAAAGTAGATTCATTCAATCCTCAGAAGTCTTCATTTCATTGAAAAACAGCATATTGCAAAAAAAAGAAGCTTTACATTAATAATTATCAGGATGAGAAACTTTTAATAGCACTTAGGTGTGTTTTTAACTCATTAAAGCAATTTCATCCAACTTGCACAAGTCAAGCAGACATTCTCTTTGTGTTTTGCACTTAATGATCCATTTTTCCTTTTTTTTCATTAGAATTTATTAGAAAGCAGAAGGGGATATACATCTTGCTTTTTAAGAGGCAAAACCACACTTGTGGCTTGTGTAAGAAAACAAGGTGTAAACTGCTTTTCTCTTATATTTAATTTTTTCCTTTTTGGAGAATTTTTTTTAATATTCTGCTGTAATGTTTTTAATGAATGTGCTGAGTGTATAGTTTAAATTTAGGTATTTTCATTTAATGATGTCTGCTAGATTTGCTAATTGAAGAAAAATATATTTAGTTGGACTTCTTCCAATGAAATAACATTTCAATTAGTTCAGCTCATGCTACACTTTTTATTCTTATAATATTTTTAAGCATGAAATGTATTTCACATTAAATGTTTCAGAATCTGATGTCTCATTTCAATACTGCAACTTCAGTATCTCCATGAGTGTTGTGTAATTCAGTGCAGAGGAGGCTTAGAGTCCTGCTTAAAATGCAAATGAGACATCATGGGGACTCTTAGCAATTAATGAAGTAAACCTTAGTTCAGGCTTTGCAGTAAATGTCCTAGCAAGGGTTTGTTCTCCATTGGGATACGTATCTTATTTTTCAGAAAGAGCCTGCATTCAAGCTTCATAGCACAAACTAATCTGGGAAAAATCAATGTTTTTGAGCTTCTGAAACACTGGTAATACTTGCAGAGAGCTAAGCTACAGGTTTAAAACATTAAGACATTTCTACAAATAAATGGGAAGTAATTTAAGTGATGTTTATGTGATTGTATCTATAGTGTACAGAGCATTTTATAGGAGAAAGGGACTTCTCTGAAAATATATGGGGTGTGAATGAGAGGGTTGAGCTCTCCTGCAGTCACTGAGTGTTATTGAGGTGAAGATTCTTTGGCAAGGGTTGTGCTTCAGAGCTCAGGTGCTGCACAGTCCTTTGACTAGCTCAGCTTTGGAAGATGTACCACTGGTCAGCCTTACATGTGTTTCCATTATTTGTGTATGTAGATATATAGAAAGACTGAAAGACTGTGGGTGAGACTGAGTTTTTTAGTTAAGAAAAAGAAATTATACACTGAGTAGGATATTCATAAAAACAATGTCAAAGCATAGAAATACATTTAAAATTAAGTGTTAAGAAGAAAAGGATTGACCAGACCTTCTAAATTCCCGTTCAGAGAGCTTTCATTGTCAGGAGAGAATGTCAGTCTTTTACTTCTTTTGGCAGTTTTTGTTGAAAGTTCTCTTGATGTTTTAGAGTGCTGAGCATTTATTAATGGACATCTAGCAACCTAAACATCAACCTTTCACTGTTAGCAAAGTTTATGGTATTTATTTGTGTAAGTACTGTCAACAGTTGTATTTAGTTGGGGGAACGATACAGATTTGCAGGTTGGCAAAACAAAATAAAAAAAAATCAAAGTGATGTCAGCTGTACAAGCTGCAAAAGAGAAGTAAAAAGTGATTTATTTTTATTTTATCCCTATCTTATCTTTTATCAGGTTTTGAAACAGTATTTCTTCCTTAATGATGTACAACAGATGATCCAATATATAAAACACAGTTGAATGAACAAAATAGTTGCATGCTGTTGCTCTCCAAATCTGAATACTAGACCTTTATTGGCAGTAGGGATATTCTGTTTTGGTTTTAAACAGTTTGCTTAACAATATGCTCTTAGCTGCCTCTTTTTAACACAAATAAAGAAAGCTATTCTACCTCAGGGTTAGATCAAGAGCAAATGTTGTGTTGAGGATGATAGAATGTGGGATTTTACTTCTTTCCTTGAGTTTAAACCTTTTAGAAATTATTTCCTGCCATCATTAAATAAATTAATGAGTAAGGTGAAGAAAAATGCTAGTTCTGTTCAAAAGAGATACTTTTAAGAACAGACAGTCTATAGTTTTCTATAAAATTGGGATTTTTTTTTTAATTTGCCTGTTACATCGGAAGGAAGAATCTAAGCACAAGCCAAAATTGCAGAAATTAATATAGAATCATAGAACTTTTGCTCAGCATATACATACATTCCCAACTCCACTGCATATTGAGTCACTCATAATGATGTTACTGAAGAAGAATGCATGTCTTGAAAAATGTTCAAATTCACCATGACATCAGGAAGTAGCATACTGACTATGCACGTGTGTATTATAGGCACTCCCATTTTTCAGGCTAACCTCTAAATGCAAAAGTTATTTGCTTTTTTTAACCTCGGGAAGGTATTTACAAACCCTTTCTTAAAAAGAAGTACAGGGCCATAACATAGCAGGACTTATTAGTGACAGAACAAGTGAATGCTGATACATATACTAAGAATTACAATAATTTCTTAGTGATGACCTTCAGCACCATGGTTATGAAGTCTAAGATTCTTCTTGCAGGTGTCCTGTGCTTTGTTAGAAAGGAGCTTGTGGAATTTGAGGTGTCAGAAAAAACAGTAGCTGAACAGAGCTGTGAGTTTATAACTTAGGGGAGTCTGAGGGCCACGAGTTCTGAGCATCTCAGTTGCCAGCAGGAAACAGCCTGGCTCTGTATAAACAGCACCAGCAACTGATGGCAAACAGCTTGTCATGGGAATCATAGTTACTTTGTGCAGTAGTTTGAGCCCCAAACCTTAATAATAGAAGGCTCTGAGTAACAAGAATATATGGATTATGAGAATTGTTGCCAAAGAGAGTACTGAAGGGAAATACAAATTACATTTTGGACTAAAATCACGCTCTGAGTCACTGAGGAAGGAAGGTTCCCTGCCTCTCCAGAGCTGCCTTTTCCCCACAGTGTCCTGTAGTGCACCTGGTTCTAGGTATGGTTAGCAACAGAGAACTAAACTAGATGGACCCTGCATGTGTCCAACAGTGCCGCTCTGCTGATGCCTGACTAATATTTGCCATGAAATCATTTTAATACTCAATGAAGTACATTGCATGTAATGGGACTGTGTAATAATCTTTTTTCATTAGAAGTGATGCTTCATTTTATCATTCATTTTGTCCTTTTAAAACCTTTCATTTTGATTTTTCTTTTTTATTGCTCCTTCCATTTCTACTATTATTTGTTAACTTCAGGAGTAAACCTTCTAGTTCTGAGGAAGAGCCATGCAAAACTTCTGCATTTTGCTATTCATTCAGCTTACAAAATGCATTTGGTATCAGGGTTTATTGCCTAAAAGTTTGGAGAAGTCATTCCTGCAGAGAGAGAACGATGTTAACTGTGAAGCTTGGATCCACACTTGTGCCAAATACTTAATATAATTGTAACTTGCCACCATTGCTAGGGTGGTTTTTTCATTAGTTTAAAATAGAAGTTTGCAAAGTTTGACTTTGTGTTGATTCAGGTTTTTTGTGCTTTTGAGCTTTTTCCTGTCAGAAACTGGGAAGAGATTAGGTTCTTTTGGGTTTTTTGTTTGTTTTGATTTTTTTTCATATAATAGCATGTTAGAAGTAAAGCTGAATGTTACTGACAATGTTCCAAATTACACGTAGGGAACTCCAAACTGGTCAGCTACAGAATACCCGTAATTGAGTGACCCTTATAAAGGTTTCTATTAGTTTAATTTCCATCAGGTCTTTAAATTACACCTGGTATTGCTTCAAGAATGTATTTTCCTCACTAGGCAGATGAGGAAAGAAGTACCTGGTGAAACAGGAGAAATCGAGTGGTGCCACCAGTTATGGAACTGAACGAATGCTTAGAAAGAAATAAGCAAATGAGCTGAGCTTTGCATGTGATACAAGGACAGGGAGGGAGTAAAGTGCTCAACAGGCACAGTGAATATGGGCTGAACTGGATGTCCTTAGGATAGCTTATACAATGAAACAATAAATAAATATGTAATCAGTGTTGTTATCTGACCAAGAATGTGGCTGTTAATCCCGATCTGTGTTTTTGATGGTGCTTTACATCAGCTTTTAATGAGCAGTACTGCATGTTAAACTTGTTCTTGCACTCTGTGTATCTTTTTGTTGTTAAATATGTCCCTAACAGAAAACAAATGTGAAGCACATTAGTGTAATTAAGGAGTGGGGGAAACTCACTGGTCCTCATTTGGAAGTGCTGATGAATTTAGCTTTACATCAGTCTTGGATTGCTTCAGATGATCAGATAGAAATAGAAGGCCATTCAGCAGTGTTCTCCCCCCTGTGTCTTTGGGTTTGCTTTTCTGAAGAACACATGTAGGTACAGTTTTTGTTCTGCTACTCACTCGCTGGGAAGGAATCAGTGGAGAAGTGTATGGAAGGGAGAGAGGGAGGAGACAGATTGTTTAGAATCTGAAAGCACAGTGTTGACACCACATGCTTCTTATTTGCTCTTAGGTTTTTGGAAAAAACAACGATGGAATGGCTGCAGCTCTTTGAAGGCACTGGGGTTCCATATGGCCCCATCAACAACATGCAGCAAGTGTTCTCCGACCCTCAGGTGGGTTCTCACCAAGCCTGTTCTATGTGTTATTACACGGTCTTACAAATGCTGAGTAATGATTGCTTCTTTCTGCCACTCAGACCTGATTTTGGCTACTTTAAAGTGGGATTGGAGTTATGTGGTAGATGGAGTTTAAGCCAGTAATATGGCATAGTAAAAAATAAATATAGATCCTTAAATGAATTGTGTGTCTGTAAACGCAGATTTTGTTGTAATGAATTAAACTATAGGTATTCCATGTCTCCTATAGAGTCTTTCCTGGCTGGTAAAACAGGGAAAGAAACCATAATATGTAATTGCATTTTATCAGATCAATATGCACAGAAGTACCTTTCTGGCTGCCCACAAGTCACTAGTTTGTGGGGTATGGATAACCAGAATCAATACTGTTTGTTAAAAATGGGCAACTCTTTGACTGGAAACAGGAAAAGAGAAGCACAAAAGTCATATGAAGAAAGATCTTAAGCTTTTCCTGGCCTGGTGGTTTCAGTACCTGAAGTGTTTTCATCTATGTATCTATTTTAAATTCTGAATCTTTTACTGAATTACTTCTATGCTTCATTATGAACAGTATTTTTGTTTTTGAATATCTGTAGAGTTACATTATCTGCATATTCCCTGATCCCTCCCCTTCTTCTTACCCTCTGGCTTAGGATGGATTAAAGGGCCCAAAACCAACTGAGTTATAGTGTAAGAGTATTTTGTGGCTGTCCTATGGTGTGATGAATCTCCTCGAAGTTGAACTTTACTAATGAGAGCAGCAAGAAAAATGATTGATTGCTGTCTGCTTTTTTGGTTTTTCTTCCAATTTTGTACATGTCTTTGTCTGCTGTCAGAAGTGTTTGTCAGGATTGTGACTGGAGTCTCTGGGAGATAAACAGGCAAAACAATCCCTATATCGTAAAGGAATATGTTTGTAATAAATATGTTATAAATATTATCATACTCTTTGAGGCATAAACCAATATTTGTTAAGCTACTGCAGGGAAAGAAGGTTTTTCTTCTTCAATAAATACGTTCTTTCTCCTTGAAATGATGTAGTATCATGCTGTAAAGTTTGCATGGGCCAAATTTTTCACTTCATAACTTTCACAGGCATTAAAGTTGAGCTTTGAAGAACATACAGCAAGAGTATTTTACTCAGACTTGGCTCTACTTGGGGCAACATCGGAAAAATAGTCTTTGCTTTTTTTTGATGCTGTGAATTTTAAGAAGTTGAGTGCACTCTGAAAGAGACTTCTTTTTAAAACATTTTAAGTCCTGGCATGGCTGTTACCTCCCAAACTGAAAAAAGGTTAGCTTGGTACCTTGCTTTTGTTGCAATTCACCTAAATGTTATTTTTACACCTATATTATAATTATATGTATGTTATATATATAATTTTTTTGTCAGGTTATTGCTTGGTGTAGTTAGCCCATCCATAAGAGGTATCACAGTGCTTTGCAGTTACACATCACCCTATGGCATGTTTTTTGAAATACTTTCCTGTGTAAAGGGCTGTGCTAATTTCTCTCTTCCTCACAAAACCACTGAAAAGCTTTGTCTCTTTCCTACACTCTTCTCTCTACACTCAGATTTTGTGTTCTTATTACCGTAGGAAATTGAATGTCAATATTTGTGCAATACATGGTATACATTTATTTAATTTCTAGTGCTGTTTGCCTCCTTAAGCATTTTCTCACAGGTATATTCGGTTCAAAGGAAGGAGGAAAAAAAGACTGCAATTCTTTCTTCTTCTTTTAAATATAGAAAACACTTGACATTTTAAGGTATTGCCCTTGTGGAAAGTTGTTTATTTTACATCACTTATATAGAATTAATATAGATAAATATAAAAAGAAAGTTTGAGAGACTATCCAGCAGACAGCAATTTTGAGACAATGTCTAAGACTGGGGAAGAAGTTTAGCAACACTTGAGAGTCTGTAATGTGGGTGTCCTCTGTTCTATAAAATCCCAGTTAGAACAGGGAAGAAACAGCACCCGCCAAAACATACTGTAAGCACAGCAAGATTTGTCATAGACTAGAATATTTTCAGTTGGAAGGGACCTTTTAAAGGCCATCTACTCCAATCACCTTGCAAAGAGCAGGTATATCTTCAACTAATCAGGTTACTTACAGCCCCATCCAGCCTGATGTTGAATGTTCTCAGGGATGGGCTATGTACCACCTCTCTGGCCAACGTATTCTGGTGTTTCTCCACTCTCACTGCAAAATACTTCCCTATGTCTAATCTAAATCGACCCTTCCTCAGTTTGAAATCTCAACCCACTGTCCTATAACAGGCCTTGCTAAAAAGTCTTACAGTCCCCTTTTAAGGCCACAGTAGGGACTCCCCAGTGTCTTCTCTTCTCCAGGTTGAGCAGTCCTAATTCCCTCAGCCTTTCCTCATAGGAGAGGTGCTCCCTCCAGCCATTGTCTTCATGGCCCTCCTCTGGGCTTGCTCCAACAGGTTAATGTCCTTCCTATACTGAGGACCCCAGAGCTGGGCTCTGCTCCCAGTGACATCTCAGGAGAGCAGAGTAGGTGGGGAGAATCACTTCTGACCTGCTGGTTACAAATCCTTTGCAGCCCAGGATATGACTGGCCTTCTGGGCTGCAATCACACACTGCCAGGTCATGTCCAGCCTCTCATCCTCCAGCACCCCCAAGTCCTTCTCTGCAGGGCTGCTCTTGATCTAGTCATCCTCCAGCCTGCATTGATACTGAGGGTTGCCTTGTCCCAGGTGTAGGATTTGACATTGTTGAATCTCATGATGTTCCCCTGGGCCCACTTCTTGAGCTTGTCTGGGTCCCTTGGGATGGCATCCCATCCTTCAGGCATGTCAACTGCACCCCTCAGCTTGGTGTCATCTTGCTGAGGATGCACTCCATCCCTTTGTCACTGGAGCTACTAAATAGCACTGGTCCCAGCAAGGACCCCTGAGGGACACCCACTTGTCACCAGTGCTGTCTCACTGAGCCACTGATCCCTGCCCTGTGGATGGGACTGTCCAACCAGTTCTTCAGCCACCAAACAGCCCAACCATTTTCTTATGTGTAAATCTGAACCCACTCACCAAATATGAGAACTTTGTAATAATTCTTCAGTGCTCCTGTTATAGTATGGTGGGGTTTTAGTCTCAGTTTAGATCAGAAAATATGTTTCTAAGAAAGCTGTCACTTGGCTTGCATTTAATAACCATGTATGCTAACACTGCATAATGACCTGTACCAAGTATGATGTAAAATTGAAGAGTTTATTACAGCTCAGTAATCTGTTCTTCATCACCATTTGCTTTCAACCCTTACAAAGACTCCAGAAAAACATCAAACCCAGTGCTACTTCAATATGGACAAACTCCCATCTACCTCTAATGGATAATGTGTAGGTTTTTCTGGGTGTTACCAGCAGGATTGGATCTGAACAGTTTATTTACTTGGATTTTATTTGCTTCATTTTATTACCACCCTCTTCCTCTTTGGTCTTTGGATTTTGATACCCATAACACCAACACCCATCGTGGTGAGTGCAGCCTTGCAGCAGCAGTGACCAAGGATGTCACCAATTAGGAAAGGGCTCAGCTGTCAGGGATGCTGGGACCAGACAAAGACAGAAATCCTGGGAGGGGGCTGGAATGATGCACGAGATGGCTGGAAGCAAATGTGAGGAAATAGGGGGAAGACAGAGGGGATGACTGAAATGGTCTAATGGAACTCAATTGGCTACAGGTGAGTTGTGTTTTCTAATTTTATTTTAACTAAAGGACCTCAGAACTGTGAAGGCTGAGAGTGGTTTATGTAACTTCTATAAACTGAGATAAAACAACACATTTTTTGATCCCAGGACATTTTGTTAATACCATTAACAGCTTCAATCATGCTCCAAGTGAGCTGCCAAAAAACAGGAAATTTTTTACTAACTTGGAGTGCCAGGTGATACTGTTTTTTCCATGAATGGAGTGAAATGTCCACTTTTCCCACTGATTATAATCTTTTATTCATTTGTGAAGTTAAAATGAATACCACAGGCATTTGTACTGCTAAGGCAATCAGTCTGTGGATAGACATGTGTGTGTATTTGTGGATAAAAAGGCTGAGAGACAGAGGAGATCCACTAGTTAAGGGAACAGTTTCCTTAAAAATGTGTGTGGGAAAAAGGAATGTTTTTAAAAGTTCTTACAAACTCTTAATAGTACAGCATAGACTATTTTAGTGAAAATTTATATCGTCAAGCTTTTTTAGACTATTTTTTAAAATTGTGCTCTTTTAACCAGGCCAAGATAGTGCAAACATTAAAAGAATTCTTAAAACATTTTAAAAGCTTACGAATGACCTCAGAATGGTCCCCTTTAGCATACCCTGGGGAGTACGTGTGTGAAATACAACATGGCTTTAGGCTTTCCAAACAAAACAAACTTAAAAGAGAATACCATTTTTGATAGAAACGATTCACATTCTCCCCAAAGATAAACCAGAACAAGAACAGGTACGCACTGTCCTGCAGCAAGGCGTGCAAGAACCAACCTCTTTGCTGGTTGAGTGAGGAGACCAAAGGTGGCTTCTTTTTGGCCTTTAGAACATTGCTCTCCCCTTTTCTCTCAAAGCAGTTTCTTTCAGCATTCTTACAGTCGTCTTTAATTAAATGGTGGGCATATATAAGAAGCAACAAAACAGCCCAGTAATACGGGCAGCTGAATAAGTGATGTGATGTTTTACCAGCTGAAATCCACCCGTACTGATGAATTTTCCCCCTCTGAATGTTGGCAGCTGGAAATGAAATGAAACCCCCATGCAGTGGTCCTTTCCCCATGCCCTCCCCCAGCAGTTGCAGTCATACCACACAAGTTGAGTCCATCAGGTGTAAGACATCACCCTGCTGCATCACTTCTGAGAAATATGGGGAGGGAAATTTCGGAGCTGAAATATCACAGCTGGCCCCGATTTCAGCTCCTGCCAAACACCTGCAGACTCTAAAAGGATACCATAACAAAACTCCACCCTGTGGCAAGAGGCCATCCTTTAACAACCCTTCCCTGACTTTGCATCACTATAAAAATTAATTTAACATTTTTTACAGAAACCTTAGTCTTCCTGTCCCAGAAGGCCATTACAGTTCCTTTTAGCTGGTTCTCTGAATGTCCCTCAGAAAAAAAGCCACCGTAAATTGGGTATTGAAATATCTGATTGCTGGAAAATATTTGATCTTTTAAGTTTATTATTTGTGGAAACATATGAAGGTGGTGATTTTTTTTTTTTATTAACCTCCAGATTGTCTCTTATTTTGGAAGTAATTTCATTTGAAGGGATCCTGGCAAAAACTTCCTAGCATCTGGTAAAAGCTTCTATGTTCAGTATTGTGAACACACAGAATAGCAAAAGTTATAAAATATGTTGGGTGTTTTTGTTTTGTTTTGGTGGCCTTTTTTTTTTGTTTTAAAGCATAGTCTATGTTTTCATTGCTGGTTTGGTGTTTTATTTAAATTTTGGCTCTTTTTGGATTTTGTGATTTTTATTTTTTTTAAATATGACTCTATTTTAGTTATTTTCCTTGGTTGAAATAGATTTTTGTGCCCTACTAATGGCTGTCCCAAGATGAATGGAATTATATTCTTGTCCATAATACTGCAGGGAGCTTTTTTTACATGTAGAGGTTTCTGCAACTGAAAAGCAGCTGATTGAAGGCCTGAGGTAATAAGATGTGTCTGGAAGTAATTCCTTACAGACAAGAGAGGAATTAAATTTTGCATGTGTCTATTAAATAAGCACTAAAACGGGTTGGAAATCTTATGATGGAATGTTTTTACATTTAAAAATGCCCATTCATTGAAAGTGAAACATCCGGAGGAACGTGTGTGAAATTAAATTGTATTTTGAATCAGAAGTTCAGCTCTATTCCTGCCTGTCTTGCTAAGCTGAAAATGTGCACTGCCTAGCTCTGATTTGGTGTTTCAAGCCAGCTTTTCCCTTCAATTTTTAAATTCTGTGCAGTGAAAAAACTCCACACCACCAACCATACCCAACCCTTTAATTTTGTCAAGAGCAGCTCTTTCATACTAAATTACAAATGTTTTCAAGCTTTTGGTCTGTGGGAAATTTATAAAAGTAGATTCTGTTCTAAAGCTGAAAGGATTAAGAAATGGAACATAGTTTGAAGAAGTGAAATGGAAAATCTCGTTCCAAGACTGTTTGTAGTATGTGATTCTCACATATACACAATTATGCAGGCTTTTTATGTATTAGGGGATAGTTCTATATCCAGATGTTATAGGAAGGGCTCAGAATGAGACATCACTTGTATTTTAGTATGAGGAATATTGTAATAGGAAGTGTGGTTTAAATTTTGGCTGTAGTGAAGTCTGGTCCATTATTGTGCCATGCTTTTGTGTGGCCTGCCCCTCCTACAATAGTAGAGAGCTTATAGTGGAGAAGTCTTGGAACATGCTGGAGTTCTAAATGAAAATGTACATTTATGTTAAAGACAGGGTCTTGTTTGTGCCCACATTTACTGTACAACTATTGTCTATGTAAGGAAAATAATGATAAAGGTGGTAGCTTAACAATTTCTCTTAGGAGGTCTTATTTTTGCTTGCCTTTAACTTTATAGTTGATCTAAAATTTCCAGTGCTGGTTGTCTGCTTGACAAGGACATGGGAGAAACATTTCTGTGAAAATGACCCACTCAGCGGGACAGCAGGGCCTGAATTTTGATTTCTAAAAATGTTACAATGAAGAAAAACACCACCCACATGAGAAAACTCACAACAACTTTCTTTGTTGGTAGAAGAACCTCCAATTGATACACATTGTGGTATTTTCAAATCTCTGCTGTACCCTCTTCCTGCAGCATGCAGGATAGATTTGACTGATAAGTGGGAGGGCATTTAGTCTGCCCTGTGAACCACGTTTTTGGCTGTCAAATTCTTGGGTCATTTGATTCAGAGTAGGAAAAGCAGTGAAAGAGGTAAGAAGATGCAGAAATTTTCACAGAAGCTGAATGCCTGAGAGGGATCTCTTCCTGCCTCTGCCACACAGTTCCCACATGGTTTAGGGTAAGTCACTTCCATCAAAACATGGAAAGGTGGTCATTGCAACAGGGAAAGGTGGTCATTGCACTTGTGAGTTCTCATGGATGTTAATGGAACTGTTTAAGCCATTATTTGAGCACTTAAAAATGTAATATTGTTGAAGTAGCTGAGAAACCTAACATAGTGGTTTTATCCTGAATCTTCCCTATATTTTGGTTTCTCAGCCATGACATTAGGACTCTTTAGAAGCAGTGTTGTAAAGATGCAGTAGTTAGCTTCTGGAAAGTATATCTTCTAATGTGAGAGCACCAGAGAATTTGGGAAATTAACTTTTCTTATCATGTGATTTGAGTGGTGCATGTTAAAATTATGAGAAATAAACCCACTTTTGAATATTTTTAGTGAATGAGGAAGGAGCCTGACAGGAAAGAAGTCAAGCATGCACTTAGATTGCACTGTTTTTCTCTTGTGCAAGCAAGGCAATGATGCCTAATGGCAGCATTTTTACAATTCTCTTTTAATTCCTTTTAAGTGAGTAGGTATGTAAGAGGTATGTCTTTAGCTAATCCTGTTTGCACCAAGAAAAAATGGACCTAGGCATTTGTTGGTGATGAAGAATACCAAGTTCTCAATGACAAGTTGTCATACAATACTTGATGGTGTTTAAAAATGACATTGCAGTCCTGGCTGTTGAAAGGCATGAAGACTCACCCAACCTTTCTAGGCATTTCCTTCTAGAAGGAGACATGTCAAAAATTCCACACTCAGGTACCTGAAGCAAAGAGAGCCTGTTTTTGAAACCTCATAGTCTTATTGTCGGGGTCTATAACACACACCCCTGTGCCTCAGAGCCTTGGATTAGTTTCTGTGCTTGCAGGAGTTCCACTCTGGTTCCCTGATCTCACAGCTCATCAAAGGGGCATCGGGTGGTTTCAAGGAATTTGTATTTGGCCTCTCTCTCTGCGAGAGGATGTGCAGGATAAGGCCATCAAAGTTTAGGAGATGATGTGCAAGTTCTGAGAAATCCCTCCCCGAGCATGAGCCCAGCTCTTCTTTCTGTTTGTATAAACCGTGAGGTCAAATTAGTTTTCAATTAACCCAATTGTTGCATTTATCTAAAGTTTGAGTGTTCAGTTACATGTATGGGAAGGAGGGAAATATGTCTCTTAGCATGAAGAGAGTTTATGTGCTAAAGTAATTGATTTCTTAGAATTTTTTATTTATTTTTTTTTTAAATCTGAGGATTGGCTGAATCACTGTCACAAAGAAATGGTGAATTTAAAAAGGTGTTCCTTGCTTTCCTCACAGTATGTAAATTGTGACACTATCCTATGCCTGTTGGCTGCCCAACTGAAATCCAAAAATATAGCAAATCAAGTAAGAAAACACCATTGTTTTAGAATATTTTTCTTAAGTAGTTGTGGCTTCATTTACTAAGCAAATTTATAGTAGAATCAATAATAAACCCTGGGATTTCAGACTGAATTTTAGATGTGCTTCAATATGTAACTTCCTTGAAGGAAGAGCTGCTTTTAATGTTTCTTACTCTATTTTTGTGTTTTCAAAATTAATTGCCACCTGGTTTTCTTGGAGTTCAGATAAATATATTCTGGATATTTTTATTTGTTCTTTTCTCAGAGACTGTAGAGGCCAGGTTTTATCTTTGGTCTTTATCACTTACAAATCGATTTGCCTGTAATCAATGTAAGTACTGTGGTGAGGCTTTGTAGTGTGAGTTAAATTCTGCAGGCATGAAAATACTAATGATCTTCTGGGGAATACATATTTGGTGTCTTGCACTTCCCAGTTTCTCAAGTGCTAGGAGCTACAGATGATGATACTTGTATTCCAGCAAGGGGGAAAATAAAATGGAAAGTCCAACAACAAAAACTATGCAGAAAGTGTTGCAAATCAGGCTGAAGTTAATTTGGTCTTTAAATGCTTTACCTGAGTCTTCAACTTGATTTAAAAATCTTAGCTCAAGCCGTGACTGTGACCCTGCTCTCTCATCCTGACATGACAAGACTTCCCTCACTCTTCAGCCTAAGTTCATCCTGGAGTCCCACTCGCTGCTGAAAAAAAAGGTGATATTTTCAGATGAGGTGCTGACATGCTCATCTTACATTGTAGTTACGCAATAACATTTTAAAAGAATATACTGTGTTAGTTTTATGACTCTTGCTAACAAGGAGGAATATTTGAGCCATGAGACACAAGTATGTAGGCTGAGTAGGTGTGGGTATTTGAAGATCTAGGTTTCCAACCACCACAAAAAGGCAGTAATTAGTCAGGCAAGCTTTCTGTGTCACTGCCATTTTCTTTCTCATCTCTGAGTGGTTTCATGTAGGTTTGGAGTGTGATTCAAGGAGAGGGTTTGTGCAGAAGCAGGAAGTGTTTCCTCACTGTGCGTGGCCAAGAACATCAGCATTGCTTTAAAGGACTCATCCCAAGTCTAAAGCTGCCTGTAGCACTGGGATATCAAAGCACTGGGATATCAATGCTCTGAGCAGTCAGCCACATGTTGAAGTTTTCCTCACGTAATTTCAATTGGCTACTTAGCAACAGTAACATTTAATTCAAGTTTAAATTAACAATTTAAATCAAAAATTGTTGAATTTTGTAGTATATATTCTAAGAGCAAAGCTTCTATTGAGTTGCATATAGACCTTGATTAATATTGTTCTTGATCTGGGATGTTTTTCAAAGCTCTTTTTAAGTTCTGAAAAACAATCTAGGTTTATGGTTAATTAAAAAAAGCCCTAACAAAATGCCAGGTTTTGATCAGGTTTACGGGCACAACTTTTTGTTGACCCAAATAACTTTTAGTTGTTTAGAATGACACCAGAACCACCTCATAGCTCACAGAAGAACATGTATTTATATTTTTTTGTATGCCTGTAATGGCCTATCAAAATAAATGCAAGCTTCACCTCAGAGTGAAGGTAGTATATCAAAGGGGATTGTCCTAAAATAGTTGGTCTCTGTGCCAGGCATCAAGATACAAGCTTGGAGTTGTAGAGAAAGTGTTTAAATCAATTATGTAATAAGAGATTTTGTGACAATCTCCCTCCTCTCCCTGATACCTCTGAAAAATTGTGAAGTCAGAAGAGTCTTTACTGACACAACCTCCCTCCTGCCCCCTCGATTCCTCTGTTATGGCAGTCCCTTGGATTTAAAGGACTTGGGAATCAGCCACTTTTCCCTGGCTTTACTGAGCTGGTTTTGGGTGGTGATGGGTTCATGTTGAGAACTGCAGAGGCAAATTGCACTGTCCATTTTTCCTCTGCCATGTATCTCGGTGCTGAGAAGTGTTGCCAGGGTACAGATGCTTTATTCCTACCACTTCCATGGCACTGCTTTTCATCTTTCTGTACTTTTCCAACTGTTGACTCTTTGTTTCCAAATTTCCCTTGTAGATCTAATATTAAATCTGGAATTTGAGTATTTTCTGGATGTAGGATTTATACACAATTTATCCTATTGTATATTCTAGTGGGGACTTAAGTCCTATTGATGCAGTATTGTGGTATTGCTTCCTCTCCACCCTAAAATGATATATTTGACAAGAGTGAGACTTTACATGGTGAGCCCTTATTGATTGTAATAACTTGTTGGATTTTTCTCTTATTATCAGGGTGTAAGAACGTACATTTAATAGGAATGTATACTTGAGGATTTTATAAGCCATGTGTTTTGGAACACAGAATATGTTTGTAATATAGACTGATTTTTTTTTTTCTTTAATTGCCTTTTTTCTGGCTTAAGCCCTAACTCTGCTAAAAGTAGTGTCAGTTAAAACTCTGAGTTATTGAAAGAAGGTGACATTCAGTGTCTCCACAGTGAGATTTCAAAATATTTGGAAATTTTGGTAACATGCTTTCATGTCTTTATCCTCTGAATATGTCCTTTTAGAATGCAGAAAAACTGAAAATGATTCTAGGCCAAACAGCTATTGTAATTGAAATTAAAGGCACAGCAAGAGCAGGGCAATTGCTAATCAAGTGGATATCTGACTCTGTCCTTCATTAGGAGCAGGCTTATAAAAGTAAAAGGAAATTATGGTTTCTTTTGACATGTTTGCTATTGTACAAGACTTTTCAATCCAAGCATTTTTCCTATTTTAGGGCAAAATACAAACACATTCACTCTCACTGTGTATATTTTACTTCACTTTTTACATGAGTGATGGAAAAATAAACATGAAATGAAAGCATGTGGAGATAGTTTATATATTTACAAGTCATCTAGGAGAGGGTGTAGAAAGAAGTGTTACTGTCATTTCATGATACAAAGTACTTTTTCAAACTTCTTGGCTGTTTTAAGCGAATTTTTGGTTTGAACATACCAAATTCTGGGGATACAAGCCCTTCAGCTGCTTCAAAAGGAAAACCAGATGGACTCATTACACTGTGGTTGTGCTCTCTCTGTGGTTATTACCTTTGCATCAGTTTGACCTGTGTCAAATCAAAGGAGCAAAAACCAGAGATGCAACCTTACCTAATGGAGCAGTCTCAGTGCCCATCAAATAATCTCAGAAGTCAGTGGGGTGATGGCAGGCACTGAAATGAAGTATTTACTTGGATATGAGTATGGTTTGTGTTTGGCTGTGTCCTGAATTGAAAAGGAATATGAAACATCACTGTCCAAGCCCTGTGGATGTCTAAAAGACAATAGAGTTCATTAGATAGGTTTGGTTTGTTAATTCCCTGCTTCCTTTTTTTTTAATGATGAAACTGCCAATAGGTTGGTCAGTCTTTGGGTGGGTAGGAATAAACTGCAACTTGAGTATTGAACATTAGATCACAAATTCATTTATAGAGGCTACTATTTTTTTGGAGGGGTTGTGGAGAATTTGGTGCTAATTACTCAGTCTCGACTTCTTAGCTGGTGCTAACAGAAATAACTAAGCATTCTTAAATAGATTTTAGGTTTTTTAAAATGAAGTATTTTTTCTGGACTTTTGTCAGGAATGTTTTTGTGTACTGCATTTTGTACAGATTTTCCAATCAAATGAGAATAAATGAATGTTATAACCAAGTATAAAATCTGTGCATAGCAATTAAAGGCTTGAAATTTGTGTGTAGTGTAATTAGGAATTGTTTCACCAATTAGACAATAAGAGAACATTGTTTTGTTGCAGAGGAGTCTTGCCTGCTGCTCTGTGTGGCTATTTAGTAAAGCATCACATTTGCCTGAAGTTCTGAGTCAAAAATTACATGTAGAATACATCCCAGCTTGATTTGTCTGGGCTAGGAATGATGAAAGAGAACAAAGCTAATGTCCAACTTGTTCTTGCTTAGCAAAGCTCCATCTTCTTCTCCATGCTTAGCAGGCAAGTTATGATCTCCTCCAAGATACCGTGTCCCAAATTGCAGTTTCCTGTTCAGTTTTAGCATTTGCTCAGAGCCTCCCAAGAGGTTCCAGAAGGCAGTAGGGGTATGCATGGGGAGGTTGCTGTAGCTGACTGTGGCCATCACGTTTGCTCTCTTGGTGGCCCCACATTCAGTGGGTTCACTCAAATGCTGGAGGTCCCCCTTCCCACTCCCCTGTGTTGGGGTCATTGCAGCTCTTCCCAGGAAAGGAGAAACCTAATTAAATTTACTGACCTGACAATGTTTTCTGTTACCAAAGCAAAGGATTTCCTCTAATGTTTTAGCCTCGTGCCCATATGTGTTTTCCCTAGCAGTGAACTGCTTGACAGATAAACACTGCTTTCCTGAAAAGCTGATGTATGGGCCTGACTCTTGCTCCTGGTAGGAAAACACAGCTTAAAAGCCATTTGGTTGTTGTTTTTTTTTTTTTCTTTTATGCTCTCTGGCTCTGGCTGATGCTTCTTCATGCAACAATTATGCCAAATGGAATGAGGCTGATACCTTTTTTGGTGAATGGTTCACTGGAAGTGTGGTTCTGGAACAGATAAAATTATCTGTAATTTATATCAAATTCGCTGACTAATTTAGAAATATTGTCAAAAGTTTAAACAAAAGTAGTAAGGAGATGATGAAGCATTTATTTATTTATTTAATATACTGTATCCTGGATCAGAAGTGAGATTTGAAGAAGTTCCCTTCACTCACTGGTATAAATGGTGTTTTATCCCTTGTGATTGTGATACAATTAACATGGGATTCTTTTTTTTTCCCATACAGAAAATGATGTCAGTACTGAGGTTAAATTAATCCAAGTCCTTGATTTTTTTTTTGATCCAATGAGCTGCCTACTAAACAAAAAACTTAAGAACTGAAATCTGCAAGTTCCCCACCAGCTACTTTGGGCAGAGGGTCTATCAAAGGGAAGAGGCACATAAATGATGCTTTGTGTCAGTCAGAACATCTCCTGCAGCCCAAACAGGATCTTTTCTTTATGCTGAGGAGGTCTGAGGTTGGCTAACAATTGGCAAACACCCAGCTCTGGTGTTTGGAAACGTCAGGAGTAACTTCATGCCAAATATAAAGTTCATCTTTTTAATTAAATCTTGCTCACTTGTTGCACCAAATATATTCATGAGCATTCTGACTCCATACTCTTTGGAGGATTTATGTAAAATTTTAGATTTTTGATAAAATGTACTTTTAAAACACAATTCTTTAAATGGAAATTTGATTTTCACCTGGAAAACCTCACTTCATAATCCCCCTTTTTTGTATTGTGGAAGTAATATGTGCTTTTGAATCAGTTGACTTTTTTTAATACATTTTTTACAGCTGACTTAAACTCAGTTAAATATTATACATTTGAAAATGCTTTTCTGTGGTTTTTTTTTAAAAGAATTTAAATTGTACTGTTATATACTGCAATAAATTAAGATAAACCTAGTGATGAGTAACAGCAGAAAGCACAACAGGAGAACTTATTTCATTTGTATTCATTTTGAGGCAGCAGGCTCTTCCTAGGTAGGCTGGAGTTGGGCAGTGATTTAAAGCTTCAGCAGCGTGGCTGATTTCACAGCTTCGCACACAGGGGCAAGAGTTGGATGTTATTTTGTGCATTTTTTTTGCTGCAAAACACCTGAGAATCAGGTATTTCTGCAAGGAGTGTTTCATGAGCAGTTCAGCGTGGCAGGGCTTTGCTATATATTTCCTTGTTTCTGAATAGATAAACACCAAGACAGTGTGACTACTCATGCTTTTTTTACCTTGTGCTAGTGTACACTTTGCAGTGTTTGAGAATTTCTGTTTCATTATTGAATTTCATATATTCCTCCCCCATGAAAAGGTTTTTTTTCTTGTACTTTTGGTTCTGTTCTAAGTGCCTGCCTCAGATGGTTTGTCTGTGTTCTGCATGGATGGAAAGCTAGGGGGTGTTGCTGGTTTGCCTTTTTTTCAGATTGGTTTGCTGTGATGCTCATCCATACATGCCTAGTCTTTCTTTCCCTCTGCTGGAAGTGTTGTCTGTTCCTCTTCCTGCTATTCACAAGGCAAATTCTTTGGGCCTTTTTTTTTTTTTAGAGATATATAGGGTTTTTTTAATAGATTTTTCACAAACCCCACAATTTTAATATCTAGATGCATTCAGTCAATTTTCTGATGTAGTGCCTGATACTGTCTTGTTGTCTAGTGTATTTTACTGAGAATTATAAGAATTCTTTGGATCGAGGAATGTTCTTCCCCCATTCATTTACATGCCACAGTTCTCTGCAGCACTGAATACCTAGGAACAATAGCAGCAATGTTAATTACAGGATACACATCAATGCAGAAATGCGTAAATGCCATTATGACATGTACTCTGCTGACCACAACGAAATTATTTGTCCAATTTAGTGAATTTACATATATTTATTAATTGGAAACGTCATTTATTTTCGCAGTGTTGCATGGAACATACAATACAGCATGGCAGTTCAGCCTTTGTATAGCCAATGGCATGTGAAATACTGTCTGTTTCTATGGGGTACATACCAGGGCCAATTAAACTTCTCCTTAATGACTTGGACAGGGAATTGAGTGAACCTCAGCAAGTTTGCAAGTGACACCAAACCAGGGAGAGGAGTTGATATCCTGGAGTGTGGAGCTGCCATTCAGAGAGACCTTCAGAGGTTGGATTTAGGGGCCAGCAGGAACCTCCTGGAGCCTAAGAAGAGCAAATCTGGGGTCCTGCCCCTGAGGCAGAATAGCCCCAAGCACTATAGTCCCTGTTGCACTGAACTGGGAAATGCACCAGAAGGGCATGTTGATATAGTAACAGGCAATGGGCACAGGCTGCTGCAAAGAAAAATTCTGATTAAATGTAAGGCAGAAAAATTTTGCAGTGGTGGTGTGAGTTGGGTTTTAGGTCAGAGGTGCTGTGAAATCTTCATCCTTAGGGACAGTCCATATGAGACTGAACAAGACCCTAAACAGCTTCTGCTCGACCAGAAGACTACCAGAGGTCCCTGATGGTCTGAAGTGTGTACTTTATTATTTTATTATGATTATTTTATTAGGATTGCATTCGTCATTTCAAAGACATGAGTGGTGGCATCTGAGTAGGTGTGAAATCTAAATTGTGTGACCCAGCAAACATTTCTTAATAGAGATTTGTCAGAGTGCAAGCAACAGCCGAAACAGGGAAGGCAGAGGACTGTCAATATTTCAGTAGTTTAGAGCATGTTCAGGCTGAAGTTTCAGCAGGTCTGTTTTTGTTTTCTTCCTTTTAGTGGTATCACTCCTGCCTGTTTCTGCAGTGCATGACTTTTTTACACTAAGAAATTGGATCAGTTTGCCAGCACCTGCAGAATAAGGAGAAAGAGCGATTTCCCTGCCCAGGAGATATGTTTCTAAATAACTCTTTTTAGTCTGAAGGAAAAAAAAAAAAAAAGGAAAAGGAGGGAGGAAGTGATTTTTAGGGTCCACTCTATTAGAAAAAAAGTTAAAGAAAAAAAAAAAGGTGTGTAAAACAGACGGTTTTATTTAAGGCATCCAAAGCTGATAAGGGAAAAAAATGGGGCTGCAACACACAGGCTGCAAATGCAGTTCTCATGATTTAGATCTGGAAGGCTGTACAGTACATCTGTTTAACATCTTGCAGTTTCAAGCACTGTGCCTTGAAAACCTTCTGTCACAGTGACACATGAAATAAAAGGTTATGTTATGACTTTCAGATGCAAACCTGTAAAAGCTTTATCTAATAGCATACCATCTTTTATTAACCCATTGCTGCTGCTCACCTATAATTCTCTTTTGCCAGTGATTTTGTGAGATTCTATTGTGTAATGAATGTCAACTCAGAATGCAACAATAATTCTGTAGTGGCATTAAATTACTTATTTGCTGTATATAAATGGAAAATTTACATATCCTCATCTGTTTTCTCTATTGCTTTTATTATTCAGATATATAATTTTTTTTATTAAAGAAATGGAACAGATTATTCTATTTCTGTCATAATCTTTGAGAACAATTAGAGTGGCCCAGAATAATTTGAACAGTTTCAAGATTTGTGATGCCATAAAGGATGAAATACTATGATGGCTTGAAGACATTCTTTATTCAGAGATCTGATTTCAAGTCTATGAAGTGAAAAGGAATATAAGGGTGTAATGGTTGGCTTCTCATTAATTTTTGCCACTTCTGCCTCTCAGATTTTGGAAGACTTATCAATCTTTGCTCACAGGACAAAGCTATGGCATAAAAATCATGTCAAAATCCTCTTGACAGAGAAGATGTTTATCAGGCTGGACTGAAATTTGCTTAGCTATAGAACATGGGGTTAGCACAAGAGAGGTTCTTGAGTGTTCTACACAGCAATTATCTGGGGGCCTAAGCTCCTACATTTACTGGAAAATAATATGGCATGTGGGGCAAATTGCTCTGGCTTGCCTGCCCCTGACATATTCGAACCAATAGTGCACACTGAGTCAAGAGAAACGAGGGGCTTTATCACCCCGAGATGTTTCATTCCTTGCCACATCAGGTTGTATGAACTTGGTCAGAACACTTGTCACTTCCACGTTTTTTTCAGAGTGAAGTTAGTCAGTGAAGTTATTCCTCTGGGGAGTGCCCTGTTTCCAATATTTACACAACATGGAGAGTAATATTTACCTTGCTGAAACCTGCCTTATTCCTTGTCTGTAAAGCACTCTAGAGGTCTTTGGCTGAAATCTCAAGGAGTGCTGCTATTTAATGGGTTGAGGTGTGATTTGTTGGCTTTCTTTACAAGGCTCAGGTGCTCCCCAAGAAACAATGGTGATTTCTTTCCCCCAAGGGGCTGATGCCACGCACATAGCAGGCACATCCCAACAGTGAGCTCTGCTGCATGACCCACAGTGAGTGGGTGTGTGAAAGAGAGAGAGATAGCATTTCCTTCATAGACATACACACCCTCTGACCCAGACTAGGCAAGAATCTGCTCTGCAGAAGGTTTGCTTCAAGGGATTTTCCACATGTATTTTATTATGTTAAAGCTGATAGTGGTGACAAGTTGCACATTAAGTAACTGTTTCTTCAAAAATGTGCTGTTTATATTCTCTTTAGGAAAAGTGATGTAATACTGAGGTTCTCAGATAAACAAAGTCATTTGGTTATAGAAAATGTTGCTATTGCATATGAGCCTTGCTCTCATCTGCCCCATACCTATTCCTTTTAGGCCTCTGGCTTTATATGATGATTACTTGCATGTTTAGGGACAAATGTATTCATATTCACTAAGTTAGTAGCCAGTGGTTTTCACCAGGGAAATAAAGGTTTTTTTATGCTGTTAGTAATTTGGTTTCAGAAATATCGACAAGGACTTCAACATATGAGTTAGTGAAACATGTGGTCCTAATCACGCCCTTAAAAAGGAGACATGGTCTATTTTCCATTAGCAATGGTGCTTACAGCAAATGAGTAAATATAGAATGAAGTTTGCACATGTATTATGACTTTAGTGTGTGTGTATGCATTCAAACATGGATGTCCATGGCTATGCTTAGGCATAGTCCCAGTGAGTGTAACAGGATGACTGCTCTAACACAGCTAGGCTTGGAGAGCAAGTAGATTGGTAGAAGAATTGGAACATACAGCTGTTTACCAATTAATTTTTCTCCCCCCCCTCCTCCTCTAGGCAGCCAAGATCAAAATGTACATTTGTTGGCATGGAGGAACTACAGTAAAACATCCTGTAGAGGTGTTGTGTTTTAATGTAGCCCTTCCTCAGAGCTCCTAATGGCAGAGTTGTTACCCCCAGCCACAGTTCTGTGCCAGTGTACAGAACTGTACAGAGTCAGAGACCAGCGTGGCTTGGGGACGTGGAAGTGGGGAGAGCTGCCACACTTCATGGGAGCTGTTCTATCCCACTGAGTGGTGAGGGCACCGAGCAGCTTTCTGCTGATGCCTCACCCTCTTCCCTCTTAGCATTGCCATCAGAGGGTATAAGTAGAAGTTCAGGGCAGTTTCTCCTTTGCTTTCTGGCAACCTTTCCATTGCTGTGCCCAGAGCCTTCCCGTGGCAGAGCAGCAAAGCAGAGCCCAATTCTGCCTTTCTTGTTGTGAAGTTCCTGTTGGATATTGGACCTGGGGCCTGGGTGTTATTCCCACTTCCTCTGGTTTTAGCTAACTTTGTCAAACTTGATGGTCCTTCATGCACAAAGGCAGCAAGCAATGCTTGGTTCTGGCTCGAGTGTGTTTTATGTTAGGTCAGGTGTGAAGCAGAATGGGAACTGCAGCCTTTCTAGCAGAGCATCTTCCTCAGCTGCTTCTGCTGCATTTACTTCTGAAGCAGCCTGTTCAAAGCTGACTCCTTGAAAATATTCCTGTTCTTCTGGTGGTGCTGTGAGCCAAACCTAACCTAGAGATGTGCATGTAGATTGGGGTGACAAAGTGCCTGTGAAAGGACCCTCCTTGTCTTCTAGGCTTGATGGAATGTCTGTGTTGCATTGCTCTTGACATTTCTCTTTTCTTCAGTCTGTAGAGACCCCTACATGTGATGTCACTGATTGCTAACCAGGAACTGTCTTAGTAGAACCTTTGCAGGATGAGAGTTCACACTGATGAATGCTAACGTTTCATTCACAGAATTTTGGATGTGGTTGAATAAAGGAAGCTTCCTTTCTTTCACAAGCACTGAAGCTGCTTCATGTTTGATTAAAAGTAAATCTATGATAGGTTTGCTTATAGTTGAATTTATTATTCTCATGCACTGTGGATTTTTTGTTTGTTTATTTGTTCCCCTGTGGTTGGAAATAAAGAGACAGGTAACAGACCTGTGCTTTTCATTTATTTATTTATTTAAATTATTTTTTCCTGAAGAAATGTATGTTAACTAAAATTAAATTATGGTTTTCAGGAAGAGGTCAGTTTTTCAGGTACCACTGTGGATTTTTGTCATCTTCTCCTCTCTTGTGAGCTCTCAGCTGGAGATGTAAGTGCATCTTTGGAATGGGCAGGTCCAAAGCTGCAATATAAAAGAAGAAATTAGGGCCCACAGCTTATGTTGTTACTCCCCATCTCAGAGCTTTGTGGCACAGATTCCAAGTCATGTAATGAGCCTCATTTTGCTCTGTCCTTTCCCTCACAAGTGCTGTATTTCTCCTGAAGGGGACTCCAATATTTTTTTCAAGTTGAACTTGTTACTTGTGGATCTTTGTTGCTGCACTGTAGTGTAATTTAGATGTGAAAGGTGTTGCTCTGGTGACAGATCCTTATACAGGGGGCATATTTAATACAGTCCCACAGCTGGAGTCTCAGTGTTTACCCACTCCTTACTACTTGTGCTTCATCTGGAGGAAGGAATTGTCACGTCCATCAGTTCCTATCTTTAATCAAACCAATTGCAGAGCCACCATAGGTCTTGCTGAGGTACTGTCATTGCCTGAGCTGGTTTAGGGATCAGCTGTGTTTAGCTGCCCTGCAGGCTTTGCTGTGAGCATGCATTCCCTGTGTCCTATTTTGGAGGCTGAAGTCCTGGGTACCATAACATTCTCCAGTTTCTCTTGCATTTGTGTGCAGTCCTGCATCTGTCACTCCTGGCACTGCTTAGAGTTCTGCAGGTTTTCCTGCAGATTATCAAGAGAAATCTCTCCCTTTTCCTCTGGCACTTTCTGCATTGTCGTCACTGATCCCCAGCCTTGTGTGTTATTCATGGTCTTGTTTGCAAACGAGGGAGGACATTAATTCACAAAAATAAATGTGTTCATATAAGCTTCACTCAAGTCATTTTCCCCTCAAAAAAAAACTGCTTGGGCAAGTCCATAACTTCAACAGGACTTTCAGCATGTACTTAAAAAACTTAAATGTTCCACTGCACAGGGACGGACTAAGTCTTTCCTGAATCAGAGCCATAATTTCTGATGTGTCAGCTACACGACCTATTGCAGAATGTGCTTTGACAGATGGATCTAGGTAATGTGAAAGCCACAGAAAGCATCTTTGTGGGGAAGTTGTTATTTCTTCTTATATTTCACTTTTTTTTCCCCTGTGTTCATCCTGGGAATAGCAACTGCCACTGCTGACTTTTTTATATATTGCACATCCATATAAATATCTGCGTGTGTATGTATGTGTAAAGCTTGTATATATATGTCTATAGATCTATCTCTATATAAATAAAAATCAATTCCTCTATTTGCCTTTTGTCATTAGGACATTATAGGTGCTGTAGCAGAAATTTTTTTCCCCTTTACTCTTTCATATTAGAACGTACAATGTCCTAATGAACCTGGAATAATTTCTTTTTAAAGACATATTGCTATTGCCTCATTTTTCCAGAAAGAGTAAGACTTGATGTTCTCCTCCATGGCTGCATGTTGCTGCTGATGCCTCATTTGGGAGTATCTGCCCTAGGTTATGCTATCTGTCTCTAGGCAAGCTGGAGGAAAGGATCAACAAGAAGTTAAGGTATACAGGAGGAAATGTGAATTGTTACCAGTCCTAGATGCTTGGTGGAAATACCTATTCATATAGATTTGTTCCTGAAGTGTAGAGCATTCAAGTGGTGGGGAGTCTGGGGAAGGACATGAACTTTTGCAGGCTTCATCTAAATATCTAAATGAGTTAAGGTAGTTCAAAGGCATCCGAAAAAGGCTGAGCACTTCACTTTCACAGATGAGCTCTGTAGGGAAAGGCAATGTTTTTATTAGGTGAACTAACAGTTAATTTGAGGAAAATGCATCCTCAGTCCCTGCTGAAGTCAGTAGAAGCTGGCAATGTTCTGTTTCTCAAAATTAGACCATACTGTTGCAGATTAAGAGAGACACATTCAAAGAAGAGATGCTTTGAGGCAAATGCTTCCTGGTGTAAGGCTTGTTTGCAACATGTTGCCCCTAAGATCCTTGCTATTGGTAAAAAACTAAAAAAGAGGGAAATGCTAATATTATATTATATATAATATATAAAAAGTATATTATTCTTGTAATAGGGCACTTTTTATCCATAGTTCCTTCCACCATTTTTCTGCTTTTGACATGCAGACAGTAACCAATCTTTCAATTTACTTTGCCTAGTTGATATTCAGATTACAGTTATTAAGAGCATCAAAATAAGAGGGGATTTCTGCCACTGATCAGTGCCATTGTATAACACCACATGGGAAGTGTGGCTGTTAGAGCAGAGCGGGTTGTTGCACTCACTGCCTCCCTTTCTCCTCTGAGGAGTTTGACACTGATGTTTTTCTGTTCTACCTCGAGTCTGTGTGCCCAGGGTTGGGTTTTTTTGAGTGCATGGAAAAGTGAAGTAATGTACCTTACTCATTGACACAAGTTGTTTGCATCACATTCACTGCAGGCAAGAGCATGTAAGGATGTTAACTGAGGAGCATCTGATGTGCAGTAGCTCATCATCAGTTGAAAAGTTTATAGTATGTCAGTGTGCAGTCCTATTTTTTTGTTCCCCCCTGAAATACTGTCTCTGCAATTTGCATAACTTCCCAATACAGAGAGTTTAGGAAAGCCATCATTTTTATAAAGAGCAGGTATGAGATCTATCTGTGACTTTGTGTCTGGAGTGACATGCACAAAGTCACTAAGAAGAAGGAAAAATGATTCTGTACTGCAGTTGTATCAATCTTAAATTGAAGAACACCTTTTCTTTGGTCATGGCTGTGAACTAAACCCCAAATTTTTAAAGCTTCCAGAGCGAGGTCATATCTAGAAGCCATACAGGAATGCTAAGTAACCAAAAATATGGGCAGTTAGAGTAGAGAATTTCAAAGACAAAGTATGAACGTACTGCTGTTTTCTCAGTGATGAAATGTTTGGTCACAGATTCCCACTTGACTGTTTTGAGACCTATGTTTGATATTAGTATATACTTTAAAATGAAATAATCAGCTCTATAATTTGTCTATTCCCCAGCACTTTTTATAGGTGCATCTCAAAGCTCTTTGCTGACGAGGTGGCAGTATCCTCATGTAACTTGTCAGGAGATGGAAGCACTGGGGTGCTGAACTGGTTTTACACCAGGTGTGTGGTAGTCAGGTTAAGAAATGGGAGTCTCCTGTCTTATAGCAGAATATTGCTTAATTTCTTCTGCAATTTAAAGAATCTGCAAAAGTACAGGATATTTCAAAATTTTCTTTGTTGGTGTGAGTTTTTTGTCTTTGGTTGTGGTTTATGGTGGGTTTTTTTCAGAACTTAAACCAGCAATTGAACTTCTGTGGGCCAGAATTGTGCCAAAAGTCACTGATTTTGACTGTAAAACATGACAATTTCAAGTTGGGGTTTACCATTTATTTTCAAGTTTTATTGCACGTGGAACTTTAGGCAAAACAAGTGAGTATGAAAAAACTGGCAGGAAGAGCTATTGGGGAATAAAAATACCCAAGCCTCACTCAGCTTTCTGGTATACCTTTCTGTTGGATGAAGAAAATGCAAGCAATATGCAAGTGAATCAAAACTGTTCAGCAGAGAATTATGTCTTGGTTCATGTCATGAAGGAAATGAAGAGAGAGAGCGTGTTATGACTACTCTGTCGAGCAGAGATTGATTTTTGAGCTGTTTTTTTTTTCTGTTTTGTATTATTTTTTTGCTGTATTTGAATTGAGACTTTCAAATGTGCTTTCCTATGAAAACCACTTTCTCAAAGAGTTGAGTTGACTGTCTAGCTCTGGACTGAAACAAGAAACCTAGGCTTGATTTCTCGCTAATACATCACATGGTGAGGAGATGAGACTCCTGTCCAGCTGGAAATACTCAGTTCATTGTTCATCCATCGTGATCAGGATGTGTCATGGGGGTTGCCCTGTTTCTTCTATTTTTGTTTCTTTCCTTTTCCCTGAAAGGTTTAATAATTTTCAAATGCATAAATGATAACTGGGACTTCATCCTACTACGTATGTCTGCGCAATGTTTTTATCAGTAACACTCTTTCAGGGGAAGCAGAGGAGAATGAACCTCATTCTGAACCAGCTTCCACTGCTCCTTTTCCTTCTCCTGGCTGTCTCATTTTTTTCCCTTTCTTCAGGGGTTTGTTTTCCAGCTTAACCATACAGACAGATCTTTACTGCCTGCTGTTTAGGGGACTGTGGTATCTGATGGATTAAACATAAATCTGTCAGGGAATACTACAGGTTCCAGTTCGGGTCTGAGGGTGATGGACTTTTGGCATTAGGAAATTTACTTACCAGTGCAACCCAAAAGGTGTTTTAGTTAGCATAAGAAAGAACATATTCAAGGTAATTTATGACGATTTGCTAATTAACAATGTGGCAGTTTAGAGTTTTTTGTGTCTTGTGATGGGAGGAAATGGAATATAAATGCTAGGCATGATTCTAGGGTGAGCTCAGTGGTACCACTGGTGAAAGATTCTTAGTCTTCCACGTGTTAGCCAACGTTCAGGAACAATTGGAATGCAATGACATTATTCTTTGCAATGAACAATTGGAACACAACGGTGTTATTCTTTGCAATGAAAAACTTCAGTGAAATACAGTTTTCTCTCTGGAAAATAGGTACAGTAGTTTGTATTTCAATTATGTATTTAGAACTGAGACTTACATTTATATATGCATATATAATACTATAATATATAAAATCTGTGGCAGAGAAGCAAAAAGTTGTGAATTTCTTGATGGGAAGACCTGTTAAATTCACTGGAGAGGGGACTAGTTGGTGGACTTTGTTTTTGAGGGATTAACTATCTGTGTTTCATTCTCTTTATAATTTTTTTTATTTAAATGAAATAAACACATTTTAAAGAAATATGAACATGATCACTTTTAATTTTATGCTAAAGCAGGATAGCTCAGAGAACAGGTATTGCTCTTATGTAACTTTATTCCCAAATTGATTTCCTATGCAAAGTTTTGATGAGTAAAAAGAAAATTTACAACCGAAAGTAAATGAGCAGTTTCCTCTACTGTGGATATATATATACATATGTATATATGACAAATCCTGTCTTCTGGAGGTACTTGATGAGATTTTGGTATTAACAGCTTGAACAATGTCCTGTATGTGTTCACTGCTTTGGTAGCAGCAAAGAAAGGAAGTAGAGCAGTTCCATGCTAAGAAAACAGAAGAAAAACAATGCTGTGCAAATTACAAGTGTGTGGCTTGTGCCAGTTTTTGTGTGAGAGAGTTTAAATGTATTATTGATGACTAGCATAGGTTTAGAACTTAGTTGCTGAATATTGTATAGAATTAATGTGTCAGCAAAAGTGTAAATTTTTAGCAAGCTGTAGATGTGGGACATAAAAAACCCTCAGTGTTAATCTTATTGTTTTAAACCTTTAGGCAGAGATTTGGTGGATTTTTCTGGTGTTTTTGGAAGAAGCAGCTTAATATACTGCTCTGGTGCACTTAATTAGTAGCAAATCAACTTTTGTTATGCTTTGTAATATTACTGGATGTAATATTACATCCAGCTGAAAGAGGAGGGAGATTGGGGGTAAACATGGATAAATAAGGAAGCGATTAGATTATATGAAAATTGTTTAGATTCTGGTGGAAGTTTCTGTAATCTGCTAATGGCAGTAAGTACAGTTTAATTACTAATGCCAAAAAAGAAGGCTGGACATGGAAGGGAGGAAATTTTCCTCCTTGTTACCACTTATGCTTTTCTAAAAGCTATCCATATGGGTCCACTTGGTCTGGACTTATAGGCGAGTTGGTCTCTAGCCAGATGCTCCATCTCCTTGAGCTCACACCTCTCTATAGAGCTCTAATGTTCCCCCAAAGAGTACTCTTTTTTTTTTTTTTTTATATTTATTTTTTAACTCTCTAATTTAGATTTGGCAGTTGAAGCATGATGGCGATCGAATGTTTTGAGAAGGAGTAATAAATAAAGCTTTAAAACTTCCATTGTTTTGTCTCTCAGTTGCTGTGCTATGCAGTTGCATAAGCATCCGTAGGCTAATGTAGTGGAAATCAGATTGGATTGCATCTGCTAAGGTCACATTTTGGTTAAGATTTCTTTCTTCCCCCCTCCAAAGCTCCAGCTTATCCTCATTTGTATCATAAATAGAGAAATATAAAGGAGGACTGCTTTATTTTATGAGACAATGTTCAAGAAGGAATTGGTTGAATGCAGGAGGTAGATTTTGGCTAATCTGAGCAACATACTTGTAATGAGACATGATTTGAATACCGTGTAATCCTCCTGTCCTCTTGCACCATGGTAACCTGTTGTTGTTCCTCTCCCTTCTCAATGTTTGATGTATAGGTCATATGGCTCTCTCAAACTGTGCAGCCCCAGGAAGCCTCAGAGATTTGTGCATCTTTGTCAACCCAATCTAAAAAGAGAAAAAGCCACTTTATTGTCAAAGACCTGATGTATCTCTAAGGTGTCAGTGTGATCCCCACCCTCCTGAAGCGTTTAGAAGGCAGCAAAGGAGAGTGTGTGGGATGTTTTTTTAGCTGTATGGAGTGAAGGTGGTTGGGTCACAAACTCACTTCCAGTGTCCTGATACTGGGATTGCAACAATTGTGGGAGTTGTTTGTGGAATACAGAGCTGGGGCAGAGAGAAATCACACCTAGGCCACTGTACAGGATGTGGACTTGGAGTAGGTACCTGGAAAACTGGAGGATTTCTGCCTGTTTCTGCCTCTCTCTTGGGCAGTGTAGGTTTTCTGGGTACATATCCAAAAGCTGACAAATGCTGAAATGACATTGTCTGCAAACCAGTGTTCAGTTCAACAAACCAGTGTTCAGTTTAAATAAGATCACAAAACTGGGCATGTACAAAGTAATTAATACTCTGCCAATAATCTCTAAACTGTTTATCCATAGATTCACCTGAAGACACTCAGAAATACCACTTTAAAAAAACTTCAAAATTCTTTTTATCTGTTTCAAACTCAAGACTAACACTGGGAATCATCAGGTTCCTTCTTCCTTAATATTTTCTGGAGTACTCTAGTGCACTTATTCAACCCCCTAAAGGGGGTTAAGTATTATTGCTTTATTATTATTCTTATTAAAAAGTTTGGATCATTTTCCAAAATATTTGGATTCTACAAAGTTTGTAAAATCCTACTGGAAATTTCATAACATACTTTCTTGTCAAGTGTCTGACCTTTTCTTCTTCTGATCACACTGTAAAACTTTCTTATAATATTCTTGGAATTGTCTTTCTTGTTTTATTTAGAAGCAGGAAATACATGCTAATTTTGGAGGGGAATGATTACATTTTTTTTAAAAATTCCATAAACAGTTCAAATTAAGGTTTGACTGAGAATTTTTCTTTTTATTTTTTTTTAGTTCCTATCAGGAGTCTAAAAACATAGCTTGGATTTGGAGCAAATTATGGCAGCAGTGGAATACAAACTGTCCTACAACAGAGGGAGGATGGGTCAAATTCCTGTTACTGTGTTCTCCCATGCCTTGTGCAGGCAAATACAGCTTTTGTACTTCCCACCCTTTCTATCTCTCAGCAGGTACCACCTAAGAGTAGTTTTGCTTTGCTGTGTTCCTTCTTCAGCCAGCACTGCCTGTTCTTTCATGGCTGTGTCCTTTTAGAACATGTTTGTTTGATTGTGCCAACCCTTCTGCTTGTAGCCACTGTGGACCCCGGGGTGTCCTGAGCCTCTTGAGGGTCATTATGTGATACAGCTACAAATCCTGTTAGAGACTAAAGAAGTGGCAGTAAAACTTTACAAGGGTTCTATTCTAGCATGCCATGTGGGTGCTTTTTTTCTCAAAGGCAGACATTTGGTGGTTTTTCTTTCAAAGGGACTAAGAGAAACAATATAAAGATGTACTCTGAAGTAAAGAAGGAGCTACTGATCAGTAACTGCTTTGGGGTTTTCTTCAGCTACTGACCATATTTCTCAAGCCCTAAATCTTTGTTAGCATCCAGTGCTGTCTTTTTTTGGAGGAAACGTTCATTTCCTATTTCTTGGTCATGGCATAGGTTTCACCACAGAAGGTTTTGCCACCCGTGGGCTTGGCTGGTCTTTAATCAGCACTGTTGGCTGGTAGGGAATGGGGTGAAGGCTCCAGCTGTGTCAGTGAAGGGCACCTGGTCACCTACATGTCACAAGAGTGTGTTTAGTCTTAAGTGCTGGAATAGCAGAGGTGAGGTGTAGGGTAGGAAAAGAGCAGGATAGATTGCTGTGAAATATCTGATATGCTGTCAGGTTGAATTGATATTTGCTTTATTTTGAGACTAAAGGAAAATGTGTGTGAGTGTGGGGGGATCAGAGGTATCCCCTTAATTTTATTGTCTTTGTTCTTGATTATAAATCTAGGGAAAGAAAACTTATGCTACCGTGGCAGGATTTTATCTTTTTTAATACTGTATACAAAATCTTCTGCCTTCTTTTTCCTTAACTGAGAACTTTCCACAGCACTGAGCGAAGTGATTATCACTCATCACAAGTTTTTGTCTTTTATCTTCTCTTGAGGAAGAGATTGGTGCCTTAACAATAATGTAGGATTTCATGTTTTGCTTTTGGATGTGTTTCACTTTAGCTGTATCTTGGGACAGTAAGGTCAAAGGAGTTTGTTTCACATGTATTGGAAAGTGGTGAAAAGCCTTTAGTTCTGCAGGGTGACTGTTTAACTTCTGTCAGTTAACACTCTTGCAAACTTCAGCTTCTAACTCTAATTCTCGGTGTCTTCTGTCCCCTTTAGTTCCAGATCAAATAGTGCTGAATGCTGCTTTATGCAAGAAAGTTGTGCAGGTATAGACCTTGGGACAAGCTAGTGGAATGTATGTGGAAACTCATAGCTTCTGTATCACAGATCCAAGATGAGCAAAAGTGGCATAAATATAGTTTAGATGCTGCTTTAGGTTGATAGAAATGATATCAAATTGTGGAGCTGACTCAACAGCCAGTTGTTTGGGGATGTTTCTGCTTTAAATGCAGAAAAGATAGGAAAGGCACTCCTTGGATGGCTTTTTGGAAAAAAAAAAAAATCTTATTTTTTTTCCCCATTTGAACTGCTGCTTTCCATGCTGGAAGTTTACTCCATGTAAAGTGATAGTTCTGATTTTGAAATAAAGATTCAATAAAACAGAGTCTGAAAAAATAAGCAAATGCTTTAAACATTGTGTTAAATCTACTCAGCTTATTTTGATAAGCTTTGTGTATAGGGGATGATAAGTGAGACTGTTAGTTTTTAGTAGACCTAAGACAGTTTCAAATAACATGTTTTTGGGACACTGCTTGTTATTCAACGTTCATATCAATGGATCTTCTGTAATAGCATCTGTCTTTGCAGTCCTGACTTCAGCGTGGACGGCTTTCTCTCAAAACCTTTTAATCCAAATGATTATCAGAGATAAACCTCGTTATGCATATGTCTTTCAGCTTGTTGAAAAAATCTGTTCATATTATATTCATATTTAAGGGAGTTAACACAGAATCACAGTTAAGGTTGGAAGGGACTGCTGGAGGTCATCTAGTCTAGCCTGCCTGCTCAGGCACGGTCCCCTATAAAGCCTCTTACTCAGGATCATGTCCAGATGGCTTTTGGGTATCTCCAGGGAAGGAGACTCCACAACCTCTCTGAATAACCTGTTGCAGTGCTCAGTCATCCTCACAGTAAAGATGATGTTCACGTGGAACTTCCTGTGCAACAGGTTTTGCCCGTTGCCTCTTGTCCTATTGATCGACACCACTGAGAAGAGCCTGGTCTATCCTCTTGACTCCCTCCCTTCTGATACTTAACTACATTGATGAGGTCCCCTCTCAGTCTTCTCCAGGTTAAACAGACCCAGCTCCCTCAACCCTTCCTCATAGAAGAGGTGCTTAG
This sequence comes from Xenops minutus, assembly GCA_035221455.1. Classification (NCBI taxonomy): domain Eukaryota; kingdom Metazoa; phylum Chordata; class Aves; order Passeriformes; family Furnariidae; genus Xenops; species Xenops minutus. The sequence goes on from JAWWEE010000074.1 coordinate 49,850,892, forward strand.
TCCCCTAATCATCTTTGTAGCCCTCTTCTGGACCCTCACTGGTTGTTCCTTGTCTTGATTGAACTGGAGAGCCCAAAACTGGACACAGCCCTCCAGATGCAGCCACACCTGGGCTGAGCAGAGGGGCAGGATCACAGCACAGACCTCTCTTGACCTGCTGGCGCTGCTCTTCCTGATGCAGCCCAGGGTGCCCTTGGCATTCTTGGCCACAAGGACACACTGCTGGATCATGGACACCTTGTTGTCCAGCAGGACCCCCAGGTCCTTCTCTGCAGAGCTGTTTTCCAGCAGGTCAGCCCCAGCCCACACTGGTGCCTGGGGTTGTCCCTCCCCAGGTGCAGGACCCTACTCTCACTTTTGCTGAACTTCATTAAGTTCCTCTCTGCCCAGCTCTCCAGCCTGTCCAGGTCTTGCTGAGTGGCAGCACAGCCCTCTGGGGTACCAGCCAGTCCTCCCAGTTTTGTGGCATCAGAAAAGTCGCTGAGGAGACACTGTATCACTTTATCCAAGTCATTGATGAACAAGTTAAGCAATACTGGACCCAGTATCAACTCTTGGGAGGGACACCACTGGTGACAGATCTCCAGCTGGACTCTCTGCCACCGATTGCAACTCTCTGAGACCTGCTGTTCAGCCAGAGCTCAGTGTGCTGTCCACTCATCCAGCCCACACTTCCTGAGTTTGCCTATGAGGATATTGTGGCAGTGTCAAAAGCATTGCTGAAGTTCAGGTAGAGAGTATCCACTCATCTATCCAGCCAGTTGTCTCATCACTGAAGGCAGTAAGGTTGGTCAATCTATGCTGACTACTCCTGATCACGCTCTTACCTCCTCTGTGCTTAGAAATGGCCTCTAGAATAAGCCATTCCACCACCTGTCCAGGGATTGAGGTGAGACTGACTTGCTAGTTGTTTCCTGGGTCCTCCCTCTTGCCCTTTTAGAAGAGTGGGGTGACACTGGCCTTCTTCCAGTCCTTGAGCACCTCTACTGACTGCCATGACCTTTCAAAGAAGATTGAGAATGGCCTAACAATGATGTCCACAGTTCCCTCAGCTCCTTATGGGTGTATCCCACCAGGGCCCATAGGCTTGTGGATATCAGGTTTGCCTAGGTGATCTCTAACAGTCTTCCTCTGCACGCTCCCATGGGATTCTTCCAAAGAGCATCCCCAAAGAAGCCAAAGCTAGTTCTCCTGAAGTCTGGAGTTGTGATTGTACTCATCACCTGCTTCTTCCTTGCAGGATGCTGACCCTCATGGTCACTGCAGCAAAGGCTGCCCTCACCCTTCACATCTCCAATGAGGACTTCTGTATTTTTTAGTATAATGCTGAGCAGAGCAACACATCATTCCTCGTGGTTCTTCCAGCACTTGGATCAGAAAGTTATTGTCAGTGCTTTTCAGGGATCTCCTGGATTGTTTGTGCTTGGCTGTGTTGCTTCCCCAGCAGATACCAGTGTGGTTGAAGTTCCACTTAAGAACCATGCCCCGAGGCTGTGAGGCTGCTTCCTAGGCTTTCATCCTAATCCATCAACTCTTGACTTGCTCACCATCCTCCCCAAGGTGGAGCTCTGTGCATTCCAGGTGCTCCCTTACATAAAGGGCAGCTCCACCACCACAGCTTTCTGTCCTGTCTTTCCTAAACGTGCCAATATTACAATCATGTGAGCTGTCCCACCGTGTCCCCATAATCCCAGTGAGACCAAAGCTCTGGGACTGTCCGCAGATGTCTGAACCTTCCTATTTGTTTCCCATCCTACGTGCATTGGTGTGCAGGTGCTTCTGAGAGGTGTTCAAGCATTTCATTTCCAAGGGGATACCCCATAGATATGTTAGGCTTCACAGTAGTTAACTACTGTATAGGAGGTCTCTTTGCAAATAAGGAGTGAATCATTTGTTGCCCTGAATTTTCATTGCTCTTTCACTTATTACCAGTATCATTTCAGTTCATTGCTTGTATGAAATTCTGAATGGATCATTTTTAGTGGTGAATTTGTACATGAAATATGGGTGACTGCACTCTTCCCCCTTTCCATCATGTTCATCTGATACAAAAGTGGCACTTTTTTCAACACAAAATGGGAGGGTGAAGCTAAGTAGTAGTAAAAGAATATGTAATATTTTCCAGATATTTATGGATATGAAGCTTCATTTGGTATAAATAATGCCAAGGCAATCATTGACTTTGTAACTGGCTGCAAGGCAGGGGATCTGAAACCAACAGATTTCAGGTTGTTATTTTGAAATGGTAAAGTTGGATCTGATTCAGATTAGATGTTTTTACATTTTGACTGAAACCATTTTTGTCAGTGAAAATTATATTTTTGATATTTTTTTCTAATGACAAACCTCATCAATATGAGAAACTTCAATCAGATGTATGTAAACTCCCCTGCACTCTTTCCAAGTAAATTTTTCAAGCACTTGGATATTAAAAAAAATAATATCCAAAAAAAAAAAAGTCTGAGAATATAAAAGGTTTTCTGTCAGAGATTATAGATTCTAATGCTCCCTTCCCTCAGAAGCAAAGCATTCCTTTAAATAGTCCTGATAGTCTGTATATCACCCTCCTATACATGTCAACAGCAGACCAGTGGAAGGTGATGGGATATTATTATGTCCCACTTTGTTCAAGTCATCATTAAAGATCCAGTTGATGTATTACGCAATTTTTATGTCTTAAACTATGTTTCCATTTGTATTGCCCTCTGAACAATTTCTGAAATAAATTTAGGGATAAAGCCAGCTCTAGTCCCCATTTTATTCAGGGAAGCACTAAGGTATGCAGTGCTAACAGTCAGTGGCCTCCAGGAGCTTTATGTGATGGCACAGTAAGACCCAGTGTAGCTTTGCTGGCAGGTGTGATACCACAGCTCATGCAGTGTATGGTGTTAAAAACTAGAAAATGCCTTTTAACAGGGGGGGAGATAGTTCTTCATGGTCTTCTTAAGCAGCTGGATTTCAGAGGACTTACTTCTGCTTTATGTCATATACTGTAAGTATATATTGTAGATATTGTAAAATATGTCCATACTGTGATCTAGAAAAGATATTTTCAGAAATACCAAATATCACCCCTCCCAGTTAATCTCATAAGATATTCATCATCTTCTCTACTTTACATAAAGCCTTTTCAGCCCTGACTTTGTTCTGTTTCTGACAAATCATGGTAGGTAATCAGGGTTTGCATGGTAGGGGATGGGTTAAGAGCAGAGAATGAGGTAGAGTTCAGAACAAAGGGGAGAGTCAGGAGAATAAGGGGAGAGGTATTCCCTGCAAACTTCGTTGGCTATTTTGTCAGTGTAATAAAAGTGGCTTCTGTGTACTTCTAGGAGAGAAGTAGGTGCTGCAAAATTTTATCCTAAGTTACTTGAAGCTCAAGAGTAAATGTGGAGTGACTACAGAGCTAAAAGTTTGTCTCACTTCTTTGAACTGCTATACTGTTTCCAGTTAGCCAGGTTGATGCTATTAGAAACTACAGCTGTTCTGTACTTCCTCAACTGAAATTTGTTTATTATAATCACAGTTTCAGTTAAACTAAGATTGTTTTATTATAATATGAACGCCTAAAAGCAAATAATTGTCATATTTTTTAAATATTAGAAAAATAATCCTTAATTCTTCTTCCTGTCCCTTATGACCTGGAGGTAGGAGCAGAAGAGTTTTAAAATCTTTTATTTAAGTAGCATAGAGACTGAACTTTGTTTACCTGTCCTTTTTTTTAAGTTAATTTTGCAGGCATTATGGCTGTATCCGCAAACCATACATGTTTGCCTTCTCAGAATGTGATTATTGCTCATAAAAGTGGTTTTAATTGAATGCTTATGTAATGAATGGCTTGTAGCATGCTTAAAACTACATGCCTCTATTTATATGACTATAGTTTATTTTTTAGAGCTCCCTGTATAACAATACTGGGAAATTACTAAAGGATTTTTGCTATTCAGCTGGGTGATTTTAAAAGATATTGCTGTTATATTGGACTATTGGCATTGTTGCTTAGGAATAAAACTTAAGAAAATTACCCCTTCCCCCTTTCAAACAAAACCACATCTAAAAAGGTCACAAAAGGAAACACACAATTCAAATAATCTCCTTGCTGTATCTGAGATTAACTTGGACACAGATGTTTCAATTTATAGTTTGATCTGGCATAATATATACATTTAACAAAATCCTGTTTTGTGCTGCTTCTATAAACACTAAAGTCTGATAAAAGCATGCTGGCTTTTCTGCCATCTACTTGAGTCAGAAACCTCTGAGCCAGTGCTTGGAGAGCAGGAGTCTGACGTTTGGAGACCTGAATTAACTCTTTCAGCCTTTGGCTGCCACTTCTCTTGGCCTTTCCCCTGCCTTTCAAATGGCAAATCCGTTTGTGGTTTTCTCAATTTAAGCTGCTGTGGATAATTGTTAGACTTTGTTCTTGCTGCGTTTAAAGATGAAATGATTCAGTGCTGTTCATTATGGCTCATTTCCGGCCCACACTGGAGTCATTAAATTTCTCAGATACTATCTGAGAAATCACTGACATTGTTCATACACCACGACTAAAATGTCCCCCCACGTCCCCCCTGCTGCTTGCCAGGCACCAGCCCACCTGTGTGGAAAGGGAAATGGCTTTGGCATGATCAGAATCTTTATGGAAGGTCATGAACAAGCAGTCTTTGTCCCTTTTTTGTGAAAAGCAGCTTCCCCTTTGTATGCAATAGCATTATCTAAAAAATGAATTGCTTCCTCTGAATCACAGATATCAGTCAGCGTTCAGCTGGTTTTTATATTCTGCAGGTGAAGTTAGCTCACTTCTGAGTGTGTATTTCCCAGCAAATCCTGGTCACAAGGAGTGATAATTCAGTCTACTTGGGAAAATAATTAGTTTCTACTTTACTACTTTCTGCCAGGTATCCTAGAGAATAATCAGAATACCTGACAGACAGTCAGTGAATTCTGAGAACGGGGAGGGTCCTATCCAACCTCTCGAGTTTATCTTCACACTGATAAGGAGGTAAATATTGCCCTGCAGTGAGGTTTTTATATGTTTAGGTAAATACACAGCTGTCCACAAACTGACTTTCTGTTATTTCCAAAGCTGGAGGATTTGACTGTGCAAGCTTCTTACTATTTGTATGTCTGTGCCTCCTGGTAGCTATTACAGTTGGCAGTAAGTGCAGAATTGTTCCCATATTCCCCCAACTAGGAATGACCATGGCATTTATGAAAATTTAAGCAACAGTCATACCTCTGAGAGGAAATGAAGGGAACAACAAATCAGTAATTAATGAAAGAATTATCATAGCCTTAACTAAAAGACGAAAAATATTTAAACCTGGAAGGGACAGATTCATGGAGTGATCTAAAACCATACTTGTTTAGATGTATTTCTGGGAGGTGGGAATAAAAGATGGAAAAGCCTTTCCCACACAGTTTTTCAAAACATCAAAGGACTACTTTTAGTGCTACCCTGTTACATTTCTACGAGGCTTGCTTGAAAGGCAGGAGGGTTAAAAGCCCCACAATAACTTATTCGTGCACTGATAAGGCATGAGTTTACTGTCTGCTCTCCTTTAGACCTGCCCTCCCAGCCTGACACAGGCAGCAGCCCTTTGAAGGGAGGGAGATGTTGGTTGTCTACCATGATCCTTGGGCCACCTGTCCCCCCTCCTCACCTGCTTGCTCTGCTGAAGTCCAGATCCAGCTGTGGACATGCACAGCTGGTGTGGCTGGTCCAGGCTCTGCACTTAAAGAGCCACTGAATGAAGAGCTGGGCAGGCAGCCAGCAGCACGCCTGGCAAGCTGACCATGAGGAGGGAGGACTTGGGAGGCTGAGGCTGGAGAAGATGGTCTGAGAAGTGCCAGAAGGGATTTATTTTATTTTTTTTTTTAAATTAATAATAAATTTTGCTGATTTTTCTATGTGGCCTTATATTTGAAGTCACCTTATATATTATACGGCAGGTCTGGCTAAAGCCATGAGAACAGAGAGAGTCTACAAGGACAAACCACAATGAGGTGGAGAAGAAAGCATTCAAAATTTGTGTTGGCAGAAATTGGTTAATTAAGTCTGCTTAGCATTATGCAAGACCTCAGCTTGGCCACCTTGCTATCTTTGTTAAATATGTGGCTTCCCAGGAGTAAATCTGGATGAAATGTCTTCATATTGTTGAAGTAATTTTTTTTTTCATAGGGAAAACACAAAAATTGTGCAATTGCATGTATTGGACTGAAGAAATAGCTAAGTTTGTATTTTCCCATGAAATTCTCTTTTTGAGAAAAAAGAAAATCTATAGATGGAGTTACAGGATTTAGGTCTTATATTGAGGGAAATAGAAGTGTTTTATTAGACCCTGTCACCCTAAAACTGGAGCACAGATTCAAACAGCAAAGCCAAGAGCAATGAATTAATGATAACGTTTTAAGAACGTTGATGCATCAAGAACAACAAGTGAAGACCCTCTTCAGGTTGTTGCTAGACTAATATCTCTTTGAGTACGAGTCAGATGGTTGAAATGTCAAGGTTTACTGCAGTATTTTTTGACTGTAAAAAGATCTTTCGTGGAGGAAGAGTATGATTCTGGGCAGCCAAATGGGCTATATTTGTATATGGGAGACTTTGGGGATATAGCAGGTTAGAGGCTTAGAGACTGGATAATTTTCTTCTCATCAGTATATTGTGTAGCTTACCTTTGACACACAACAGATTTAAGTACCTTCAAGGTCTATTCTTCTTCCCAAATATAGGAATAAGTCAATGAAAACATAAGAATAATTTACATTTAAAGGAAATTAATGGCCCAAGGGGAACTTAACAGCAATTCTTTGTCTCAACATACAGTTTTAGAGGTAATTTATAAAAACCATTTAGTCAACTCTAAGTTCTTTTTTTAATATCTGGTAGAGACACAGTGTGAGTAAACAAACTATAAAAAGTGGGTTTAAAATAGTCTATGGGCTTTTTGAGGTAGAGAATGCAGTTAAGAGGTTATCAGAAAGTAATTCAATAGTAATTCAATTTAAAACACATAATAAGGACATAATTCCTCTGGCCTGCCATGTTACCAAAGCTATGTCAAGAGGCCAAGGAGCTCTCCTTTGTCACGGATTCTTGTGGTATAAAGGAAAGTCTTGGGTGGTAAAATTTTCAGTTTCCAGGCCTGTGGCAGTCAAGTGTTTCCTGTTTTTCTAATGGACTACTAGCACTCCTGTGATGCACCACCCCTCACCTCCTCACACCCACTGCCCCTTGCTCAGAGTTGCACTGTGGGCTAAAATGGCTTGAACTTTGAATATGACTCTTACAAGCAAAAGGTGAGGAAGAAATTGGTGCTACTGATGAGTGTTGTAAAGCTTTGAGCATTACTTTTCCCAGGGAGTAGAAGTTTAAGCAGCTCTGTAGATTTCTGTGTGCTGTACATAGGCATCAATTATCAATCCATTGCTATCTTGCTCTAAAGCTGACCAAAGTCTTTGCCCAGCTTATACTTGATTGACTTGTTTTTTTAAAAAAAATCATCTTAATGCTCGAGGCATTACAAAGAACTTTCAGCAGAACTGAACGCAGTGATATAAGTGTAGAATTCCTCACACAAATGAACAAACTGTTCTGGCAATACTCACTCTTGGTTGCAAATGTAAAGGTAATGAATAGCTGCTATAGTCTATTTCCCATCTGGTTTTAACAGCCTGTTTCTTTTTTATTTTCTAAAATGGGCTTCTATTTAGCAAGTTTTTACTTTGGTAATTAATGAAGGGCCAGCATTTCCTAGCATGCATCTGTGGAGCTTTTTGAATTGTTATTGTGTCGCCATGCTTAGGACAGCAGCTTGAGTTGAAGCCAAAGATAGTTTTGAATCATTTGGTATCAAGGTACTAATGAGCTCTGCAGACATTTCAAATGCAATTTTTCCATCTTCAACCAGGTGTGGCTTAATCCACTCTATTTTTCCCATAAGCAATATGATGTCCAATATATAACTTTCTCCTCATATTCCAAAAAATGTTTCCAAAAGGTTAAAGTTATGCTTTTTGCAACACAGAAGAGTCTTTGCTGGCTTCTCTTTTCCTAATGTTAGATTACTATCCATTTTCACCCTGAAGTTTGATGGCCTAAGAATAAATATTTTTTCCTCAAAATCTGAAATCATCAACTATACTAGTTTATAATTCTGATTTATGTGTGTGTTTCCTGCCCTTAAAAACAGTTTATGAATCAAAGTAAAAATGGTGTTTCTACAGGATTAATGCTCAAAGATAATTTTTCTACATTCTAGCTGCAACTCTGAACAAATTACATTCAGATTCCAAGAAAAGAAATTAAGAATTTAATACTGTAGGAAAAGCATTGAAGTAATTGCAAATGAATTTATCAGGAATTCATTCCTTTTGATTGATGTGCTAAGTGGAAACATGTCGGACATTAAAAGGGTCCTGCATAAATCTTGACAGTATTTGCTGCTGCTTCTTCGAGAACGTGTGCATGTTCTGCTGTTGATTTGTTTGCAGCCAGATATATTTAAACGGTAAAATTTCTTCCTACTAACATCTCTGTGCACGTATGGTGAGAGTTCTGCTCTTTGCCCCAGCACCAGGAGAAAGGGTGCCAGCTGTTACCTCAATATTTCTGACTTGTTCTCCTCAAAAGATTTTGTTGTCAGTGCCCAATTGCCAGAAAGGTTTTGCTCTTATTTAAAGCAGTTAGTTTTTTGGAATTGCTATGTATTCAGTGTTTTATGTTAGTTCAGTATGCCCTTTGTGGCCCATGTATCTCCTTCAGAAAACGTTCTAGTTACAGGTTGGCTTCTCTAAGATGCCACCCGAACTGATCCAATGGCTTTATTTCCCATGTGGCAGTTCTGTGGTGTTCATCATGGTCATCAGACCAAGGGCAATGAAATTAGATGTTCAGTTTTTGCCTTGGGGAAGTCCCTAGATTTTGCTTCAGATCAAAGTTGTGAACCACCAATTGTCTTCTTGGTATGAACAGATAATTCTACAAAGCACCTGCATTTGCTTTAAGTGCCTCATTGAAGCAATCAAGATAACAAACCCTGTGATATGCAGTAAAGAGGAGGGCTGTCCCTTGGATATTTCCTCATAGTTGTTTCCTTTAGTACTGTCATTCGAAGGATTAAATATAACAGAGAAGTTTTTTTCCTTTACTACCAGCCAAAGTGACAAATGCTTTGTTAAGAGGATTGCACGTACAGGTGTCTTAAGGTTACTTCAGATGGTACTGGAAAATCTTTTAAGTTTATATCAAGAAATAGTATTTTTTTAAGTTAACTACATGTCTTGAAAGAAAGAAATTCCCACCCAAAGGAAAATAACCTCACATCACAATTATTTTGTGTTACTGCCCTCATTCGTATGTTTTTTCCATAGATAAAAGTGCACGTATTTGAATTCAAAAGGAGATGTTTTCCTTTGGTTCTGGTTCCTATTATCAGTGATAATTCCACTGATAACAGAATAGCATAACCTTTCTTTGGGTTGGGTTTTGTTTGGTTAACAGAAGCACAAGAAACTAAGCCACAAAATCTAAAAAAGGAAGTTTAAATGTATTTTTTATAGGAGCGGATCTGTAATAAAAACAACAAAATCCAGTGTTTAAGCTTTATAGAAATAATTTAATGACCAGCTGCAGCAATAAACACCTTTCCGTTTTGATTGGGTCTTAACTCCTCCATCCAGTGATTAATTGCTCCATGAAAGACAAACACATTACATGATACCTTAAGTATAACATCCTGTTTTAAAGATTCCACTCATGCAGTTTAAATGGTTTTGATTCTGTTCAGACTTTAAAAGGATATTTCGGGAATCCTCCATTTATTATTACTCCTTGCATATGTTCTTGACCAAGGCAATAACTGGCCACTATTTTCTTTCTCGTGTGCAGCTTTGGCCTTGCTTGCATTTGTATTCCTCTTGGATAGAGAGCAGTGTAATATTGTGATGCCACAGCTTGTTTTCTTTGGAGACATCATAGATAGTACAGGATGGAGATGGCAGTTTATTTGAATTGTGGGAAAAATTAGAACTTTTTAATAAAGTTATGTAGCTGGCTTCTATGCAGGATGGAACATGCATTATTGTGTTATTGTTATTTTAATGTATTATTATTAAAGCCAGTGATTGCAGATAGCAGAACAGTTGCTAAGACAGTGATTTTAAAATATTTTGGATATAAAGAAGATTTTAGCTGATGATCTAAGAGGGAAATAACAATAGTCAAATCTCTAATTCATCCACTCATTTTCTTATGCAATTAGTCTTCCTTTCCCAAGGAAGCATGAGAAAGGGACTGTGCATGACACTAACAGCAAGAAAAATGGAGTACATGTACAGATTGTATCTGTATCACAAGTAAGAACCTCATTCGGTTTCTTGAATTGCATTTTATTTCACTTTGTGTTTTAACTCCCATTGGAGAGCATTGTCTTGAATTTCTTGACAGAAGGGCTGAGGTATGAAGGGACCTTTTGAGGTCCCCTGGTTCAATCCCTGTGCTCAAGAAGAATCACCTAGAGCCAGTTTCCCAGTGTAACATCCAGCTGGATTTGAATATCTCCACCCAAGGGTGGCAGATTCTACAGCCTGTTTGAATGCTCAGGCACTGTCACGGTCAAGAAGTGTTTCCTGATGCTCAGACAGCACCTCCTATTTGTACCTCTTGCCTCTTTTCCTGTCATGGGCAACACTGAAAAGAGCCTGTCTTCCTCTTTACACTCTCCCTTCAGGTATTTATATACATGGATAAAATTCTCCCCGAGGTTGACTTCTCTCCAGACCAAAGAGTTGCAGAACTCTTGGCCTCTTCTCTTATGAGAGATACTCCAGTACCCTAAATATCATAGCAGTCCTTTCCTGGACTGTCTCAAATAGCTCCATATCCAGCTTGTATTGGGGATTAATTTTATTACATTTTGCATTAAAATATTTCTTCTGGGATGATGCCTTGTATGAGAAATCAGTACAGTCTAGCAAGTCTTTCTTTAATGGTTTTTCTGATGAGCCCATCCAGAGAAACAAGAGATTCTTGAATGGGAGCAGGGCCAGAGGCAAGTCTAGGTATCATTTGTTCCTTTTCACATCATAGCATTATATCATAGAATGGCCTGTGTTGGAAGGCACCTTAAAAATCATCTAGTTACATCCCCCTGCTGTGGACAGGGACACCTTCCACTAGATCAGCTTGCTCAGAGCTCCATCCAGCCTGGCTTTGAACATCTCCAGGGATGGGTCATCTACAATTTCTCTGGGCAACCTATACCAGTGCCTCACCACTCTCACAGGAAAGATTTTTTTTTTCCTAATATCTAATCTAAACCTATTGTCTTTCAGTTTGAAGCCATTCCCCCTTGTCATGTCACTACATGCTCCTTTAGAAAGTCCCTCTCCATCGTTCTTGTAGGTTCCCTTCAGGTACTGAAAGGCTGCAATTAGGTCACCCAGAAGCCACCTCTTCTCCAATAATACAACAAATACAATTCTGTCAGCCTTACCTCATGGCAGAGATGCTCCATCCCTCTGATCCTCTTGCTGGCCTCCTCTGGACTTTCTCCAATAGGTCTTTGCCCTGCTGTGTTGGAGCCCCCAGGGCTGGACTCAGCACTGCAGGGGGGTCTCACCATGCA
>JAWWEE010000074.1:49871291-49886523 GCA_035221455.1 Xenops minutus
GCAGGACCCCCAGGTCCTTCTCTGCAGAGCTGTTTTCCAGCAGGTCAGCCCCAGCCCACACTGGTGCCTGGGGTTGTTTCTCCCCAGGTACAGGACCCAGGACCCTGTACTTGCTGATGTTGTATTTCAGACAGAGAAGGGTGTTCTGCTGCTGAGCATTCAAATTGCAGCAGTCTATTTCTTCATGTTGTTATACAGGTCTGGACTGAAAATTATACAGGCTTTAAAATAAAAATTAGGTCTGCTTCAGCCTCCTAATTATCAGCTTATTTGTGATCATGTAATTATTTTGGTTTTCTGTGTGGTATACAAAGTTGTATACACAGAACAGTTTTAGAATTCTGTGTGCTCCTCTTTCAAGATATGTATGTATTTGATGTTCTGTGATACTGGAAGTGTCTGGAATTGTAGATCTATGGCAGCTTGAGGTTGGGCCCTTTATATTGTCATTAACAGGCCAAACACTGAACACCCACCTTTGTGTAAATATGACTATATAAAAAGCATCAAACATTTATTTCCTGGCTGGTTTGTTTGGGGGGGCAAGTATATATATATGTAGCTACAGCCCTTTTTCCAGGGACCAATTATTGGACAGTCTTTAGTGACTCCAAGAAATGGCTGATGTTTTTTAAGATAAGTTTTAAATGTCACTACTTACTGCTATGAAAGACTTAGTAATACACTTAGTAATTATTCTCTGGGAAACTGCATAGAGGGCTGTTTGATCAGGGTCATGTTTTCATGGATAATGAACGTAAGGTATTCTCAGGTACATTTCTAAAGCACGAAACATATCAAAACTAACTTTGTTTGTTTGCTGAGTACCCAAAATCAGTGTTTAGAAGTGTGGTTTTGTTACTGTCTTTTACACCATTTGCTGTTGCAGTCCTTGACTGGGTAGAAATATCATTAAAGTAGCAAGGTGTACAAACTTCAGGATATCATCAAAGCATGGGGACAAGCAAACAAGTGTTCAAATAAGAGTTGTACTATGGGCAAAATTCAAATGCTGCATCCATTGTAACGCTCTTGAGGACAATAAACATAATTTAAAAATGAATTGGTATTTGCCAGTTTTGGGAGTTGTCCTCTCTTTCAGTATGTTCTGGTGCAGTGTGACCATTTAGGGCTGTTCTCGTGTATTAATATTTGACATTTCAAAAAATAGCTTTTATGTTTGTATGAGTATTTACTAGAAGTTCAACATTACTCTGAGATCCATACATATGTGATCTTAAATTGGGGAGTCATCTTCAGTGATTTTTTTCAAACTGAGTTGCAAAACGTCTGCAAATGTTGCTTTTTCACATTCTTGCCCAGGGCACAGATTATTCCTGTCACCATATTTTTTGACAGAAAAGGAATAGTAAGTCAGCCACTTGCTCATGTTGTGAGAAAAGAACACTTGTGGCAATTCCCTTGTTGCTGAGAGAAATAAATCCTCTCTTGTTTCACGAAATTTGACTGCTTTTGCAACTTTAAAATTTACGAAATAAAACGCCTCTGGAGTTTTTCTGAGCAAAACAGGGATTTTGGTGGGATTTTGAAAGGATGCAGTAATTTGTTCAACTTTCACAAGAAAAAGTTCATGTGCATTTGTCCCATAAGTCAGAAAAACTTCTCAGCAAATGCTGCAGTAGCTTTGCCAGATGAAGTCTTCATTGACCAATACTGCTAGAAAGGCAACACTTGGGAATGAGGTCCATCTGCATAAAAGTCAGAAGCTCTGTTCCACTTATTTATTTCAGAAAGGCCTCCTCTGTTTGACTATCTCTTTTGGGTCCATTCTTGAAGGTCTGTCTTTTCAGCAGCGTTTCTTGCCTGTGGTTTCTCTGCTGTGTTTCTTTTCCACTTGATTTCAAGCTCCTAGTCTGCAGGCTGATGATCCATGATGAAATGTCTTTGTGGTTGTGAATCATCTAATGCCCTAGATAAAGATAAAAAAAGAAAAAAAAAGAAAAAAAAAGGAAAAAGAGAAAGTAATTCTAAATTCTACAAGCTAGAACTTTGTTGTATATTTTCTGAAAGAATACACCAAGCAGCGCAATAGATGCAAGGTGAAAAGTGAGTGGAGTTGTGCAAAATAATGCACAGGATCAATGCCACCTCTTACCTGCTGCTGCTCTCTGTGGATCCGTGCACCTGCTGGTGTTCTGGATGATTCTATGACATTTTCCTCACTGTGGTCCCCTCTCCCAGGACTGTGGGGTCCTGCTCCTTCTCCTCTCTCTTCTCCACACACTGCCTAAAGAATTGCTTTTCTTATATACAGCACCAGTGTACATGAACTATTAGCTTTTCCTTGTTTCAGGCAAATTCTTGCTCTGAAATGGCATCTCAGCCCTCTCCTTCTCTACTCTTTTCAGGCTGTTTGAAATGTTCTGTGTGTCTTGCATGAAGTCAGAAACAATCCTTTTGATACTCGACCCTGCAGATTACCCACAGCCCAGTTCTGCTTTACTTTCTGATGCTGTGTAACACTACACTGCTCAGAAAAATTCTATTTAAAATAACATGATCCAGGAATTTAGCAGGGATCCTGCAACTCCCAGCCATGCTAAAGCAGAGTTCTGTTTCACAAGTGGTGCCTTTGAAGTCGGTAGAGTTACACATGCTTACATCATGTCTGAACTCGGTCCACTGTGTTTACAACATGCGTATTTGATATTGCACAGTGGGTGTACATAACTTAAAAAATAATAAAATCTTTATTGCTTGGACTAGTGTGCACATTAAAGAACAGGTTTTCATTTGTATCAAGGCTCCTTGTGCTCCTTTGGCTATGCTAAAACTGGCAGAAATTCCACTAAAGACCAGTTGAAAAATCCCTTTTCACAGCCAATGCTGTGTAAAATGGGGCTGCATGTAAACTGAAATGGAGCTCTTCCCAAAAGGGAGTTTTTAAATTTCAAGGGGATATTTTTACTTTTTTGTTCTATTTTCCTACAATAGAACTTATCACTGTACCATTTTTTTTTTGCTTATTTTTTATGAACCACCTTGCAGTAAATCTATGATGAGCAGTTGACCTTTTTTATCCCTCTGAGTTTCATATCAAATGGTAACTTTTTCTAGTCACCTGTATAGCAGTGTTCATGTAAACAGTAAAAAGGCTGCTTATTTCTGGAACTATTCTGAAGAAGAAGCAAAAGCAGAAAGAATTAATCCAAAAACATAATTTCAATTGGAATTGGTTGGGGGTTTTTTGTGGATTTTTTTTTTTTTTGTGTGTGTATGGGTTTTTTTTAGGGAATTTTGAGTCCCAGCCTGGGAAAAGAAGGAAAAGCATAAAAACACTGTTTTGAATTTTTATGTCTACAGCTTCTCAAATCTATTAATTCTTTGTTTTTAAGTTTTAGTTTTGGTGCATCTGCATAAAATAAGCCTTTGATTGGCTAAAGAAATAACCTACTGAAGCTTCAGGAATCTAGACAGTCTGGGTTCGTGAACCAACGTGAAGTGCTGGGTCCTGCACTTGGGTCACGACAGGCTTGGCAAAGAGTGTCTGGGAAGCTGCTGAGTGGAGAAGGACCTGGGGGTGCTGGTTGGCATCTGGCTGAACATGAGCCAGCTGTGTGCCTGGGTGGCCAAGGCAGCCAACAGCACCTTGGTCTGCATCAGGAACAGTGGGAGCAGCAGGACCAGGGCAGTGCTCATCCCTGTCCCCCTGTGCTCAGCACTGGTGGGTCTGCACCTCAAATGCCGTGGGCAGTTTTGGGGCTCTCGCTGCCAGAAGGATGTTGAGGTGCTGAAGGGAATCCAGAGAAGGGCAGTGGAAGCTGCTGAAGGGGCTGGAGGGTGACTCGTCTGAGGAGCAGCTGGGGTTGGTTAGTCTGAAGAAAAGGGGGCTGAGGGGGGAACTTGTTGCTGTCTACAACTACCTGAAAGGAGGCTGCATCCAGGTGGGGCTCAGCCTCTTCTCCCACGTGACAAGTGAGAGGGAATGGCCTTAAACTGAACCAGGGGAGGTTTACAGTGGATATTAGGAACAATTTCTTACTGAAAGGGTGGTCAGGCATTGGGTTGGGCTCTCCAGGGAAGTGATGGAGACACTGGAAGTGTTCAGAAAACACGTGGCTGTGGCACTTGGGGACATGGTTTAGTGATGAACATGGTGGTGCAGGGTTCATGAGTGGATTCAGTGATCTTGGAGGTCTTTTCCAACCTTAATGGTTCTATGGTTCACCTTCTCCATAAAAAATAATAAACAACTAGAAGTAGTGTGAGGATATTTGTTTTTACCTGGTAAAGAAGTATTGCCTCTTGAAGATGACATTGTATTAGAAACACTAGACAAGAGGAAATGGCTGTTGCAAATCTTAGGGGAGAACCCCTGTGTATGAACCCAGTGTGTATCTGTACAACCCTGTTTGAAGACGTTTTATAAAGGAGATTTCCTGTCTTGGCATAGAATATTTTGTTTCTGCAATACAGAATGGCATAATGTTTACCCATACACAGCTAGTTTACAGCTTTCCTATATGGTTCCTGAGTGCAGTCTTCTCATCTTCTTCCTTTTTCTTTTTTTAACTGGGAAAATAAGCAATGTATTGGAAATTTTCCTTTATGTGCTGTAGGCTACACTTAAACATTGAGGTCTCAGTAATTTATGTTTTTAATGGATAGGGGTTTTTCCTTTTGGGTCGTTTTCACAGAGCAACTTAGGTTGTCCAAACATATTCTGAAATACGTTGGGGATTATGGTTTCAACACATGCATGCCTAGGGCCAAAGTATGAGTAACATGAAATTTTTGTTCCATTCCATGAACAAACCACTGTTTTGTGGTGTAATACAAAACATATCTAAGCAGTTTAGATCACTATCAGCCATTACAACGTTAGGTTTTCTATTTATGTGAGTACCCAAAACTCATTAGAAACTCATTTTGTAGCTCTAGGGAAGTAAGACTAAAAAGCAGTGAAAAATAGTACATTGTATTCTGTTCTAATTATACTCTATTTACTGTACTTACTAATACATATCAAGTGTATAATTTTATAGTTGCAGAGCCCAGCTCCCAAAACTTGTGAAGTCCAGGATTGTTCATAAAACTGTTGTGTGTGCAGTTTAACTGTGCAACTTTGATTGCATGGACAAACTAGCTGTTTGTGCAGGCAGGCAGGCTGCTGATCACCAGTCCCTTCATGGAATAGGAATATCCTTGGAGGGTTTTCCAGTTCCTCCCCTTCACCTGCCATCAGACCTGCAAGAAAGCTGGTGGTTGCCATGAGGAGGGCACAGACAGATCTGAAATGTCAGAGATCAGGTTTTGGGTGTGGATTTTCACTGTTCAGCTCTACACTCTGACTGGTTGGGTGAGTCTTTATGGAAATCACATCCGTGCTCACCTCAGCCATACAAGAAGAGGTTTTGTTCTGCATCAGAATAAGCTTGTGCCCGTGGGAGGAATCCTGATGGGTTGACATAGGGTGTACATTTATGAGAATGTGGTAGATAGTAGAGCAGAGAGTGGAGGCAGGACATGGCCTAAGTAAGGGACCGTATTTTAAGTTGCTTTTTCTTGTATTGTCAAGCTTTTCTTTTAAACTTAAACTCTGTGGCCCCTCTGCCATATTAAAGTCTCAGCTTTTAATGAAAGGATGAACACAGAATACAGCCATAGAGAAGCAGTAAAGCTTTCTCAGCTAAGGGCAGAGAGAGGGAAAATAACTCCATTAGCTAACAGAAAAAAACAAGATAGATAAAACTTACTTATAATCTTCACATTTTCATGCTCTTACCCCTGACTGGAAATGACTTTCTGTAATAAAAAGATAAGCTGCATAAACCCAACCAAAAATGAGTGTTTACATTTTTTTGTAAGGTAAAATAATAAAGCATTCCCCCAATAGTAAAAGGCTTATCTGTGTGTGCATTAGTGGATTAGAAGCACACTTCACAGGTGCTGTAATACACAGGTCTGCAACACACTCAAGGCACAGGCTGGATCCCGGTGAGGCACACTCGGTCATGGCTTGTGCTATAAGAGCATATTTAACAGGATTCCAGGTTATACAGCACTTAAACTTTAAAATAAGAGCTGTAAGCATGTTGTTCTAACAGAACATGTGGGTTTAAAAGAAAAGCTGTGTGGGAAAAAAAATCCCTAAAATTCAGATAGCACAGTCCTCCCTTCGTGCTCTGGGTGCATTACAGCAATAAAATGAAAGCACGGTGCTGTAGACTGAAACCAATATGCCTGCTCCACAAAATAAATGTCTGTTTGTCTGTTTTCTTGCTTACTTCAGTGCCTGTTCACCCCAATATAGGGGGAAGATGTCGCTAAATTAAACCACAGATATTTGTCCCCAAATTAAGTTTGCTTTCGCTCCTGTGCTCTCTGATTTATTTTAATGAATGAGTACAAGCTCTGCTTTTCTTCATCTTTAGCCTTCTTTCAGGTTTGCTGTTATGCACCTTGTTATAAATTCCTTGGCTTCCAATCAGGCTTTTATGAGCATGGAGGATTGTATTTAAAAATAAAGATTCTGAACACCCATATGTTTTGAGGCACAATTCCTTTCCTCAGAGGGTATATAACACATAAAACAAAAAAGCCTATTTTATTATGGAAATCTGAAAACAATCAGTGAGCCTCTTGTTCAAAGTAACACCAGGTTTGCTTTAATTTTCAACAAATTCAATTTTCTTTAAAGTGCCGTTTATATGCCCATGTTGAATTATAATAGTTAGTAGCAATTTATTGGGGATATTATTCCAGGAATTTTTCTATCTTCTGCCTTTGACCCTAGGGATGTGATAGAGGGGTATAAAGAGTGTATGGTGTGCTATGACACAATATATAGTGCAGGAAAAGCAATGTTACAGCAGAAAGCTCATTTAGGAAAGACACACTGACTGAATTATTTTTAGTTAAAACAATCAAAAAAAAAAATCACTTCCATATTTTTTATACACCATGAGGATGCTACATATTTTTGATTTATTTCCAATTCCACCCCCCCCCCCCCCATTAAACTGTGTTCACAACCAATGTATTGTCTTGCATGATTCTAGCACAGAATTTAAGCAATATTTGTCCCAGTTCAAAGCTAGTGGTAAGAAACAGAAAGTGGCTTCTGTGGGTTTGGGATGAAGGAAATAATATTGGTTTTCTGCTTGTTCCTCTGTATAAGCTAAAAATTCTGCGACAGGATTTGGGATTTCCTTCATGTCTCCTTTTCAAGGAGAGCCTTGCCATTATTTTCTTGCAAACTGTCTAAGTCAAATATTGCAAGATGCTCTTCATGCTTTTACAGGAAGAGAATCCACCAATAGCAATTTCTAAGACTAATAGTGTGAAAAGGCTGGTGTGTTTTTGTTTGTTTGTTTTTCCCCTTTTTGTTGTTGTTGTATTTGCCCTTTGTAATATGTAATATCTGCACCTTTTATGTCTGGCTTCAGGACTTTGCCCGGTGTCTTTGTAGTAGACAAGGAGATGCTGATTTGAATGAAGAAGTAATGCCTCTTGCTTCCCCAGCATTCACCTGTGATGGGGATTGAGGCTGTTCAGGTCTGAGAAGCTGAAACCTCCTCCCTCTAATTAATCGTGGTCCTTAGATAAGTGAGACTGACTAGGCAGAGCTGTTTTTGCTCTTTTCTGGGGCATTTCTTCGCTCCCGAAGAGACATTGCGCTGATATTTGATGAACATATTGCCAAACGCAAGAGACTTATTTGAGATCCTAGAAATAGTTTAAAAACACTGAAAGGACCAAATTGTAAGACTTATACTAGAATGTCCCTTAGCCTCACGCAGTGATTCAAGGGCAAATGCACAGCGTTGCTCGCTGTTCCTCTTGTAGAAAAGGCCTGGGAGATAAGATTCCATTTTCCATGGCCTCACAAAAATGTGATTATTCAGCTTCTCTTTTGCCTCTCTCCATCTGGGAAACCCTTTGCCCAACCTTTACCTTCGTTGCCAGAAGGAGCAGTGCCAGTGCCACTGCTGCTGGACCACCCAAAGGAGCACTCAGCCCCAGTCAGGTGTGCTTTGCCTATCAATGTGCTCCTCCAGTGCTGCTGCCATCCTTCCAGTGGCACATCATCGCTCCTGCACTGTTCTGGTGGTACAGCATGTTTGCAGACTGCTGGAGCACCCTTGGACAGCCTGTTATGTCAATGCAGCACGAGAGACAGCTATTCTTAGTGTGTTTCACTCCAAGGGTGCTTTCATCTTAAGCAGTACAGCTGATCTCGGGACTGCCTGAGGAAAATGTTGAGGCAAATAAAATGCTGCCTTCAGCATGGCCCATGAAGGATGGAAGTGTGAAGGTGCAATGTTTGAGTCACAGAGGATCATGCAGCAACTCTTGTCCCTAACAGGATTTTTTCGTGCAGCACTCTCATATCCTCCAGGATCCCCGGGCAACACTAATTTGTGTCCTTTTCTTGTTTTACAGCATAACTACAAAATCACTGTTTAGCGAGAAGTATTCTTGTTTTGTTTTAATCATTAGGTGGCTTTTAAGATGTGGGCAGAAGCAGGCATGGAAACAAAGGGCGTCTGAGCTCTGAAGACAGGGAGCATGGCAGCAGAGAACAGCGCCTTGGCACAGGGCAGTGGGGCAGGATAGCCCTGTGTGTAACAGGATACAGACCACATGGCAGGCAATTGGCACCACAGGAGAGCACTTTATGTAACAGGAGAGATAATCAGCATGTGGCTGGCATCAGGGCTTGGTAACACATACAATGAAATGGGGAACAATTACATTCTCTCTCCCTCTCACAGAGGTTACTGAGGGGAAATCCCTTCTTCCCACTCTGAATAGGCGTGTGATATTAGATATAGTTACTGGGGGAAGACAGGGATCCAATTCCATTGTGCTAAGCTTTTTATTTGTCTTAATTTATTTTTTAAAAACATGCCCTTTGCTCATTTGCTACTGTTGGGGGTACAGACTAAACAATTCAAAGCTTTCCTGAGAAAAAGAGTCACTTTTTAATCACTGCAGTGAGCAGTACTTTTTGGCAGCACTATAATGCTACCAAGAGGCAATTTTAATGAAACAGTCCAGTGCTTCAGAAGCTCCTGAAGTACTAGCAATTTTAAGGAAATATGAGGATGTATTTCTTTTGCCACTTCTCATTTTAAATCTTTAAAAGAAAACCACAGTGCCCCTTTGGTGCCTCTTAAGTGGACACAACTGTTGATTTAAAAGAAAGACGAGCTGGTCTTTATGGTTAATCATTTCAGTCCAACACTCTCTTTTAAAAAGCTAAGTACTTCAAGGTTTTGTTTAAGGTTGCTCACTGAAATCCAGAGGGACTGGGAAAGGTTGGCTGTGGACAGCCAGTTTCCCCACACCAGAGTTTCTTTGGGAGGACTCCAGGAAGGCTTTGGGGCATCCTGATTGCTGTCCACTCTTTGGCTTAGAGTATTTCCTCCTCATCGAGTGACTGGATGAACTATTCTCGCTTGCTTATGAAGAAATGTTCTGACTTACATTTCGCAATAGTTTTTGTGCTGGTGTAAATTCATGCACTGCAATATTCATCATTTCTTATCACACCAATCATCTGCCTTATGTGGTATCATGTTCTGGTGGAGTCTCATAATTCAATGTGACAGAACCTTTCAGGTTAATTTGCACTCTGTGCAGTGTTGTAGATTGCAGGGGTGGGGTAGAAATATGGAATCATTTGTAATTATCTCTGACTGTTTGATGGCTTATTTGATTACCATTTGGAACACATGATTTATAGACCTTATTTCCAAAATCTGAAACCTGTGTATATGCAGTTTTGCACAGGCAGGTACCTAAACATGTTTGTTTCTAAATTAACCAACTGATTATAAAGCTGAGAGATTCCTGCAATTACAGCATTAAGAATATTGGTTAAAATATGCAAACATACAGTGCAATAGCTCAGTAATTCGCAGAATTGCAGAATCACAGAGTCACTAAATTTGGAAGGGACCACTGGAGGCCATGTAGTCCAACCTCCCAGCTCAGTGCTGATCCTAGTGAAAGAAATGGCTGGATGCCTGCAGCATTGTTCCTACTGTTCATTGTAAAAATGTATGTAAAAAAGGGTTACAGTCAAAATTTAAATCAATAAAAGTTACCCATGTAAGTATCTATTACATTACATAATGCAATATTAATACACACGTCCAGCTGAAACCACTGTTAACATGGACTCAAATGTGCTTAGCAATTGGTACCTATAGCTCATTTTGGGTAGGATGCAACTTCTCTTCAAATGAAAATGAAGGCTGCCATTCACTGGAATAAAATGTACATTGTACTCTAGGACAGAAAGCCTTTTTTTCCCCCTTCCTTGCAGTCCTGTTTTGGGCCTTTATACCCCAAAATGTCCTCCAAACACAGCAATGTATCACACACAATTAATGTGTTCATTTCAAAGTTCTTTGTCAAAAAGCAGCCTCCATATGAGTAGGCTCATTACCTTTTAAAGTCTTACATTGGTGAAAAAAAATTCTCAATGCCATGTATCCAGCTGACAGTTCTGAAAAGGTTGACAGTAAAATTTTTTCCTATTCCTAATTGAGGTCTGGTTTAGTGCTCCTCAAAAACTGGCCTACAGATGATGTCATTGCTCTAATAGATGAGCTATCCTGCTTTTAAATCCAGCTATGTTTCTTCCATGAAGTATGCACTAGAGACAGAAAGAGCAGGCAAAATACGTGCTATAACTTCATTATATTTCAGGTCCTTATGGCAATATCTCATCTGTCCCTTTACTGAGAAGGGAAATTCCAGCCCCTGCACTGGGCTGCTGTCAGAGGTCTGGGAGGGAGTGGACAGATGGCCTGGATTTGCTGGGTCGGATCACAGAGCATCAGGGCTGCTGAAGCAGAGTGTGTTGGAGCTAAGGATTTGTTCTGGATTTTTGCAGGGTACACAGGATTTGCTTTTCTTTCAGTCCAGAACCTTTGAAAGTTATACATTTTCCAGTACTGAATCGCAGTAGACAAGAATAGCCAGTTCATTCACAGTTTTCAATACCATAGCTCTTCCATCCCAATGGAAGCTTCACTCCTTCATCCTGATTAATAGCTTCAATCTTCCTAATCCTTTTTTTGTTTTCCTGATTTTCTTTTAAACACTGTATTTTCTTGACTGCATACAGATCTTGGTGGGAGTCAGCAAGTACTGGAAGCATTACCATATATTAATTTTTACCTCTCTTCTGGTTTAAATTAGTTTCCCTTTCCTAAATTCTGAAAAAATATCTTTCATTTCATAATTTCTGTCCATTCTAATGGTGTAATGTGTGTAGATTGAAATCACAATGAAGACGGGCAAAAAGCACCATAAACGGAAAGAGTTTTCCAGTTTATGAAATAGATGCATCCATGCACGTTTTGCTTGGACTTGAGTGTGAGATTTGTTTTACTTTCAACAGTTAAAACAATCTAAGTTGCTTTGCAAATGTAGTAAAAAAAGCACTCTGCAATCCTTGGGTTATTCAAGGCAACTATTCAGGGTTATTTCTGAGCACAATACAGTTTTCTACCTAGACTTAATATATATCAGCTGATCCATGGACTGTTATCACTCTTGAAGTTTGGAATAAGGGTGAACCTTTTAAAATCTTTTTTTTTTTGTTTTCTTTTGTTTATTTTTACACAAACCTTGAAGTCTCAGTCATAGTTGGGTTCCCTTTTATCTGATATAAAATGCCCACTGGATGTGTAGCTCCAAGGACCCTGGTGCTGATTCAGAATTGAAAATATTCCAAAAGGAAGGAAGGAAGGAGAGAGAGAGAGAGAGAAGTTTTCAAGAACAGTGATCAAGACAGATTTTTCTTGGAAAACATAATGAATGTTGTCTTTGAGTTGGATGTGTTGTTGAAGTGTACTTGAAAATCTTCCTAGTTTAGCTGTGTAGAAGATTGTAACTTCCTAAACACTACAAGCAAAACATTTTCATTTGAAAAGATACTTTTTCATTTAGCTAGGTGCTAGCTTGTCCTGGATTTTATTCCCCACTGTACCAATGGTATGGATCTTAATTGAAAATTAAAGAAATGACATCAAAGTCATTTATGAAATTTTATAAAATTTGTTTTTATTATGACATATATTTACAAGCTGCACCACTCCAGCCCTGCCCTTTATGGTGTATGTAAATAAGAGCACTGGTCTTATGTTTGTCAGTTAATTTAATGTTCTGGATGCTTCAGAGTACACCTTTTATAGCCTATTGTCAGCACTTTGCACTCCATTTTAAAGAGAGAGGACCAAAAAAAGTTAAGGGATGTGCTTCCATAGTGTAGAAGTTAAGCCTAGGTAAAATTGAGCCTGTGACCAAAAATTATGTTTAATAGACTTGTGTGGAGGGAATGACAGTGAAAACCTTTTGTCAATTGATTCAGCTTCACTTATAAGGCACAATCAGCATTAACCAAGAAAGCAGGGCCTTGGAATTGGAACTGGCAGCTCTTTGACTAATGGAGAGCCACATTTCTCACCCTGCAGAGTGTGGGAATTTCTAGTTGTTTCTTTTTCATTTTCCAGGGAAGCAGGAGGTGTCAGTGCCAGCAGGAAGAGAAGGTGGATTAGTGCTAAGTCAGCTTAGAAGCAACAGTTGCATCTTAGGCTTTGGAGTCCCGTTTTTTTAAGAACCACTGTTAAATTTAAGAGGTTTTGAATCTTTTTTGAGTCCTTCAACATCCAATGTTTTAAGGGGCTGTTTTCAATTGAGTACATTTTTTTTCTCTATTTTTTTTCCTTCACTTTAATCTGGGTGTAATTTTGTAGGAAACTCCTAAAATGCCATTGGCAGATAAATGTTCTGTGAATAAAAGTATTATTTGTTTTTCTTCGAACTTATGATAATGATTAAAGTTTTAAGTTTGTGGAAACATGTTCACCCAACAGCTTAGGACAGAAAGAGCAAAACACATTTTCTCTGCTGAGCCTGTTGGGTTTATGCCTGGGTTGGTGGTGAATATTGCATCTGACCAAAGGCTGTTAAAGCACTTTTCTTTTAACCTGAATTCATCACTTCTGCAAACACTTGATCAACCTGTTGAATATTTATAATACACACTTCAAAACATGAAGGGGGGGGGGGGTATTTATTTTTTTTTTTTTCTGTCAAATATATTTCTGTATTAATCAGTGATTAACTCAAAAAAAGTGTTTATGGGGTAAAAGACCTCCTAGGGCTTCTTTTCTTTATTGTAGAGACTCCAAAACACGGCACAAATCTTTAAGCTATCCATGCTTACATGCTTTCCTGGTTTTATCTCCTTTACTGTAGCACTGAAAAAAATTTCCTTTTGTTTTTTCTTAATAGAGAATAAACTGCTGCTTCAGAATCATGGCAGTACTTTTATGTGCAGGGACTCTAAGAAATATGAAATATGTAGCAAGACATCTTAAATAGCACACGGAAGGCAAAACTTTACCTTTCCTTCCACAGCCAATGTAACTTTTGTGTTACAACAGGGGGCCAGTTGGAGAAAAAAATGCTTGTGCCAAGGCCTGGTTTTGTTTCTGGTGGTTTTGGGGTTTTTTTGATAGCCTGGTACTAATGAACATAGAACTATGACCTTCATTGTCTCTGTGTAAAAAGGGATAATCTTCCTTTTTCACTATTTGTCCTTTTTTTCTACTGAGATTGAGAGCTCTTTGCAGCAGATATTTGGGTTATATTTGTAAGTATTTTACCCCTGCCAAGCTGAAATATACTCTAGGTAGAAACCACCAGATGCAGTGGAAATTATTGAAAAAACAAGCAGCAATACAGAGTCCACATATAAGTAGAGCAGGTTTGTACTGCTTATGGTTTCCCTAAAAGATCCTGAGTTACATCTGTACAGTGCCTCAGAACTCCATCACATGAGGAAGAGGTTTCTGCCTGAGCTGATATTTGTGATGTTTAATTATTTCTTGGAGAAAAAAACATAACCATAAAAAAAAATGAAATTGTGCTTTATCCATACAAACCCATGCTGAAGGCTGCATTGTGGGTCTGCTTACACTGCTGTGTCAATAAGAATGCTTTTCTCCTTGATTGCCCCTCTTTTCCCCTGCCACATTTATTCTGCAAGCTCAGGGAACCAGGTTGCACAAATCACTTTAAAAAAAAATAAATATTTTATAGCGGCATTATCAAGCTTTTGAGATTTGGATGCTGGTTGGGTGGAAGTCAGCAAATATGAAAGCTCTGCAAACAATTGCAGTGATTTTTGCTGTGGGCTTGACTGGCCAGGCTCACGAGTCCCACACCTGCAGAACTCCAAGAGCCCTGGCTTGTTTGGTGCCCTTTGAACCTCACTTTTTGTCTGTTCCTTTAACTGTTCCAGTTCAATTGAATGTACAGCCATGGTCTGTGGGAATGGACAGATGCTGCATGGATGACAGTGTGCTGCCAGAAATGGAAAAAACACAAGAAGGGGCAGCCTTGGATGTTGGATCCAGCTGCCTGCTGTGATTTTTCCACTGAAGCACTAGAGGGATTAACCAAATGCACTGCCAGCTTTACATGATCTGGAACAGGCTTTAGAAGGGATATTTTTGCATTCTTCTGTCTATTCTCCCTGCTCTCTTCCTTCCCTCTTTTTTTTTTTTTTTTTTTTTTTTGTAGCAGGAAAATTAAGCAAGCGACACTTTCTGTACCAAGCATAGTAAAAATACTCAACGATTCTGTGGCTTTCAGAGGTCTGTTTTCTCTGTTGTGTTTTAATGTCATGAACTGCTGCATCCTGGATACCACAGACAAAGCAATCCTATCTTCTTAAATCATCAAAGATGACTTAAATACACCAACATATATGTATGGTCCACCCAAAGGATGTCATATACTATATATGAGCATTTATCCTATATCCCCATATTTTACTGGATATATACATACAGGATATTATATCTGTTGGACCTCAGAGCTACCATTGGTGCTAAGAATTGATACAGACCAAACCTCTAGACCTTGATAATTTTTCATTACATTATATTCAATACCAATTGGTATATTTACCTTGTTTATTGGTTCACTTTTTACACAAGGAAAATCTCAATGGATATTGCCTTCCTTTTTACTGTGGTAGTGATAGCCATAATAAAAAAAACCAAACAAAACAAAAATAATATTTTCATTTTCTTCCAAGATACTTCTCATTTACAGCCTGGCTTCATTTGGTTTTAGCAGTGTCCCAGTTCAGCAGGAGGGATCAGTTATCACTGGGTGGGAGTGATAAAAGCTATGTATTCTACCCCCTCAATTCATTCCCCAAGAACAATGGACCATT
>JAWWEE010000074.1:49886623-49934141 GCA_035221455.1 Xenops minutus
CGTCCTTCCCTCTTTTTTTTTTTTTTTTTTTTTTTTGGCACCCACTTCTACCTCTGACAGTGAAATAGCTCAGCTAACTTCAGGTTTGTTGTGACTGTCTTCCAGGTGAGGCTGGAGGGAAGGAATCTCTTAAATGAGAAACGCTGTGTTTGTTTGGCCTTGCAATGCCCGTGTTCATGGACAGCTCTACAAAATGATTTGGCCAGCATGAATTTTTATTCTAATAGTGAACACTAAGAGAATAAACCTGTAAAACTAAATCAAGATGTTAGTGCCACTATGGGTGTGAGTGGATGAGAACAATACGTGTGTGATGTACTTTCAAATTGATTTCCCCTTTCTGTCTGCTCATACAGGGCATAGGTGGGAGATGGACCTTCTGATTTCCAGAGCTGGGAAGGAATAAATAGACCTGACATTTCTGAGAACAAATTATTGTGAGCAGCATTTACACAGCTGTGTGGAAAGGGAGAAGCCTTTTGCTCACCTTCCTGCAATTATCTAGTGACAGCTTGGAAATGTGGCTGTAAGAAAGTGTCTCTGGATAATGAAGCCTGAAGAGGGAAATGTCTTTTTGTGTGTGAGGTGGTGAGAATTATGCCCTTCAAACCAGGGAACTGACATCCCATGCAATATTTGTGTCTGGTATGAAGTCATTAGCCCATCTCAAACACCAGTATTGGATTTGCTGTTTGGCCCTCATGATGATTTTATAATTCCTGGAATGCTTACAGAAATGATTCAGTAAGAGGTTGAAGAACTCCAAACAGCCTGGATGTTGTTACCAGACAGTGAACAGTAAAGGACTCTGCTCTGAACTTGTTCAGGGTTTGTTTGATTCATTTACCATGTTAACAGGGGAAGCGATGGTGGTGAAAAGGAACAGATAGGGAGAAAGGGACCAAACTTGAAATGAAAAGTTTAAAAAACAAAACCAACGGTCTGAGACTTCTTACCCGAGCTAAGAATGCACCATAAAATTGTGCTGTTCCTCCATGCAGAGGTTTTCCTTATGCAGTTGATCTTTTGAGAGCCTCCTTGAGACAGACCAGATCCTGAGGCACAACACAGAGTCAGCATCAGTCTAATACTGATATAATAAGAATCTTAATAGGTCATTGAAGTGAGTGGGTCTCTGTTATTGAAGGCAGCTGTACCCATCACTTGTTTGAGGATGAAATGCTGTGTGTGCCTTGCCACATGTGAATGCAGCTGTCTGATGAACAGGGGGAGAAGCCTGTAAGTTGCAGTGAGCACAGGCTGGCTGTTTGAAGCTTGGTACTCTCTGTGTCATCTGTCACAGCCCAAGGTTTTCTGCCTGACTCTATCAGCATCCTGCAGGGAACGCAAAGAACAAGTGTCTTCTTGAAAACTTTACCAAATTTTTCCTTGGATTTAAGAATGTAATGAAGTCTTTCTGAATTCCAGTGCTTTGCTTTGAGTATTGCATGAACAGCCCTTTTAAGTGCCTCTTTTTTCTGCTGTTATATGATTATCCTATTTATTATCTATTTAGGTTTTAAGCAGGTTCTATATGTAGTGTCTTGTAGGGTGTGGTAAGAATATTTTGTGCCTTTTTTTTTTTTTTTTTTTACTATCTCTGTGTTTCTTAGGGTAGCACAGAAAATATGATTTATATCAGACAAACCTAAGTAAAAATAAGACTAATTTAAGTTAATATTCTACCTTCATGAATGGTCAGTGGGAGATTGTTCAGGCAGGAAGTAGAAGTGGCAGGTCTATAGAGAACAATCCTTCCCCTGTTACCTCACAGCATCTCCTGGTAATAAAACCTCCTGGAGGCATGGCTATGCTTTGAGACTTTTTGTGGGGGGAATTTGGGAGGGCAACAGTGCAAGTTAAAAAGTGTTCCCTGCAGGCATACAGGAAAATCTTTTACTGGTGATTGTCACTGCAGAAGTTGTGGCAGAGTTTTGGAACCCTGGGTAAGGCATGCTTGGTTCTAGCTTTGGGAAATCAGGCCATTTTATGAAAACCACATAAATTTGGAAGTACTGACCTGGGGACTATTGCTGGTAATCTCCCATTAGCCATCTGCATAATAGACCCATTTGTTTCATGGTTTAAAGGATGAAAGATGGATATTTGGATAGTTTTGAAGGCTGAATACTCTGCTTTTTGCTGACAGCAATTCCTCCATATCGTATCTGAAACTTATGGCAAGACAAAGTAGTAAGTGAAGCTCTCAGTGCTGATACTCCGGAATGGACAGAAGTTTTGAGATTTTAGGGCTGTCAGGCTAATACTGTATTGAGTGTTAGCTTGAAACAAAGGGGATTGAGAATAAAATCACATTTCGTTTTGCCAGCCTAACAATATTTGGGGTTTGTGTTTTTTAGCTTTTATTTTTGAGCAACTTAATTCCTGTGGACATGTGAGGCGAGCACAGATTGTTACAGCTGTTGAGCTTATTCTTTTGTTCTCCTTAATATATTTCCAAGGGAAAGAAGAAGGAAATTTATACTTTGCATACAGACAAAAAATGGCTCACATGTCAGATGGGATCAGAAAATAGGGGAACCTCTGTTCTTCACCTTCCTTTGGTTGAAAAGCTGTCAACCATTGCTAAAGCTGGCACAGCAGATATGTAAGAAGTCTCATGTGTTGTGGCAGGGTCTTGTGAAGGTAGAAGAGATGCAAATGTTGGTGTTCTATCTAGCCTGTGTTTCTTCTGAGGTGCCACACTGGAGCAGTGAGGACTTTGCTTTTAGTTTCAAACTACTAAGAGACATTGGAGAATTCTCCATGCATGTCAGGC
The DNA here is from genome assembly GCA_035221455.1 of Xenops minutus. Classification (NCBI taxonomy): domain Eukaryota; kingdom Metazoa; phylum Chordata; class Aves; order Passeriformes; family Furnariidae; genus Xenops; species Xenops minutus. Next base: position 49,889,403 of record JAWWEE010000074.1, read on the forward strand.
TGGCTGTTAGAGAGCAGGAAGCACCATTGATCCTTCAGGTGGTGAGGATGGGAATACTCTGGGTTCTGCAGAGTTAGCTGGGAAAGATGGAACAAAAGAGTGACGTGCAGGAGGTGTAAAAGTCAAAAGTATGTCAAATTTGGTAGTGTATGCCTGTCCTTTAAACAAGTAAACAACAGAATGCCTGTTCTCTGGAATAACCATGTAATGGCCCTCTAAGCAGCTTCTATTATTTCTAAGTGATGATGATTACAAGGCTTCTGCAAGAAAAACGTTGACTTGTTCTGCTTAAAGCAAGCTATTTTGACATTCTTCTTTTTCCCCCAGTTTTGTATCCATTCTGTCCTTTTACTTATTTAAAACTGATATAAGTAGGAAGTAAGTCAAGGTCTTTGCCAGGATGTTTTGCTGGGAGGGAGGATGTGTGACTAGTTCTGTCAATACTGAAAAAATTCCTTGCTTTGGTGTTTGTTTGCCAGTCAGAGGAGAGGAAATCTTTGCTTTTGGATATGAATTTTACGAGTTCTGGTCTTAGTGCTGTATGTTATGTTGTAGGTCATTGAACACAGGAGTGTTCTGTGGCCAGAAGGAAAGGGAAATTATTGGGGAGTTTCTGCTTGCAACCATGTATAATGACTTCTGGAGCAATGATTATGGTACTTAGGAGATACTTAACATGCAAGAAGTTGGTTTCATTTCATCACCAGTACTCTGAAAAAGGAATTTCTGAACTGGAAAAGTACATCTGAACAAAGACGACTCTTCTTTAAGTTTATTATATCCCCTCCTGCCTGGTTTATATCTACTGTGTCCTTTTCTCTTTCTCACCATAAAAATGTCCAAGTATTTTTAAGTTCATCTATATTGTTTACTTTGATGATTTAACTTGTCAGCTCTCTCCATGTGCTCAGCACTCTTCGTGTGATATATTGTACTGAAGTTCTAAATTCCCTTTTTATTCCTGTAGTGCTTTGTTTATTTATTTGCCTTCCAGCTTGTCCCAGACAGCTTCTTTCTTTTCACCTTATCAGGCTTTTAAGGAATTTTAAATAAAATTGGCACTGTGTCACCTTGAGCCATGTTATTTACTTTTGTTTCCACATGTCAATTCCCTCAATTGTGATTTTTCCTTTATTTAATTTCACTTCTGAAGAACAAATTCTGATGTTCCCTGGGAGGAGGGTAGCGAACTGACCCCTTGCCATCTTTGTCCTGTTGCTGGCAGAGGTCAGAATCTGGCCAAAATCCCATTTGGGCAGGTATAGGAAGGAGTTGAAATGGAGTCACTTTCTACATTCAGATCCTATGCATGTGGCCATTGTTTTTCTTTCCTTTTCTCCTCTGTGAATACATTTAGACTCATTTATCTTGCGTACTTTCCTTTAATAGGATCTGCTACATTTCAGACATACTTGTTAGTAAATTCTTATTGTAGATTTTGGTGTTCTTTCCAAATACGGGTCTTGTTGCTTTTTTTAAAATCCTCCCCAGCTGGAGCTTCTCCTTTTGCCCCTGACATGTTATCTACACTTGGCTAACGTGGAAGTCCTCACTCAGTTCCATCCCACTATTTCCATGCTTTTTCTTTTCTGTTTTCCTTTTCCCTTGATTCCTGGGGTATTGCCTTCTGGTCCCACTATCCAGCTGTAAATGTGATCCTCAGTAAGATGTGCTCACCAAGGTGCCTGAATGTGATGTGCTACTAGGGAAGAATCTGTTGTGATGGCACCCCTTGCTATTTTCCCTGTTCCTGCACTTAGATGTTGTACTTCGGGTTGTACAACAGCCCCTTTAGAGTGAGTATTTGAAAAGCAGTAGATGCACCAGACCATATTCTGAGCTGCTGGAGGTGGATACAACCACAGAGTAGCAGCATTCCAGAAAAGGCTTAGAAAATTATATGTAAAACATTGTAATAGACTCCTTTTCTCCTTGTTTCTAATTATTTCATTGTATTTTGAGAGTGTGTACTAGACCCTAATTTGCCTCATTTTTATTCTAACCATATCTGACTTGAAATAGTGTGAGTGAAAATGGAACTTTTAGAAAATGAACTGACTAAAGGCATGGAAACACATATTCTGTTTTTATATTAAAGTAACAATATTAAGAAATTTCACACAGTAAATTGTAGTGTCTGGGTAGGATAACATGTATAAATTTATATGCAGTGCTATTTTCTTTTACTTGTACATTTGCCAAGCCTAATACATACTCAGCTCTAGCTAATCACTTAGAATTGTTAATGTGTAATACAAACATAACTTCCTGTTTTGGGTAGCCTCTTTTTCTTCCACAGTCTTATTTGCTGAATACATTTGCTATTTTTTTTGTATTTTTTCCCCTTCTGCTAACAGTCTCCATTCCATTCCTACATCTGTGTGTTTTGTTTTGTTGTTTTTTTTTTTTTTTTTTAAAATCTGTGTCCTCACAATCAGTTTGATGCTTATTAAGTGTCTTGTAAAGAAAGAACTAGAGTGATTTTTGCATTTGATTCCCATCTCTGGACAGCACATGTATTTTGACTTACCACACTGCTTCAGTAACTACTAAAAATTATATAGTTTGAGGGCAAGGCAGACCGGTGTTCACCACTTTGTAACACAGGAATCTAGTAAATCCTAGAAAGGTAGAATGCAGCTCCTTAGAAAATGGTTGTGCAGAGGCCACTAGTGACAGGAAAAACAATGATTTCTTTTTCCTGTTAAGAACACTGGATGCCAGAGCAAGGACAGTAAGAGTTCTCCATTCTTGACAGCTTTATGTTATTCCTTTATATTTCTGCCCCAAGTAAATCTGATTTGGGTCAAGGCTCAGATATAGGATACACTAAAATACCACTAGAAACTAATAATAAAACTAATAAGCAGTTTGTCTCAGATTTCTATTAATGCTTCTCATACACTGAGGGTCATTAGTGAACTGCAGAAGATTAAAACCCCTAAACATTTCTGAACATTTGTTGTTATTAAGGAGTTTCTAATGCTTTTCATAAAATGCTAGAGTGATAAATTCTAACTTTTCTTTGCCACTATAATGAGATATTTGTAGGATATGGGTTCCCAGTAGAAAGGCCAGTGGAGCTGTGCACAACATTCTCTTGTGTGTGCCTTTAGGCTTTGACAAGGATTATATTGCTATTTCACTTGTGCATAGCCAAGGAGAGTGATGCTGCAGGTATGATATGGACATTGGAGCACTGCACAAATACATCTGATCTTCAATTGCAATCTTGGATATTTTACTGTTGCACTTGAATAAAGAGTGATACATATATAATAATAATATATAAAGATATGAGATTGCTCAGCCCTCTAATTTGCTAAAGTCTTTAGACAATATACTGCCTATTGCCATTAATGTATTTGAAAAAGCTCTTTTTATTGTCCCCCACATTTCTGGCAGCTGCAACTCCAGCTGAGCCTTGGTCACACAAATTTTCTCCCTACATCAGCAAGCAGCATCTCTGAATTCTTCCCATGTCCCTTGGCCTTGCTTCCAGTGGGCACACACCTTCCTTTTTTGCTGTACTTCCAAGAAAAGGTTCCTGTTCAGCCAAGACACCCTCTGCCTCGCCTGCTTGACTTCCAACACTTGGGAATTGTTGTGCCTGTGCCCTTAGGATGTGGTGTTTGAGAAGTGACCAGCACTGATGGACCCCAGCACCTGCAAAAGCCAGGGGACCTTGATAATTCCCTCAATTATCTGCTCATGTCCAGAGCTGGCACTTCTCCTGTCAGTGGATTTTAAACTCAGATGAGCTCATGGTCACAGTGGCCAAGGTGGCCACCAGCCTCCCCTTCACTCATGAGATCTGCTCTGCTGACAAGCAGCAGATCAGGGAGGGCATCTTTGTGAGTCGACTCCCTTAGGACCTGTTCCATAGAGTTGTCATCCAGGTTTTTATAGGAAACTCCTGGCCCAGGCTCTTCCAGCTGTGTGATGCTCCCAGTCAGTTTCTGGGAGGGTGATGTTCCCCTTAAGGACATAATTCATCAGTGCCATCATCGTGGCTGGCAGGTCTGTAGCAGACTCCACATGAATGCACATTGTTTGTTTGCCCTTTGATTCTCACCCAGATGTTCTCAGCTGTGCCATTGCCCACTCTGAGTTCCATACATTCTAACCTTTCTATGACATACAGTGCCACCCCTCCACTTCTTCTGGCCTGCCTGTCCCTCCTGAAGAGCCTGTAACCATCCAACAGGGCACTCCAGTCACAGGGCTCATCCCACCAGGTTCCACTCATGCCAGAGATGTCAAACCTCTGGGACTGGGAGGAATTTTCTAGCTGGCTTCACAAGCTTTTTGAATTATGAGGTCTGTTAAGAGATGTCATTTTATGTTGCACTACTTTTTACAGGACAATAACATATAGGAATAGGGGATGAATGTGCCCAAAGATGCCAGATAGAAATACCCTTATATGAACTGTTAGTATTCTGCTGGGTGTTATTTAGCATTTTGGAAGCCAATTCCTAATATTTTTATTGTAATGGAAAGATAAAACAAAGGTCTTTATTGCTTAACATTAGTTCCAGTGACATGAGTTCCAATAATTCTGATCTGACTGTTCCTTATCCTGCAGACATCCTAAAAGTCCATAATCTTCCTAAACTTTCACAACCTTTTTTATATTGTATTTTGGTAGTTTTTTACAGAATTCAAAGGATCTGATTTAACTGGTTCTTGTTTGTTTCCTCTGGCCTGCCTGGGGCCATGATTCAGTTGTAGTAATTCTGTAAAGAAGTACAGAATAAAGGCTCACATTTTCTGTGCTATTGGTACACTAACTTTCTGGTTTTACAAAAAAGCATTTATATGCAGCTATGGAGGATTATTAACAACTTTTTATTATGCTTGGCTTTATCACAAATGTAAAAAAATAAAAATCCTTATATATATAGTTGTTAGCAGTTAGATTTTGGTGAGGTTTATGTTGTGCTGGCTGCCTTTCCAAACATGAAAACATATGATAATTTCTGTGTCAATATATTTACACAGTTTAAAAGTTATTTGTGTTTACACAGCCAGTGCCCATGTAGTCTGTGTTAACTTCTTAGCATATGAAAGAGAAAACAATGCATTTTAAAACTGATCAGATAGAATCCTTTTCCTTGCAGCTTGAAATAGTTATCTGTGTTGGTAAACATTACAGTTACCTGGAAACATTAGGAGGATCAATTCTGCATGCTGGACATTTCACCTACAGATGTTATTTTGTTTGGTATTGTGTGGATATCAGTACAGCATTTGATAATTTTCAAAAAAACCCCAAAACCTGCTGGTAACTGAAATAGAGAAATTAGTCACATTTCAATGATTCACCTTTTTTCTTAAAATTCCTGTCATACTTTCAGGAAACACCTCTTGTCAGGTTTCAATCAAATTCTGAAAGAATTGGAAAGTAGGTCCTACACAGATATTTTATGTAAGATGCATTTATCTTTCAACTACATGGGCAATTAGTGCTTTTTATTCCATTTTTTACCTTCTATTTCTTCAATTTCTCCTATCATCTTCCACATCTAGACTTGCCTTCTTGAGCAGCAATAGCCTGGCCCAGTGTTTATCTACACTGGGGCTGTCATGCCATGTAGAGATAACTAAATTTGCTTAGATATCAGAAAAAAGAGCAGCATGTCTTCAATAACATGCTCACCAGTATAACCAGTTTCTATTATACAATGTCAGTGCTTTGTTAAGGTCATTGGAGTTGGTGGGAATCTTTCAGCTGCTTTCAGTACTCTTAAATCAGATCATATTCTGTGTTTACCCTACTCCTAACCCTTTCCCAAACTGTTTTTCCTGTAATCTTCAGATTGTTTCAGAAGGAGAACGACGCAGCAACTGAAACAAAATTTTGAGCACATGGTTATCTAAACCACTGTGTAGTTGCCCATCGCAAGCACCCTGTGGCAATATATTATTATCTCCCTGTAGTACTGATGATAACCAATCCATTTAGGAGTACTCAGAAATAACAAGCATTTTTGTGGCTGAGCAAGGCAATAATCTATGCTGAACTGCAGAGGTGAATGAAAACATTTATATGTGGCCTCTCTGTTCTCTGTAAACTGTATTACATTTTGAAAGAGAATGGAAATGGCAACATGGCAATGACTTTGGACTATGTAGAGTTTTCATCTGTTCAATGAACTTCCACTGTCGCTGAGGGGAGATCTGTGTTTAGTACAAGAAAAATACAGTGTCTGGTTCTAGTGACCAAAGGTGCAATTAGCTTATTTTTCACATGCATCTCATTGTGTGATTTGTTTCATGGCACACCACCAGCGTATTTTGGTTTTAAAATCTATTTGTATTAAGACAGACAGTTCATGGCTGGAGGTTCTTGCTTGTAGTTCTGTGCAGTAAGAAATTAATTACTCCTTCAGTCTGCAAAGCAAGTACTGAAGACTCTAGAGAGTGCTGTGTGAAGTGGCATCAGAATTTTCACTTTTTAGGTTCCCACAGGTAAAAGGTATGTTATTAGTTTGGGGCTATTTTCCAGTTGGAGAGATTGGGTTTGGCTGACATTTTGACTTACTCACAGGAAACAACATTCAGCTTGTGGGCATGTTTAGAGGCTTTTGATGCACCATTCCAGTAAAAAAATCTCAATATCTTAAGGTGATATATATATCTCCTTTCTTAATAATAGCCAGAGTATGCCTTGGAGGTATGAATCTCCTGTCTTATGGCCAGAGCTCTGCTGGTATTCATTAATTTCTCAGACCTTTCCACTCTGAGGAGCAATGGTCCACACTGACATGAAAGCCCTGGGATTCCTCTTAGTTACCCTTAGACCCCAAATCACTGCCAGCCTTTGCTAGCACAGAGAAATGCAAAGTCTTACATTGCCTTCCCTCCTCAGTAGTTAAGTTTTTATTTCTGCATCCCTGTGACCTGTGCCTGATTTACTACTTGAGGTGCTATGAGATGCCCTTTCGAGTTTTCAGTTGTGAAATACCCATAATCTGGAGCTAAAGGTATTTCTTTTATATATGCTTTTCACTGTTTCTATCTATGGTGCTTTTAAGCTAGAACTCTTGGTACTTAGGCCTTCTTTCAGCACCATCTGAACATGTTTGCCTAAATACAGGTGCAGAAGGACTTGTGCTCAAATTTCAGAAAGTACCAATTGTCATGTAGCATCAGAAGGACAACGTGGAGACCTTGCAGTGTCTCCCAGCACAGGCTGTTTGGGCAACAAATACACAGACCCTGTTCAGGTCTGATGGTTAATGCAAAATGATGACTTACGAGGTGCAGCACAGCACTGGATTTGTTGGGCTTGGGCCAGCTCCTGAAAAAAAATCCCCAGGGCAGCTCTGCAACACATTTCCCTTCAATGCAGCAAATAGTTTTATTAGGATGTACATATCGGGTCTGCAATAGTCATATGTGGGCTCTGCATCCAGTCTAACGGGAAACACAGAGCAAAGGGAAATGAGCCCAGAGCGGGTCAATATGCAGGAGAGCTGGAGCTCCTGGGCTGAGATGAACCTGTCCTGATGCACTACAGAAGGACAGGGGAGTGGCTGTATTGAATTTCCTCGTGCTCTGGTTCTGGGGAAACACTGCAGTCACATTTGGGCTGTGTGTGCATGCAGCCACATTAGGGCTGGCAGGGTTTTAGTTTGGAGCTGGAGCACAAATGATTGCACTTTGGATGAAGACAGATTTGTCTGGAGCCCCAAACCTAACAGACCATGTCAGATTCTAAATTTCTTGCATCCAAGCTTGGGTAAAGTACCCATCCTAATGTGGAAGGTGAGCAAACAGAAATGTTGGTAGAACGTGCATTCACAGGCAATAATATTCAATAAATGCACAGACTAGTCAACATGTTTATTTTTTTAATTCAGAATGCTATCTCCACTCAAATGCTACTGCTACAAGAAGGGAACTTAACAACATACTACTGATTTATATGAATATTAGGATTTTTTCCTAGCACCTTCCTTCATTTCACATATGTTATGAGGTCATAGAAAAAAAGACTCAGTTGAAATTAATATACACAATGGGATGGAGTTAAGGTTGCTGTGGGAATGTCAACTCTTAATTTCCTGCTTTTGTTGTGATCAAACTATGGAATGAAATCTTTCATTAATGTTAGGTTTTAAAAATTCTTTAATATAATTAAAAGTAATTTATTAAACTTAATCTTTTAAACACAGGTGCCTCTGTCACAATCACCTTTTGCATGTGCACAGTCTAAAGGGTTTTCTTCCTAACTGTGTTCATAATAACATCATACTGAGCTCTTACTTGGACCTGAGAAATGGTTGTTGCTTTTGATGGAGAAAATAAATGGTCAGCCATAACAGAATTTATGAATGCTTATGAGCTATAATTATTTGCAATTTAAAAATATGGCATAAAAAGGTTATGAGTTGTTGTGGGAAACTTGTGTTTTTTTGGTTGTTGGTTTTGTTTTCTTTCCCTCATATGATAGTAGTATAGATTTCCTTGCCTGAAATAAAAAAGTAGGAAAAATGTGCAACAAGGACCATATTAATTTCTTTGGATGTTGTAATTTTTCTGTTTCTATAGTGCCCAGCAGGGCTCTGATGTGACTGATAAAATAGATAATATAAATATTTATGGGCATCACAAACAACATTACTCTTGTCAAATTCTGTGGATCTTTCTTAGTCCTAGTGAAATGTGTTTATTGAGTTTAGGACAACAGATGTGCATCACATTCCATCAGAATGGAGAGGCAGCTACAGTTCTCATGTAGTAAATAGACCTCACAGGAAACATAGAGTTAAAAAAGACAAAGGCAAAACCACCCCAAAGCAAAACAAAAGGCAGTCTGTTTATTTAATGCAGACTGCATTATTTGTCCTGCATTTTGCTTGAGCTCATATCTCCAGACACTCAGTGTAGAATTCGGGCAGTTTGGGCTTCTCCAAATACCAAGGACAAGATCCAGCCTCAGCAAAGTAGTGAGTAGTGACTGACTGTGGTAGGACTAAGGGTTTTACTGAAAGCAGTTATTGTGAAATTCAGGTTGTGTGATTTTATCTCAGTTAATATTAGAGATGAGAACGCAGGGTTTGGTTCACAAGTGGATATTTTTTCAAGTTTCTCAACTGCTTTTAGCCTTTCCCATATATGTTGAACCTGACTTCAGGAAGCAGGTTAGCTTATCTGGCACAGCCCCTCTGGGGGCAAAGGGCAGTCAGTCTTTAGGATATGAAGATAAGCTTGTGGTTCAAATCAGTCCTACAATGACCCCATGGAGAGTCGCTTGAGATCACATAATGGCTGAATTTTTAACGACCCAGCCAACAAGGGAATACATCTGAGTTTTTCTCAGAGCAGTTAACAGCATTCATTTTAGCCTTTAAGTCTTGGAGATGGAGCATTCTTCTTACATGGAGATAAGAGCTGAGCAGATCTCGTTTACATAGACGTATGTTGGCAAAAAACTTCTGGGTTTAATTCAGGAATGAATGCTAACTCTGGCTTTGTAAACACCTCTGGAGTGTTTAATGCCTTGGCCTCTATTTATTTGTTTATTTATCTCCATCTCAAACCCTTGTGTGTGTGTATATGTGCCTTCCAGACCCTTCCCTTTGCCCAAGGTCCTACTTGGTGCATTGCTAGAGGCCAAATGTCAGTGCCTCTGAAATTCATGCTGCATGCGTTTCGTGGGACATGGAGCCATGCTGGCAGCTGGCAAAACTGTGTGTGCTCAGAAACCTGGTTTCAAGGGTAATTTGCTTTCTTTCCTTGGTGAAAAGGGATAAAAGAGTTCTGCATTGCACATGGCTGTGCTTGTGGCCTCTGCCTGTGGAGGAGCTGAGAAGCAGAGCCCCAGGTTAAGCAGCATATGTTGTTTCGGCTCATCTCCAAACAGCAAGGTGAAATATCAGGGGAAAGAAGTGTTTTCTTTATCTGGATGTTCCTTTCTTGTAACGTTTCTGAAGGTATTGGTCATTTGCAATGTGTTTACTCAAGATGAATGTACCATGTCAGGTACAAAACACTTGCCATGTGTGCAATGGTTAAAACAGCCCAAGATCTAAGGCAGAACCTGCACCAGCCAAAGATGATGGCAGCAGAGTACTGGGAAATATTTTTCCATTCTTGCAGTGAGGAGAGAGTCCTACTTCTTGCCTTTTTTCCATGTTTAAACTCTGGTTATGCTCTGTCATAGTCACCTCATCCATGTAAGATAAGTAAGAGCAGCTTGGTAGTTCTTAAGTCCCTTTTAAATATAAGGGACTGAGTATTTTTTCAGTAAACTTCCCCTGAAGAAACATAACTTACATAGTAACAGCCTGGGTGTAACTAAATAACAAGAGTAAAACTGTGCTAATGATATATTTGCATACCAAATAAGAAAAAAAACCATCTTTTTTCACACCTGAAATGATGATCACACTTTCAACTGTGGGAGCAACAGACACAGTGGGTTGGACACATTTTTTATGCATATTATGAGTAAGATTTTTCCTTTGCACTGATCTTTCTTTATGAACTGTTTTATCAATTGCCTTGTATTGGGGAAGGCAACTAATGCACACATATTTGTGTGACAGTTTGCTACAATGCAAATTTCCAGCAGTCTGGACTTCTTCCAGGAGCATTTTGGGAGCAGGAAGCTGTACTTGCAGGACTAGACTAAGACATCCTTCACTAGCCTTGTCTTTTGCATACAGGGCATTATAGCATGATCAATCTGTCTGTCTGTCTGTCCATCTGCCTATCTAAATCAAATATCTATATATGTACATGTTAGCAAAAATGTGCTGTTTTCTGGGACAAACCCTGCAGGTTTTGATTGGCTGCTGTATCAGTAGACTGGAATACTTACTTACAGCTGTCCTCGGAGGCCTTCTATAAAACTGCAGGTGTTCAGCTTTAGCAAATAGTTCTTATTATATGGATAGACTTTTGGCAGCTAGTAATGATGTTTCCTGAAATTGAAAAATTATTTTCTACCTTACACGCTGGTTTTACGTTACTGGAATGTTGGAGGGGAAAACAAATACCTCTCATCGAATAGTGCTGAGACTGTTTTTGTTAGTTGTATATATTTTCTGATTTGTATATTTTATACCGGAGTGCAAGTTTTTTTCCTTAACTGTTGTGGTCAGATTTGAAATCTCTTCCAGCAAAAGTCAAATTATGAGGAATTAAGGAAATGTCTGGCAGCAGAGGGTTTATCCTCCTTTATTCAGAGCTAGCAACTGGCTTGCAGTCAGTGTACCACCAAACCCGGAGGTAAGGGGGCGTTGTAAAGCTTTTAAAAGTACTGAACATTATAATAGAATACTTTCAGAGCCTTTTTGTTCTTTTTTTTGAGTGAGGCACATACGATGATTTTATGAGGGTATGTTTAACCCATTCTGTACCACCGTTATACGGTGCTGGAAGGAACTGGTGGATCATTTTGTTGCAGTCACTGCTCTGGGTAATGAGATGTGTGGCATGTGGTGTGTCACTCCTAGGGAACTGTAGTTTAATTGCAGGGAGTTAAACAACATGTTAGAATTGCACTTGGATTGTGTTTAATTATCCAAATGCTTGACTGGATAACCTGATGCTCAGGTTTTCTTCAATAAGCTCACTTGACCTTTACAGTGCTGAATTAGCACCCGAATCCTGGTGGCTCAAGATTCTCCTCTCATAATTTCTACCCATTTCCAAAATAACACCCTCTTGATGGAGGGTTATTTGAGCATTTTGAGTGTACTCTGACATATGACATGACTGAGTCTCTGCTAGAGCCCCTAAACACGCCTCAGGTCTATCAAAGCAGAATGCTTCCTCAGGGAAAGCATCAATCGCAGTGCTGGGAAGTCTGCAGGGTCCTCTCAAGGGTTTAGAGGGCCATAACCATCCCTGTCCTCCTTGTATGGAGGCCTTTGGATGGGACATGAATTATTATAATACAGTTCTGAACAGCTGGGCAGCCCTTCCTCAATTTTTTTGTGTTGGAACCAAAATATGGAATACAAAGTAAATAGGAGTTTTTGACTTCAATAAATAGGAGCTGTGCAAGTCAGCTCAGCGTGCCCAGGAAACCATCCAAGTTCAGGAAGGGATACCAGGACTGAAGGTGCTTTTAGGTTTTTTTTTTGTTATTATTGATTTACTCAGTCTTTGAATATATAGCTATTTTGGTTGTCAAATGCAGTCCAGGAAAGTAACTCTATGCTTTGCCTGCTGTGTGTTTGAAAACTTTACAGAAACAAAGGGACACCAAGTGCAGGTATTGAGTGAACCTCAAACTCAAATATCAGTTTATCTGATGCTAATCCACCCTGCTATGGACATGAGTTATTGCTGATGGCATAAGTATATGGCCATTTTTATCATAAAGGTTCCTCTTTATCTGCTCACCTGTATTCCCCCACACATTTCTCACACCTATTTGCTCACAGTTCTCCAGAGTTTTTTCATCATATGTAAGTATCATTTTCAAAGGCTTTTCACATGCCTGTCAGTGTGGCAGGTTGAATGTGACAGGGAATACCTGGTTGCATACTGCCTTTAAACCTGAACCGGTAGCACTGCTAAATGTTCAGGAGAGCACCCTTTCATCTCACACTGTTCACCACTTTAAAGTAAAGGGTTTGTTGATGTAATCCTATTTTCAATCTATAGAGGTCAGCTGTAATGCACTGCTCTGAAGATAAATGCCTAGTACTGTTTGATGTTAGAGGTTTCTTTTTTTAAGGCATGCTTAATGATAATTTGTTTTGCCAGAATACTGTGTTGAAAATTTTGAAGATTTGAGCTGTTTTTAAACCATCGTTAACCTTTCACTCCATCCTTACCGATCCTTTCCAAACAGATATTTTCATTATTTAAATGTAAGATGCAGCAATTAGCTTCTAGATGAAAGTACACTAAACCAAGTATATCTTCCATTGCCAATCAGTGACAAAGATAACACTGATTTCACTGTGAGAGGGGCTGTATCCTGCCAGTACATCACAGAGGGAGAAAGGAAACCTGGGTTCATACTGTAGTACTTGCACAGTTGTGAACCTCACAGTCAGGATCCTTTCTTTATCTCTTTAAATACACTATTGGTAGGTATAGGCCATACTATTTTTCCCCAATAAAAAGGTAGAGTTTTATTTAATAGATGAACTGCACCTAATTTTGCTAGGAAGGCTCAATCAGTTAGAGATGGACCTTTTTTCTCCATGATCCTGACAGATATTGGCAGATAGAGGTTGGCAAAGACCTCCTGTAGCCCACATGGGTGAATCTAAGCCTTTTGGGTATACCTGAGGATTTGGCACATTATAACAGGAATTTCTTATCTATAACCCTGTCTGTTTTGGTATCAGAACAAAACACTACACCTGTAAATTGTTGAGCAGATGACTTTCAGAGTGCTGGGGCTGTGTGTGAGTGTTAAACACCTTGGTGCAGTTTTCAGGATGGGGCTCCCATTTCCAACCCTGCAAATTGTTGCTGCAGAGTGGAAAAGTGCTTACCTGGTGTGCAGCAGAGGCTCTTTGCTTGTAATCACTCTGCTTCCTGACCCAAGGAGTCATGTGGGGAGTTCAAGTTAGGTTAACGAGAGCAGGCTGACATAGAAAAGGCTGAATTTCACTAGATTCTAGGCTGAATCCTGTCCTTTCATTGTTAATGTCCTTTTGTTAATTTTTGTTTCTCTGTTTCATCTGCCAGAGAGTTCAGCTGGCAGCAGGGAAAGTTTCCTGAGCTGACTTGGCCTGGGAAGTGGTTTTCAAAGGCTGTTTCTCCTTCAGGAGGAACCCACTTTGCAGGGCTCTGTCACTTTCCTTCTTTTGCTTTTTGTATTCACTCCCTTCCTCACCATTCCCCACATATGGTATGCACAGTTGCAATGACTTGCATCTGCCCAGAAGTGTGACTTTCTTAGAGATGATTCTCCTGTTCCTTTGTGCATGAGCCAAAAAAAGGACTGTGTTTTGCACAAGGCTGCCAGCACCCTTCTCCCAAGAGAACATGTGTGGTCTCTCCACATTCATCTGAATTCCCACTAACCCCAAAGATCAAGAATGTTTAGACTTCTTCCTGTCTCTGGTGGCCACCATTATCAAAATGACTTTGTCTGCCCAGAAAGTTAAAACTTGCTGCTATTTCACTTCCAGTTCTATCAGTGATGAACTATGGAAAACATCAGTGTCATATATTGTATTTAACATAAGGAGCTGTTTGACACAGTGTATCCTTGAAATGTTTATAGTGAGTAAGCAAAACTTTGAATTCACTTTAATAAAACCCCCCTTTAACCTCAGAAATGGAGCCTGCACAATAAAGTTAGTTTTATCTCTCTCGATGATGCTCACCCTTCTCATTTGAAGGGCCAAGCATTACATAATAAATGTAGGCAAGGAGCCTCTCTCTGTTTTATGATGTCCTTTCATTGAATTCCTCATATTTGTGAGCATCATGAAGCTTGTTTAAGACTCAAAGCAGCATAGGAGACAACGTGAGGTGATGTCTTTGTGACTTGGAGACTGTGAGGAGAGCTGCTTGGCAGCTCTGCATGAAGCTCTACTGGTTTGTTAAGAGGGGAGCCAAAATGGTTTAAAGAGAATGGCAAACCAGAATTTTCTTAGTCCTAATTTCACTTTACTGACATACACCATTATCCTTCCCTGAGCTTTTGCTACAAGGGTAGGTGGGCCACTGGATGGCCAAAATGGCCATAGCAAACACCCCTAGATGCTGCCAGACTGATACTGGTGGCACTTGCCTTAGTGCTCCTCTCAGCCTGAATTCCCACCATGGGCACAATAGATGGGATTGGAATAGTACCCAGACACTCGTAATTCTGATGTTTAGCATTTTTCTGTAACAGTAGGTAAAGATTAACAAAGCAATGCCAAAGAACATTAAAAGACCTTAAAAGAGGCAGCAAAGGACTCTTGCCTGCTTTTGTATGGGGGTGTTACATGAAGTAGGATTGATTGTCTCGCACTGAAGAAGTCCCAGATGGAAGTCCCAGGCTGAAATTTGCCGTGAGAGGATGCTGGAAAAGTATCTCCACATATTTGTCCTCTGTACAGCCAGACATTCTTCTGTTGGCCTATGAACTGCATGGACTTTTGATTTGACTTGGGCTGGACATTCCTAGTTCTTAAACATGCACTACACGTGAAAGAAGAAAAAAGGACCAGTGAATAAAAGGCACAGCCTTGTCTTAGGTGAAAATTTGCTCCTCAGTTTGAACAATTTAGCTTGCATAGTATATTGTGGCTTCCCCATTTCACTTTCTCAGCTAGATAGGAGATTTTTTTTTTTAGTGGAATCCTCTATGCAACACATGTATGATTTCATTTGCTCCTTACAGTCCTCCTCTCAGGCCATAATTCTTGATTTCTCCTAATTAGTTGCTGTGGAAATGATTATGTCATAAACACAAACAATGGGAATATAAGGAGCAGATGAATTCTTAAGAAGCAAAGATTTGTTTTCCTGTAAATGACAAAAAACCCCAAAGGAGAGGCATTATAATACTTTCTGCATTGTCTTTCGTCTCAGGATTTTATAGTACTTCTCAAGTATTAATACATTAAAGATTTTTGAAAAGCTGCTGCAGAAATGGTGTTGAAACCTTCCATGTTAGTTGTCCTCAGTAACTCATGATCAAATAATCATTGCTTGCAACTGAAAATAAGCTTTTCCTTGCAAACTGAGCCTTCCCTCTTAGAGCTGACCGGTCTCCTCCCAATGTCCACATCATCACTGGTTACAGAGATTCTGCTGACCAGGTTATTTACACCTGTGCAGTCCAGTTGTCTTCAAGGCTCGTTTCATCCCTCTGCCTTCAGATTCTTTCCCTTTGAGATCTGTAGGCAGTTCCAACATTTTCCATAGCCTTGCCTGCCTCACTGTTGCTGCACTATGTGAAAGAACAGTAAATAAATGTAGTGAAGGAGCACGGGCTGGAATGGAATCTGCAGCTGTATCAATCTCAGTTATGTTTTGCATGACTATGGGGGGAAAAATAAATAAAAATATATTTTTTTGCCACTGAAGTCAGCACATGTGGCTAAGCATCCTCTGGGGAATGCAATCCATCACTCTACACAAGCCCACTGTATAGCGATGTTCTCATTAAGTGCTCAAAATGGGCCTTGTGTAGTGTATAGGCCATGTGAATTCATGTCTGGATTTCACCAAGGGAGAGGCTCATTGAGTCAGAAGATGCCTTTTTGCATAGTCACTTCTCAGCGCTGTGCTATATTTTTGGCATCCACAACACCTCTGTCATCTGAGTATTTATAACGGGTGCCTTTTACAGATGGGAAAACCAAGGCACAGAGTAATTATGTGACTTGTCCAAAGGAGCACAGTTGGGTAATGGCAGAGTGAGCACAGAGCTCAGGATTTCTGACCCTGTCTCCTAGCCTCCACAGAACATTTCTAGAGCAATATTGAAATGATGTAATGTGTAAACAGAATTGTTTCCAAACAAAAATATCTGTCAGGTTGCATAAAATATCTGCAACAGCTCTTTAAACATGTAAGAACAGATTGATTTTAAATGAATGTGGTCTTTTCTTTAGTGGTGAGAAGGGATGCTTAAGGCTTAAAATATTTACATCTCCCATTGATAAAAAGATTATGGAAGTTGCCCTGCCCTTAGCTTTGGAATAGAAAATCTGCATGGCTCTTAGGCTTCCAGCTGAAAAGCTTTTTGAAACTGAAGCTGTAAGTGCAAGTTAGGAAGTGGGACATTCTTGTCAGCTTCCCGCATCTGTTATTGGAATTATACACCAGCACATTTCCAGCATTGCCTTTCAGTATGCCCATGGCAACTTTGCAGAACTCAAACATGCAGGAGAAAGATATGTGAAGAAGGGCAAAATGTTTTTTTGCATAGTTTTTATATTATCCACACAACTGGAATGTTTACAGCACAGTACGGAGTGTAACAAGAGCAAATGCTGAACCACATCAAGCTGTTCCCTTGTCGTGAATGTCATTTAAATATCAAATCTATAAGGGCGTTTGCTATGTTCTTCACACACAGAAAGACCACAACTAAGTGACTTAAAAGTATCCCATGAGTTTTTAAAAATGCGGACAAACAACTCTCTTCTTTTGATAATTGCAAATACATTGTTCCACTCTGTTGGTTCTGCAACATCTGGTGTTTTATAAAGCATTTTAAAATGTCATCTCCCTTCCCCATTTGCCCACACCCTTCCCACTGCACCTTAACCCCAGCATAACAAGAAACTTTAGTTTCTAAGGAAATTGTGGAAAACCCTTCCAAAACAGAGTTAAGGAATAGAGTCTTTAAAGGTTTGAGCTGTTCCTTAAATTAACGAGGAAGCTGAGTCAGCAATATCACTGTGTAGAGCGATTTCCATGAGGAAGAGGAAGGAGATTCTGGGTGGATTCAGTGGAAAGGTGTTATTAAATGACTCTTGCAGAAGAAATCACTTAGAACGTTTTGCTGGCTAGTGTTAACTTGATAGTCTTGGCTTTAAGTTTTCTTAAAAAGATCACAAGGCAGTTTCTCAAGAATGGAAGGCTGAAACCCCCCTTGTAAGTCCTGGTATGTGTCCAGCATTCGAATTGTAAACTGAGTGGAGTTGCCTCCCAGTTAGTACATTAGTGAACTTTGTGCCTGAGGATGAGCTTACAGGTTAAGGATTCAAAGTGGATGAGTGGTAAGACCATTACTGGATGGCATTTGTCCATAATCAGGGTGTTTCAATATTTTTTTGGTAGATGTTCCATTGCAGCACACAGTGAATAAGAGACTTTGAGAAATAGGAGGTGAGTAAAGGTACAAATCTAATAATATTGAAATGGGTAAAGATAAAAAACTAGAAGTGTAGAAAGAAGTGCAGAAAAATCCCAAAGCAAGGCATCTGTATAAGCATTGTGAGTTGTGGGGGGGTCATCTTGCCTAATTTTAGCTGTCACTTAGGGATATGGTCTCAGCAAGTTGTATAAACCCCATTCCCAGTGCAGAGAAGGGGAGCTGGGACACCTCTAGATGGCAGTTCATCCCACCTGTCTAGAGGAGATTAGGTGCTCACTTTTCATCTGACTAAATTTACATGGGATGGATCTCAGCTTTATTACTCAGCACAGAGGAAGATTCTTCACAATCCCATGAATTTAAAGTAAGGCTGTTTTCCTTAGCTCTTGAAGTCCATGGAGTGGAAGATTTGTTCTGTATATAAATCATGAGGACTGAAGAAAGTGCAGTGAACTGTTTATGCAGTGAAGTTGCCTTTTTCATAAATGCATGGTAAACGTGTGTCAAATCCTAAGGTAAATCACACCTAGTTACAGTCAGAAAGTTATGTTAAATGATTTGCATAGTTCCTTTTTATGTAGCTGGTGAAAACTGGCAGCATTTTATTCATCATGACAAAATGTCATGTTAAAATATGTTTCTGAAAGGAGACTGACACACATTATACTGGTGATTTCTGACCATGGGCTCGGTGATGAGGATATTCAGTGTTCTTGTCCTCGTGGTCTCACTGGCACACCACTTCTCCCTGGGCTTCTGTAGACTTAGATTACTAAATACTACCAGTGCCCTAGGCAAAAATTTCTCAGAGGCAGAATAAAAGTGTAATGCTTCAGAAATCTTAGTCCAAGTTCTGTGTTGCCTTAGCTAGAATGTTATTATTATCCAAGGAGATGCTCTGGGACCCTCTACCACTGACCTTTTCCATGCCTGTTTTGCCAGAGCTTGTAACTGGCAGCTAAGTGGGGATACCCTTACCTGCTCACTAAAGCCAGGAACAGGCAGTGAATTACAGCAGCGCTGTTTGCAGCATGTATTAGAAACCAGAGCATCTGTTTTAAGCTCACAAATAAGCTGGGACCTGTGTGCTGTCATCTGCTCTCCTTTCTGTTAGCGTTAATTCCTTTAAGATTTTCCAGTTTGTGCTGCATTCAGACTTTCATTTTCCCAGCAAGATATACTTTATAAAGGGCGTGTATTGTTTAAATTAACAAAACAGAAGTTCCTGGCATTATTTTTGCTCCCTGTAAATAAATCAAAGCGCCAAGTTTCAGAGTGGAAGATGCCTTTTTGCAAGTAAAGGCATAGTAAAACTGTTCTTGAGTGTATTTAGGCTGAGAGTTAAAGTAACTTAGAACGTTTCCATAGGGGTGGTGGACACAAGGATTCGAGGTACCACTGAGCTGGACAGCTTTAAGAGTGGGTTTATGGGGAAGGTTATGGTCTTGAAATACAAAGGCCTGGGTATAGACACTGGGGTAGAAGAGGACATAATGTTTCTGCTGAGAAGTCTTGGTTTTCTAAATTCTTGGGTCAAATCATGCTTTTTTGATAGCTTGTGGATATAAACTTTGCTAGCTGCAGTCTTTGTCTGCCACTTTCTACTCTTTAACTTTTGCTCTTGTATTTTGTGTCCCCTTCTTCCCTGCTGTGAGTGACTAGGCTGATTATGATACCAGCAGTATAACCTTCACACTGTGAACTCAAATGCTGTTATACTGTGCAAACACTATTCCTGGAGCCCCAGAAATTTAAGAAATAAAGGGAAATGGTGTTTCCCTTTGGGCCATCGGCCACGTGACCTTTTGTTTCTCCCATGGTTTAGTCCCTTTTCTGTACGTGACTGCCACTTGGGACTTTTTGGCTTTGGTCCATTTTATTTCAGTTAGCATTTATTTCACACATCGTTATGAGAAGCACTGGTTATGAAGATACGCAGCTCTTGTCATAACAGAGGTATTTCATATGCACCTGCAATTTGGCGTTTGTGTTTGGGGAATATTGCAGAGTGAATAAAAAACCCGAAATAATTTAGGGTTCTTTTGGCTCCACCTGCTATGGAATTATTATATTTTGGGAGGAAGGGCGTTGAGGTGTGTTTTGTTTGGTGGTTTGTTTTTTTTTCCAAGAACAATCTGAAGGTGTGTTTATGGCGTTAGGGAAAAGGTACATTGTGGGTTACAATGCTATAAGCAGAGAAGAAAGGAAAATCTGTAAGACAGATGGCTATTAACGTGGTGTAAATACCCTATTTTTAAATGCAAGGGGAAAAAGGTGTTCCATATATAGCCCTTGAGCTGGAAGCTTCATGTTTGTAATAGCACCATGGCAATGTGCAAGAATTAATCACTTCCTGTGTGCTATTTGTAACAGCAACATCAAGAAAAACTGTTCTCAAGAAGCTTTATGTTCTTACTGCTTTTGATCCTCTTCCTTCAGGTGCACCTTTGCTGTGCAACCTGTGAGCTGCTCGCACCTCTCCCTCTCAGCATGCCCCTGGTGGGTGAAGCTGTTTGCCCCTGTGCCCAGTTGTGTCCCCAGCCCTTTATCACAGCCTGGAGACAGAAAGGGGAGGCTGTCGGGGTGTGCAGCAGCTGTGCTCCACTGGGGCTCCACTGGGGCTCCTCCAGGTGCTCCCAGAGTTAGGGAGCCATAAAAGGCTTCCTGATAGCATTCCCCAGCTTGCCTTCTCCGAGTCAAAGTGCCCGGGAGAGCGTGGGCCCTGATAGCACTCACAGAAACAGCATGGCTGGCCTCGAAGCACTCGCTGCTCATTGCAGGAACTCAAAAGGCTTTAGAATGGGAGGGAGCTAACACTGCAGTGAAATTGAGAGTTCACGTCTCGTGTATCCACGTTAAGTGGAAAGACAAACAATTTGAGTTATGTTAACAATGCCTCGGTAATGGAAAATGTTGATACTCCTGCTGATGGGAATTTTCTCTAATTGATCTCCTGCATTCAAGGAGCTTTTATTGGAAACTGATATTTCACACTTTCATACCATAGTGATTGTTCCTTATTAAGTGCTCTTATATCACGATGCCTGGGAGTAAAGGGTCCCCAAGTACATGTTAATGGTAATCCATCTTGTCAAGTGAGTTTTTAAATGATGTGGTGTGACTGGAAAATGATCGGTTACGAGCTTCGCTTTATAGTTTAGTTCAAGGAAAATTGAAGAAGTAGTTTCAATATCTGTTTTTAGTAGTTTTACCACTTCATTCAGCGATTTTGGATTTTTTTGGGGAAGGGGAAGAGGCTGTCTTTTGGGGGAGACTTGCTCGGCAGGTAGTCATGGTCTATTTTTGTTGAAAAGTGAGTGTCAAGACGGGAGTCAAGTTGCAGTAAAATAGCTTATGGTACAAGGTACACTGTATATTTCCATGGAATATATCCTGCTTCTTTCTTAAGTAGTCACTCTCTCTGAATAATGTGTTCCTTCCAGACACTGTTGCTATTTTGTTCTATGTCAGGTAATTACAAACTTGCTCCTCCGAAAGGAAAAGAAAAAAACAAAAAGGAAAGTAAGAAAAGAAAAAAAGAAATACATACACCTGCAGGAAAGCTTTTTAATGTGGATCCTGCTTAATCTGGTTTAATCTTTGTTTATATGAATTCATGTGTGTTTTGAGAGCTAGTTTCTCAAATTTGAAGCACCCATCTGTATTTATTCCTCTGAAACTTTCTGCAGCTCTTGCACTATGAGAAAAAACAATGCTGGCAGTGAGTTTGTGTATATAAGCTAAAGACTTTTAGAAATGCATGCTTTTTTGTCAACTGCAGTTCCTGGTTTTAACTGGAAAACTATTACCACCCTCCTAGAACAGTGCTTTAAAAAAACCCCAAACCAACAGGATTGCAAATTGTGTTTGTGAATTCATTCCCGAGTTTGAATATAGTGCTTTATCTCAAAATGTGCAGTTACAGAACGATGTAATTTTCATGTACCACCCTCATTGCACGAATGGGTCATGAAACAGATAAAGGGAGAAAGGAAGGAAAGTTTTTGGGAGAGGCTGAGGGAAAGGAGTGAGCTGAGGAGTGAATGGGTCACAAGGGCAGGGCAGAGTCAGTCCTTTATGCATTTCAAAAAAAGGATGGAACCAGTTGGATTTGGGGATGAACAAAATCCTACTGAAGGCAAATTAGGATTGCTTCCCAGAGTGGGAGGATTGTTTTCTGGTCCTGATTTTGTTTGGGTTTTTTTGTTTGTGTTTTAGTGAAAACAAAGATAAAATCCTTTGCTGGTGATACAAAATGGTTTTCTGCAGTCAGACATCTTTAATACTGTCACCCCAAATCAAAATATTTTGTTGTTTTCAGATACATTATTTTTTCCTTCTTTCCTTTTAGAGGGGAATTTCAAAATGGAAACGTAATTTGGAAGCAATCACTCTGGAATTTGTCCAAGTAATGTGTCCTAGGTTTTGCAGGATTGTTTCAGCTGAATATTGCTGATTTCAACCTGAAATCATTTTCAGGTGGGCTGAAAGCTGGTACATTATTCACTAAAAGCACTACACAGCTGTACAACTCACAGAATGTCTCGGGGTCTTTTTGGGAAGGAAACGCTGAGTGCAATGCATAATTGCTTTCCAATCCTGTAGAGATTGTCTCATCCGAGTGGCCTTGAATCCAACCAGCACTACTCAGCTCTTAATTGCATGCCAAATACCTGTGTCATCCAGGAGTTCATGTGCTCATGTTCAAGAAAAGAATGCCAGCTTGCACTGTATGAAAACCACGAGTGAAAAAGTTTTGCAGTTGCCTTTTCCCAGAATGAATTTTATTTGTTGTAAGTGCTGGTCGTACATCCTTTGTAACATGAGGCTCTTTAAAATGGAAGCTGTTATTTATGAAAGGTGTTGTCTTAGTTTATTTGGCTTGATCACAGTGAGAAAACAGAAATAAACTTTTTTTTTGGGGGGGAGCTTAAATTCACAAAAGAAAGTGAGTCTTCTAAAGGAAAAACTACATGCTAAACTTCATGCTGCTTCCTGAGTGCTAGTAGCATCCTTCTCTTCTCAAATAATTGCCCCTTGGCACAGTCATTGCTGTGTGTTGCTTGGAGGCCTGTCTGGTAATCTTTAGCTAGTTTTAAATCACAGATTTCTCCATATGCAGGCCACATGTTACAGAAGGTACCAAAAGTTCATGTGTGTGCACACACGGTCTCAGAGGCTTTAAAACATCCACAGGTATCATTAAAGGACACACGCCAAGAGGAAAAGTTAATAGGTTGTGGTACAGGAAGGAGCAAAACCACATTGTCAGATATTCATAAAATGCTTTTAAGAGTGCAAAATTTTGATCTGTGTGCTGGTTTCACATACTGAGAAGTTGAAGGGTTTGGCTCAAATTGCATGTCTTAGTCTATTCATGATTACAATATTGTGAGACATTTTATTTCTCACTTGAATGCCCTTCCTAGTCACAGGATGCTGTTATCTGCTTTTACTTTTCTATGCTGCAGGTAGTACTTTCTGATATCATATCATCTTCTTACTTCACTAATTGCCCTTAGTGTACACTGCAGATTTAGTAAATAAAGACAATTTTGTTGTTCAAGAAGCTGAGCCATGAATTGGCTGGATGGACTTTGGCCTGGTGATGGAAAGATTGTACAAAGTGAGGAGAGAATTCTGATTTCTCCAAATTGTCATTCACAGGCAAAATGGAGCCACCTGGGAAATGGTGTTTGTCACTGAGACCATCTTCCTGTAGGAGGTATGGGAGGATATTTGTGAGAGGTGTTGGAGCAGGGGGAGTTTGGTGTCAGAGCATTGCACTTGCATTAAAATTGCATTGTTAATTTGGACTTAATTCCTGTAAGAAGGAAGAAGAATCTGGTATAAGTGAGTTTGTGACAGTGCTCTTGAACACAGCTCGTTCTTGTCTTGCCTGGGTTCCCCTTGGCTGTGCCATTCACTCCTGGACATTGCCATGTTGTGAAACAGTAAACTTGGCTGGCAGTTGTGTCACTCATGTGCACACACACACACACATGGTGTACTTGCATTCTCATGGACACACTTTTACCAGATTTCAAGATCTGCTTCCAGCTCAAGTTTGAGGATCAATAACATAGAACCTGTTCTGCCTCTTCAGTGCTGGTGAAATAGTTTATCCAAAAAATATAGGCTTTTACTTGGACATAAATTTTGTATTTCTTTTGAAACAGCCCTTGGGTAAAAATAAATTCTTGAGGACAACAATAAACTTTGGTTCACACACTCACTCATTCACTAGTTAGCAGCATTAAAAAATTAAATGGAACTTACCTCAAGTACGTGAACAAGCATGTGTTCAGTGACTAGGACAAGAAGTGTGTCACGGATAAGTTTCTTCTAAACCTAATCTTATCTTTGACTTCAAACAATTTTTGTCTAGAAAACCTGACTGTGAAGGAGGCCTATGCTAATATTTTGCAATTTTGTTGTCCAGCACAAAAAATACTCGCTATGTTTACAGTAGATTTTCCACCACCTGAAATGAAAGAGAATACTTTTGTCAGTTTATGTGGTGCTTGTTTAGCCCTTTGGTACACCTTGCTCTTATGTTGTCTCTGTAACACTCATTCAGCGTGGAGACAGTGGGGAATATTCATCTGCTCTTCATGTCCCAAGGAGAAAAAGTTTATGAAAGATTCAGCAACACCCTCTTGTTCAAAGGGAATGCAAGAGTAAATTTTGGATACAGGGTGATGTCACATCCTTGGAATAAGTTGTTACTTTGCTATGACTGACCTAAAGATTTAAACCACCTGTTAGTTAAGAAGGTTTTTTTTGTTTTGTTTTGTTTTTTGTTTGGTTTTTCCCCCCCCCAAATTACTGACCAGAAATAGATCTGAATTTAGACAGGAGGTCAGTGTTTACATACTCATAATGAAGGAAAGAAGTCCACTGTTGCTGAAATGAACAGAACAATTAAAAAATTACATACTACAAAATTTCTATTGCCTTCTTAAATTTGGGCAAGATGAGTTTTGCTTTTTTATCTTTTGTTGGTCCTCATCTGTGTGTTGGGAGTGGCTTTGGCTCTTTGTGGTTACTGTGATCCAAGAGGCCACTGGTCATCAGCAGCACTAAATGTGGTGGGGAAAAGGAATAGAAGTGTATTGCAAGATGAAGTTTTGGTTTTGTTGGATAACTATGGCAAGACAGCTCTTTCTTACAGCATCCCTATGATTTTATTATAGCTCTTAAATACAGTCAGGGCTCTCTGTGTACACAGGATGAATGTATGGCCTCAGTACAGGTATATGATCTCTGCTGGAGTATTTTGTAGTTTAGATGTGTAAAACTGTAACTGCTAAGGGATAACTGGGAGCAAACTCACCTATTTCAGGAAGAGACTTGGCAAGGGAAGGTTTATCAGCACCATCTTCACATTCAAGAGAAAGTGATGTGTGATAGTGAGGTATTACTTACATTGTGCACTGTGGATGGCACAAAGAATTACATTTTAAACTGATCTCCTGTTTTTTCAGTGGAGAGAGGCAACGTGTTGGAGGATGTTCATGGGATAGTCACTGATATCCTTAGTTATCAGGAGTTATGGCATGATGATCTTTTATGAAATACATAAACCAGGGTGTTTAGGCAAAAGAACTCTTGGATGGCTAAAAGATTATAACTATTAGGCAGAGTAATGACAGATCACCATAGGAAGTTTTTACTGGTGGCAGTGGGCACAATGAACAGCAATGGCATTGACATAGTTTGTCATAAGCCATATGGAGAACACTAGTTTTCCATGCCATTGGCTATTCCTGACTGCTAGCAAAGATTTTGATCACATTCCAATATTTTTTCATAGTTAAAGTCTCACAGTAGCAATAATTTCAAGTCTTCTGTGTATTAAACTGCAAAAAAAACCCAAACCCAAACAAACCCCACAAGAAAATATCTTTCAATTCCAATAAAGTGGAAAAAACCAGAAAGCCTCCACAGAGGCTGTTGGCATTTTCCAGTAGTCAGAAAAATGGCCAGTGTGAACAGAGCAATTTGTATTTAAAATGCAGATTTACGGTGTCAGATGGTATCTCATTTGGAGCAGCCTTGTCAACACATCAGGGAACAGCCTATTCTGCTTGAAGTAATATGTGGATTGCAAATCCTACATTACCTTAAAAAGACCCCACCCCTTTTCCTATAATTAATTTACGCAAACCTAATTGTTTTAGGTCAGTACATTAGCAAGTACTTTCTGAAATGTGAAAGGTATAAAAGCATAGGAATCCTAGAGAGAAGGGCTTTGGTAGGAGACCAAATATTCTGAGCACCTTATATGTGTTTTAGTGTGTGCATATGTACGTATCTGTATATATATATATATATGTATATATGTATATATATATAACTATGAGAGGGAAAAGACTCTAGAACTAGAGTGTTGCATCAGAACACAAAATAGTTGCCAATGCAATGCAACAATACTATAGGGCATAAGAGCTTAGCCTAACAGGAAAAACAAAGGCTTTCCCTGAATCTGGAGGGGTTTTTAACCTATTTTTCTCAGAGAACTATGTGACAGCTCTGGTCAGTTCCTCACCCAGTGGAAAACTCTTTTCATTTACTCAGAAATAAAAAGAAGACCTCAAAAAGATGGCCTGTCCTTAAAGTAGCCCAATACAGATACAGGCAGGCTTTGGATTTTTGGCATCAGCTTTCTCCTCTTGACAGAGAAATCAAGTAAACTGTTTATTGTCTTGGCATAGAAATTATCAAAATAATTAGGAATCTTTATTTGCTCACTATGATTCTTAAATTTTAACTTTATTATGAAAAAAGTGCTCATTTTAAGATTGTCATGTAAACAGAATATTTTCTGTCTTTACTTGGCAACAGAAAGGTGATTTTTAATGTTGAAGCACATGGGGTCTTTAAAATAGGTGCCTCCAGTGGCCTTTTTTAGCTTTGTGAGTTGCTCATTTCACCAAATGAGATATGATCTATATTTTTCATCTAAGACAAAAATTGACTTCTTTAACTGAAATAAACCTTAAATTTTCGGGCTCTGGATAGGAACAGATATCTGAAAGATGTTTAGAAAAATAGATAAACAAAGAAAAGATCCCCAAACCCCGAGGTCAAAATTTTAGAGCAATGTTCTTGAACAATCTGAGTATTTCTGACATGACAGATGTGACAAAAATTCTTTGAAAAAAGCTTCCATGGAAGAATCAGCATGAACAAACAACAATGGTGAAATGCGATTTTTATATAGGATTTGTTTTATTCACATTTGGCAACCAGAAGGGGAAAAAAAAAAGCTATTTTTATTCCACGGTGCTGAGACTAAAATTCAAGTTTTCTTTAAAACTCATTGTAAAGGGGGTATTTGGTGGAGGCCATGAACTACTTTAATACATATTCCATCATTCTGTGCTGTATTTTTTTCTTGTTTTCATTCACTTCAGCATGCTGAATGATTGAAAATCCAGCTACAGCTAGCATAGGCTGCATTGTGGGAGCTGAAGCCTTAGATGTGCACTGAATGGCAAGTGGTGAACCCAGAAAACTTAATGCTGTCTAAAGGAAGAGAAGGGCCAGGGTAGTTGGATGAATACTTAATTCCTTATATCTGTTTTATGTCTCTAGTCAGCCTGGAAACACAAATTTCCTAGTGAAAGAGTTATATGGTCTTTCCAAGAACTCTGCTCTCTTGCAAAAGAAAAGATTGGCTTGTACGAAAAGTGTCGGCAATGAAGGAAAAGTCGGAAATAAGAAAAAAAGGCATTGTATGAGAATCTCAGCAGAAAAACTAGTTTTAAGAAATAACATTCTTACTGGCACAACCTCTTGGCCTATAGTAAAGATTAAATCCTCACATGACAGAACACTCCATTCCCTTGTGTCAGGAAAAGAACACTGTCTAGTAAAGACTTTCAGTTGCCCAAAGCACTAATTACCAGCACTCTGGAATGAGACAAGAAATTGTTTCTTTCTCTTCTATAAATTCTGTGACAAGGATTTAGGCTCCTCCAGTGAAATGTCACATGCCATGCCTATGGAACTGGCAGAAAAAAAACCCAAATCTAACCCTTTCCTGAAGAAAGAACCCTTTGCAAGTTTTTGATTAAATGATTCTGTGAGTTTTCTTCCATCTGTCATTTATTTTGTCTATAGCTTTCCATATTTTAAAAAAAGAGTCACTCTAATGTAGCACGTCCCAGTAATAGTTGTTTATGTCAGCAATCAAAATTTTTCCAACAAGAGAAGGGAATTAATATTTTGCTTTGTGTTTTCAAGAATGAATGTATGTGGTTGTCGTACTAGATGGTAGTTACAGTGTTTAATTTTTAGTTTAATTTGCTTCATGAATTACTTTGTACTTCTGCTCATTTGGGATGGCTATGGAAAAAACCCCAAAACATTATATTTGATCCTTTTCTTTTAAGGAAAAAGGAAAGGCAAAAGCACCAAAGCTTGGCATGGAAACCCATCTGCTTAATTCAGTGGAATAACTCCCTTTTGGCCATCGTTCTGATTGTTGTATTAAAACATATTCTGTTTCTTTTTCCAGTCTGGCCTCTTGTACATTCACAGAGATATAATTAAGAAATTGAAAGGTTCCACTTTGAAAGAATTTGACCTATTTCTACCAGTAGCTTTAGTCCTGCAGTTTAATATGGATCTTTCAAACAGATATATAAAAGATTACATGATAATGCATCTCCTCTTATTCTTCATTGTCTGTCTTCCTTGACCACATTTTTTAGTAGTCTTTCCCTTATGTTCGAAAACTATTTTTATTAATGCAGCACACTTTTTATATGTATTATAAATCATTTTAATGGAGCAGGCTCTGAGCATCTGCCCTTGTTGTTGAGAGGAGACCCCCACTGCTTTGCCAAAAATGTCTCTTGCATATGGGATTTTATGTTCAAATTTAAGCTTTATTTTTCTTTTCATTTATTCAGTAGTTGACAATTACCATGTCAGAATTGTGTTCTGTACAAAAGACATATGGCCATCCTTAGTGGAGGACATGGATCCACCCAGGTCAAGCTATAAACAAGGCAACTTGGTGAATCTCAAGCTGGCTATTGTGATGTTTTTTTTCCTGTTACAGTTTCCCCGGCAATTCCATTAGAGATGTAAATGAGATGTAAATTATGTAGATTATGTAAATGTAAATTGTTGTCAGAATAGTAATTTAAAATCTTTTAGAAGAGTTCCAACCATAAACAGGCACAATCTTTTATGCCTGCTCTACATTATAGGTCCCATTTTAATTGGAACACTAAAGCTGGGCCCTTTGATTTTCAGTTTTGTCAGTCAATCAAACCTTTTTACCTTAATTAATGTTTTGGGGATTAAAAATTATGTTTTGAATAAGGCAGAAGGGGAGTTTGAACCTAAGTCTTTTTGGCATTACAACTTCATTATCTACACAAAAAATATGCTTTACAACAGCCCCCTCTCTGAGGTGACACAGAGAGAGAAATGTATATTTTCTTTTTTTCCTTTCATAATAAAACCCAAGTTTCACTCAGACTGGGAACGCAGTAAACTTTTGACAAAAATAGACAAAAGATTTTGCATTCATTCTAGTTCAGAATAAAAGAATTTAATGAAACCTCAAAATTTGCCATGAAATAGAGCTGTTGTGTTCACTGTTGTTAATTCTGGTCCTTCTAATCTGTTTTTCCCACTGACTTCAGAATAATACAGTAAAGTTTGAAAGCCAATAGATCCATTTCATCCTCTTGACTTTTTTACCATAGTACAACATAAGCAGTATTTTGGGTATTCTTGGCCTTTATCTCTGGTGCTGGTAGTCTTGCTCTGTTTGCAAAAGGATCTGTATTAAAATAATGATGCCTTTAAATGCTGCAAACTTGGATTGTATTCTGTATAAATAACCTGGATTTTGAATGGAAACCTTCCTTTTTTTTGGTAAGTTCAGCCATATTATTTTATTGAGGCATGTGGTATGATCTAAGAAAAGCTGGTACCTATCTGCTTTTTCCTAATTAACAAATAGAAGATCCAAGCTGAGGTGTAGGCAGACTGATGGCTTAATATATAACAATAATAATAATATTTTCACTTTGCCTAGATATTCATGTATAAAGCCCTCCTTACTTGCGTGAAGGGTCAGTGAAGGTTGGGTTTCAGCAGGAAGTAGGAAGCCTTTCCATATAACACTACTTAGATTTTCTTTTGACACAAATATGTTTAACTGCCCAACACCCAACAAGTATAATCATCCAAATTAATGGTGTTCAGCCAAATGTAACATTACAAACACTGAAAGGCTCGAGTTACACATTCTTTCATAAAGGATAAAACCATTTTTTTTTCCTTGCTATCTTGTACAACTGAAAATTGCTAGTGTCTGTGTTTAGATGCCAACAAGTGCATTTGGGCACCTCTTGTCTGATCAAGACTGTCGCCTTTGGTGTCCTTCAGGAAAAGAGACCTGCCAAACACACCACAAAAGGTGACATTTGAGCAGACAAGTCCATTAATCTCTTATTAATCACTCTGACATTTTAAAGGATGATTTTCTTGAGCAGGGGGAAAAAAAAAATCTCCCAATAGCTCACTAGATACTGTGAGGACTGGAAACAGAATGGGTAGTCAGAGGCCAATGATGGATTGAACTTTCTGTTACCAAGGAACAAAATAAACAAATGTGTTCCATCCTGAGAATGTCTACCTGCAGAAGAGTTCTCAAGGGACAGTTGTTCACTAAGCCTTTTGGCTCCCTTGGTTTGGGAACGAGCTCCCAAGATAATTCCAAATTTTGGACAACTATCTGAACCACATTTCCCCATTGCTTTTTGGTACGTGTATTTTTTCTCCTTACTAAGCTTTTTTGTTTCTATATGTCTAGACAGACTGGTGAACTGTTTGCTCTTGCATTTCACATCAGCCTTAAATTTATCTACCAAGACTGTTGTTTGGTGGTGTGACCTGCTGTGGGGACCAGCTTGGTGAGATTTCCTGATTAGACCTGCATCCACTTCCATTCACACCTGTACAGAATACGCTTTTAGAAGGGATCAGGATAGGGTATCCCTGTGGGAGGAATGCAGGACTGGCTTAATTGTACTTGTTGCATGGGTACAAGTGTTTGTTGGCTCTTTGTGTTTGGCACAGGAGCAGGACTGTGCCCTCCCTTCACAGGAATCACGTAGAACTTCTTTGAATCTATATTTGAGAAGTGGACACATTAGTTCTCTGTCATATCTTTTTCGTCTCAAAACCAATCTTTTTTAGAGACAACTCAGGATTCTTTGATTTTTTTTTAATTATTGTTAATATTATTTTGTTTTCTGGAAGTCTTGAGCATTTGTATTTCCTTCTAACAACTGTAGGAGAGATCCATAAATTGCTGATTGAGACAATATGACCATTTAAAGCCGTTGCTTTCCTTCCTTTGCAATTCCAGAGAACTACAAACAAATAACATAACATGTAAGATTACCTTTCTACCTGCCTAAATCCCTCAGGATTCATGCAGCTCTGCTATATTCATGATGTCAGTATCATTATATATATATATAATCTATAAGACAAGTTCTCCAGTAATTCCCAAATTCCCATATCAGTTCATCCAGCTCTGACAGCATTGCAGCTCCTCCTGTCAGGTATTGTTCTCAGGAGGTGTTTCCAGATGTTATAAAATTCCAATATAAATGCTTTATGTGTAGAAGTCACCTTCATAAAAAAAAAAAAATAAAAATAAGTGTTTAAATATTTTCTTCAGCAGAGGAAAAAAAGCTAGGTTTAAATCTTCACTAAGTTCACCTGAAGTGTTTTGGAGTGTTCTCACAACAGACACATGTGGGCAACGTCAAAAAAAAGTCAATCACAACAAGTTCTAATGTTAATGTTTATGATATTTGTTAATTTCTCTTTACTGTATCTTCTGAAAATAAAACATTGCAATTAGAACCAAAGTGATTTGCCTAACATTTCAGATTCAGGCAGTATAAGGTCAGTGTAGAATCTGTAATGTAAGGGGTTTTACCTCCACTAGTTTTGAATGTTGTTATTGATGTATTTCTAAATATCATATATCATATTAACACTCCAAATACTTTGCATCATTTTAGTTTTCATCAACAACTGTTGCAAATTGGTCAGTTGAAGTTTATATTGTGTAGCTCAGATATTATATATCTATTGCCCCTATTCCTTAATTTTGTGATCCATATTTGAAAAGGACAAACTATTTCTCACTCTGATTGTTGTATCTTCATGGTCATACAGTCCCAAATAAATAGTTCAGAAATGAGCTTATAAATGGAGACAATTCCTGCAAATAACTGATGTAGTCTTGCAAATCTAGACATAATTCAGAGCTTTAAAAATACAAAGGTGTAATCAAAAGTCAGCTGAAAAATACATGGTATTATATGCCTTGGAAACTGCTGTGTTATCTTTTGCTAAATAAAGTATTAAATACAGATTAAAGAAATGCTTGTAAATTAGTGGATCAAAACTGAAATGAAATTTTGCAATGCACTAGTTAAAACTGTCCCACTGTATTATAGATAAAGATCCCATCACTGCCTGTGTTCCTCTTTTTGGGCTTGTTCCTTCCCCTTCATGGATTGCTGGCACCAACAGATGGTATCTAATCATAATAGTACAGTGGTACCTATTCAGAATAGAATATGTATAATTGTGTTTTCACATGTATCTACACATGTCCATATGTAATAGACAAACATTCTTGTAAAGAAAGTGCTGAAGCAACCCAGGCCATGAAATACCTTGAATATAAACAGTGAGGTCTGAACATGATTTGAAATTAAGTGGGAATCTAGTGCAGCAGCTGTAATTCTAGCTGTGTTCTCCATGTGTCAGGGTTCCTGAGCCTCTGAAATATCCATGTCTGGATAGACTGGCTTGCTGCTGGTGGAGTTGTTAGTTATTGTGGGGCAGTCTTCTGCCTTGTCCAGGCTGGCAGAAGGTTTATGGTGATCTGGTTGAGACAGAGATCAGCTGAACAACGTGTACTGCTCCAGTACTCACTGACTAACCATTGACAAGCTTAGAAATTACAGGCTCCTGAACCTTTTTTCTCTTTCTCTCAATGTGGTTGGCTCTTGCTGCTGCTGCTCTGTTGTGGCAGTGCTTACATGACTGCTGTGGGGGGCTACTGATGAAGTTCTGTGCTTTCTGCATATTGCTGGGCTTGATTCAGTTCGGTTTCAGCTGGTTGTTATATGTAGATATTGAAAAAAAACAAGGGGCAATGAATGGTTTTTAAACCCCACAAACACCATTGCTATAAAGAATATTTGTTCAGTTATGCAAAGGACTGCCAGCAAAGCCCTGGATTGTGCTAGAATGCTGGATAAACAAGGAGGTGTCGATCTTCAGTAGCCAAGGAGCTCACAGTCCAAATAAAGCAGGGTCAGGGCGGGGTGGAGGTGTGAGACAAAAGCTGTGTGAACATCGTGATATTTGGGATAAATGTCATTTCCACAGTTCTTGGCTTCTGTGACTGCCCATGCAGGTTGAGTCCAGTGGTGGGGATGGAGTATCCTGTCCCTGCTTACTGGGTGTACCTCTCCAGGAAGGACTCACATAATTTTAGAGCTCTACTCTCACCACACAGCTCCAAGATGATGGGAACGGATATCACTTTGCCCACTGATGGGAGGAGGATATTCATCAGTCTCCTAGGTGGTGTCAGTTGTGTGTCCTGGCTTGGCTCCAGACTTTGCTGTGTCTAAAAGGTTAATTTCCACCAGATGAGAATGTCCTTGGCCTTTGACTGGCTTCTCAGTGGACTTGCTCGTGGGAAATTTGACACTGGGCGGTAGCTGGCTAGAATCAACTTATCCAGGGTGGGTTTCCTTTCTGTGGATAAACAGAGCATGTGTCTCCCCAGGAATGGGAGTTTGGCATCTTCCAGTGTTCAGTTAGCTCATGGTGATCGAAGGTGGTTCTTTCCATTGCAGGGGTCCAGTACTCTACACAAGCAATGTCTGTATTTTACAGCCTACCAGTGACTCATGCACATCTTCAGCTGCAGTATTTCAGCTGACTTACCTAGCTGACTGTTCATGTGAGTTTGTACTGGTCCCTTTACTAGGCTAAAATACTATGCAACCTATTTCTACATTGGTCCTGCAATGTGTGTGTATGATGAATTTAAGTTCATGAATGCTGGTATTTCTACTGCTGTTGTATTCCTTCAGTGTCAGTGACATTTCTTTTGTCTTCATTTATTCTCTTTTAGCAGAATCTTTAGTCTTGTTTAACAAGTACATTTGATAATATTTGCATCTGAAATACAGGTTCTGACTTTTTTTGGCAGCTGCTTCAGCCTGTATTCCTGACGACCATCCCTGCAGATTTGCTTTAGTGTTTAGGATGCTGTTGACCTTAGTTTTATGCTTGATTCATATACATGCTAATACCAAGAAGTATGGACTTTTGGATCTAAAAATTAGTTTCATTTAACTGCAATGAACAGTGAGTCTTTAACTTAATCTAAGTTTTCTGCAGTAGCTTTCTCTAATCAATGGAACAGTTGTCAAGTGGGATTTTGGTTGTAGCCACAGGAAGCTGTACTGAAAGGACCAGCACTGTACTGGTATAGTAATCTTGCTCTCACATCTTATATGTGTCAAAGCAAATTGAGCTGATAAGAGTTGGTTTCTTATAACTTCTCATACTAGTGGTGCTTTACATCTGGTAATGCCCATCAGGACAGCTGATGATTATCTAGTGAAAAATTAACACTTTGCTAGTGCTATTGTGCTATACCAGTCCTGTGTAAGGGAGAAGAGATTTGGCAAGATGAAGAGTTGACAATTCACATCTAGTATTTACATCTATCTGTATATTTGTGGCCACAGATGTTTTAATTGATAGCACCATTAATAATGATGACAAAATTATGATATTTTTGTGCTACTGTTATTGTGCTATTGAATAACCCACTTAAGGACAAATATAAAAGCCATATGAATTTTTGCCAGCATTCTAAGAGATTATCGTATCACTCTGTGAAAAAGACTCATCACATAGGACATGATACTGCTATTATATTATGATCATATTTGGAAACTGGAAGGATCAAGACTAAGCTGGGATCCCATTCAAGTAGTGTTTTGTCATTACACTGAGTCTGGGATCCTGACTCATTTTTCCAAAAGGTCAGGTCTGAGGTCAGCACCTGAGTTGTGTTCTCTCATGTGCTTTCTAATTGCTTTTAGTGGACGTTAGCTTGAACAAGAAATAAAAGTGGGGAACACAGCTCAGTAAACACTGTCCACCACAACACAATAGAACATTTCTTCTTGCTTTCTGAGGTTTGAATCTTCTAAAATGCTTGTTCCAGCACGTGCTGATAGGAGTCTTTCTGCTTTGCTTTCTCATATACATGCTATAAGGAATGGAGTGCTGTTGAGTATAAATTTCTGATTTACCAAAATAGCACTTCATCTGTCCTCCATCCTTCAAAAAGGATCCTAGTTTTGAGGATTTATATCTTTATTTGCTTCAACTTTAATCTTCTCTAACAGTGCCTGTTTGACGTGCACTTTGCGTTATTTTAGTCTTTGCAGTTGTGGCAGTTCCATTGTAAAAAAGGATGCTGTTAATGATCCCCAAACATTTTTCAAGTGTTACCACCGTAATGAAAAACAAAACAGAACAATCTTTAGATGTTCTTTTTGGTGAAAAGACAACACTTCTGCCCAGCACTTTTATTTCAGCCTGTAGGCAAACGTTGGCATTAAAATCTGTCGTAGTCTGATTGATCACTTTCCAGGAAAACAGGATTCAAGTAATTTTTAAAGTTGATTCCTAATGGATTAACCAGAGTTGCCACACAAAGAAGAAATGTTTTATTCCATTCGATTGTCAGAGGAGCTGATATGCTCTGTTTAGCAGGAAAACCTCCTGATTGACTCAAGCATTCCCTAACTACACAGTCACAAAAAGTAGGTGTTAAACACGAAGGAGAATTTCAGTCCAAGATGTAATAATCTTTTGTTCTTAAAATTGCTGGATTAATACAAGTGAAGTTTATTTGAAAACCAGGTCTCAGTAGAGGTATCAGCAACCCCCTAGAAACACAGAGCATAACATTATTAAGCTAACATAAAGGTGAAAACTTGACTTCATTGAAGTCGGTGGAGAATTTGCTGTTGATTTCCAGGATCCAGAATTTTGCACAGTTTTAGAGGTGTAATTTTATGAGGTTACACTTTTCAACTGAAGCAAGATTGAGTCAATCAAGAGGTAGAAAGACACAATTAGTTTCTCTTGAGGATTTTCGATTAACATCTATAAAAACACCATCTTTTCTGTTCTAATAGTAGTGTCAAAGATTGTAATTTCAGATGATCTTGGTGTATTTTTAAAGTTTCCCCCTTCTAAAGTGGCTGAGCTTGGTTACTTCAGAACCATATGCTGTGTGTCACATATATGTGTATGTTTTTCTCTATAATTTCATCCTGCTAAGTTGTGTCGCAAATGTAAAGGACTGAACACTCTCAATAAACAAAAAAATGTGCTTTTAAAAAAGAAAGAGACGAAAGTGTGATAATTTAGGCTGTCTTAGTTAAAAAGACTAAGAAAATGCTACGAAACTGCTTTCTGGAAATTAAATCCCCTTTGTGGCACACCGTTTTGGATAGCTCAGCTAAGTCAGATTTGAAAATGTCCTCCAATTACTTTTAATAAAAACCTGAACCAAATCAGTTTGCAAAGAATCACTCAAACATTGCAGTTAACTTATAGAAAATAATGTTTTCTGCTAATGCCTAGCAGTATTCCAATTGTACATTAAAGGGCAAGAGAGTTAATGTTTTCTTGTTAACTCCACGTATGTAGCCTTTCTTCAAAGTAAATAATTTAAGACCCAGTGCTTGGTAAAAGGGCCCTCTTTACATACAACATGGTGTAGCAGCCAAATAAAAGAGACAGACTTTCTCAGTGAGAGTTGCCTCCTGCAGGAGTGAAGACCATGAGGAACCCAGCACCTCTGTGTCCTAGCATGGCCTGCTTTCCTGGACTTCATTGACACCCCTTGGTAATTAATTGGAGACCATTCTTTTGCCAGCTGTGGGTAGACACTTTCTGCTCATTCACCTCAGCCTTGCATTACAACATTTAGTTTAAACTTAGCAGCTCCTGTTTGCAGTTCGGTGAAGTGGGAGAACTCCTCTTACTATTCTGTGTAAGGTCACAATGTAAGAGTAAATTATTCTGCAAGTAACTCAACAGGATGTATGAAGATAGGTGCTCTCATCAGCTGAGGTCGGAGTGATTCAATCACTGCTTCAGTGATAACCTGATGTCACATAACTGTGCTATAGGTGGACTTCCAGGAAAAAGAAATCATTGGTGTAGACAGATTCTGAAGATATTGTTACATTCTTCTGCTAGATTACTATGCTTTGCAATTTAGGGGTTGTATTTAGAAAAGAAAATGTAGTGTGAATAAATGATGTAGAGTCAGGTCATGCCAACAGTTCACTGAAGCTGTAAATGCTTCTGCAATATTACAGTGCAGTAATGTTCATATTTTGCAGTGCTGCAATGCCCTTTATGTGTCACTTACAATAATGTAAACTGTTGTAATTCCTTTTCTTTAGAACAGGATATGAAAACAGAGCAGATGAATGACAGCGTGTTTGTTCTTACCATTGCTGGATAGCCAGCATTATAATTCTTGAAGTCTTGATGTGGTTCAAAAAGTCAACTAAAAAAGAAGGAATTATGACAACAGTTCCAGCTGATAGTCTGAACACTTGTGTGCCTGGCACAGGTTTGGATTCCTAGGCCTTCAAAGCTCGGCTTCATTTTGTGTTTCAGGAGGGAAGTTATTTCAGCTATAGATTTGCTCTTTCAACTTTTTGCTCAGGGAGTTCACAACATAAAAGAGAATTCTTCTGTATGTTTAAGGTTTGCCATAAGAATGAAAACACTGTGGTGTCCTGGAGATTGGCAGTTGTGCACAAATTAAAATGGGTTTCTCAACTTTTTCTTGTAAACCATGATTGTTTTACATGCTTTAAGGATTGTTTCTGAAAACCTGTTTTACAGGGACCCAGAGTAGCATCTGCCTGTTCAAAAGGTAAAATCAAAAAGCTTATTCACAGTATTTTCCATGATCTTTTTCCCAGCCTTAGGTTTACAAAGAGAATTTCCTTTAAAAAATACTTTTCTGCCTTGCAGTTCAATTTCCTGTAGGACTGGTCATGTTGAGAATCACAAGTGAAGTATTCTCAGAAAGTTTGTGGATCGTGATGTGCAACCTAAGCTGGGAGGGGTAGAGGAAAAGGAGGGAGGGCGAAGGTTCCTTCCGTTCTTAAAAGTAATTGTCCTGATGTGATGGAAATTGCAGTCACCTGCCTAGGAGTGGAAAATCTTCAGCTCTAAGGAAATCCACAGCAGCATCACTTCATTATAGTTGCTAGCAACCTCATGCTGGACAGCACCTTTGATGGCACTGATAAAGGCAGGGTGATTGAAACAACAGGCGTGCTTGGGCGACTGTAGCTATAAACTGCAAAGAGCTTCTTGGTAAAGCCACTGCATAAAAACTTTATGCTCTTGCAAATTGTACTTGGAACACAATTCTGGGACTCAGGAACCCAGAGCTGTACATTTTAGCTCGTGTAGGCTAATTTCAGAGCTGTCAAATGAGTTATTCTAATGCTGTGTGAGTAGGAATGAGATCAGATTTCAGCTCTCAGTTTTGTTAGACTTTTATTTCCAATTTACCAAGAAAACTTGTATGAATCAGTACTTTTTTTATGGTTACCATGGCTAAATATCTAAGGAGACAGGCCTGCATTATTCAGCACATTTCCAAACGAGCCATTAACTTTCCTCCATCTTAATTGCCCATTTGTAAAATTACTTGCCTTATAGTGCTGCACTACTACAGTTGCTTTTATATGTTTTTATGTGGCTCTCCCATGTTCTCTTCTCTAAAATTACATGCAAAATGCTGCAAATACAGTGTCTTTCTTGCTTTTTAAATGTGAAGAGGAATTCTTACCGTGTAAACTTTCATAATACCAGGCAGGCAAAGATGATAGGTGTTTCTTTTTACCTCTATCAGTGCATCTCTCTCCTTTCTTCTCTTAATTATTTCTTAGAAACATCTGGTAACTTTCTTCCTGGCTGTCAAATTTCTATTTCTGTTTTATTAGCTGAACACCTGCATGCCAGCTGAGTATGTACAGACATTCCTGAATATCAGGAGTGTTATTGCCGGCCTGACTTGTAACAAACTTGTAGTGTGATAGCACAGTAAGATTATCCTTACTCCCATGTTACTAATT
The DNA here is from genome assembly GCA_035221455.1 of Xenops minutus. NCBI lineage: Eukaryota > Metazoa > Chordata > Aves > Passeriformes > Furnariidae > Xenops > Xenops minutus. The sequence goes on from JAWWEE010000074.1 coordinate 49,928,433, forward strand.
TACAGATTAAAACAAACAAACAAACAAAAAACCTCATAAATCCTAGTACTTTAGGTACTAGCTTATTAAATCACTAGTTTATTAAATTTCTGATACTTAAGTGCACTGCAAGTAAAACACAATATTAAATACACTGATAAATATAGCATGTTTCTGCTTATCTCCTTTATTCTCTTAATTTCACTTTGTGAAATCTATTCTGGCTGCTTTTCCAGATGATTAGTTAGCCCAAGATAAGCTTAACTCAAGAGCTGTATTTTGGAAATCTTAAGTGAGCTGAGAAATCCATACACAAATAGAAAACTTAGTTTAAAAATACATCAGGCCAGTAGATTAAGATTTAATCTCATTGAAATCTTTGGCACTTTCTGGTCAGTTTTTATGATGCCACAATATGAACTGAAATCTATAAAGAGGATGAGTCAAACAATACTGTTATCAAATTAGGAGACCTTGTAAAAGTAATAGCTGTAACACTAGAAAGAATGTTGTACTAACATATTCATGAACCAATTGAAAAAGCTCTAGTAATTAAAGAACCCAAACAAACCTAAAAAAGTCCTTCTCATCTCAATTGCCTTTCTTCAAGACTCACAACCCATTGCCACAGTGCTCTGACTATTTTCCTTTCTAATCACCTGTGCATTTCCCAGCTGGGTCATTTATGTCAATTCTGGCAGTCCCCCCTGGTCAGTGTTTGCCAATTCTGGTCTGAAATCTGAATTTTGTGGGTTGTTTGTTTGGTTTTTTTCCCCTCCCTTGATATAATCTGAAGTCACTGAGCTAGGGCCTTTTTTTTTTTTTTTTTTTTCCATAATTTGCCCTTTGTATCATTTCTTTGCCTTATTTTTTCCTGTGTTATTTGTTATCTTGGGTTATGTGAATAGGGGTGTTACAAAGTAGAGTGAAACTCACTGGGCAGAAGCAGCCTAGGTGAGATGGGACATGGTCAAGTCATGGGTGACAGGAGTAGGTTTTTGAAGGGAAAATGTAGATTGAACAGCAAGAGGAGGGCTGTTGAATATTGCTCATTACCCTGTGAATGGAACCACAGGAGGCTGAGCTGAGGCTGGAGAACTTCAGTATGAACAGCTCTGTAAAAAAAAGAGAATGGCCTTGATGGCTGACCAGACTTTCAGTGCTTCTCATTCTTCTGATTCCAAGAGAGAGTGAGGAAGAGGACAGTGATAAGCCAGAAGGGCTGTTTTGTGCAGGGAATGAATGATAGAAAATGCAGCACACTCAGCTGTCCGTGGTAATCAGAAACTCGCATTGGAAACACCTTATACAGCAGGGGGTTAAATCTGAGACTGTAATTCTTAGAAAACATGTTAGAATTCATATGAAAAAGCTTGAAGGACTTTATTTTAATTGACCTTGGATACACACCAGGTCATGGCCTTTTGGGGAATTAGAACCAGAGTGTTCATCAGGGAACAATACGAGTTTAGAAGGTCAAGAACTGATTCCTACCCATAAGTGCAAATGTTCTCATGTGTGTTTAATATGAACCGGGAAATACTTTGCAACATGTTGGTCTGGAAGAAATTGGAGCAGAAGCCTTAATATGTGCTTCTTATATTAAATATGATATTTTGATTACATTGTTTAATACCTTTTAAAGCCATGAGAAAAAATATGAAGGGCCAGACATAGCTATAACCACATGCTTTTTGTAATAATGAGATCAATAAAGAGCTGAGGCAATGCCCTTCCTGATGTGTTGTTGAAAATTTAATTGTGAAGACATTGGTTCTAACTCACTTGTTTTACCAAAACAGGAAGGGGGAGTGGGTGCAAAGAGTTTCCCACGTTAAATTTAGGAACAGTCAAAATAAAACAAATGCTAAAATTATCCAATTTACTCCAGGCTTTGTGAGGAAGAATGGGCAAGTAATTGTCAATTATGGAGTGGGATTGGAATGCAGGTTGTAGAGGGATAATTAATTGAGAGATATTTCATTTTGATTAGCGTGGCTTGAAAAATTGCCATCTGAAGTGGTTTCAGGCATCCAGGGCGGTCTGCTGCTGCTGGGCAGGGGACTGGCATGCAGCACTTAATGGGGTTATGGGGGAGATTAGAATCTGTCAAATCACTGAAAATAAAATAAAGCGTAAAGGAGGAAGAAAGTGTGGTGTTATGATCAAGAGTTAGGTCTCTCTACCAGAAAACCCGAGACTGTTCCCAGCTCGTGCCTTATGGTTTTTGTATGGCCTCTGTCATGGGTTTGTGCTGGGTTGTGCTGCACTACAGGGGTGTTCTCGCAGGGCAGAGAGCAGCAACCTGGCCAGGATGATTACATTGGTGTTGCCTTCATCCCTGTTCCAGGTTGAGCATTGGGGGAAAAGGGAAGAGAGGAGGACTAGTGGGTTTGTGCCTGGCACTTCTCTCAATGTCAGAGTGGGTGGAGTTGAGCTGGGAATGGGTCAGGCTCATCTTTGCACAGTGTTTCCACCCTCCATGCTCACCCTCCACCCCATGAGGGATTTAGCTGGTGCCAGAGCTCTTTCCCAGGGTTTCTGTAAAGCAGCACACAGGGCAGCTCATTCTTCTGTTTCACATCCCTTCCTTTCACTGTCTCTTCATAATGCAATAGAATATTTGGACAAGGTAATGCTCAGCACCATCTGAGGCTTGTTTATCTAATGTAAAGAATATTGAAATCCAGGGGCAAGAAAGACGAAGCACAGTCATTAGTTTCCTTAAAATAAACCATTAGCGGGGAGAGTGATTTTCATCTTGTTCTCATTTTGGTAAATTAATGACTTCGGGAACTGAGACTTTGAGGAGAGGATGTCCCCTCTTCCCTCTCTGTTCCCTGAGCAGAGGCTTCAGGATGCCTTAGGATGGCAGATGTGGCTGCTGTGAAGGGGCATCGTTGGCAGGGTGTGTGGAGCAGGCAGCCCACCTTCCTGCACACACCCCTGCACCACAGGCACATTCCTGCTCCCACACAGCCCCCAGTAAAACCAGCCCACAACTGGGAGCCAGCCATCAGTGTCTTTGGTTCAGCAAACTGCTCGCACATCAGACGGTGCTGATTACTGCCTGAAAGGAGGATGAATATCGCTTTTTATATCACACATGTAAAATTGACTATTGCACCCTTTGAGTTGGCGTGCCAAAACATTTGTTGATTGTGTATGGAGTTCAAGGAAGTAATTCTGGCTGCAACATTACAAATAAGCAAATTAATACATTATAATGTTCTTTGGCTGATGCCCTTTTCACTTATCACCTGTTGGCATTGTGCAATTCCTTTGACCAAAAGAGTTTTATTTTCTGCTTCATTTTGACTTATGTATTGTTTAAATATGAATCAAATTTAGCATTATACATTTGTGTATATATTTAACCAATTTATAGCCTTTCCTTACTTCTGTAAAGACACTCACAGTTTTCTTAATCAAATTACCTTAATTCCCTAATCTTGCTAAAGAATTTCATTTGAAGAGTTCTTACAAGGAAAGGTCTTTGAAAGGTTCAAATGAATAGTTGATTTACCAGATATTTTTTTCAAGCTGAACTGTTTGGCAAATCTTTAGGTAGATTAATCTGAAAAAGAAGAATTAAGCACAGTATTTCTTGGCAGACACTTAGAATGGGACAGTTTAGAACTTTTTTGATTTTTCATCTCAAAGTAACTTTTTGAGACCAAGTTCATTTATACTTTCTCAGAACATGAGTATCAGTACTTAGTTTCCAACAAATGCTTCATTTGACCCAATTCCTTCTTTTTATCATTTTGGCTTGGACTATGATTTGAAAAAAAGTATTTGTAGAAGGAAAGTGTTAAAAACACTCCTTCTGGAAGACTTCAACACCTCAATACCACATTAGAAAAAGCTTTCTTGATTTTAAAATTTGTGTTATGAGAATACAAACACCATTCCAATTGCAGACGTGATTGGCATAACTACTCTCTGGGAAACTGTGAACAGATAAAGTCACTACATTTTTAGAACTGTATGAATGTAAAAGCCTCCTAAGCTTTTGTTTCTGGTTAGAATGGCAACAGAGGTTTTGTAGCTGTGTGATGCCTGAAACAACACACTCCAGTATTTCCCTAAGCACAACTGTACAAAACATCATTTATCATTATAGATTAAAATGATTAGGAGCTGAATTAGGTCAAAAGAGCATCAACAAATAAATAGATAAATCTTGATGCTGGATGTTGTGTTCTTTTCCTCATGACTAGTACTTTTGCTGGACTGAGGTTGCTGGAAATTCCTAAAGGTCAAAAAAGCAGAAAAAAAAGGAGAGGGAGCCACCTTGGTGAGTCAAGTAGTTTTCAGAAAGGACCAGTATTGATGAAATTATTCTGAGCCCAGAACAGAAATAAAGGAAGCTTGAAAACTAGGAAAATTAAATATAAATGACAACAGTTTATATACTTGTCCTTCCTGTCTTTCTTAGCAATTGTAGAACTATTGGGAAAATTCACACTTTCTGAAGGGGCTGAGAGTTGTGTAGGACAGCACATGAATAATCAGGTAGAAGGGAATTACAGCTGACAAGATCAACAGCCTGCCATAGATTTGTTCAAGTCTATAGTTGTGTTCAAGCATGAGACATGGGAAAGGCACAACATCTTCCACTGCTTCAAGACTCAAGCAGTCTTTTAAAGCTCTTCTCTGCCTTTGAAAGGAAAATCTTCTGAATTCCTGAAGTCAGACACATCTTAAACCATAGGAACCACTTTCCGTGCTGACAGAATTTAGTTAAAGCTCATTATGTAAAAAGGTGCTATAAGGAAACTTTATGGAGTGAATGCTTTTTATAAACTGGAAGCGAAGGTTCAGCCAGTTTCCATTTAATCCTCCAATATTGCCTGCAGCACTCAAGTAAATTTCATAACAGCCTCCCTTCCCCCCCAAATGAAAACCATGTGCCTGCTTCATTTTTCACTCCTTTCCTAGTCCCCCCATTCAAACCTCTCCTCAGTGCTTTAAAAAACCTTGCAAGTATTGATAGAATTAAAATAGCAGAGTTAAGTCTGTCTGTCATTAATTAGGCCACATTAGCACAAGTACTGTCCTCCTGAAAGAAGCTGAATTACAGTCAAATTGTCATGGGTATATGGCAATGGAAAGTGTTAAAAGGCATGTATGTACAGTCTCTATTCAGGGAGCTCCCAGAAGGAGGATTTTCATTATCCGTGGTGAAATTAACTTAAGTAGCAAAGCAAACAGGCAAGGCAGTGTGATTTAATAAATACTTATTTTAGTGAAATGGATCTAGGGCAAGAAAAGAAGTCTTGATTTTGGGCTTTGTCTTACAGAATACTTGAATGCCAACATTTCTACAAATAATGTATTCATTGCATATTAGCCAAGTAATTTCAGATTATTTTTTCCCCTGATTTATGTTATTTGAGACTTCTTCTCTAAGAGCAAAACATTTCCTGAACAATCATAGACTTTCTTTATGATGTGATCTTATCATGTTAGCCCATAAAACTAGCTACCAGCAGGCATTAGCAATCAAGAGTCATGGTGAGGTCTGCTCTTCTAGATCCTCATTCTGTCACTCAGAAAGTGCCACCTTAGAACTGTAAAATCAAAGAATATCTTGAGTTGGAAGGGATAATCAAACTCCAACTCCTGTCCCTGCACAGGACCATCACTAAGTCACCCCCTGTGCCCCAGAGCATCATCCAAACCCTCCTGCAGCTCTGGCAGCCTCGGGGCTGTGCCCACTGCCCT
>JAWWEE010000074.1:49937968-49951141 GCA_035221455.1 Xenops minutus
CTGGCCATTTAATATGGGTGTACTGGGGGAAGCTTCAGTAGCTTCAGATATATGGCAGAGAAAAGTGAAGTTTGGTAATTGTTTGGTAATTAAGGAAGTCTGCACTCCAATCCATTGCTTTCTGAGCTAGGAGATCCTACAGTATAGGAAAAACAACAACAACATAAAAAATCCCAACCTTTTCCTTTTTTTTTTTTTTTTTTTTTGCAAGAACCTCTGCTTGAACTTCTGGTCCTGTCTGCTTCTCATCAGGTGTTTTTTCACATGTGTGTGTGCTGTGCGTGCATGCATGTGAACAACTGATGCTGATTGAAAAATTTTAATTTCACTTCACTATTTATGGTCCATTGGAGACAAACAGCTCCACCGGCATTGCCTTTACCTCACTGGCCTTTTTTAGTCATCAGGCCTGACTATTTATGTCCTTTACGTTCACAGAGCTGATTTCAATTTTGAGGAATTCAGGACCATTATGGGAACTCACCAGAAATGACGTATGGCAGCTCACCTAGCTATCCTCAAAATAGTTTAAAAAAAAAATAATCTTAATAAATATATAAACAGTATGGTCATACTGATTGCAAAAGCAGAAAAGAGATGGTGGGAATGGCAAGGAATATGTTATAAGCTTCAGGATTCTGTAGGAAAGGCTAGTATATCTTTTTAATGAATGATACTTTAATCTGGATTTTTTCAAGATTCCTTTTAAAGTAAAACATGAACAACAAACCTTTTAATATTTTTGCTTCTCTGTCATACATTTCCAGAGTATTTCTCTATATTTTAAAATTTACAATACCCCCTGAAATGGTCTTAGTGCTACAGTTGATTTCTCTGAAAGCTCATGTTTTCATGAAGAAAAGCCAGCTGTCTCTTACCTAGATCTGGGATTTCAGTTGTTGGAGGAAATTAGGAAATAGTGGAAGTCTTTTCCATCAGTCTCAAAGTAACTGAGTCACAGTCCTGGTGGGGACCAACAGTGCTGTGTGTCACTCAGCCAAGGGCTCTCTGAGCTGGGCTCCTCTCTCCACATACCCCAGGTTTCTCTGCCTGGCTTTAAGCTGTGGCAATCAAAAGTTGTTTTTCTTCCATCACATATTTCTTTCCAGGTCCCAACACTGCCACATCAGGAGGAGACATAAAAATTTTTCAGGGAACAAGTGGGGATATTTTCCTGCTCTGTAGATAACGAGTGAAATGTTGGTTGAAGTATTGCTGGATGTTGATCAATAATTATTCTACTTACTTTGTATTTTCTTCCATGTGTCCTAAGCTATACTAGGATTTTCTTTAAACTGGACAAAATTCTGTGGAGAGTTAACTTAACGGTGTTACCTTGCTGTTACACAGAGGAGGGAAATAAAAGCAGAAGTATTAACTGAATAGCCAAATAAACTAATCAGCTTCCCCCAATGGTGACAGTCCTAGAAATCAGCTTTGTTTAAAAAGATGCTTTTTAATTCTGTTTGAATGTGTTTTCCACTTCTTTCTTTACAAGGAACAATAACTTAGAAGGTAGTTTCTTAACTCTTACTGCATAACAAGCACAGCCAGGTGCTCACACAGTTCAGGGCGTGTGATTGTAAAGATATGCCTGCATGCCTCGGGTGTGTTGTAAAACAGCCAAATTACTTCAACACCCATAAATTGTTCATATATCTTTATGATCTTTAATAATTATTGGATAAGAAAAGGAATCTACTGTCAGGTAGAAAGAGTTTGGTTTCATTAAATGTAAAAATGTGTTTTAAACATTTAGACAATTTTACTTAATCCCTAGGATACTGAGTAGACTAATCCTCATTTGCGTTTCCGCCGTATCGTCTTGGCCCCAGCCCCACGTTCCCATGCATGGAAAGAATGACTGGGCTCAGCCTGGTTTCTCTGAACCTGGACTGAACAATTTTGTGGTCAGCACTGGCCAATAGGTCATGTGGTTTGACTTTTTACGGCATTGACCATAATTTCATCAATTTGCTTCTTTCACATATGTTTGACTACAGTTTGTCTTATTCACAAGTCCTCAAGAGATGGAAAATTAACCAAATATTGGGCTCTTTCTTGGACAGCCTGGTCAAGTTAATAGTTAAAACCCACATGATCTCCAGTTTAATAGAAAACCAATATTTCTTTCATGTTTTTCATGAGCTTTAAGTACTTTTTCTGCCCATGAAAGTACTTAAATGACCAAAGTCTCATCTAGACAACTTTTTGACAAACTGTGTAGGGTAACTTTCCCAGCTCTTTTCAGGTGCTTTGTGTAAACACAGTGCAGCACTTTTGTAATTGTCCTTCTTTTACTGCAGTCCGTGTCCTGCATATTTACTGGAAAAATTCACAGTTGTGTGGAGTGTGTCACAAACTTCCTGCCTGACTCTGGGCAAGTCCCTGAGCCTGTGAAGTTACATTTCTCACCAAAAGATTGAGATAATAGAACTCACAAGTAACTACAGAGCATAAATATGCTCATTTCCCTCCCCAAATGATAATAATGGCAATATGTGAAATTTGATGCTCTACTTTCCTTGCAGTTTATGAAAGAAGGGATTGGGTAGAAATAAGGGTCAAAATAAGGCTTATGCAGTTAATTTTATTGTTCAGCTGATGAAGAGCCTATGACCAGTATATAACATGTACCTGTTGCAGGTTAGTAAATTGATCTGCAGCTCCTGAAGCAGGGCATATTGAAGTTCTCTTAGTCACTGTGAACTTGAAATTATTTTTATTCCTCTTCCTTGTACTTACTACAGCTCTTTCTAGTAATGTCCTGCCCAGAAATTAATCCCATCAAAATCTCTTTTAGAAAGGTAAGTATTGCTTGACTTCTGGATTTGAGAAGTCTGCCCATGCAGTAAAAATTGCATTGATCTATTTTGCTGATATGCTGCATTTTTAGCTAATGTTTAATTTGGTAGCCAATTTAATTCTGAAGACTGTATCAGCATAACTATTTCTAGTTCTATACTTCCATTTAAGTGCCTGTGTTCTGGGTTATTCTTCCTCAGATATGTTTATGAATAGGAAAGTAATGTTTTTGATGCTTCTCTCTAGATCCCTTTATGTTGTTCATGAAAACAAAGTTTGGTTGGGTAAATTCACCTATTCTAAAACTTTGCCTACTCTTGGTGTTGATACATTCACCAACAGATCTTGCATAAAAAAGCCCTTGCACAATAGCCCTGCTTCAAAACCAGCATGGTGATTTGGACTTCAGTCTTGATTATTCTCGATTGTCTTTTGAGATTTTGGGAGAGTAGGAAATCCCCAAGAGTTTTTCCAAATGTATTATGACTCTATTACCTTTTTTTCTTTGCCAGACTTTTATTGAGCTGAAATTGGTCACCAAATTTGATCCAGACTTTGACTTTTTTTTTTTTGTTGTTGTCAGACAGAAACATTTTTTCTTTGTGAAATAAAACTAGTTTGTCCATCTTATCACTGTATGCAAAAGGTTTAAACCATGGGAGAACAGATGTGATCAAGTTTAATACAAGGTCTGTTGAAACATTAGGCATTAGGTCAAAACCTGATTAGAAAAATCTTCCTGACACAGAGTCTGTTAAGACAGAGAACAGAGTCCACTAAGAAGACATAGAATCCCTTCTCCTTTGGCTGTCTGAAACTAGACTGAACATAACAGAAAATAGAAACAGTTTATCCATATAAAAATCAGATAATTGTTCTGTTAAATGGAGTTGGTAACTTAAAGAATTTCAAAATTTGCTATGAGTTCATTGCTTTAAATTAAGCTTGTTTAGAGATTATGCCTGTGCCAGGACAATAAAACATTTATTTTGATTTGTGTGTAAGTGGAGTGTTCCTCATTGGTTTTGAACTGGATGCAGAGATGAACTGAGGCAGAAGCTTGCAGATTAGAACAAGCTTTTAATATTCTTTGCAAGCTGTTTTTAGATACATCACAAGGAACAGAACACCAGGCCCATTTGGGAAGAGAGGCAGTACAGTTTATAAACATGTGGGGTAAACAAAATTTTAAAGCTGATGATGCACCAATACCCAGTTCCAGTTGTTCAGTTTGCACATACTGAAAGCACAACTGCATGCACACATCTGTTATTTTGAGCCCAGGAACACAGACATACTTGTACAAGCTTACATAAACTCATAGCAATTTTATGGTATTCTAAAGAAATCACAAAATTCTTGTGCTAAAAAATTAAGCTGCATTGTTTGCCTATGAGATTTAGATTCCTGTATGTATAAATCTATGATGAAAACTGTCTAGTTTTCCCATTTGCTTATACATGGGGGGATGGAGAAGACAGAGAAGGGGCACAGATCTTTGTGTTGGTAGTATTGACCCATGGTGCTTTCCTAAAAGGCTAGAATAAGGACTTGTCTTGTAATTCCTGAGAGGGAGTTTTTACTTCCTTACTGCTCACCAATCAAAGTCCCTGCAATAGGATTTAATAGTCATTTTATCCAATAAATGAATGCACAGTTTAATAGCTTGCTTTTCTAGTCCTGATTTTTGCTTGGATTTCCTGAGGGAAAAACAACAGAAAATGCTGAAGTGTCCTTTTGCTCCTTGTAGGTTCAGGTACCACCACTCTGGCTTCCACTCTCTCTAAAAGTGTTGTGAGACAACATGGGTAAAGTGTAACTTGGACAGAGCAGCAGGGCAGAGTTAGATCAGAGATACCACTTTAAACTATCCTTCAAGTGCCTCTGTCCTAGTGACACTGTACAGAAAAGTACTGCAGGAAAACAAGAGAAACTGGAGGAGGAGCTCAGAATTTACAAGAAAACCCTTGGTGTCTTCCTATGATGCCATTCACCTTGTAAGAGTTATTCTTCTGTCCTATTCTAAACCTTTCAAAATATTGGCTAGGGTGGCAATACCTTGGAGCTTTCCTTCCCGTTGACTTTGAGAAACAAAGCTGACTCCTTCAGGATGACTTTTAGATTCTCACTGCTGGATGGTTCACCACTCAAAGCAGCATCAACCACCAACAATGTCCGTGTAGCAATCTGTTCCCATGTCCATGAATTTGCATTTACTTCTTTACTTTTCCATTTTTAAAATGTTTGTTGTTTTGTTGGGTTTTTCTAATGTGGGAATTTTTCAGTCATTGCATATCCTTCTCAGTTTCAGGTACAGTCAGAGGTTGGTATTCTTTTCCCCAAGTGTACAAAGACATGAATCAAAATGAATCAAAAATCAGTTTCAAAACTATAAATCAAAAGTCTTATCTTACTCTTGGAAATTAATATTATACTGGGCACCAGTTTCAATGAAATATAGTAATATATTATACTTCAATAACCTAATTATATATTACAACTGTACATCACATATGAAGATATTATAAACTCCTATGGAGCATGACAATCTTGATACCCATTGGTGTTAAACTCTAGTGAGAGAAGAATTAGGTAGTTTCAGTGCATGTAATTTATAAAAAGATGTGATTCAGAAAATTCAGAAATCTGAATATTTTGTGTTTAATATATAAACTTTTATATAAACTTTTTTCCTTTTTTTTTTTTTTTTTTTTTTTTTTTTTTTTTTTTACAATGTGTTGTATAAAGGAAATTATTGTAAGTGGAGAGAAAGCTGAGCCCTGGTCTCATACTGAACTTTTATCTGTTCATCTTTGGACAGTGTTTATGTGTAATTATAAATATCTTTGATATAAAAAAAAAAAAAAACAGGAAAAAATATTTATTTATTTATAAGCCAGATTTCAAATATTGGGTACCTTCAAGGAACTTATATGCTCTGATGATTCAGGGTGAAGAGACTGGTGAAGATAAATGCCTTACTGAGCTGTGGATAATTTTTAAACTCAGGATGAATGAAGTCAAGCAATGTTGTCTTATTTACAGTAAAGCGTGTCCTCAGTAAAATGCTCTGTTCTCTTTTGGAGGCTTGAACTCTATTTCAGAGCTTTTTCATGCAATTTTTCTAAATTTACTCTAATGAGAAGTAATGATCAGTAATCAACTTAAATATACTGTAAAATATGGAACTTAATATGTGCAAGACAAAATTGAAGCATTCCAATTCATGGTACACTTTGTAAGGTATTGACTGATAATTACACAGGGAGATTAAGAGGATCCATCTGTAGAGGCTCTTTAAAAAGTCAAGAGGTAAGACTGAAACCTCAATCATATTTTAGGAAATGTCTGTCTTCTAGTGCTTAATGTCTTTACCAGAAGAGTATTTAGCAGTTCAAAATGTAGTTTTATGTTTGAGTAGTGTAACCATTACCACCTCCTAGCTTGTAAAGAGAAAGAAATGCCACTCCTGGTGACCAGGACATTTGAACCACCACTTTGGGGAGGGAGGGCTGCGTATTGGTTTGCTCATCACACTGGGATAATAGCTGATTTCCACTTCCTTACTGCTTTTAGCTACTTAACTAAATGACCCAAAGACACTGATCCAGGCAGGGGTGTGATTATATTTAATTCAGAAGTTATTTCTGGGTTCAGATGTAATTGGTGTACAACTCACATAGCCTTTGAAGGACTTATAACTTTTAATTTTACATTGGCTTCTTCCACAGGTCTCATATTTCTAGTCTCTCCTAAATACTGCAACTATGAAATATAATGACAGACATGCTGGTAGAGAAACCAATTTTGTCCTCAACTTTAGGATATAATGGGTATAAAGTTAACTGACAAGTGGTCTTCTCCCACTGGTAACATTCAGTCTACAATAAAACCCGAGGTGATTGAAAGGATTCACATCTATGTAGCTGTAATAGGAAAAAAGCCAAATTACTAAGACATGCACCAGAGTACCTAACACTCTCATGTGACCACTCATCATACAGGATAGGACATAAATTACCTTTTCCAATGCTATTGCATGTGCTGGCAAAAAAATGAGAAAATATATCCAATTAGTTTTTATTTCCTTTAGACTTTGAATTCATTGCCTTAAAAGATGCATTTAAGCCATATATGCTGTGTATTGTGGTTATGCTGTGTATTGTGGCTCAATTCTAGAGCCAGTTCTGGGCATTTATTTTATCAGTGATCTGAAGGATGCAGTTGGATGCACAGGTAGTAAGTTTGCTGATTATACTATTTATGCATATATATATATATATATATATATACATATCCACACTATACTTTTATACTAAACTGGGCAGTCCTGCTGACCTTCCTGTGGGACAAAAAGCCTTGCAGAGGGATGTGGATAGATTGGAGCATTGGGCAATCACCAATGACATGAAGCTTAACAAGATCAACCAAATGCCAGATTCTGCACGTGGGATGGAGGTGGTCAATACCTGGATCAGGTTTCCAGGAGAGGTGGTCCATGCCCCACTCCCAGGGCTGTCAGTGTTGAAGGGGCATTTGGACAGTGCCCTTAAAGCCAGGCTTTAACTTTTGGTCACCCCTGAAATGGTCAGGTGATGGAACTGGATGATCACAAAGGGATATTTGCTACTACACTGTTTATGGTGAGGTTGTCTTCTGGGAATGCAGTCCCAAGTGGTTTTATGTTCTTTACTGTACTTTTCCCTGCACTTTTCTTCCCTGGCCTTCATCTTTTATCCCTTTCTTGAAAGTGATGGCAGCCCTCCAAGCCTTTGTATTGCTCCTTCCAGTCACCATTTTCTTCTGTAGGCTGTCCATGCCCATAAATCTGCTGCTTAGTCTTTGTCTGCATTTCATTCCAGATGGAATTTGTCTTTCTTGTACTTGAAAAATGAGAAATGTACATAGTGGTGCAGGTGAGTTCTCACCAGGGCTTTGCACAATGCTTGCCTTTCCTATGGAAATAGGTTGCCTGGCACACAAGAATGCATTTGCCTGTATCACATTTATGGCTTGTAGTCATCCTGTGCTCTCTTCGTGCCTCCAGGAACGTTTGCCTGCTCTGATGGTTCCAAATTGGAGCAAAAACTCATGGCACTCCACCTGACATTGTGTGACTTATTTCTATCCTACAGTTCTTCACAGAGTTTATGGCTGTAGGGGATGTCTCTTCTGGCAGAGCTTCAGGAGGTGAGGAGGTTGGGGGCTGTAGAACTACACCATGAGCTAGGGCTTCTTCTGCCTCATGGGTGCTGTGAAATCCAGAATATGATGTGGACAAGGAAACCTGCATTTCTTGAAGGATGGTTTTCTGCAATCTAAATTCGAAAGACCTGAGCATGAACTTCCCTGTTTCCCACATTTGAAGACAGCAAAGCACAAAGAGTGAAGCCTGAGAGATGTTAAAGGGGCTCCCACCCATCAGGAACCTGCTGGGGTCCAGCTCCACATAGTCATAACCAGCAGATCCAGCCCCCCACTAGCCAGCTGAAATGGTGAGGCAGTTGGACTAGATGGTCTCTATAGGTCCCTTCCAACCCAACTATCCTGTTCTGTTCTATTCTATTTTTAAAATCTCTTCATTTTCATCTTCCTTATATCTTCTCTCCACCTGTGTGTCCACCCAGCTCCCTCCAAACTCATTTACTAGCAAGAAAGGTGTTTTTATTTCATTAATTTAATTCTGCCCTTCCAGTCTACTGTTAGTACTATGGATATATTCCATATCAGCTGGGCACCTGACAACGAGGCAGCCTTTGTGAAGTTTCTGTTGTATATTGGTTCTCTGATGTGCACTGGAAATGTCTCCCTGAACGATGAAAGCATCCGGTCCAGGCTTGTTCATAGAGACAAAATGCATTATTCTTTCCCCTACAGTCATAATGTGTCCAAGACCATCAGAGGTTAAGCAACTGGGTTTGTTTGGCAGATGTTTCTTGTTATTCTGCCAATTAAGTCAACAATAGGTATTCATAATCCTGGGGAGGCTTGGAGGTCACAGAAATTACAGGGCAGGCAGAATAGCTCATGCATAAATAGCTGAAAAAGAAAGCAATCTTTTGGGGATTCCAACCCCCAACCCTTTTATTCTGCTTGTCCTACGGGCTGTCATCAGTCAGTGACATTGTGCATTGGCTTCAGCCCTCCTTTCTGCCACAGTGTTCAAGGTCCTGAATGGCACAATCTCTGTCTTATTGTTTCAGGGGATATACTCTTCTGCAGTTTGTCTTATGCTCAGCTTTCAGTGCCTTGTATAAGTATTAAAACATTTGTCTCGTCAACTAGTTTCAAATGAGTTGTTGGAATACTTGCATTCTTACGAGAGAATGGGCAGCCACCATGGACTAAAGGTAGCAGCTGTTGGGAGGCAGCATGTGGTGTAGTGCAGTCATCTGTTACTCTGCCAGTAGAGTAGCTCATTAGATTCTTACATTCTGGCCTTCTCAAGTTTATCCTTGCTGAGCAAAACATGGAGCTGGCAAAACATGATCTTAAGAGGAAAAAGAGATTTGGTGAAGTCACTGAAGAGCTGGTTTGTGTGCTTGTGGCTGGGATGTTCATGGCAATTGAGAGATCTCTGCAGGTCATTCTTCCAATAGAGTAGCAGTGGACTTCACAAATGTGTGGCAATCTTGTTTTATTACACCTTATGCAGTAAAGAACAGGGTGATACAACAGTCAGTTGGGTGAGACTGACAACAAGAATAAGGCTTTACTGAAAGATAAAGCAAGAGCTTTAAAGAGGGAAAAGAAGCAACCATGAGGCACTTAACATCCATGAGATAACTTTACCAACAAAGATGGATTCCCATTAAAAAAATCCTTACCCAAGAATAGCAGTACTAATATATAGTGAACAAAGCACTGACTGAGGAGTGTAAACGTGAGAAAAGTATAATAATACATTTCTGCTATCCATTCTGGTGAAAGAGGAGTAAGACATAGTTGGTACTAATAATACCTAAAATATTGTAGCAGCTGATAGAAGTATTTGATATACTGTGACCCTAGAAGGAATGTGACTGTGTTTTTATCTGAACCCAAGAAACAAAAGGGGGAATACATGCCTGCTTCACAGTCACATGCTCTGGCATCCACATGTACTTTTGGAGATACAGAAGATTACTTAATGAGAGACAGAAACATATATGGGGCAAATGATTCCAGCATACAGGAGATGCTGTTTAAGGAACAGGGAAATTTCTTCAAATGATGAGGGCAACTGAACTGTTTAGAAAAAAAGATCAAAACAGCCTTATTAGTGCAGAACAAGTTCACAGGGTCAAACTAAGGGAAATTGGGAAGCAGGACAGAGACAGCCTGGCCAGAAATGCAAGCATCGTGTTGCAGGGTATGTACTGAGCAAAACAATACAGAAGACAGGAAAGAAACTGTCTAGTTCCCAGAATATTTCCCAAAAACATGTAAGAGGCTGAGAGCATGGCAAGACTTTCTGCCCTGCGTGTTGCAGCTCAGACAATATAGAAAGTGGTGATAGAGGACATAGAGATTACAGTTCAAAGAAAGATGTCTTCTGACTGTCTTGCATGGATACAGGTAAATTAGTTGCACAGAAGGATGCAGAGGGAGGATGTCAGCTCTTCTGTTCATTTTTCAGGACTGTTCTATCAGTTGACTCCAGCTGGACAATGAAGGAATCAACAGCCTAATCCTACCAAGCTGGGTAGTGGAAACTTTAACCTGGAGAATTAGAGTCAGGTATTCATGGTGCCATTTGAAGTCAAAGAGCAAATGCAGCCTGTGGAGAAGAAGCTTGAAAATCAAGAAATGTTACATATGCAAGGCATTAATTTCTTGAGTATGATAGAGGAGAGAGAGTGTTCTCTGTGTGTTTTCTTCTTTTCAGAAAATGTAAGATCATATTTCAAGGAACCAGATACAGAAAAATCAAGTGGAAGTCAGAAATAAGCCCAAATATAGTGAGATGCCTAAAATTCAGTTTTGCTCATAATGGCAGAGTAATAACAAAAAGTTGATAACTGTACAAGAAATGACATTATTATATCTGCTGACACTTTCAGAGAATGACTCAGATGCCTAATTAATGCGGAGAAAAATCTGGAGTAAACTGAGGATCTTCATTTAGCCAAAGCCCTGAGTGTGTCATTGTATGGATGTGTATCAGCACTAATAGACAATGGACTGTATAATCTATCATCTGTTTAACATCACTGTTTGTGAGGCTAAGGCTGAGCCTTGCCACGTTTTGACATAAGCCCTGTGACAACACTGACTACACCTTTTGGAAGATAATCCCCTGTGTAAATGCTTTTGACCTGCTCCCAATGTCTAAGGTGTTGCAATGTAAATTGAAGCTGGGAAGGATTCCCAGACATGTGGCTTGAAGCTGATGACAGAGCTATTAAAAATTAATGATCTGACAAAAGAGACAGTCAATGTCACTATGTAATAAGCAAAACATGAAGTTGAATATAGACATGTAGGACTTGAGAAAAACTGTTTTCTCTGTTAGTTGTCATCTGGGGAGATGTCAGCAAGACCCTGGAAAAGTCAGTGCAATTAGGAAAGCACTCAAAACAAAAGCAGTCCAACAGTTATAAGCTATAGTGATTTTTCTTTTTCTTTTTCTGGAATTATCAGATGTCTTTAAAACAATGAGGAAAATCAGAGGGTGGATACTGCTCCTAAGATGCTGTAGGGTAGCTGAAGCAAAATTATTTTTTTCCGAAGGAGGGTAGGAGTAGTCCTAATGCACATCAAGCAGCCCAGAACAGAACATTTACCTAAAGACAGGAAATAAAGAGGAAACACCAAGCCATGCTTTCTGAAGGGCACTTCTCTCCAGTCACCTTTCAGCAATAGTCCAAAATTCACTAGAAAGAACCTGGAAAGAACCTGGGTGTGGCCTCAGGTTTGTTCAGTCATAAAACTTTAGTGGTATGATATGAAAATAAGGCACTTCCCAAGAAAAAGGCTGCCTGTGGTAGTTGCACTCAACAGGACATGTCTTCCTGAATACAATAGACATAATTGTATGGAACAGAAACTGCATCTCCAATGGTAGACTTCACACAGGCCCCTGAAGAGCAGGCAGTAAATCAGCTTTTTTTACCAAGCATGGCAGTCTGAAGGAGCAGCTCTCACAGGAAGTTACTCTGATGAACTGTACATACAAAATAGATTTTTTTTGAGGGGATCTAACAACAATCCTAGAAGGCTTAGAGGGTGCTACGTTGTGTCTGAAATACACTTCAGACCTACTGATATAGGTCTGCATGAAATGAGCCAAGCAGTTTGTCAACCAAGCATATATATCCGAGTGGGAGCAAAGAAATAGCAATCTGAGGTGCTCAGACTTCTGACTGACCACAGGAGACTGTACAGCTTCAGGAAATATCAGCCCTGGTAAAAATCCAAACAAGGGGAAAAAAAAAATCCACAAAACCCCCTGTTCTGATGGTTAGACAAACTTTGTGCTCCAGCTGCTCTGAGGCTTGTTGGAAATCATGTGAATAAAGACTGTAACAGGAGCTAGGGCATATCTGAAAGGATATTTTACAAGGTCTGGACTACCAGACTGTCCAAAGACTATGGATTTCAAACAAGTTAGCAGAGAATAGGTCACACTGGCCTGGATGCTCAAGGGCAACAGGAGACTCAATTTGGCAATGAAGAGCTTGTTAGAAAGAACAGTACTGATGACTAGTCCCCACTTTGCATTATTCAACTTCCACATTCCAGCATTTCTTCCCCTTTCCTCTGTCATCAGCCTCTCATTTTTACCTTGACACAACTAAACTAAGTCTACAGTGCAAAGGAGAAACAAGAGACAGTGCAGTGAATTAGTAAAAATCAGTTAAAAAGTTCATTATTTGATACCATTGTGTAGATGAACAGGCCTGCCTCAACCACAAACCCACTTGCAGCAATAGCAGAAGCTGAAGACTGAAGGCATTAGCAGAGGCAGATCTGAAGACAGTACCCGCAGAAAATCAAAACTAAATGAGCAATAGAAAGGGAAATAATAAAAAAGAAGTTAGTGTAACCTTGATGCCAACAGAAGCTCAAAATCTCATTTCTTTCAGAAGTTGTCACCATTTGCTTGAAGGAAAAGTAAAATAAGAGTGCATATGGCCATGGCAATATTAAGTGATGCTCTCGATTGCTTGAGTTTCAGCAGAACTGTTCTGAAGGTGTTGAACAAAAGCCTTGAAGTGCCACTCTGGGCTTAATAATAGTTCTGGATAGCTTTGGATGTGTCATGGAGGAGATTCACTCTGGATCTGTCTGTCGGTGTGTTGATTGAGCTTGATGCCTTAAAGAGTGAGGAAAAAACTCCAGGCACATTTAGTAGGAGATGAGATAAGAGAGCAGAAGCTTTAATGA